>OX439484.1:179620259-180864649 GCA_949320155.1 Melangyna quadrimaculata | reverse complement strand
GTAGCATGATGGCTGGTGCATAGTGTTGATGGTCAATTAAGGGAGTTGGAGAGAGAGACACGTCCCGGCTACGGCGACTATGCCATCAGGATTCGCTGTTACGAAAAATCTATTAGGTGCGAGAAAGTGTTGTTACTCGGTTAAAAACCACACACACACACACAAACAAACACACCAAAAATGGAACGGGAATATATGTATAGTGATCTAGCAGAACTCGAACAACTGACCGTGTCGAGTAGGAATTAAATTTGCAAAAGTTACTCATCCGCCACAGTGTCCTCGCGCATCCGTGTGAGTTCTGAATTCTGCATTCAGCCTAATGGTACAAAATATAGTATGTGCTATATTCAGCTTGGGGGCTTCAAATATACAGGTAGAGGTAGAGAGGGTTGGCGCCAGTGCCGTAGCTACAGCTTGTGGGGCCCCGGGGCAAAACCAAGTATGGGCCCTATTTCTGAATGACTTCCTAAATAATGGTTAAATAAATTTCAACAAAAATTCTAAATGTGTTTTACAGAAATAAAATGTTAGGTAGTTAGGTACTAAAATAATTTTTATTCTGGATTTTGCAGAAGCTATTACTTTTCTCAAATCTATTTGCTGTGCTCTTAGATTTTTGATCGATATCAATGATAAATTGCTAAGCCTTTTTTGTTCCACTTCCGCTTTTGCAATGGTAACAGGAACAGTTAAAAACATTATAAGAGCGATTCATCTGGATAGCTCGAAGACATTTAAAAATTTTTAATGATCAAAAAAGTTGCCAATTAATGTTGACCTGATAGAAAGTAACTGAGCAGAAATTCAGATGACACAAACAGAAGAAATACGACGCATATAAAAAATCAACCCCAACTTCTTTTTTAAACAAAATGTACAAACTTTTAAGCCATAGCAGCAAGCGAAAAAAGTAACAAAACATAATTAGTAGAAAATTTAATTTGCTACATAAATGCGTATGCCATATTACTTGGATAAAAACTACGTGAGTTATGTACGTGTGAAAAAGAATTAAACGTTAAAAACAAAATGGCTATGAGCTTTCGCTAATCATGAACACATATTCTTACCCCCGTATTTATAAAGAAAAAATAGTTATTTCAGCTTCCGTGTTTAGGAAAACTACACCATGGAATAAGTATTTTCCGGACTCAAAATAAGGGCAGTTGCTTACTGCTCAATTTGAGTTCGGAATATTCTTATACCATTGCGTAGTTTTCCTAAAGACGGGAGCTGAAACAACTACTTTTTCCTTATAAATAAGGGGGTTAGAGTTTTCTCCCAATTCTTTTATTTTAATTTTACAAATGAACGTTTCAAGAACACATATACACTTAAAGAAGCATTAAATACTTGAATATTAGTGGATAAACCTAGAATTGAGCCTAGATATAGTGAGCTGATACGTAAATCTACAGTTTGAGTTCATTAGTGTTAGATTTTTTTCGTCAATTGAATTTTAGTTGCAATGACTCTAAAAGTGGGATTGAGCTAAACGAAGCTTACTTAACAAAGTTAATACCGATTCGAGCTATACAAAAAGGAGAACTCCGTTTGGGGGCCCGCCTGGCTGGGGGCCCAGGGGCATTGCCCCGGCTGCTCCAATCCACGTTACGGGCCTGGTTGGCGCTATTGATTCAGGCCAGGTTATAGAAGGAATTTATGCAATATATAGAGAAACACAGTGGTGCAACGTTGCACATAGCCCGCAGACTGAATTAAAGATGAATTAATAATACGTGGTGGTTAACTAATTTTCGATAATGAATAAATGACGATACCGCTAACCAACAATGCAACGGGCTTATGACTGTAAGCCGGGTGCCTTATCACCTGGCTCGTCGTCGTCGTATATAGGTATACGCGCTCGGCAATGTAGTTCAGTGGAAAATTACCGTTGGAGTGTGTTATTAAACCACACGGGAGGCTTTAATTGCCGGAGCGATCTTTGGTGGTGAGTGGTGACGCAACGGCGCGTTTTTATCTATACCTACTACACACCTAAATATACAAATACATATTCATACATGCGGGTGAGTTTATATATATTTTTATCGTTCATATTTCGTAGTGCATGGTGGAAATAAAGGGAAGAAGGACATAGGTATAGGCATGGGGGAGGGGTAGGGAATTGGGACATCATAAACGAGATTGGAATTTATTTGTGTCGCCATTTCGGTAGCCAAAAAGGATATAAAGTGATTTTTGGTAAAGGACTCGATTTAATGCGCCCGCCACCAGGATAAAACATTTATGCTATGGGATATATGATAGTAAGTTATTGCAGCATAAAGTAATTGCTTTTAATAGAGTTGTAAATGCATTTAATTATTGTATAGTTTATATTTTTGAGGAAACGCTTAATGAGGAAAACATATAAAAGGGATGTTGGGTAATCAGGTATTGTGATGGTTTTGCAATACCTATAGCAACACAACATAATAAACAGCGGACTTTTTTTTTTGGTTTTGTTAAAAAGGTTTTTTGTGATATAAACAAAATTAAGTAAATATTATTATAATATGTTATTTAAGTTAAATGGCTTTGAAACTGTATATGGAGGTGTTATTATTAATTTATGAATTTAATTATAACTAAATATGGTACCTTAATTATTTAACTATATAATGCTCGTCAAATGGAGCGCTATGAAGATAACATTGACAAATATCTATCGGTTCGTGGAAGCGATTATAATTGGCGTCATATTTCCACATACACACATATTTAAATTAATTAACAGAATATCCAGTTATTCACAAGCTAATCGTTTTAGAGTTTTATACTTAGGCCGTGTTTAAAAATTTGGTTAAATTTGATGCCAGTTAAATTTGATTCTTTTTATAGGGGTGAATAAAATTGAAAGGTTTTGCTGTGCCAATTGCATTAAATGGGATTTTTTAAAACATATATTTCCCATTGACAATCCTTGCGTTTAGGAAACTATCCGAGACGGTGTCAACCTATCCTAAATTGTTCATTACCTTGATTTTTTGTTGGAATAGCTTTTTTCCTAAGGAATTGCAGCACAAATCTGTCCAAATCGCCTTGGATACGATCTTGAAGGCGGAAATTGCATTTGGACAGTGGTAGTCATGGACCTAGTATACCTGGACTGCTAGTCGATCGTCATTCCCAAACAAAAGTTGCATTGAAGATGGTTTCACCGCTTAAAAGCGACAACTGTGCCTATTGTCGGGCCGAATGTTTCGCATTGGTTTAGGAAAGTTTTAATCGAGGTGCATACACATTATCAAACCTATTTGACAAATCTGTTCACGTTTGATAGGGTGTACTCTCTGTTTAACAAACAAGTTCTTTGTTCACAATGATTTTTTTATATAAGGCGTGTTTTTAAGTGCCCTGTATGTAAGCTTAAAATAAATGTCCATGTTAAATACAACAAAAAATATGCTTACTTCGTGGCGATAAACATCTCTGCTTAAGAATTAAGCTAAAATAAAAACAGTGCTTCCATACACTATTTTCTACATTTATCCGATGCATTCTCAACAAATTTTAAAAATTCATCCAAAAATTCATAAATTTGGCAGATGGATCTTGAAGCACGAGTCGACTGATCGAGAAAAAGATGACTTAAAACAGGGTAAAAGCCAAACATTTTTTTATTTTGTTAAATAAATTAAACAACTAGTCCAGGTAGGAGACGTTTCTTTTAGGGTGAAAAAATTTCCAACAATTCTTGATTAAGCATTCTAATTGGGTTGGATATAGTTCACAATTCATTTTTTCTATAAGATTGATGTTATTTGGACTGAACTTAATAAAAAAATTGCGACTTTACAAGGCCCCCACTGTCAACTGAAGAGTCCAAGTGAGAACACCGGGACGAAACGCCAATTTTTAAGGACTAAAGGCCGTTAATAGCTATTTTGACGTTTCTCTTAATTTATCAACATTTTGCTAAGTTTGGCATCAAAAATATTTAAAAATGTGTACCCCGCTTCAATCCATGATTATTTAAAGTGGGAAATCGTCGAATGTGTTTATTATTAATCAAATTGTTTTACAAAAATCCAAAATATCGATTTTTTTTTTAATAAATGGAACCATCGTGATGTTGACTCCTAGCAGTCCAGGTATAATAGGTTGATGGTATCAGTAAAATTCCAAATTCCAAATGAAATGAGATATCAAACGAAATTAGCAAATTTTATAGGTTATGAAAACACGGACGGTTCCAAGACGGGCAAAGGGGTAGGGTCAGGCATCTTTTCAGATAACCCACCTTTAAATAGATCAATAAAGCTTCCAAGCTTCTGCAGTGTCTTCCAAGCGGAGGTATTTGCAGTTTATGAGGCAGCGAAGCATCTTGCCACATGTGAGCTAGTAAACAAGAACATTGACATTTTCATAGACAGTCAGGCTCAGACTCAGACTCAGTAGTCACAAAGCCAAATCTGGTGGAATGTTGTCGCAAGGAGTTGAGATTACTTAGCGCAACAAACACAGTTTCCTTACGTTGGGTCCCAGGACACTGTGTCATCCACTGATCCTAGCCAAACTGAAACGTCAGTACTTATGCCACTGGGGATAGAAAAGAGCAGATTGCACCAGAGCTTCCTCGAAGCCGCCAATGATAGGTGATCACAAATTGACATGTGTCGGGTTTCGAGAAATCTTTGGCCGGACATTTCTAGGAAAAAAACTGAATGCTTAGTCTCGCTAAGCAGGCCTCAACTATCCCTATTGTATGGAATCCTAACTGGTCACAACTCAATGGGAACCCACTTAAACAGAATGGGCATCATCGCATCCAATCTCTGTAGAGGGATAAAGAGGCGGAGGAGGGCTCATTTCATTTCCTTTGTGAATGTTAGCCTAGCTAGAAAAAGAAAAACAGCCCTCGGAGAATACTTTTTCGACGAACTGGGCGACATCTCGTCTCTGCCACTAAAGAACATCCTGAAATTCATTCAGATTTCGGGATGGTTCAGGGAGGCACCCCTTACCTAATCTTCCGCTTATTCCTTTCATTACCCTTCCCCTCTCCTTCCTTTTCGTAAATCCTGGGGAGCGCAATGGATCCATTGAGATCCAAGTGAGGTGTTTCGGCTTGCCGAACACCACCCCTTACAACCTAACCTAACCTATAGTTAAAATTTAAACGAGCTCTTGAGCAGGTTAAGTTTTGAGGACTGTATTCACCTCAGTAATGTTCAAATTTAGCCATGGGATCAAATTGAACGCACTTTCAAAGCAATGACACACGGCACTGGATCAGTGATCAATAGCGAAGGATCTTGTGATGACGTCATCAAACATCGCGTAAGCGTAGGGTGGATGACGTGGCGGGAAAACTCTGCCATCTTCTGTGATAGAAAAATGCCACCTTAGCTGAAAGGAAAGCTCTACACGGCAGTTGTTCGTCCAGCGCTTCCATACTCTTCACAGTGTTGGACAATGTACAAAAAGTATGAGAGTAAATTGACGGCAGCTGAAATGAAGATGCCTCGCATGACAGAAGCGTGATCGAATAAGAAGCAAGAGAATCCGAGGAAGCCTACACGTAAAAAAATACCATCTTGGACAAAATACAGCATGACCAACTTAGCTGGTACTGTTATGTACAATGAAGATGCCATGAGAACCTAGTTCAAAAGGCAATAGCACAAGACGTTTCAACACTATCGCGGAAGAAAGGCAGGCACAAATACTCCTGGGTGAACCAAATGCAACGGCACCTGCATATTATAGTTGTCCTCAGACATGGAACAATCAAAAAGCGGGAGGCCTGTCGACGTTTTCTGAGGTCAACCCGGTGAACCCTACCACTGGAACCTTATGTTAAGCAGTTGAGTGGGAGAGTTGTGGTCCCCCTCGAGACCAGGACAATTGCAGGTTTAATGAAGAAGAAGAAGACATACCCTTCATCAAGGTCTAGTTTTTTGTATATTTGCCTCCAAATATATTTTTTGAGTTTTGAAACCTTGGATATCTTTGGATGCCTACAGCTCTGCCTCTGAAGACATTACAGTTTTATAACTCTTAATTAATTTTTTGAGATCTATCCATTGGTGAAAACTAGAACATTTTGGGATGTCTGGTTCCGAAGATATTTTAATTCAAAGTCATTCCATTATTTTGGACCCAAAACTAAAAGTCTTGATTGGCGATAACTTTCCAATTTGGAAGGAAATTTTTCATTGTGCATACTTTCAATCGCGTGTATATCACACGACAACATAATTTTTGTATCTGTAGTTCCACATAAGGCTCAAGATAATGTAAATGGTCAAGTTTATCAATAAAATTCTTTCCTATTTATTTCAAGCAATCACCATTTTAACTGCATAAGACATTGAAATGAAAATCGTTTGAGGATTTTGCTTTTTTTTTTAATGGCTCCACAAAACTGTTTTAAAACGGTTTCAATTTAAAAATATACCCCCGGGTGGGGTATTTTCTCTACCACAGAAATGACAGACACAGAAAACGAATTAAAGACAACCAGGAAATTGCAAGCAATGATTTCTTCAAATTAAATTTATTTTTACTGCACAATAAAAATGATTTCAAAGGACATACATGCATACATAGCCTTACACTCAGACACAAACTCCATGAAATGTCACCCAGCAGAGCACTGAAGTCATCCAATAAAATAAAACAAGGAAACGAAGAATCACAAAGAAAGACAAAAACAAAAAACAACTACTTCCTGATTGACATACACCATTAGTATCCTTAATTGCTGGTCATCTAATACACAAACCGCACCCACAACAAAAAAAAATATATATAAACGATAAAGTGCTAAAGAAATCGTCCATTACATGACTCAGCTCCGTTTTATTTTCTGCAGAGACGCGTGTAATCTATTAAATGGAGAATGGAGAACCAGGACATGCAAGGCACAGTCCTTAACAAAAAAAAAATTCTCTCACTTTCTCTTGATGTCCTATACTCGTGCCATCTCATTTGAGGATCAGAAAAATGTCCTTTCTTTCTTCCTCAAGCCCATCGCAGGACAGGAGGACAGCCAGTATGATGGCAACAAACAACAAAAAACTACCCAGTTTATAAATGCCATCGAATGTGCAAAACAATAAATCAGGACTCCTTTACAAATTGCTGTCATCGAGATGAAATTTCCGGTGTAATTCGTATAAGTCGACTGTGAAATCTTAAATTTGGCCAAAATGACTGCATATACACTGTACACCATAGTACTGTACTACCTACACAAAATAAGAAATAATGCTGTGCTTTTCTTTTTGGCGTGATTTCCAAGCATAATGCCAAAGGACTCCATTTATTTTATGAATAAAAGGAAACATCAAGACGGCAACAATAACAAAAAAAAAAGGACAGATAAAATGCTTTTTGACACGAATCTTACAATTTTGTTTCAAACAAGGATGTTGAACAAGCACTTAAATTCGCCGAAACTGTATCGTTATTAGTTAGTTAGGTATAGAGGTCTATGGCCATCCAAGAAGGAACATCCTTGCCGGTGTGGTTCTAAAGCTAAGAGCGGAACAACAAAGGCTATTTAAGAGCCTGTTTAGATTTATTACCTAATACACAATGATAAAATCACAAATAGTCGGGCACGTAAGTAGACTTTGGAGGACGAAGCTAGCTCCGCCAGTGTGTCCCTGTTCCATACAGTGTCCTTGTCCTAAAGTGGGAACCACTGAATAGGCTAAAGGATGTGCCGGCTGTTCGGCCTTTTGTCTCAACGATTGATATATTGGTGTCAATTGTAATGCTTTTATGGAGCAAGAAAAAAAGGACTCTCTATAGAGAAGAAAAGAAATCACAGATGGTCAGTTATCCTGATTGTAACTATAAGGACATAATAAATGAAAAAGTCAAAAGAAAACGACTCTTCTTTTATGTATGTATGTCTGTATGTTCTCTGTGCATATTCGTATCGTATTCTATGCGAAAAGCACCCTCGCTTGACTTTCATTTACGCTTCCTTGATTGTTCCCACTTTGATTTCTTTTTTGTTTTGTTTTGGTGTGGTGTGGCATTCCTCTGCAAAGCATAAACACAACATAAATATAAAGGACGGAATAGAAAGAAACAACAAACGACCTCCAGGAGAAGAGAATAGAAGAATAGATTACTATATTCTCGACTTTGTTGGGAAGGATACTGAAAGGGGAAAAGAAGCAGAAAGCTTTAATTTGTTTGCAATGAATGGTGTGCCTGAGTGTGTTCTTCATATACGAGTAGGAAGATATCCTGCTAAGACTCATTCAACTATATTTCGAATGTGATCCTGAGATTGACAAATGACGTGACTTTTGGTAATTTCAATCAACGATTATATCCGTGACAGTTTATGTATAAGTATATGTGTGCTTAGTTTTATTACTTTTTTTGTTTGTTATTGTTGGTGTGTGTTTCGATAGCGAAGAAGGAAGCCATTTAGTTTATCTATCGAGGAAATGAGTATGGATATTTTAGATTTTTTTTTTGGTAAGAGCAGGATGGTACGGCTATTTGGAAGTTGCTAAGCGTAACTGTTAACATGGAAATTGTTTTTTTTTTTTTCTAATAGGAATACTTACTAGATATTATCGATGTAGCAGGGAATGGATCCAGGATGTTGTCTTCAAGAACATTTTATTATTTTGAGTGTGTAAATGTATTCCACTAAATCCTAAGAGTGTATACCAACTCCTTGTGCTTGCATAATTGAAAAATAAAATGCACGACCAGATCTCACGAACATGTTCTTGAATGGTTTAGGGCTTGATTGATAGTTAAGCTTACTTGAAGATAAAAGGTATTGGTTTTTAATAAATCTGTCATGGGGTTAAAGTTAAAGAAAAAGTTTACATAAAAATAAAAGCAAGTGAGATGAAGTATGAGTGCAACACTTTCCAACCAGTGTTGTAAATATACATTTGTTTCTTAATCCAAATATTTTTTAAAAATGGTGCAAAAAATTCTGGAGGCATAAATGTATAATTTCAAACATGAATATTAAAAGAAAAACTTAAAGACTATTTTTTATCTTATAATCATCAATTTTTCATTTCCTAACTTATTTTGTATTAGAGTTAACAAATTATTTTGTTTGTCACGCATAATCTCACAAAGTATCAAACAAACTGACGTAAAGTGTGTCTTATAATATTCTTTATATGTATATGAATGTTTAAGGCTATTTGGTTTTTGTTTAATTTGTTTGTTAAAAAATAATATTAGTTTTTTAAACTTTTTTTTAAGTCATTTTTCTTGAATGTTGACCCCTGCATTAACTTATAATTTTAAATTTGCTTAATTTATAACAAAAGTCAGAATTATATTGTAGAGACAATGGGCTTACACAAATCTTCAGACATAAATCATCATACACAAGTTATGTTATGTTATAAGAGGTGGTGATTTGGCAAGCCGAATTACCTCACTCGGATCTCAATGGATCCATTGCGCTCCCCAAGATTTTCGAAAAAAGGAAGGAAAAAGGAAGGGTAATGGTAGTAAGTATTCAGTTTTTTCCTTGAAATATCCGGCCAAAGATTTATCGAAACCTGACACGTGTCAATCTGTGACTACCTATCGTTAGGGGCTTCGAGGAAGATCTGATGAATTTTGCTCTTTTCGAGCACCAGTGGCATAATTAGGGGAGACTGGGTACGGTTGAAACAATTTTGCTTATATCGTCCATAGTATTGCCATTTGAACACCATTTGAACGATGTTAATGGTATGTTAAATGAAAGATCATGTTTTTATCCACACATGGACAGTGTTATTTTAGAACCATGTGCATTATTTTAAGTATACATTAAATTAAAATACAATCCAATTTGTTTCAATCGTACCCATACCAAGGGCGGTTGAAACAGTGATTGGGGTCAGATGAAACAAATGTAAATAGTGTTAAGTATTACATAGTTACACATGTTTAGGATTTTATTTAAATTATAACGTAAATTATGACATTGTATGACAAGTTTTATTAGTCTTCAGTGTTTCAATGTTTATCAAAAAGAAAAAAAAAAGAACAAAAAACAATATATATTATATAATAAAAATAAAACGTTACTTCTTCAAATAATTTAAAAGAAACTAAAAGAAAAGTTTTCTGCAATTTTGATTGTTCAGAAACCAATAAAATTACTATTTCGGAAATCTTTGTTAGAAGTTCAAAAAATGGATTTCGAAACAAAGGTAAAGTTGGGCGGAATAAAAATTGCGAAGCTTACTAGGGAGAACAATGATGAAACACCAACAAATTCTGAATAAAAATGATATTAACATTATGTACTGCATGTATGTACATACATATGTACATTATCTATACAATGTCATATGTAAAATCCTTTATTTGTCTAATAAAACATTTTGGGTTCAGTATATTTATGTTATTTTTGGTTTTCATAATTTAGCTTACAGATTTTGGAAGTAATTGTAAGGTAATTTTATTTAAGGTGCCACTTATAGCTATCATTGAAAACCATCATTGAAAAAGTTAACTGTTGATTTTGAGACGTTTCGAATATTTAATCATTGAATATTTTAATGCAGAAATATAGCTAACGACTTGAAAATTATTTGACCTCTAAAAAGAATTCATTTTGACTCATATCTTCCCCATAACGTGACTTTTAATTTTTCAATGATGATCATTGAAAAAATTAAAAGTTACGCTATGGGGAAGATATGGGTCAAAATTAATTTTTTTTGAAGGAGAAATAATTTTGAAGTCGTAAGCTATAGTTCTGCTTTAAAATATTCAATGATTAAACTTTCGAAGGGTTTCAAAATCAACAGCCCACTTTTTCATTGATGGTTTTCAATGATAGCTATAACTGGCCTCTAATTGTCGTTGTAAACAAAATTCTAACAAGGCTCAGGAATCAAGGCATTAAAATTGTAGCCTATGCAGACGATATAGTAATTTTGATATCGGGTAAGTACCTTTTACCACCATCAAAGTTATTATGGAATCTGCACTTCAAGAACTATATTCTTGGGCAGCACAAAACGGTCTGGGGGTTAACCCTACACAAACTGAACTAGTTCTGTTTACCAAGAAAAGGAAATTAGAGGATTTTACCCCTCTCAAGCTTAATGGAATTCCACTGAAACTTTCCAAAGAAGCTAAATATCTGGAAGTAATCCTTGATTCCAAGCTAACATGGAAACGTAGCACAGAGGAAAGAATGAAAAGAGCACTCTGTGCTTTCTACACATGAAAGAAAACCTTTGGTACGCGTTGGGGTATGCAACCACAAGTCGTACAGTGGATGTACACGGCAATTGTTCGTCCCATACTTACCTATGGTTCGATCGTGTGGTGGAAGCCTGTAGAAAAAGTTAGCTATCTCAAAAACCTGAACAAGGTACAGAGACTAGCTTGTATAGTAATAACGGGGGTACAGAGTTCTACGCCACAAGCAGGGCTGGAAATTATTCTAAACTGTGTTGAGGAAATTGAAACCATTAAGCACCTGTGATAATCACAGTCCAAACCTCCAAACAAATCGCCTCTGGTACTTCGAAACAGGTTTGTTAGATAACTGGACGATCTAGCGCAGGTCTCGATGGCATATATGAGAAAATTGAAAAAACAGGTTCACAAACGAACCAGTATATGTGAACATTAGTTAGGAACATCTCTGCATTTCATTTATAAGGGGATCACAATGGACCAATAGGCCCCCGTGTTACGCAACAGTTTAGGCTGTGCACACCCCTCCTAACCTAACCTAACCTAGGTAAGAGATCACGTGCATTATTTCGATCATTTCGTTCAGCTGTGTTAATATTCGGAATTTCCATCGCATCCATCATTTCGTCAAATCCTTCCAGCTCAGTTGGTGCTACATTTTCTTTTTCATCGATTGCAATATTATGTAGTTCAGCACATCATGCAATGATGATTAATTTTGTTGGGGTCTGTTTAAGTCGCATGCCCATAGATAACACTGGGAATCTTCGCTTTATAACGCCAAATGTTCGCTCTATGACATTTCGTGTACGAATCTGACATTCATTGTACAGAATTTTCAAATCACTATCAGGAGAGTCGCCCAATAACTTGTGTTTTGGTAGCCCGAGCCGCCAATGATTATGAAATTGTCAAACTCACCCTGTTCCAATTTCATTTTGAGTTATGGAAAATAGTTAGGTCATGCGATGCACCAGGCCAGCGTGCGAAAATATTTATAATTTTGATGTTGGCTGCACAAACTGCTTGTACGTTGAAAGAGTACCAACCCTTTCGGTTGCGATGTTTTTCTGCATTCTCCTCACCCGGAGATTGAATTTTGACATGAGTGCAGTCAATAGTAGTAGCCCTTAGCGTAATGGCTAGTGCGTTCAACTGTCACGCTGGAGGTCTGGGTTCGCTTCCCAGCCTCGTCCACCTAAAAACTAAAAAGTTTCAGGGCTACTGCCTCTTGCGAGGAATTGACAAATCCTCCAAGAGTATCACTTGTCATGAATAAGTGCTTCTCGTCTAGCCGTTCGGATTCGGCCGAAAATTGTAGGTCCTTTCCATTCCTGTCGATAGGCGCACAAAGGAATGGTTGCGAGTTGTTGGTCAATAGGGCCTGGTTCTTCATGAGCCGTTGTGCCACCCGATTTTTTTTTTTTTCTTTTATGCAGTCAATAGCTCCAATCGTTCTCCGAAATCAGGCAGATTTATAAAACTCCTGGCTAGCTTTATTCACTTCAAAATTAGTTTTGGGCATACGAATGAATCTCGACCGATTTTTGGCAATTGCGCGCGTAACTTTTGGCATTCAAATGCATACCGAAGAGATACTTACACCAGCGAAGTCAGCAATAGAGATTTGCATTGACCCAAATGCATAGAAACGTAATGTTATCAGCAATTGCCCGATTGGACGAATATAACGGGATCTATGTAAAAGCATGCAAAATTCGATAGAAAATTCTGTATTTGGGTAGGTATATACAATTTTGTAACCCTTGAACTTTAAAGAGAGTACTCCAAGTCTGGTCGAACAATTTCAAGAACTTTAACCACAGTTCGTTTGGCCAAACGGAAATGTTTGAACAAATCTTCATTATCCCATTTTTCCATATTTATTCTCTCCATCATTCTAGTATATTTTCTTCTTCCTCCTCCCCATCACTCAAATCTAACACATATCCTAGGCTATTGTCCATTTTGTAATACTTAAAATTATGTAGTAACTATTTTTGTAATAAAATAACACAATTATTATCGCACAAACTTCAAACAAAATAACCAATCAAAACAAAGCTGACAGTTATAGCTAAAAAAAAAATAAATCGGGTGGCACAACGGCTCATGAAGAACCAGGGCCTAGTGACTAACAATTCGCAACCATTCCTGTGTGTACCTTTCGACAGAAATGGAAGGGAACTACAATTTTATGCCGAATCCGAACGGCTAGACGAAAAGCACTTATTCGTGACAAGTGATACTCTTGGAGGATTTGTCAATTCCTCGCAAGAGGCAGTAGCCCTGAAAAAAAACTTTTTAGTTTTTTAGGTGGACGAGGCTGGGAAGCGATCCCAGACCTCCAGCCTGACAGTCGAACGCACTAACCATTACGCTACGGGCTACTACAGTTACAGCTAATGAAAAGTGAATAAACAGAAATGCTCCAGAACACCTCCTTTAGTACTAAAAATCATTCGTAAAATGTGGATTTTGGCGTTTTAGCTTAATGTGATTTTAAATTGAATGCTTGATTAGAAAATGAAGCCAAACTTCATTTAAATCTCTAAAAGAACCTGAATAAATATATTTTTTAAAAAATCTTAAATTTCCCTTTTTTAATGAGGGCTTTAAGTTTAATGAAGCGTGAAAAAATTAGCCCTAAATCTAAATCTAAATAAATATTGCTCAGCGTATTGTTTTGTATATTTTATCAGTTTTTCTATGTAAACTTTGTATTTCCAAAGACATGGAAAACCTTTTAAACCATATATTCCAGTTGGTAATTAAATTTGAATTCTGCTACAACACAAATTCAAAACAATATCCTGTTTCATGTTAAATAACAACCCAGATTGAAATTTAGCTCCCAATGGACTTTTGTTCCCATAAATAAAATTTAAGCCTTCCTTCCCTCAACAAAAGGTTTATTGATGTTGTCCTCACTTTTTAAATACAAAATAATTTCATTTGATGGCAGAATTCTCTGGGTTATTTTCCAAATATCATGACAAAGTCAAAATGGGAATTTGTTTTTGATGTGTGCTCTCTGTGTGCTTCATAGAAAAAAAAAGAAAAGAAAATTTACATTTTTTTTTGTTTAAATTTAATTTTTTTCTTTTTTTTTACTGTATGTGTGCATTGAGCTGAAGATTAAAATGTTGGAAGGGAATTACCATCACTACCCACTACTAGTGTAGATACTGCTGCTGCTTTGAATGTTCATCCCAACAGTGTTTTCCAACTTAATATATGTAGCTGGTTATGATTGAGAAGGGAATCCTTTGGTGCATGGGACTCTAATAACACTAAAAGCCTGCCTAGCCACCATTGGGGAATTTTGAAAATTCGTTTAGCTCACACATGTGTGTGTGATGGTTTTTTATTTTGCTTGGAATTGCTATTCAGACATTGTATGGTGCAGAGGCTGATAAAGAGCCTAAGTCGGGAAAAATGGAGTGAGAATATCGGAAAGGACAGCTTTAATCCTGACCATCGAAATGTGAAAAACCAATTTCTACCTCTCACTTTTCCATTCCAACAAAAAAAAAAAAATAAGAAAAGAAAAAAAGAGTAAAACCTCTTATGAAACATAAAGGCAAGCCTTTCCCCCAACAAAAAAAGGACATGCGATGCGGCTGCAAAATCCTTGGTATCTCTTAATATACATAATCCTGATCACGCCAACATTTTTGACATAAAATCTGTGCTAACATCAGAGATATCGTAGGGGAACCATGTTCGTGTTCGCGAAATGAATATTCCCACAAAACAAATGGGTTATCTAAATCAATTCACGAATATCCTTATATCTGAAAAAGAGGCACAAGAAACAAAAAAAAAGAAGAAGAAAAGGTGGAAAGAGCACATGAATCAGGATGATTAAAAGGATTGCTGAAGGTTGGGATGGCATTGAAAATGGAATGCGACTTTTTGCAGATAAAGCAGTGATGCGAAGAAATTCTTGATTTTGACTTTTGCACAAAGCCAAATACCATCACCACTACCAGAGCACCACCCACGATATGGTTGTGGGCTTAAATAAGATTATTACATTTGAAGGATTAATGCGGATAGAGTTTGTGCGAAGAATATAAAGGATAAAATGTGTAAAGGATTTAATACACAAAGTCATAGTTTGGATTATACTAAATGATATTGCAGAAAATTAAATAGAAAGACAAATTAAACAGGAGAAGTCAAATAGTAGATATGTGTGCGGGTTTTTCGATCATTAAAACTTTTCAAGGAATTTTAATGATTTTTTTTTTTTATTTTAACAAAGGCATTGTAAGGTATAATAGGTTTTTAAGTGTTTTTTTTATGAGTTTTACAAAAAAAAAAGTACACTCCGCTCCACTTGAATAGAAACAAACTTTTTTTTACTATCAGAGCGTGTAAGCGCTTTGGTAAATTTATAAATTCAGCTTTTGGTTTTAGTTTCTAAGAGAGGGATCTATTGCGAATAAAACTGCAGGGAAATAATAATTCAGGACCACTTTTATAATTACTTCATTTAAAATATTTAAAGAAATAAAACCGGCTCTAAATCACTTTTAAAATGGCAGTCGGCTCTAAAAACTCTTTTTAAAGCGAGAGTCAACTCTTTGGTAATTTTAAACGACATAAAGTATAGTTTAACGTTAAACCAGTCCTCTAACTTTAAAACCAGCAAATCACTTGTTTAACTTCTTAAAATATACTTTTACCCTTTGAAAAGTCAATTCAAATTATTTGTCTGAAGTTCGTTGTTTAATTTGAACATTTTTTGTTGTTCTATTGCTGTCCCTTCCCTTCATCTGTCAAATGTGTGCCTGTTCAACCTTAGACAATTTGCTAACGTTACGTTGCGGAGTAAGAAGAGTTGTTAAACGTGTTTAAAACTAAGAAATAGTTAGACAAGGGTTCACAACTAAATGACTACGTTTACTAGAGCCGGATTTATTCCTTAAACGAGCAATGTTTAAAATTCTGGGCCATTGATTTTTTGCGCGTTTTTGTTCGTTTTATCTCTATAGATTACGGTTAGAAGAAAAAATATTGTTCTAGTAATATAAGTTCAGATTAAAAATAAAAATTGTTTAAAAAAAGAAAAGGTGGGCCGCAGAAAACCATTAAACCCTGCAGAAAAAGCCAAAATAGAAGTACACGCGGAAAACGAGCTAACCCTACGCACAATTGCCAACAAAAATAAGTAGAAGTGTGAAAATTGTTTGCTCAAACCTTAGAAATAAAGAAAACTATGGGAAAAATGTATAATGCAGGCAATCAAGAGCCATAACAGAGGCGGACCGAAGAAAGATAATTAGACTGGCTTCAAATTCAAGCGACTCTGCTGCTAAAATCAATGCGAAGAGTTATATTATATTATTATGAAGAGTGATATTACAGCGAGTCTTAACACTTTTAGACGTGTTATTCGTGGGTCACAACATTTAAGGTGCCTTAAAGTGAAGAAAAACCACCGTTCAATCCAATACGAAGACATAATATGATAGATTTTTGCACGAAGAATATGGCGTTGAAGGAAGATGGACAAAAGTGGTATTTTCTGACGAAAAAAATTTATTTATATGGCCCGGACCGATATATAATTACTATTTTCATGCCATGAGGAAGGAACCCAGGTTTCTGGATCACCACCAAAGCCGAGAAGGCAGTGGAATAGTTAGGGCTGGCCACGAGACGAGAAAAGTCTCGGGTTTGCATGGCGAGACAGAGGCGGGACGAGACGAGACTGGTTTTTAAGCAGCTGAGACGAGACTGTATATTTGGACCGAAATTTACAGGGAGTTTAATAAATTCAAAAATCTAATTTCAGTTATTTTTTTCTGCACGTATTCAAACTATAATCAAAAATATTTCGTTACAATAATCAACAAGTTGGCCAGAAATCGTCTTTTTCGGAGACGAGACCGACACGAGACTTAATTATACGAGAACGACTCGAGACCGAGACGGGGCTTACAAAAGTCTCGCAGAGTCTCGTAGCCAGCCCTAGTAATGGTGTGGGGAGGCGATGGACTGATTTGGAAAAATTGATCTGGAGTTTCCCACATTGAAAATAACGGCAAACTCCTACAAGGAAATATTGCAAGAAGCTTTCCCTAAGTCTACCGATGTCTTTGGACCAATACCATGGACATTTCAACAAGACAATTCGTCAATCCACAACGCAACACAGTTGGATATCCGAGAAAAATGTAACCTTACTTCAATGGCCACCGTAATCTCCGGACCTAAATATTATCGAAAACGTAAGATGGATGGTTCGTAGAGTGTACGATTCTGACCTACAGTCACGGTTGCCACGTTGGTCATTTGTCACCAAATTTGGTAATTTTTGTTACGCTTGGTCACTTAGTCATTTTGTTCTCCGTCCGGTCATTTTTTTTTTGAAGAAGAAATATAAAAAAACTCGACTTTTATTTTGCATATTCTCAAAATGAAGCGCAATTTTTTTTTCATGGCCTAATGTTAACGATGCATGTGTTAAATTAAACGCACTGCACTTCATTTATTGACAGATGGAAAGTTTGAAATATGTTTGTGTTTAAACGTTTAAGCATCTCTGTCTATTTCGCTTGTTGGTTTTGTTAGTTCTTGTTTTAAACAAAACATACAAAATGGATAGGTTATTAATAAGATATATTAATAAATTTTTCTTGTAAAATTTAAACATAAGGTACTAAAGGTTTGTTTTTGTCGCTACCACACAGCTCAGCTGCTGCTGAAAGAAAGTCTTATGATTTAAGTTTAATTAAAACTAAGTTAAGAAACAAACTTAACTTTGACACCATGAATAATATTATGTTGTGCAAAGAGATTCACGATAAAAAACGTGTGCCATAGCGTTTGGTATGCAGAAACCTTTTATTTAAATAAGTAGATATTATTATGTGTGTACATTTTAGTAGATTTAATTTAATTATGCGCAATTTCGTTTTTATTGATTCAAAAAATATTGCGAATTTCATATAAAATGCTGTGAAAAAATGTGATTTAGTGAATAAACCTTGCCCTTAAACATTGCCCTTAAAGTAGTTTTGTGAATTATGTTGTACCTTTTTGTTTATTTATTTTTGTTAATTAGAAATATTAATTATGTATAATAATCAATGAAAAAATATGGCTTACTTTAATTGTCTTTGTGCTATGTAGTTTTCAGATTTTAATTATTTTGGTCACTTTTTACTCGTTTTGGTCCTTTTTATTTTCAATTTTGGTCACAAATTTTATTTCCAAGTGGCAACCGTGCCTACAGTATGAGGACAAGAATCACTTTCTGCTGCAATCAAAGAAGCATGAAGTGTAATTTCTTCAAATTATATAAAATAACTGCATGATTCACTTTCCAACAGGCTTTTTGAAGTTATTTCAAATAAAGGTAGTAGCACACATTATTAAAATATGATTATAAATAAAAATCAAACCTCTTTTACTGCTTTTTTTAAATTTCTTCCTTATTTAAGAGAATGTTTCTGTTCAAGTAGCGCAAAAAAAAAAAACAGTGTATTTAATGAAGTAATTAGAAAAGTGGTAAAGAACAACCTCTTGGTATTTTCTTGAATTATTCTGTCTCTGCAGTTCTATTCACAATAGATCCGTCTTATAGGAACCAAAAGGTGAATTAATAAATTTACCAAAGCGCTAGAGCGGAGTGTATTGGATCAACGATTTGTTCCTTCAAATATAAAATATAAAGTCGTTTGTATGTATATAACCAAAAACTTGGGCGTTACCAATTTAAGTAGTATGCGCCTCCGTGAGTCTTATTCCAACAACTCGTATTCAAAGACTTATTCCAACAACTCGTATTCAAAGACTCAGTCTCCTTTAAAAAAAAAAACAACACAATTTATACAATTTCCTGTTCATGGCCATTCATATGTACTATGAACACAGACCGAATTTCTCCGAGCCATACAGACCCAAATGAATCCATGTGAATTGCACAATGTACATTCACCACAAGTATGTCAATTTATTAATGTCCTTGTTACGTTACATTGCACTTTTGCATTTTCATAAATAAAAAATAATTATTTCCAGCGAAATAATGGCAAACAAAAAGCCTCTTAATATTCTTTATTAATGTTTGATTATTTATCACATTTTGGTTTTGGCTTTTAAAATGGAAAACAAATTACAAAAACAAAATATATTATACCTATTAAATTTGCTGCATGTTTTTGCGGTTACAGCTTTGACATTTTTGGCCTTTTTCCAGGAACCCGCGCTACACGACGACCAAGATTGTAACTGAGCCTTAAAATTATAATTTCATTTAATTGAAAAACATAATTTAAATTAAAAAAGAAAAAAACACACACCTCTCAAATAAATGGTGGGTCGTCAAGTGAGGCAGAGGGAGTGGGAGTGCTTGTTCAATTTTTATTGTTTCGATGTTTTACTAGGTTTGAGATTTTATAAATGGCAATTATTATTATTATTATTTTTTTTTGTATGAGAGCTTAATACCGAGTTGAGCAATGTACAAGTAAAATACAAGCCACGTTATTTCATTGATTGTCATTTTGTAATTTGTTCAAATAGCCGAGCTATAATATTGAATATAAGCCAACAAAAATAAATATCCTTTCAATGGGAAATTAATTCAATGGAATTGGTATAGAAACAAAGAGTTCATAGGTAGAGTACTACAGCAGACACTATTATTTGTATAGATCCGTTTTATTAGCTGTCGCTATGGTTAATTGGAATTTTTTAATGAGGTACTTTATTAAATTGCAACAAAAAAAGTATATAAAATAATACCCAGATAAAAACTGATTCTATAAAGACTTTAATTAATTTTTATTTGTTGCAGTAGGTAGGTAAGGAAGGAGGTATCAATAAAATAATTTGATTAACATTTTAATGCGTGCGGATTAATAGATTAGTTCAAAATATCACAACCACTTTAAAAGCATTGATTTTTGATGTGTGTGGATTTTGATTACGTCTACATATTTGTATTAAAAAAAATTGGTTTTAAAAGCAATATATTTTGTTGGACTAATTAGGTAATACAATTTTGATCAAACTTGATACCTATAACGATACATAGGGACAAGACGAAATAAATGAGTCTGGTAATTCTGTTTGTATGTCTGCTTGCCTACAGCCTAAACGTCCGGATGGATTTTCTTCAAACTTGGTACCTAGTATTTTTGGGTAATAATAAATTATTTAATATTTGTGACCTTTTTATCGATAATATATACTTTTTTATTGATTTTTTTAGGGACAACAGTAACAGTGCCTGCCATATTATTATTTATAGCCAAAAGTAAAATGTTATTTTTCTCAGAAACGACGCAGACGATTTTGTTAAAAAAAAATTCAGTAGCTAAATGTCAGGCGCGCGAACTCTTAATTTTGAGTTTTCAGGTTAAACCCCCCCCCCCCCCCCGAAATTTGTTCCTGCGCTCGCGCCTTGTAAATGTATCTAGAGATAGTCTATTTTTTTGATTTTTTATTTGAAAATTGGTATTCTTTATACCTCTGTAGTAGAACCATTTGGCTGCGCGAAATTAGGCCCCAGGAAATAAGGCCCCGAAAGAAAAAAAGAAATAAGGCCCCAAATTGGGGTATTTTTTTCATAATGAAATTAAAAAAATAAGGAACCACTAAAATAAAAAACTGGCCCAAAAAATAAATCAAATAAGGCTCCAACCTTGTTTTGACTTGTTTTTTTTTTTTTTTTTTTTTTTTTGTGAAAAATGAAATAAAATCCCAATTTTTCTTTTTCATATTGAAATTTATTTTAGAAAATCAAATAACACCGCAAACTGTTAAACAAATACTTGAATTGTATCGCGCAGGTTTTTGCAGCTATTCTGTTACTTAATAATGCTTTTCTTTCAATGTAAAGATCTTGCTGAAAACCATTCCATCAGGGATTACCATAATAGCTGAAAAAAATCACGCGGCACAATTTAAGTATTTATTTAACAATTTGCGGTACTTTACCAGACAACATATTGAGCATTTTCATTTAAATTATGAAAAATTAAATAAGGCCCCAAATTGTTTTTAAAATAAATTGAATTAACCCTGAGGCTACACGAGCCAGTACTGGCTAACAAGTTACAATACATTTAAATTTTCTGACTAACACATACAAACCTGAGCAACTTGCTCGTCAACTGGCTTGCCATTTTCGAAGCCAGTTGGGAAGCAGTAGACAAGACAGTGTCCTCGTTCAGACTTGTATATAAAGCTATATGGTAAGCTTTTCGTTGGAAATTGAATGCAAAATTAAATATTCTTTCTACCACAACTTTTAATGAGAGGAGGGACCAAGCACTTTAACATTTACAAAATAGGCAACTGTCAAATATGATTGAAGGATGGCTATGATCGCTATGATCGCTATGATTATGATGAAATATACAAAATCTCTTAAAAATCCTAATTTTTTGAAGGTATATTTTTTGCTTCGGAGAAATGAGAGTTTTGGGGATTTCGGTGACATTTGGAATATTCTGTTACCGATTTGTCTAGCCATAGACTGTCAAAATAAATTGAAAGATTGCTACGGAGAAGATGCATTGAAAAACTTAAGGATATCTGAATTTTTTGAGATTAAATTTTTTGCGCGGGAAAATACGATTTTAGCGCCTTTGGGTGACATTTTGGAACGAAATACTTCTCGTACGACGTAATTTAGTTTCTTACCAATATGTCAACGCATAAACTTTCAAATTCCATTAATGGATGGCTTCGATGATGATGGATTAAAAAACCTTCAATTTTTTTTTAAATTATTTTCAAAAAAATCGAAATTTTTGAATTAGATGAAAATCAATCCATGTTTATTTGACGCGACAGAAAAGTCTGTCAATGCATCCGTCAACGCATTGGCAGTATTATGCGTCTTATTTCATTTGGGCCTTATTTCACAATGAAATTATATCCAACAAGAAAAAAAAAACTGAAATAACACTCCAAAATTTGAGAAATTTCGTTGTTGTTGTTTTGTGTGCTTATTTTTTGGGGCCTTATTTCATTTTTGTTTCCTTATTTCCTGGCGCCTTATTTCGTGGAGTGGAACATTTTTTATTTTGGATTTTCTCGAAAACAGTTCTGTTGATTTTATTTTATTTGTATTTAAAAGAAAAACAGCTAAAATGTCCAGAGCTGGCCACGAGACGAGACTTTTGTAAGTCTTGTCTCGAACTCGTTAAAATCGAAACATTTCAGTCTCGTTCAAGTGTCAAGTATAGAGATTCTGTTTTTAGCCGCACTACCCGAATGTGGAATGCTTTACCCGGCTCTATCTTTCCCGACCATTTTAATATTCAGAGGTTCAAAACCAATGTGCATCGGTATCTCCTCTTAAATCCTTCCCTATTTTCCCAACGCTCGCACTGTGTTTAAACATTTTAAGGGCAGCCAAATCCCTTTAGTGCGCGCTTAATCAAAAAAAAACTAAGTTTCCAACTTCAAAAAAAACCGGTGCTCGCTGCAGGAAAAATGCAACAGTGAAAAAAACGTTAAAATCACCCCATTTTTTCGATATTTTCCTTTATAACTTTGAAAATATGCAACTTAGGAAAAAACCATCCACTATAAATTTGTTTGCTATAAAATTTTCTACTAGATCATATTAGTTTTAAATTCATGCTTGTTATATTTGTGTTGCTATCAAACCAGGAATTTAAAAAAAAATCTGAAAAACTATGTAATTTTGAAGCACTCAAGAAATAGGTCAAACATTTTCCAATTCTGCTAAAAACTTGGAATCAAATAGTCTAGAGTATTACAAGACGAAATTCGAAAATTTGATCCAAATCGGTTAAATAGTTTTGGCAATGTTTGCATCATTGCTGTGGTCAAAGTAGGACACTTAAATTGGCACTGATTTTTGTACACCTACTTGGAACCCTTAACTATCATAAAATGTAGTTAAAATATTTATATCTTTTTATAAGCAACTTTGGTAGTGAATTAAAAAGCTTAGAAAATTTTCACGAAATTACATATTTATATGCAAAGTGAAAAATTTTCGGAACTTTTAAAATCGCTACTAAAGTTGCTTAAAAAAAGATATAAATATCAAGACTATATTTTATCATATCTAAGGGTTCCAAGTACGTGTACAAAAATCAGTGCCATCTTAAGTGTCCTACTTTGACCACAGCAATGATGCAAACATTGCTTGTTGCACTTTGTTAATAGCATATTTCTTGCCAAAACTATTTGACCGATTTGGATCGAATTTTCAAATTTTGTCTTATAATGCTCTACGCTATTTGATTGCAGATTTGGAGCACAATTGGACAATTTTTGACCTATTTTTTGAGCGCTTCAAAATATTACTTAGTTTTTCAGAATTTTTGTTTTTACTAATGATCAGATAGCAACTCAAATATAACATACATGAATTTTAAACTAATGTGGTCTTGTAGAAACTTTTATGAAAAACAAGAATATAGTGGATGGTTTTTTCCTAAGTTGCATATTTCCAAAGTTATAAAGGACAATGTCAGAAAGAATGGGGTGATTTTTGCGTTTTTTTCACTGTTGCATTTTTTCCTGCAGCGAGCACAGTTTTTTCGAAGTTGCAAACTTAGCTACAGACTACTCTTACATGCCCCAACAACATAATTGAAAATGCAACACTACATCACGCTTTGCAAATTAAGCACTTTTTTTTTTTGTATTTATTGACTGGGCTATCATTTAAGAGTTAAGATCTAAAAACCGATTTTTTTTCAACTTTTTTGTAATTTTTGAAATAATGATGTCATACAAATTGTGGCTGCTAGAAATTTTTTTTAATGCAAACTTAAAAAAGGTTACATTGTTCTTAAATGTTGTCCCTATAATTTTTCGATAAAACTAGCTTTCTTTAAAAGATGTATGCAATAAAAACTGTATTTTTGATATTAGACGATATTGAAGTAGCAATATATTGTGTGGTATGACTTCTATGGAACAAATCGTCATACCTTTTTTGATAGAGAATATTATGGTCGTCAAATTGAGCTCAAGTTCTTTTTCTTCGTCATTTAAGAGCAACATTAAAAAAACAAAAAAAAACAGAAATTTAGAATTTTTGGCAAAGTTTTTAGATAATTTGCCTTTAGAACTGTTGCTTTTAACATAAAACTAATAATTTGTTCCTATAAACAGTATAATGTGCTCACTTTGGATTCAGATGTTTACGAAAATATTTACGATTTTTATGTGAAAACGGTAGCATTTTCGAGATTTTAAGTTTTTTTGAAATGTCGATATCTTCTTAACGGCCGGCGCGGCGAGTCATAGGAAAAAAATTGTCATCATTTTTTTTCTTGCTCATGGTTTTCGATTAGTTTGTAGTCAAAGGTTTGGGCTCATTACATCAGAACATTTTTCCAAAATAATAACAATTTTGATTCGTAAACTCTAGCGAACTTAAGCCTGGCTGTAATATTTGTTTAAACCAGTGGCTTGTGCTGAGCTATGCAACCTACCAAATCCTTGTCGTTGAGTGTTCTTTCGATTGTTCTGTTGCTAACTGCTATGCCATGGACTTGATTCACTTCATCCCGAATTTCGGCTGATGTCGAAAACGGACTTTTCTTTGCATAAGCAGCAATTATACGATCATCAGCAGAACTTATCTTTTTTTTGGAAGTGGGTTTCTTCGGATCGCGTTGGTCGTATTAAGAGTTTAATAATATTTGATGGCATTATACACTAACTTTCTTGCTCGTCCCATATTGTTGGCGATTTCGTGAACTGTCTTCCCGTTATTTTTTATCATGATGATGATTTTCTTAAACTCAAGTGTACAAGATTGTTGCCAGCCCATCTAGTCAAAAAATATTCAAATATTTAGCAAACAAAATTCGATTACTTTTGTCTTAAAATCTGATCAAAAATACAGCTTTTTTACACTATAAACACAATTTTAACCCGATGTTCTAATTCTTTGGCCACGCAAAATTTAGCAATCGCACACTTCTCATACGGAAATAATACACAAACATGTGTAAATAACGGTACATTTTCATCAGGGATAATAGGGTGATGCAGTCTAGATTGCAATAATGTTAAAAGTTTTTAAGAAAGGCTTTTGTCAACTGGTATAAGGCTATGTTAACTGAAAATAAAGCATAATGTGCTAATTCTCTGTCCAACACTGTAGGTACCAACCGGGAGTTGTTTTAACTCCCGCAGCAATACAAACCAATTAAATGAAAACATAAGTTCTAACAATAATTAAAGTAATTTGTGTAGCACCTACCCACTTAAAAATAATAATTTTTTTTTTTACTTATACTTATACACATTTCATTATTAAATAATTTAGCTTAATCTATGAGTATTTTATCTAATACTATTTTTATTATATTACTTCACACGCTTATTAATTAATTTAATTAGCTTTTGCCTAATTGGCACTGCATATTTGATGTGGTATGATATTGTATTAAACCACAAAATTGAAATCTAGCTTCCCATACTCCCACCACTGCCTGTATACAATTCACTGCTGGGGCAGTATTTCGATTATACTTTATGTGTATAACAATCAATTGAAAATCATATTTTGTCCTGTATTAAGCTTATTGCTTCACACTTAATTCTATCCCTTCGACAAAAAATAACAAACAAAAAAAATAAAAACATAAACCTAACCCAACAACATTTCACTTTAAATTAAATTCCACTATAAATAATTTTCTAATACAAACATACATACATAGGTATATACTCAGTCGCATACTCGGTTAACCGCATTTTTCATGGAACTGTAGCCAGAACCTTTTCCAGTGGCAGAGCCCGTTGCGGTTGGTCCTTATATTTCACCGAAAAGGGCCATCACACGCACAGCACACTGATGAATATAATGTACGTTTATATTTGTTTTTGTGTGCATTCTTAAAGCTGCACTCGGAGCAATTATTTTCTGGGGTTGAAAATTCCAATAAAGAACCAAATTGAAACTTTTTTAATCAAAAACTCTATGCTGCTGGCTCTCTATCTCTATCCCTATATATCCTCCGAGGCTTTTGTATCATTTGTTGTGAGTATATACGTAAGTGTGTGTGTATGGTTTATACTAAACTTTTCTAGAACTCATCTCCTATATATTCCCCTGGCTAGGACGATACTTTTTTTTAGGAATTTTCTATTTTGTATATCACCCTCCATATATATATAGAATCAACCATTAATAACAAATACAACTACAACTACAACAGCAACAAAATTTTCGATTTTACTTTATTGAAATTTCCAAGGACTAAAAATAGTCTAGACTTAAATAGGCAAAGAGAAAGAGAGAGGGAAAGAGAGAGTGAGACTTAAAAAAAAAACTAAAATAAATCTTTAAAAGAGATTTGTTGCATTTGAAGTCGCAATTGGGTGTTGTATGCAATAAAATTTGCAGCTTATCACCACTTTCTCTATTTCATTGAAAACAAAACTCGAACTTCTTAAAATGCAAATAAGGATACGAATTCAATTAAAATGTTCCTTCCGATTGTATGTACGAGTAGATAAAAGGATTTCAATAAATTTCAAACTAAGTAACGAAATAGAAATGCATATTAGATACATCAGGCCATTGGTGATGTTATAATTGACATTTGGATGGATGCGAATTCTCGGAATTAAGTTTGCACAATTTTGTAGAAAATTCAATTAGAAAATAAGAAAATCAAAGTCTTTGAATTAAAAGAGAAGGGATAATAAAAATCAATCAATATTTTTGAGTGTTTTTCAATTAAAAACAAACAAATAATGTCAAATATAACTGAAGTAAAATTGAATAAAACAAAATAAAATAAAATAAAATAAAATAAATATAAATATATAAAATGAAATAGAATAGAAAAGGTAAGCATAGAGTACAATAAAATAATACCAATAAAATAAAACGACTATAGAAAGAGTGACAATTTTAGTTGGAATGCTAATTATAAAAATAGATTTTTAAATTTTGAGAATGTCATACAAATGCTAGACAAATTTTAAAAACCATTTTCAAAATGCAGACTTTTTAAAATATAAAAGGCAAAAATTGATGGTTCACAAATACTTCATTGTAAGTAAGAAATCTGTTTAAAATTACATTAGTTTTAGTTAAATCATGAAAAAGAAAATGCAAGAAGAAGCTACCGGTGAGGAATTTAATCTAATGTTGTTTATGTATGTATGTATAAAGGGTGTCCAGTAAATAATGGATAACCTTGCAACCGGTTATAGCTGGCCTTAAGACCTTTCAGAAAAAAAATATAAAAAAAATATTTGCCTTGTAGTTTTTAGGTTATGATTAAAAAACTAAGTACGACATGCCTCTCAAATACTTGAACATTACCACCACGGTTGAATGATTATTATTGTTTTTTTTTTTTTTATTTTTATAATATTCTTCAATAATATTTAATTAAAAAGTACAAGTGATCTCAACTCCAGAAATTATTGTGTTTCGCCCAAGGTATAACAGTGGGCTCTTCAGTCAGTCTGTTATACCCTACTAAGACACAAATTTTGGTCGATGTTTACCGACTCTAATAGATGTTATATTAAATTTAATACTTGCTGTTGCTGTTTTATTAATTTATTTTTGTATATAATCAAACTTTTGTGAAAATAAAAAAAACTTAATTTTTGTATAAAAAAAAAATAAATTAAAAAACAAAATATTATAAAAAAAAGCTACAACAGCAAGTGTTAAATTTGGTATAAAATCTATTAGTACAATTATTGAAGAATATTATAAAAATAAAAAACAATAATACTCATTCAACCGTGGTGGTAATGTTCAAGTATTTGAGGTATGTTGTATTTAGTTTTTTAATCAAAACCTAAAAACTACAAGGAAAATATTTTATTTATATTTTTTTTCCTGAAAGGTCTTAAGGCCAGCTATAACCGGTTGCAAGTAGAGCTTAAAATCTGTTCCGGATCCTCAAACTATCCGGATATCCAGATTGGATCCAAAAATGCGAATCAGATCCGGATCCAGGATCCGATAATTGAAATATCCGGATAGTGTCGGATCCTCGGATCCATATCTTCCAGTGTCGGATCCATATCCGGATCTGGATCCTCGGATCCGACACTATCCGGATATTTCGGATATCGGATCCTGGATCCGGATCTGATTCGCATTTTCTGATCGTATCCGGATATTCGGATATCCGAAACATCCGGATACTTTCAAGCACTAGTTGCAAGTTTATCCATTATTTACTGGACACCCTGTATATTATGGGTGATAAAATGTTTTGAAAACAATTGATTTTTGTTTGTGAATTTTTTAAAGTTTTTGAGTGGGGCAGACAAAATCTTAAATAAGTCGTTAAGAAAATTATACAGGGTGATTCCCATAAGAAGAAGCAAAAAGTTGGATCGCGTAGGTTGCATGAAGGGGTTCTTTAATTTTGTTTTAAATTAAAAAAAAAATTTATTTTAAACTGACATTTCTAACAATTTATCGTAGATAAGTAAGTAGGGTTGTAGGAAGAATTTTGCTGTTGACTCCGCGGCTGTTTCTAGGTAAACAAACTTATTTTTCTATAAGTCAAACAAATTTTCTTGGATACGTGGTAACAAATACTTAAATAAATTTCTTTTAGAGCTTTATATTAAATGCTCTTCTAAATTTGATTACAAACACTGACAGTTATATTTTTAAAAATATTAAAAAATAATTGTTCGTAAGAAAACAAGAACAAAATTAATTTACAATAATCCACCAACGTGAGACGTTAATGATCTAGTAAATGATCGGTATCTTCTTATTTTTATTCTTCGTTATTTTATTTTTAAATATTTTCAAAACCTAGGATCCAAGAACTATCCTGTAATGTCCTGCATGGACAATTTATATTTAAAATAGTTGTTATGTAATTAAGTACAATTTTCAAAAAAATTAATTTGGCAAAAACCTTTTACTAAAACAACTTGATTTGAAAATAAAATTAACGACTGAATTTCTGGCTTCGAATAAAAGCTATTTGATAGTAACGTATGGGGTGCCGTTGTTTTTATTTATTTTTTTATTTTCATGCAATTTTTTTAGACAATTGTGTTTTCCCTTAAATGGAGGGAAAAATAGACCGCATTATCATACCTAAACGATTTTTTCCTCGCTTGACCCAACCTACAAATTTAAAATTCGTATAGAATCTTAAGCAAGACACCCTTCATATTTTTAAACTAGCTGAATAATTTCTCTGATACATAAATAAAAGATAAGTTTGCAATTGTGAAACTGAGAGGTCAACTATTTTTAAACTGACCCGAGGATTTTTGAAAAGTGTCAGTAAAATGTATATTAATATATATGTAACCAGCACAGCCCCTTAGAAATATGGGTCACCTCCTTTGGAGCCTAACTGAAAATTTCCACCATGCTTGATTCACACTTTATGATGAACAGTAATTTTGGCTTTGTATAAAACAAAAACGCAAAATACCTGAAAATTTCTACCATAGTCCCATAAGTTTAGGTGACAATTGCCTTGAAAATTTTAAAGACCTAGTTTTCTAGGAGTTGCATTTCACTTTTTTGTACTTTAGTTTATTAAATTTCATTTGTTATATTAATTTTACTTATTTTATTTTATTTATTTTATTTTATTTAGTTAATTTATTTATTTTGTTTTATGTATTTTATATAAAATAAGGAATTGTTGGCCTTACGAAAAGGTATAACAAGGCATTGTAAGAGTTCCCGCTGTTCTTTCATATTTTTTCTTTTACTTTAAGTAAATTTTTTAGAAAATTGCCGCTCGCACATAAACGGGGTGCGTTTGAGAATATACCGCATCCCTTACGATTTTTTCCAGTCTCCACCAAACCTACACGCTCTAGCTTTTTGTCATACCTTAGGTAAATCACCCTGTAACTTAGGTACCTAAAATTCAGTTCTCGTCGTATATATAAATTCCTTGCAAGAAACATGCTGCTTTCATTAGGATTAATGAATAGGTATGGGTACCAATTTTCTACCTAATATTCATTTTACTCGTTTTCAAACAATTTCAAACCATTAGCCTTTTACTTCTCAATTTCCTGTTGTGCACTAGGTATAACTGTCTTATTTATTATTTCTTCTTCGAACTTTCAAATATGCATATTAAATTTTTTTATATAAATTTTTTGTTTGAACAAACATAATAATTATTATCTCCTAATTTGCTCCATTAGGAACATATAAAAGTTGCAAGACTCTAAAGTTGTTAAGGAAATTTCACTTTACACCCTTCTTTTTGTTCGACTATATAAAAAGCCATACAAGCAAATTACCTAATTTTTTCATGACAGGAAAGCATTACCATTATACATTTTTCATTCATAAAATTTATTCAAACTCTGTCTGTGCAGCATCGCAGTAAAACATTCATACAACTACACACAGAGTCCTAAACATTCAGGACGAAGTGAAAATAGCAAAATAAAAATGAAAAATAAAAAATAAAAAAAAGTACCGACTTTGAAAAAACATCCCAGATCCTTTCAGTAAAACTGCACGCATATTATTACTCGCTGCCGTCTCTGACGCAAGGATACACATCCTTGACTTGAAATATGCACATAATAACTGACACACACAGATGGAGGGCGACTCCATACCGAAACCTTTATACACATCATATTTTCTTTCATCCAACATTAGGGAATGTTTCTTTCTAACTATATTCATCTTGATCACGAGGCTTGGGCGCTCTGCCCAACTCCCATCCATTAATGCATCGTCTTATTCTTCTCTTCTTCGCGAATTTTGTAGTCGAAGTTAAAAAATTGGAGTATAGGAACAACGGGTGGCATCGGCGTTGTCGTTGGCAGCAGCGGAAACGGAACCAAATGAGCTGCACATTTAGCTTCCTTATAGCTGTTTAGAGGTATGTATGTTTTTTTGTTGGTATAACATTTAAGTTTTTCGTTATGCTCGAAAAATGATTGAAAAATATAAAAAAGAGGAAGTGAGGAGCAAGACTTGCAGAACTATATACAAGGACCAGTATAATAGCAATATAAGAAATTTCGTTTGTAGCATCTAAAAGCATTATCCTTGAATTTTCGGATTTAAAATTACCTCCGCAGCGCAAAAACAATACAAGCTCGGGCGGAAGACGAGATTGGCATCATTACCCACGCGGACTTCGAGAGGAAACTGAATTGAAAATATTATATTAGCAAAGCAGAATCTGGAATTTCGAAAATAAAAAAAATATGTACCTACAACTAAGAGTAGGAAGCTTCTAGGTTTGTTGTCGTTTATGGTCATTTGTCAAAAATTCGTCTTCCTATAATTTATATTTAAAGTGGGAATTGGAATTGTTAATAAGTTTTTTTTCTGAGTTTTGTATGGGGTTTTCTTATTTTTCACATATTACTTTTTAAGTTACTTTTTAAGTAAAAAATAGTTTTGTCTGAAAAAAAAAATTAAAATTAAAATTTTATTGGAAGAGCTATCCATAGTATAGTTAGGAATGCCAAATTAGCAAAACGACATTAACAAATCGAAAAATGGTTAATTGGATAATTTGCCGTTAAGTAGTTGTGACAATAGGTATCGAATTTGTCGTTCCATGTTTTCTATGTTTTTTGTGTTGCTTTGCTAACACAAAAAAGCACTCTTTCAGAAAAGTAGTAAAAAATTTTTACAGCGAATGATTTATAGCTTAATAATTTGCAGTTAATTAGTCTTTGATTAGTTGTGATATTTTCATCGTGCTATGTTTTCTATGTTATTTTTTTGGCTGGTTTGTTATTTGATGTCAATTTAGCAAAGCAACACCCCGAAACGGGGTTAAAACTTCTTTTATGGCTTAACAATTTGTCCTTTGTTAGTCCTTAATTAGTTGCGATGTTTTAAAATTCATCGTGCTATGTTTTCTATGTTTTTTGCTATTGTATGTCAAGTTACCAAAGCAACACCTCAAAACGGGGTTAAAACTCCTTATATTGAATAGTTTATTGTTTAATAATTTATCGTTTATTAATCATTAATTAGTTGTTATTTTTTCAATTTCGTCGTGCTATGTTTTCTATATTTTTTGTATGCTGTTTTACTATTTTGATGTCAATTTGGCAAAGAAACACCTCGAAACGGGGCTCAAACTTCGTATATTGAACAGTTAATTGCTTAATAATTTGTCGTTGATTAGTCTTTAATTAGTTGAGATAATTTTTATTTCGTTGTGCTATGTTTTCTATGTTTTGTTTGCTGTTTTGATATTTTAATGTCAATTTGACAAAGAAACACCTAAAAATCGGGTTAAAACTTCTTATGTTGAATAGTTAAAGAAACACTTTGCCAAAATGACATCGAAATAGCACAAAAGCAAAAAAAACATAGAATACATAGCACGACGAAATTGAAAACAGCACAACTCATTACGACTAATAAGCAACAAATTATTAAGCAATTAACTATTCAGTACATTCAAAGCAATTTGAGAAGTTGCTTTGCTAACTTTACATCAAATACGCAAAACATCAAAAAAAAAATAACATATAAAACATAGCACGACGAAATTGAAAATGTGCCAAATAATCAACGACTAATTAATGTCAAATTATTAAGCTATAAATCATTCACTTTTAAGAGTTGTTTGCTACTTTTCTGAGAGAGTGCTTTGCTAACTTGATATCAAGTCAGCTAATCAACACAAAAAACATACAAAACATGGGACGACAAATTCAAAACTTACACAACTAATTAATGAAAAATTAACGATAAATTATCGAATTACCAATTTTTCGATTTGCGAATGTTCTTTTGTTAACTTGACATCGAATTAGTAAAACAGCAAAAAAAAAAAAACATAGAAAACATAGCGAGACCAAATTGAAAATATCACAACTAGTTAACGACTAATAAATGGAAAATTATTAAGCCAGAAAGCATTCACTGTTAAGACTTTTACTACTTTCCTGAGAGGGTGCTTTGCCAACTTGATATCAAGTTAGTTTATTTAAGTTAATTTAATCATTGAAATCCTAAAAGTGGTTTTTTCTGTTGAAAATTGGACCAAAATGAAATATTTTCTTAAATGGAAATAATAATGAAGCCAATGATGAATAAATATTCATTGATTTCGTTTCCTGAAAGCCTCAAAATTGACAATTAAAATGTTCATTGATGATTTCCAATGATAGCTTTAAAAGGTGCCTGTAACGAGAAAATATTGAAAATAATTAAAAAAAAAATTATTTTAGATATTCGATTTTAATTTAAAAGAAATAAATAAGAAAATGTGAAAAAACGATGAACATTTTGAATTTTATATGTTCGTAAGCAATTTTATTTAGATAACTTTTAAACGAAGTGCTCAGTTTTTCGGGGAAATGCCAAAAAAAAAGACAATTTGCTCAAAAACCTTTAACATTTTATTTCCGACTTTTGATTTTTTGTTTGGAAAAAACCATGTATGCAGCATTATTTAAATTGTTTTAGAAATTGTTAGTAAGAATTTTAATCAAAACCGTTACAGCCATTTTTGAGACAACATTATAAGACCGTAATCTTTGTATTACAGCTTCACGTTCTAGATGAGCTAGAAGAAACAATTTATTTTGTTTGTATGGGGAATCAATTGAAATTGGTTCGCACCAATTTTGAATCAAATCCATCTATTCGTTTACACTCCATCCACATCGAACTACACCAAGACGTACAGACAAACAGACCGACCGACGGACCCGTCTTGTCAAGAATTACTTTCTTTAGAACTTCTCTATCATCGTAATGAAAGTTTTGTTAAAAACCTCGAAGTTTTTTTTTTAGCTACGAAACACTTGTCCTTTAGATAAAGTTAAAATAGCGTCGTGAAATTATTTTTGGTTCAAATGAAAACTTGAGATTCAAAAAGTTCAATCAGCTGTTCAAAACCTCTGTGCAACAAAATTTAAGCTCTAACTTTTCATTATCCTTAAAAATGTCTAAAAACATTTGCTAGTAACAACTATGCTTTTAATAAACGCCTTATGTATTTTGTGATTTTAATATCAATTGCTAAATACCAAGTTCGATATTCTATTGAGCTACTATAAAGCTTCTATTGGAACATTTAAAAAAGGTCCTGATTACAGAAATTTATTTGGATTGTTTAAGGCCATAAAAATAAAAAAAATATATTGTTTACTTAATTTCTTAATATAACACTTTAAAAAATTTTTTTTTCTTTTAATTTATTGAAACCATCATTTCTGACAGAGAATTTGATTTTTTACAACAATTTTTCCTAGAAAAGTTTACGAATTCAGTTTGGTTTGCGAGTTTTTTTATTTGTATCGAATGTGGAACTGCAACGGCAATATATGTTGAGCTCATTAAATTCCGATCTAAATGGCATCGTTTGATGGGGTATTAAAAATCGTGTTGAATTTAATGCTTCCAAGACGCAGAGCTGTTTCCATTCCTGTCGAAAGGCGCATACAGGAATGGTCGCGAGTTGTTAGTCACTAGGCCCTGGTTCTTCATGAGCCGTTGTGCCACCCGATTTATTTTTGATTTATTTATTTTTTAAGACGCAGAGCTGTTGTTTATCCTTAAGGCCCCAATGCCATTGTTCATGGATGGCACTTGCATCTTGGAAACAGAAAAGCTTTCAATTCGTGGTATGTGTATTACTGACCATCTTTTGTGGAATGACCACATACTGGATATTACTAAAAATGCGGCCAAATGCTTAGGTTTCCTAAGACGATGTAAAAACTTTTTTTCCCCCTCTGATCTGGCCACAATTTATAAGGCCTACATACGTCCGAAACTGGAATATAATTCTCATATCTGGTCTGGTGCATCAAAAACATCTTTGCACCTACTGGACAGAATGCAGAGAAGAGCTTTAGGACTGATAGGTGACAGAGCAATTTCCGAAACAATCGTTTCGTTGGAACATCGTCCAAACGTGTCTTGCCTATCTCTGTTTTATCGCTACTTCTTTAAACAATGTTCTAGTGAAATAGCGAGTTGCATTCCCCCACTAAAAAAATTTCACCGTAATATTCGCGCCACTGGGAATGCGCATCGGTATACCCTCGAGCCAAATTTCGGACGTACAGTTAAGTACAGAGATTCTTTCTTTTGCCGAACGACACGAATGTGGAATTCCTTAACCGACTCTGTTTTTCCTCCCCATTTCAATGCCCAGACATACATCGGTTTCTCCTACTAAATCCTCCTACTGTTTCCTAAATGCTCGTACTGTGTTAAACCAACATTTAAAGGGTAGTCATAATCCCTTGAGTGCGTGTTAATTATAAAAAAAAAATCATAATAACTGGAAAATGACCAAAGTTACCTTTTGATTGAATAACTGAAAAGTGACCAGAGTTACCTTATGTTTACCACTGATTTATCATTTTTTAGTTTTATAATTTTTAATTGCCAACCTAAGATTTTAAATACATAGAAAAATCGATGATCCCAAAAATTTCCCCTTCATTTTCCTTATGTATCCAATAGCTTATAGTCTGGTCACACTATTTAAAATTGACCCTATTTCAAATTGAAATTGTTTGTGTTATAAAGCTATTTTTGTCGACCATTTAAGACGTTTCTTAAGTTTGTGTGTCAGTTTATCTAAACAATAATCAACCTTAAATAAATAAAAAATAAACACATAAAAGAGGACACACACAAAAAAAAAAATCTATAATTTGCCCGGTTTGAAGTTTTTTGCGTTTTCTTGTTTTATTTGTATTTTTTATTTCTACTAAAAATAATGGAAATACCTATGTATACCAAGATAAGGTATACCTACTCAATGCAATGTTTTATTTGAAGAGATGATGATGATGATGACGATGAGATATTACTGTGCGTTGCCGTCAAACAGTCCGTTACATTTTGTCGTTAAAGTTTGACTTTTCGTCAGTCCTTCCTGGCTTTGAAGGAAGTTATTTTTTTTTTGTTTCTTTGCTTGTTTTATTTTATTTGTTTTGTTTTATTTTTGTGAGTGAATAGAGTAAGCTATGTAGTCCTAAAGATCCTGTGAAGTTATATGTTATACGATACCCCATGGGGAGTATTTAACATTTTATGTTTCTATTTTTCATTTTCTTTTGTGCTATTTGTTTCTTTTTTGGCATATAAACTTAATTCCTGTCATTTGTGATTGTTTTTATTTTACTCTCTCTCTGACTCTGATGATGGAAATGGAAACGGAAAGAGAACAAAAATGACGGTTATGGTTTTGTGTTTTATTTTGTGTTTTATTTCTTCATTTTGTCGTCCTTATTAAATTTTGGAAGTATGTAAACATTTAAGAACCTATGTACATACTTAGATTATTTTATTATTATTTTAAATATTTTTATATAGATATACTCGTACATATACATAGCTCTATTTTAAATGTTTAAGACTTAAAGATGGAAACAAACTTCATATAATTTGGCAGCAAGGGTAAATTAGGCTAGGCGCATACATGATACTACTACTGTAACTTTCAATGAGCATTTAAAAGCAAACTTTTTATTAAGTTTTAAATTTCAATCGCATTTTAAGGCAACACTTGCGTACATTTGTTTTTTTAGTTGAAAATTTTGAATTAATTTCTGAATTTAAAAAAATTAATACCTAATCAAATTGACGTAGGCCTTCCACACACCTTTAGTATTAAATTTGTCATCTTTGGCCAATATATATGAGAGTAGGAATGGAGGCGACTGGCCGTGGGAACCAAATTTTACATGGCGTTATATGAGAATAAGTGGGCGGAGGTGGAGGTGGTTTTTGGCTGAGGCTGAGGGTGACTCTTATGAGTTTATTTAATTAGAAAAAAACAGTGATTTTGAAAACGGTTAGGTTTTGATTCAAGAACCTTGGGATTGCCGTCGAGTGACAATTCCACTAGACCATCGAAGTTGCTATAATTCGTTGAAAATAACGAAAATTAATTTTCAGACTCGGATAAAGGTGCTTTGTCTAATGGAATGGGTATAAGAATAATAGAGTTGCGGGCTAAGAATTTCAGATTCATGTAGTACACAATCTTTGTACAAGACAATATGCTCAAAATTATGCTTAATAAGCTATACTGATGAGCATTCTTATCGGAGCGGGAATTACAGTTAAATGTTTAAGCGGAGTAAGGCAAAATGTTTCAACGTGTGTTGCGAAAACATTTGTATCGCCTTTATTTTGTAAACTAAATGGCTTCCAATACTTTGCTTATATAGATAAGTAGCGGAAACACCCGGTGTTGCCCGGGTCCCTTTTGAAAAAGTATTGTTTGTTAACAAATCTCGAAAAATTTCCCGTAGAAAATAGTTTTCCTTGAAAATATTTCTGCTATCGTGAATATCTCTGAAATAAATTCGATGAAATGACCGCCCAACTCCCCAGGAAAACTTATTCCCGATATCAATAAATTTCCAACATCATTCATGTTCTCAATTTTTAAAGGATAGAAATAATTAATTAATTAATTATAATTAGTTAATTATTATTAATATAAAAGCTTAACTACATATTCACGTACTTCTAAATATATATGCTAAAGACACGTACTTGTAAGAAAATATTTGAAAAATTTGTATGGTTTGCTATCTCGCCCCCAACTATCAACTGTCAAAGCAAAAGTTGTGATTTTTCAGATTTTTGACATTTCGCCGCCGGTAATAAGACCCTCCTTAGTCGATTGGCGCCCTTAGATTTTTACATTTCCACACACGACCTGCAACGTATAGAATAGTTTGCTGTTATTTAGCAATGCTCTTATCATTTTTGACATCATTGTGAATGATTCGGTCTACGGAGCGAATGTTTCTTACTGATTTGGGAGATTGTGAAAGTATTCGCCGTGTTGATTTCAACATAACTAAATTTCCACCGACCATGTAAATCAAACATGATTGGTTAAGGTTTTACCTTCCACCACAATCCAATCAACAACCAGCACATTTGACCTTTGCAAAGACATCTAAGTTTTGAAATTCGGATAAGTACTTTCCGATTTATAGTCAATTTTATGCAGATAAATTGACAATTTTTAATTTTTTTCTGGATTTTATCGGTAAAAAAATATTTCTAATGTAAAATTTTAATATTTGAAATTAGGTTTTGTATATCAATTTTTTTATTAGATTTAGATTATATAGATTTATAATTTTTAAATTTGAAAATATTTGATGGGCGTGGTGAAAATATAAAAATAAAATTCGTGGAAAAAAAAGCATGATCCATTTTGCATTTTTTTGGTAAATAAATCAATAAAACTAATTATAGAGTGGATTTTGTTGAAATAATCACTTAACTTTTTTGAGCAATATTTTAGAAGGAGATTAGAGCAGTTGGTGTGTTGGTTTTGTTTTTCAAAATGTATCAATTTTTTATTAACTTTTGCATTTAAAGTACAAACAAATTTCACCAAATCACATTTTTAGTATGAATTTTTTTAAGATTTTGCAAAAATTTTAACACAGAAATTTCCGTAAATACATGTATCATTTTTTATGAACTATTAGATATTACTAAAGTTTGAAGCCTCTAAAGTTGGCTAAATGGAGGTTTATTGTCATTAATTTCATTAAATTGCCCCTACTAATTTTCCGGTTAAATTTAAAAATATAAAATTACCAACTTTTTTTTAGAAGAAGGTAATGCCTATAATAGTGTGTCATTATTTTTACAAAATTTTAAAAATTTTCACTAACTTTTAGCAATTTTCTAAATAAATACACACAAAAGGTATGAATTTTTCGCATTATGGCAAATTATTTCTCTTTTAACAATTTATTTTATCATGAAAGTGAAAATTTTGTATAACCTCCTTTAACCTTCCAGTGCATACCTCATTTATAAATATAAAAAAATAATTGCCCAAGTTATGGCCATTTACATGTTTTTGTATTTATATTATCCAAAAAGAAATAATTTGGTCGACCAAGACAGGATTTTTGTTAAATTTTCCTTTCAATTATGTTTAAAAATCTGTATTAAGGCTTGTGGTTGTCGTAGAAATATGTCTTATATACCAAAATAATTGTTGATTGGTATAAATTATTATTAAATTTAAATTGTGATAATCGGGTACATAAATAGTTCTAATATTCACTATTTAGTCAAAATAAAGCTATTTTATCTTTTTAAGCGTATTAGTCTATAAAATTGTATGGTTGTCTATTAACATTTTGTATGTGCTTAAATAGTTAGACAATAAACTTTCTATAGACTTCTAAATTTTGAAATTCAGATAAGTACTTTCGAATTTATAGCCAATTTTATGCCGACAAATTGAATTTCGTTTAATTTATTAAATTTTTTCTGGATTTTATCTGTAAAAAATATTTCTAATGTAAAGTTTTAATATTTAAAATTATTTTGTGAAGCTTATGAACAACGCACAGTTATGTTTTATGTATCAAATTTTTTATTAGATTTTCGAGGTTTATTATTTTATCAGCAACGCACAGTTATGTTTTATATATCAAATTTTGTATTAGATTTTCGAGATTTATAATTTTTAAATTTGAAAATATTTAATGGACGTGGTGAAAAATCTAAAGTTGGCTGAATGGAGCTTTTTTGTGATTTATTTTATTAACTTGCCCCTAATTTTTTCCCGTTAGATTTATAAATACAAAATTACTTACACATTTGTAGAAGAAAATTACACCTATAAATGTGAATCATTAGTTTTTTAAAATATATACATACATTTTTCATTAACTTTTGAATTTAAAGTACGAAAATTTGAGTTTATTTTTCATTAAAACACATTTTTAGTACAATTTTTTTTATAAATTTCTACCCAAATTTCATGTATCATTTATTTTGAACTGTAAAGTATTACTCAATTTCGAAGCCTCTAAAGTTGTCTAAATGTAGATTTTTGTTGTGATTTATTTGTTAAATTGCCCCTACTTTTGTTCCCGTTAGATTTACAAATATAAAAATATCCACATATTTCTAGAAGAATCATTAGTTTTTAGAAATAAAAAAAAATTTAATCAAGTTTTGAATTTAATGTATGTATTATAAATTTGACGCGTCATTTACACACCCTTTTTAGTATGAAACTTTTTATCTCCCCTCAATAATTTTTATACACAAATTTAGCCACATTTAGCCAATTTTGAGATCATAACTTTAAATATCGGCCGAATAGAAATGAAGTTATGATTTTTTATATTAAAAAAATCGAAAAAATAAATAATTTGAGATAACGGTGCACTCCACTGGTAGACGATTTTAAAATTCGCTTAGAAAACTTGACTAAAAAATAAAAAAAAAAATAAATTAGTTGTCGCAATGGCTTGAGAAGAACCCCAGGGCCTAGAGACTAACAACTCGCAACCATTCTTGTGTGCGCGTGTCAACAGGAATGGACGGGACCTACAATCTTATGCTGAATCCGAACGGCTAGACGAAATGAACTTATTCATGACAAGTGATACCCTTGGAGGATTTGTCAATTCCTCGCAAGAGGCCGTAGCCCTGAAAAAAAAACTTTTTAGTTTTTACATGGACGAGATTTGGAAGTGAACCCAGACCACCAGCCAGCGTGACAGTCCAACGTACTAACCATTACGTTACGGGCTACTACATGATATTTAAATTTCCCTTAGAAAACTGCAGTTTTAAAATGCCTTTAATGAAAAAAGTTACTCAAAAAGCGTTTAACCTTGTCGCTGACATAACATGATGCCAATTCAAGCTAATCTCATCACAACAACCTGTATGCATATGATTCGGTACCTTTATGAAGAAAAGAAAAAATCCTTCAACATTTCATCACGTCCACGTACATATACATAAATATATAAGTACCAGGTACACAAATTCACGTCACCTGCTGAGAATGCTTTTACGCTTGAAATTCAAATTCAAAGGGTGTTATGTAATGAAAGACGCGTCACCGCACGTACATCCCCCTATAATTCAGCTTGAATCCCTCTATGAATGAAATGCGTTTCGTGTTTCGTTTTTTATTCCTCTGCTCTCAATTCACTCTTTTTCGTATATAGTGCACTCAAAATGTTTCTTCTTCTTCATCTTGTTTTTTTTTTTTTTTTGGTATTCTGTCATGGCATAATTTTCTGCTTTGAAAGACGCTTTCAGGACAAACGAATAATAAATCCTTGCATAGCATATAGTGTGTCGCCCTTGCACTATAAACTATAAGCCGGGCAAAGTAGTAAGCGCTTTGGGGGTTAATCCGGCGAGCTTCTTACTACAGGAGAACTCACTATATCCACCATCATATACTTTTCTGATGCTTCTGTTGATCCAAAAAAATGCAGACTATTGCTCAGGTATTCATGTGCAAAATGTTTTCATTGCATTATGTAATTGTAATTTTGTCATTTAAATGAGACATGTCGGTGAAAGCATCCTTTTTATACTGTACCTAGCATTCTTACAATATAGCTGAGGCAAGTTCTTTAGATTAGATATAGAGAGAAGGATCTTGAACGGAAGAAAAAAACCAAGCTATGCCAGATGATTTGTCATGATGTCTGCCACTGCCTGAATACATATTCTAATTCGATGGAAGAGCGGATAAGTGTAATGCATTTGAGAATTTATTTATCTTCTTTTTTTTGACTTGATATACAGGTACGGTACGAGTATAGTGTTTCCATTTATGTTAAACTGAAATTGCACTTAGAGTGCCCATGGCATTGCTGAGGTATATCTCCTAGGTCTTTGTTGATAAGGAGGAGTCCTGGTAGTGGATGTTGCGTTTGATAAAGGAATCTTGTCCCTCTATATAAAAAGACTAGAAGATCCACTTTTTAAATTTGATAAAATATAGTAAGTGATTCTGAGGGTGCATTTGTAAGATAAGTACTCATACTATGAGTATTTTTATTTTTTTTTTTTCCTTAATAGGAAATATTTTAATTTTAAGGAATTGAGGGTACAATTTAGCAGGACATTTATAAACTTTATGAATGTTGCAGGTTCAATTATTATTCAGCACTGTTTCGTGGTAGCACGATGTGTTATGAAAAACTATACCTCAAATCCAGGACAATGAATTGAATTAAAGTTATAAAAGCTCAAGTTTATAAAAAATAGATGAAAGAAAATTAGAACACTTATGAACGAGTATATAGGAACAAATAGAATTTAAAAAAAATTCTTTGCAAAACCACTAATTTTTTTAAATGTGTAGATAGCAATCACCTACAATCAGCAAAGTCAAATTTATCCACTACACCATCTCAGATGACTGTTATATAAATGTTCTGATGGACAGTTTAAAAAATGTCAGTCTTAGGCCTAGTTCACACGAGTTTACACTACACGTTTTTAATCATATTCCGGTTTTACCGAACAAACAGCGGGGTTTTCACATGGAACTCTTTGATTCGATTGAAAATCGATAAGCTGCCGCATAAGACTGCCGCATTATTAAGAATGTACTGCATAATGAAGTGAAAACGCTTCATTTTCGTATTATTGTTCATCTTGGGTGTACCAAAACTTCTAATTTGTTGGAAACCCTATTTAAAAATAATTTGAAATGAAAAGTTCTGTGTTAATTTTTGGCCTTTACATTTAATAAAAGTTCATCAAGGTAAACATTTGTGTGCATAAAATAATCTGGTAGAGTAGGCTTTTTTATTTTATAAATATCCCAAAAAATTCCTTTTTTCGATTTCATTGGACTCATTCGGAGATTCACTCATTCTGAAATCAAGTGGAACGTGCTAATTGATGCAACTCAGCTCTTATCTTTTGTCGTTATTTAAAAATCGATTTGAATCAATTTGAATCGATTAAAATTTATTTGAAATTCCCCTATTTTTTCCCCCACAGTTATAAGACCTTGACAACATTTGATAACCTTAATTGTGTATAAGCTATTTTTTAAAATTGATAAATTACATAATAACATAAGCAGCACAAAGGAATTCGACGGAAAACATAAACAAATCGATTAAAGAAGAATGCACAGAAAACAGAAAAATGCACTTTAAAAGGTATTCTTTTAAATAAATCACAAAAAATATTAAAAAATGTTTGTTAAACAAAAAAATTAATGAATTTATAAGAACACACTTGCAGCTAAAGTATTCATTTTAAAAATTGTATTTAGTAATGCAAAATATTATGTAAATAATTTATTTAAATCAACATATTTGGTGATGCAAAAAAAATTAATGGTCTTTTTTCCACTGACTTTGAACCTGTGCTGCAGGGAAATTAGTTAGAGTAAAAAAAAGAAACACTAAACAGCTTATTAATCTATGGGAATATTCTCAATTTTACAATTTAGTAAATCGACTTTTGTCTCGTTTTTGGAAGCATTTACTCCATTGTGGGACGTCGAGTTTTCGATTGACGTGTACAGCTGATTTTTGCAGAAAAATCATCGTGTGCATAGTTCTATGTAGATGAATGGGCCATTGCGCATTTTTCCGGATGCTTACAGCTAAAAAACGTGCGGTGTAATCTCGTGTGAACTGGGCCTTAGGGTGACATTCCTATATACGTTTTTAAGAGAAAATTGAGCCATCTACTTTAAATAACTGCAAAGTCATTACAGCTCTTCGCCGTTCTTGTTCTCACAACACAACTGGTTAAACTGCATTTAGTCCATTCCTCTGTTCTATGTTGCTTCAGTAAAAAGTGTTAAAAGCCTTTCGCAAGTAACATGCCCAGGCATTTGCAAAGTAATAAGCAACCATATGGATTTTTGTGGGATGAAGCTAAAATAATTGAGCTGAGTTTAAAATGTCTCTGTTATACTCGTCGAATTGAATGGCAAAAAGTTCAAGCACTTTAATACCTTTTCAAAAAATAAATAAAAGTTACAAAATTTCGTTTATCCACTTGTCAAAATTTGACGGAGTTGCTTGTAGGTTGGTTCGAGGTAAATTCGAATTAGGTACTGATTAAGATCATCTAAAACGTTAATGCCACAGACGAACATTTTTGTTTGGCAATTTGACGACGAAAACAAAATAGCACGAAAAATACGTATAACTTTATTTCCATTATTCGAATTTTCTGCTAGAACGTGGTATGCAGTATTATTAAAATTGTTCCCTATGAAGTTTAATTAAAATCGTTAGAGCCGTTTTCGAGAAAATTCTATAAAACCGAAATCGTCGTATGGCAGCTACCCGTTAATAGGCTGTGGCTCGGACACATCTTTAGCTTGTAAAACATTTGAGCGAAAACGAAAATACCAGACCAACAAAAAAGAAAAGGGCTTAAATTTCTCCCAGTATTAGGGACTATTTTTTTATCGAACAAAATAAAATTACGTATACGCCACAGTGACCTTCATATACAGGGTGATTCGCAAAAGGTGCGAACAAATCTAGAGCGTGTAGGTTCAGTCGAGAAAATAAAAACAATTGTAAAATCAAGAGGGAGTTATTCCTCCCCTGCCTTTTAATAAAAAAAAAATACATAAAATATAAAAAAAAAATTATTAAAAAAACAACGGTAACACTTAAAATTGCAAATTTTACTTTTTTGTAAGCCTAGAAATCCCTACTTTTGTTTTCTTTTGAATTAAATTATTTCAGTAAACAGGTTTTGGAAAATAAGTCTTTAAAACTGAAAATTGAGTTCCAAGTTTTACGTTATTAAGGGCTATTTTTTTTTTTTTTAATTTGATGCTCTTATCAATTTTTAGTCAAACATTGAAAATTGGATGGTTTCAGGACTTTTACTTTTCAAAATATAAATATATATCCGGCTGGAAAAATCCCAAGTTTCTGTCTAGTTTGGGCAAGGCCCTAGTAAGTTTTCAGTACGGATAATCTAGATGAGGAAAACTTGTCAGATACTTGCTGGATATCAGTACGAAAAATTTAGACGAGGGAAACTTTTCAAACCCTCGTGAGGCCCCCCTAGGAAAAACTTGTTGATGAACATGTTTCGGTAACACATCAGGAATGTCTCTTGTACACCAAAAACAACAAAAATTTTATATCAACATTTACTATGGATGTGAGACATCTGTAAAAACCTGTCTTAAGTTGTTCTTCCTAAAAAGCAAGTACCTACATAAAATCCTGTGCTATTCTGTATGTACTTGTTATGCAATTATGATATGAAACATTAGAGTATAGAACTCTTTCACTTTCGACATTGAACTTTTGTTTAGCGAGTTTGTCCAGTGGGTGGCGCATTGGACTCACAAGTAGAAGATCGGGGGATCAAGTCCCACATAAGCCAAGTATTATATTTGGTTTTTGCTGACGACGCAAATGGGTAAGTAATCGCCAAGGTCCTTGTTCTAGCCTTTGCTAACCCTTAGGTACTAGCCCCTTTGCTAGAATCTATACATAAACCTCTCTAGTGCCTTGTCGAAAACTTGATTGTTTTTCTGTGCGGGTAGAATTAAATTAGTCATCAAATAAACTGTGTTGACAGTCCGGTTAAACTTATTCTTCAGAAGAATTTGATTTGTTTTGTTTTGTTTTTAAGTGTTTAATTTTTTTAAGAAATTTACGTCACTCTCATTAAGTTATTAACTAATTTCTTACTTATCTATAAGCACAAACAAATCAAACCTCTCTGAATGATATATATTCTACTTTTTGTCACCTTGAGTAAGCTATCCATTAACCCTGCCATATTTTGACATCTAATACCCACTCGTATAAAGCTCCTCCATCTTTCAAATCCAATCAAACGAACATTCCATTTGACAAAAACAACTCCAAACAAAGAAAAACACAAAATTCACCAGTTCTCACGAATCAACAGAAAAAAAAAATAGGAAATACAGAAAAAAAAATTGCTAATGGATGAAAGGCACTTTGTCAACTACTGTGGCGTAAGTGCCTCATTCACTTTATCTCCGTCTCCATACAAGGATCAATGTACCGGTACACCTTATACCTCTATGCCTCTATCAGGACGCTGCTGCTTTAAGGACCCAAACGCAAAATGTCTACCTTTACCGTTATACAAATCCAATGATGAAGCATCATCACCGTTGGAGGTTGGATGGATCATGATGGATAAAAAGATGGCGAACAAATTCTTTCATTGCCTGCATTTTTCATTATGGATTGACGCTGTCAAAGGGAATGAGAGCTCAAAAAAAAAAAAAAAACATATCCCATTTTCATTTTCATTTTCGTTGCTTGCAAATGGCAAAAACTGATTCAGTGAATATATAGAGGGGATAAAGATTTAGGGTGGTGGAAGAGAACATGAACAACAACAAAAAAATAAACTATCACAACAACTCTTACGATATTGTTGCTATTCACTCTCCCCATCTTCAACGAATATACTTATGCATTTATATATTAAGGTACAGGAACCTTTTTATGGCAATGACTCCTCCGACTCGTTGTGTCCCATTATTGAAATTAGGGTGCTGCAGGATAAGAGGAAACCAAACACAACCAACGGGACTCATCTTCTGCTGATTCATTGCAGTAATAGAGCAGTATTTGCTTTTTTTCTTTTTTTCTTTTCTTCTTTTACTCGTTCTCCACTTATTTTTCTTTTTTTTTTCGTTTTGGACGACTGCCAATGACGCAGCTTTCGAGTCTTTATTTTTTTGTTTGTTAAAACTAGTCCTGGAAGAGACAGCTCCAGGATGAGCCCACGGGGAATGTGGTGAGATCTTATTTTTTCGTTGTTGTTGTTGTTCGATGACGATGCCGTTGCTGAGCATCATAATTTGGAAATTATTTTCCATTGAGCCGAAAGGAATTTCCTTTTTTCAACGCACGACTGAGTTTCTTCATCGCCTTGTTTCGACTTCGGATCTTCTTTAAGGCTCATGATGAAGAGATAGGCAAAAAGCTAAAAAAAAAAAAACAAAGACCTAATGATGTACAAATGAAGGCATCCTTCGTCCTTTAGCGAAGTTAAGAGGAAGATTGCTTCGAAAAAGTTTTTAGCTTGTATCGATTAAATGCACGATGGGTGGTGGTCAGGACAGAATGTGATTTAGGTGTAGGTAGGTATAACTCTACCTAATTTTTTTTGTTGCCTCTTAGGCTGAGACTGGGGCATGAGTGAAACATTATTATTTGTTTGCGTTGTCATGCAACATCAAGAACGTTGTTTTTTTTTTGGGTTCGTTTGGTATAGGTATGGGTTGGATATATTATAAGGGATAAGTGTGTTAGACTAGATGACAGACACGAGGATTTTTTTGCGTCTTTAAGTATCATGTATCCTGCTGTTTTTCTAGGGAAATTGCTTTATTTGATTAATGATGAATGACTATTTGATTTTTAAGGATCAGAAATAAAGCTACAAACACAGAAGACTTTTTGATTTTAAAGCTTTAATTTAATGGAACAAACAAGAATTCTTCAAAAAATTAGTTTGTTTTGTCATTATGCTGCTTTAGAACATTGGAGAAGGAGTTCTTATTTTATTTAAAACTGTCTTATAAGTATCTATTCTAAGGAGTTAAGACAAAAATTGATAAGAAACTATAAAAAGCTCTTGGTGTTATGTTATCTCCTCGCCAAGTGGCAGGCAAGAGGGGTAACCTTCAGTAGGTAAGTTAAGTCTAGCTATATTAAGCACAGAAATACCTTTTTGGAATTTCATATTCCATAATGAAAAGATAAAAGGTCTTAGAAAGATGATGTATTTGGATCAAAAATTCTGCCTCTTTTTCAAAATTGTGCTCTTCAATTTGTTCATCGAGCTAGAGCCCAAGCAAGTGGACTGATTTGGTTGAAATTTGGTACAAAGCATTTCTTTGTAATTCTCTAGAGGTGAAATACAATTTTTTCTTCTGGCTTTCGGGTAGCTAGCTCTCAATCGAACATTTCGGGATTCTTTTTTTTTATTTCTCGAAAGATTTTGATTAAATTTCATGGCTTCAATATGTATAGCATAATGGCACTGAAAACTGAAAAGGTTCTGACGTAATTAAGAAAACAAAAAATTGCCTTTTTTTTTTGGTTAATTTTAAATGCCTTGACCAATTGTATTATTTTTTTTTGCACAAAAGTAAGCATTTCTAAAGAATATCAAAATATTGTTCGTAATATATTTTAAAATTTTATAAAATTTATTGATTTTTATAAACAAAACATCATTAGTAAGGTATTCTTCTGATTTTGTTCACACTTTCCCTAACAATGCAATAATTGTGCTTTGTGCTAATAATCGTATACGTTTTAATATTAACAGTACACTTAAAGAGCGATCCTTTCTTAAATTTTATTTTTCAATTCTATCCATTTTTTGTTCTGATTTTATTAAAACCGAAATAAAACTTAAATAAGAACTTAATAGGGCTGGCCACGAGACGAGAAAAGTCTCGGTCTCCATCTCGGTCTCGCATGACGAGACCGAGATGAGACGAGACGAGACTGGCTTTTGAGCAACCGAGACATAACCGAGACGAGACTATATTTGAACCGAAATTTACAGAGAGTCTAATAAATTAAAAAATCCAATTTCAGTTAAATATTTATTTTCTTTTGCACGTATTCAGCACGTATTCAAACTATAATCGAAAATATTTCGTTCCAAAATCAACAGGTTGCCCGGAAATTGTATTTTTCGGAGACGAGACTGAAACGAGACTTAATTATACGAGACCGAGATGAGACTGAAAATTTTCGATTTTAACGGGACCGAGACGAGACTTACAAAAGTCTCGCAGAGTCTCGTCTCGTGGCCAGCCCCAGAACTTAACGATTTTTTTAAGAAGTTAATTATTTATTTATTAAAATAAAGGAGATTTTCACCTTAAAAATTTTGTGGATAACATATAATTTTCAATGAAAATTTTCGTTTTATACAAAAAAAAATATGAAGAAAAAAATAGGGAACAGGTTGGTATTCTGTATTCCAAAACTCTGTATGATGGCTCAAAAATTCTGAGTGACTATAATACTGTTTTTCATTATTCTGTAAATTTAATATTCGGTATTACAAAATTCTGTATTTTTGATAATTAGGGGTTAATTTAGCAGCACTTTGTATTTAAATCGTGCTTGGATTCCGAACAAACATTTAAAACCATTAATCACAGTTTTGATTCCTTCTCACACATTGATTCATTATCAAAGTTTTAAAAATCAACTATTTGTAGCTTTTATGTTCATAGTTGTCCTAAATCTTCATTCCATTACATTTCCTATATTTAAAACTGGGTACGACTGAATCGCACAAACTTGCTCTCGTAGCTAACAACTTTAACGTAGCTTGAAATTATTGATGTACTGTATAATGTGTATTGGTTTCATAATATTATGATATCATTAAAAAACAAGTTTTAAAAACAATTAAAAATAAATTGTTACTATAAATTTGTTATTTTAATGGCTAAAATAGATAGAGCTCAAAATAAAGTATGCCATCTGATTTGTTTGATAAATATGAATGTATGAAACAAAAAAATACAAAATCGTTATAGCGTTTTTTTTTTTATTAATTTAATTAATATGTTTAAAGCGTTGAGAGGAAGAAGGGGTTAAGTGACAATTATTGTAAAGTTTCGGGATACAAGGGTTCTTGCGGAAAGAGTCAACATTCCGCTTGGAGTTATGAAGGGCAACGTTCTCTCAATTTATCTTACTAAAGCAAACCGTAGGTGGAGCAGTTTATCAAACTGTATTATATCTAGGAAGATTTGGCCCACCTATGACAAGAGCCGAACAATTGATCTAATACGCAGACACAGGCAAGACATAGCCAGTGTAGTTGCAACCTGTAGAGGACACTGGCCAATAGGAGAGCATGCAGCGAAGCTGGGCACACCTCACAATACTCACTGTCGGAGCTGTGAGGACCAGCAGGAAAAGGAAACAGTAGTTCATTTCCTCTGCAAATGCCCTGCTCTGGCCAAAGCTAGAAAACAGTCACTCGGAAGAGCATTCTTTGACGACATTAACGAACTTTCTGAAATGAAGATCAAAGACTTGATTTCTTTTCTCAACGGGACGAAATGGCTCTAGGACAAATTTCGGCTATTTCTGCGTTATACCTTCCGTCGATTCCCTATGATCACAAGATAGTGGACTAGGGTTCTGGTGGGGGTTTGTGGTGCACAGCGGGTGGATGATCATCCAATCAGATCAGTGGACGCTCCGGTGCCAGCCAACGAACTGCCTAGTGGGCTAACTGTGGATGGTGCGGGTGCGGGTGCTGATCTGGTTGAGTGAGTGATCCACTTTCTGATGATTGTGCTAAAAGCTACAACAAAATCCTATTCTAAACTAAATAAAAAGGGACGATATCTTGAGGATTTGCCCATATTTTATCTCTTCAATTCCATCCACAGGTTCAAACGAGTTATGGTATCAAAACGGCGCACTTCAGCGCTTATTGGGCTATGGGCTAGACTAAAACTTGTTGATAAGAATAATAAATAAAGCACAAAACAGACTTTCTTAAAATATACATTTTAATTCATTTAAATAGCTCAGAGGTTTTTTTTTTTACAAATTCTCTCAAAAAGTGTACTTAACCCCTTTTTGTGAACAAAAAATAAAATCATTTTAATTGGTAAAAAAATCGAAGGGGTTATTACATTTTTAATTTTTTAAGTTTTGTATTTCTTTTATAGTTTCATTATAAATATTTTCCTCGAGAGAATCTGAAATTGCCATATATGCTCCTGAACTGCATTTGCTACTTTAAATTTTTATTTTTTTCAGTTTTAAGTTGCATGTTTTTTTTTCTCGAGGAAAGAAAATCTTTGGTTTTGTCAGGAATCGTTTTTGACTTGGGATATTAATACTTCTGCAAATGGATATTCTTCATTATAAGAATAGGACCTATATTTGTCCATTCTTATCCTTTAAACGTTGTCACGAAAGATTGTTTTTTTCATTTAAAATGTTTTTAGTTGTGTTCCTGACATTGAGTTTGTCTGGTGGACTGGAAAGTGACCGAAAATAATTTTCCATGTTGATCCCAATACATTATAACTCGGATATAAGAAACTCTGATTATTATCCAAGAAATTTCTTTCAACCAATAACACATATTTACTGAGTTTTCTTGCGCGCTTTAAGCTATTTCTGCAATTGAAATTTGCAATAAAAATTAAAAGCTGTATGTAACATATTTATGGGCACAAACTAGTTTTGCCAAAGCTAAATTAAAACATGGTGATGTAGATTTCTTATATGCATAATTTTATATTCTTGAAATTAATATTTGTGTAAAGAAATGTTTTCTTGCAGCCGCGTTTTTCTTATATGCGAGTTTCTTTTATATACGAATTAGATCGAGCCTTTTTGCGGTCATTTTGCTGTCCGATACAAAGGGACTACATGTATCACTTCTAAAAAACGGCATTGCCTAATTTGTTTATTCTTAAGTTTAACTGACAATATTTGAAAAAAAAAAGTAGAATAGGAAAACAAAAAAAAAATTAAAGAGCTAAAGGCCTAGATATACATATATAGCAGTAGCGGATCTAGGATTTGGCTGTGGGGGGGGTTTGGAGTTTGGAAATCCAGTTTGTACCTACATATCAAGTTATATCACAGAAAACGAATTTTGACACCATTTTTCCTTTAATAGTAGCCGCGTTTTGTGTGCCTTTATATCCGCTCCTACCGCACTTTAATTTTTTTTCAAAATAAAGCACAATAACAAGAATTTGGAATTGATGTGTTAAACATGGGAATTATTTTTAAAAGCCAATTTTAAGGCTCAGCAAAACATGGTAGTATAAATAATTTTATAACTTTAAGTTCTAGCCACGTTACAGACTCAAACCACACGAACAAATTCGTTTATTTATAGATATATTGCTAAATAATTGATTAGGTCTCAAGTGCCTACCTACATATGTACATTATGTAAGTGTTTGTTTAAATTAGCTGAAGGTATGCTTTGAACTTCACCTTTTTAACAAAATTTGAAAACTGTTTGTAATGTTAGTTCAGAAAATTGATATTTAGGTGATCTTACTGGCAAAAGCTCATATCTCATTTTCTTTAATTAGCCAAATCATCGAACCTACCTGTTTTCTTCAAATTGTCACTGGAAAGCACGAAAATAATATTTTGTGGATCGAAAAATAAAATATCAACATTTCAAGACTTTTAGTCGGGCATAAGAAACAGCTGCTCTAAAAAATAAGCTGCACGGCCCAATTCTGCAAGTTAGTGTCAATGAATTTTCGTTTACACTGCACCTACATACACTTTCTATTCCTGCTCAAAAAATGTGTCGATAAATTTGTAAGTCACTCAAGAGTCTATAGAGATTGTAAATATTCATGTCCACCTGCAAAATTTTTTCTGAGTTCACAGAGTTTCTCACGCTTTTGGAATTTGGCTCCTCGACTAAAGAAATTGTATTGAAATGCTTAGCCCAAAAATGTTTTGTATGTATTCCCTTGGACCTTTTAAATTTTATAAACTAAGCCCAAAAATGCTCTAAGCCCAGCCAAGGCCGTAAGAAACAATTCCGGTTGTATAAAAACATTTACACTAAGCTTTACACCCCGGTGTTCTCTTATTGTTTTAGCCTCAGTTGCGTTTCATTCGTTAAATAAGCTAAGTTTTTAGTGTAAACAGTTGTTTTTTGACATGTAAATGTTAAGCCCCGACCACATTTTTTTTTTTTAAATTATACCTTCAAGCCTTAGCCTCAACTTTGGACTTTGAAAATCGTTAGACTTTTGCCCCAAAAAACCTCTCTGGAATAAGGTTAGTTTTTAGGGAGTTAGTTGTTTTCCCTGACTACGATTTTTGTCCAATATTCTCAGACCTTATTAGTCCCAAGTTGTTTTTTTTTTTTTTTTCAATTTTCTGGGTTTTGTTTTAAGGGAAAATTGTCGTTGCATGAAACATGTCCATTATTCATAGCGCCCAATTGATTTCTTTTTCCAATTCACTTCAGGCTTTAGCCCCAACCTTAGGGATAAGAAAAGAAGTTACAGAACATGTAAATTGTTCAGCCCCAACCACGTTATTTTGTCCATCAAAATTCTCATCTTAACAATATTTTAGACGAATATAAAACTTTTCACGTTGTAATGTATTGCTTTCTGTATTTCAAATTATTTTAGCCCCCTCTGGATCCGCCACTGATATATAGGTAGACATTTAACTCTCAAAAGTTACTGCAAGGTGGTAATTATCGTACGTCATTTTCCTTACTTTATAGTTTTATAAAGTTGCATGAAGGGTGTAAGTAGGCATTTGACTCCTTCATGCAAACAATACATTTTAAGTTTTTATTTTTTGCTTGCAAAAAGGAGTTAAGTAATTTTAACCCCTTCTTCGACTAATTTTTTTTTTTAAAGTTGTTTCGTTTAACCATTTTATGCCAAAAACAGAATGGCTAAATCGAAAACTAGAGGTCGTAGAGAAACGTTGATAAGACATAAATCTATATTTACATTAAGCATAATCATTTTTACAAAAAAACATAAAAACCCGAAAATTTCACTTAACCCCTTCTTCTTCTCAACGCTTCGTTTATAAAAATCCAAAAACATTTTTTTCGAAAATTTGTTCAAGCTCTTGCACAAAAAATCGATTAAAATGGGTTTAGCCGTTAACGAGAAATTTGAAAATTAAAAAATCGGTTCTATGACAGGTACCGTTATAACCGTTATAAATATTTTTTTTCTACCAAAAAATTTATTGTGGTAATAGTAATACATCATAATTTTTTATTAAAAATCTGTTTTTGAAATAAATCAATGCCTGTATATTGGTTGTATGGCAGGTACCGTTGTTTTTTGAGCTAAAAATAAATTCAATTTCCCCTCTAGTGAATCACCAAATAACCTCTAGTCCAAAGTTTGAAAAAAATCGATTGAGTGGTTTAGGCTGCAGGTCAAGGTACAGACAGATAGACAGAATTGCGAGACCCACTTTTTTCGAGTTCTCTATCAGCGTAATGTTAGGAAAGATTATTATCTCGAGTTCAATTTTTTGCACGAATCCTTAACTGGCCCTATACTACCTATGTTTGTATATCGCCAGTGAAAAACTACACAGTTAAAGACTGTATACACATGAGAGCGACCAACGACCGACGAATGAATGAAGAAATGGGATATAAAAAATTAATAAACGTAAATTCTTTACAAAATATAGACAAAATGGAAGAAATATAATTGAGGATTATTTGAAAATACTAAAATTTTAACTTTTATTGCTAAAACAAGAGAATTTTAAGAAAACAATCTGTTCGTCGCGAATGGACGCAATTCGTTACGACCAATTTATTTTTTCAAATTTCCCATATTTAAGCAAATAAAAATTCAGATTTTATAATTTTAAAATTACTCTTAAATCGAATTCCAACATTTTGACTAGATTTTGTGAAATATTAAGGTTTATTTATTTTTGAATTCTCATTTGTTTGTTTAGTAGCCCGTAACGTAATGATTAGTGCGTTCGACTGTCACGCTGGAGGTCTGAGATCGCTTCCCAGCCTCGTCCACCTAAAAACTAAAAAGGTTTTCTTCAGGGCTACTGCCTCTTGTGAGGAATTGACAAATCCTCCAAGAGTATCACTTGTCACGAATAAGTGCTTCTCGTCTAGCCGTTCGGATTCGGCATAAAATTGTAGGTCCCTTCCATTCCTGTCGAAAGGCGCACACAGGAATGGTTGCGAGTTGTTAGTCACTAGGCCCTGGTTCTTCCTGAGCCGTTGTGCCCCCCGATTTATTTATTAATTTATTTGTTTGTTCATTCGTCATCGGTCATTGGTCGCTCTCATGTGAATGTGCCTATACTGTTGCGCTAACAATATTTCCTAAAGAATATATTTGTTCTTTTTTTAATATGTCGTTAATTTGTCATTTTGTAGATAATTGTTCTGGAGTCATGAAGCAAAATAAGAAAAATAAAATTTTTCAAGATGGCGGCATTACCCTCCCGATACCACACTTAACACTTAGTTCTTTAATAAGCAATATTTTTCCAAACATAACCCAAAAATAAAAGATAATAAATCATCCAACCAAATGTTTTCCACAGTTTTTTTTCCAAATCTATCAATTGAACGAAAAAAAGTGTTGTTTTTTTTTGTGTAGAATTGCATGAGCTGTAGCTCATGTGTTCTTAAATTTTTAACTTTGAGCTCCACTCCAAATTTAGGGTACTTTTCAGGAAATGTTTAGGACACAAAAACGAAAATATCCATCAAAATTCAGCTTTTTTGGAATTAAGGACATTTTTTAATCTAATTTTCCTAAACCACAAGAAACATAAACCAATTTTTGTAAGTACCTACCAAGAACAAAATTTATTTTCATACTGATGGTTTGTTTCACTTAAAGAATTAAATTTGTGTGACGCAAAAATGATCATTAAATTCCAAGGAATGCGAAAGCTATAACTCCGTACTTGCTTTGTAACAAAAACATAACTCATCCTTTTCCAACCAGAAAAAAAGCAATTGATTTTCTAGTCAACACAAAATATTTATAAAATAAAACAACAACAAATATTAAGCATAGACTTACCATAAACAATCGATTTCCTTCCATAATATGAAACTGCTAATATTTTATAATACGGCACCGATTCTTTACTAAATCGGTAAAATGTAAATTTTCCGCAAACGCAGTTTTACTTCAAGGTCGAGTCGATAAGGTTTCCTTGCAGGTTGCGCAGGATGCAGTTTGTTTACCGAAATGCAAACAAAAATATTATTACTCACATGTAAATCTGATATTTATTTTCATTTAATCCGCACCAAAGCACAGTCATCCTTTTATTTATGCAAAAACAAAGGATAAACAATAATAAAGCAGAAAAAAATCAAAACAAAACAAAAACATACAAACACACACTTAGGAAGAGATAATAAATCTATTATCCTTTATAGTCGAAGCGAAAGCAAGGATATAATGTTTGAGAGTCTCGAATAAAAATACTTTAGCAAAATTTATGAGAAAAATTTCATCGCAATATTTTTCTATCCGTTTTCTCGGTGTACACCGTTGTATCTATTTTTTTTGTATGCTTTTGTTGATGTCCTTTTTTTGTCATAATGGACTTGCATGGAAATAAATAACTCGCAAACCCGTTTATTCTGTACGCTCAATTGTATAAATCGGAAAAACAAAACCGAAATAAACAAACAACGATTTACTATACGCCCGTCGAGTCGAGTACGTATGGCTTTATATGTAGGTATATGAAAACTGTGAAAGTGGTAAGTTTGCTGATGAATTCTCTCAATCTCGTGGGGGTATTTCCGTTTCCGTTATAGTTCGTCTATCTCGTCTGTCGGATTGGTATCAATAGCATCAAGTTTGATTAATACTCGAATTATCCACAGTGATTGATGAAATGTCGGTTTAGAGTTTCGCCTGGTTCCTTCGATGTGGAATTTTTTCCCGTATTTTTTGTTTTATTTTGTTATGTTTGTGCTTTTGTACTTAGTTCTGTTGTCCTATTTTACTTTACTTTTTTTTTTTTTTGTTTTATGAAGTTTTCTGCAATCAGGATAAGGGTACGTTTATCTATTTTGCTTTATAAATAGGTTCATATATATCTACGTAAACGTATATGTACGTGGATGTGTTTTTATTTTATTGGGAGAGTTGTATATCAAAATGGTAGAAAGACTAAAATGGATGTTTGTCAGAGGATGAATTATTGGAGATTTTATTGTCCATTTTTTTGTTTGTATCTATATAATCTTATTTTTTTTTCTTCAGTGGAATTTTACTCTTTTTTTTTGTAATTTTCCAATATGAACGATAAATTAAGTTTCCTTGGAAAAAATTTTGTCTCTTCATCTCTAGGATTTTTGTTTGTTTTTGTCGATTTTCTCAATACGGATATGAACATTAATTTGCGAAGAGCAAATGATTTCCCACGAAATTAATCTTCATATTATGGGAAGTTTGTGTTGTGAATCTATTGTAGTTAGAACGACTTTGATGAGGGTTCTTTCGCACAAAAACCCTTAATTAGTTTTTTGTATTCTGAAATGAAAAAGAAAAAGTGAAATTTTAATTAAAATTTTATTAGACAGGCTAACCTACATATTTTCTTAGAAATTATAAAAACAAGTTAATAGGTCATGCAAAGTACTCAAGGTCAAGTAATTTTTACTGCTCTAAAGACAATTTTGGTCAATGTTTACATACTCTTAAATTTTGTATCTTTGTAACTATAGACAACCTTACCACGGGTATTTATTTGCTAGTTGCACGAATAACAACAAATTACCCTGGAATATGAACATTAACAGTATCTTCATGCTCTGATTATTAAAAGAGTCGGTACAAATGGCTCAAGATGTACGTCTTCAAAGGGTATGACAGGATCTAACTCATAAGTTATTGGAGTTGAAGCTACTTGAGCTTTTAATTTACTTCAATTCCATCACTTCACTTAAAACAGAAGTAACTAAATTTTATAAATTTTCTTCAACCTCTTAAAAATAAATTATTAATTTTTATTATTTAAATAGCTGAAAAAAAAATCATTTAAAATAGCTCTGAGCTCAAAGCAAAGAATGACATTTGATTTGTTAAATACTTCGGTAATCTATATATTTATACGCTTCGGAAAAACTAATAGTCAACGGAATTTCATAATTTATAAAACGTTGCAGAGGTTTTGCCCCATAGATATGCACAAACAAAAAATTATAACTGTACGTAGCCGCTAAGGCAGGTAATGGTCATTCATTTTTATCATTTTAAAAAGAAGAAGGGTTTAGATTTTTTAAGAGAAGATATTTTGATTAAGATGTTTTGGGAAAAATTATCATTTACCGGAAAGCTGAAAAGGTTATTAGTTCAATCAAATTAGCAAAAATATCTACAAAAATACAGGAGGAAAATTTTATTGTTTTATTTTAAAGAATACCTCTTGGAGATTCTAAAACCACATTCTAAAACCCTCTGCGTTGTTTGCCATTTTGAAAAAGGTGTTTAAAAGTTTGTACTCAATTTTCTCAACCGCTATTAGTCGTAGAGTAGTTATTTTTGATTACTTTTTTTGTTTTATAGAACATTAAATTTTTTTGTTTTATAGAACATTAAATTTCCTTCATTTCTGTTTATTTAGATTTCATGTAAATCAAAAAACTTTCAAGATATAGCACGATAAAATATCTAATTTTATATAATAAAAGTGTCGATTGACTTTATTAAATTGCCCCTACTTGTTCCCCGTTTGATTCACAAAAGTAAAATTACTAACATATTTGTAGAGAAAAGTTATACCTATAATTGTGTTTAATTTTTTTCTTGAAAATTTAAATTTTTTCATCATATTTTGATATGATATATGCAAAAAGTTGACGGGACATTTACACACCCTTTTAGTACGAAACATTTTGCCCCTTCCCAATAATTTTTATTTAAAAATTAAGCCACATCTTTAAGCTAAATTTTGAGATCTTAAATTTAAAAATCTGAAAAGTAGAAATGAATTTAGGAATTAAAAAAAAAAAAAACAAAACCGATTAAAAAAAATTATTTTTAAAAATAAAATTAAAAAAAAAAAACTTTTTCTAATCGTTTTTTTTCCTTTTAAAAAATACTGACTTCATTTCAACTCATCAGATTTTTAACATTAAGACCCCAAAATTTAGCATACAAATGTGGCTAAATTTTTAAGTAAATTTTTTTGGGGAGGGGCATCTAACTGGGAACAAGTAGGGACAATTAAATAAAGTCAATCGACACTCTATTATATAATATTTGATATTTTGTCGTGCTATATCTTGAAACTTTTTTAACTAGCATGAAATCTAAATAAACAGAAATGTAGGAAATTTAATGTTCTATAAAAAAGTTTTAAAGTGATTTTTGGTTCGGATGGATATTAGATAAGATTAACTTGAAAAATCATTTTTAAAATCGAAAATTTGCTGGTTTTTCAACAATAACTCTTTAAAATAAAACAATAAATAATTCTCCTTCCGAATTTTTAAGGGTTAATACATTTTTTAACTTCAACAATCAGATTTTAGGTGCTTTCTTATAGTTGTGTATGATCAGGCACTAGAATTTGGAATTGTTTTAAAGTTGATAATTTTCATAGTCAGTTAGAAACAGTTGAAGACAGTGGAACGTTTTGCACCTACAGTGATCAATATGAAATTTAAATAATTTTCTTCTCATCAATCATTATTATTTATAAAAATAAATTAATTAAGAAAATACATTAAAATTTACTCATGGAACAATAAAGTTGTTAAAAATAATAAGGAACAACAAAAAAAAAAATAAGAAAAGGCGCATTAAATTCACAAAAAAAAAAAAAAAAAAGTACGTATACGCCAGAGTGTACATAATCTCTACTTTTAGTTTGAAATTCAAATACAAAACCCTCCCTCTCTCGTAGCTTTGATGCTGGATCTGCAAGGTTAGAGCTTTATTATTCAAGCAAGCGTCATCTCTCTCGGCACCAGTGCCACATGTGTTTTCGTAGCCGAATAGAAGATGAAGCTTGACTTATGTTGCTATGCTGAATTGTGTCATCTCTAATCTTGCCGTTGTGGGTGTTTTGCATAGCCGAAGAGAAGATGAAGTTTGGCTTAGGTTGCAGGAACAATAGTGACGTATTGTTGACGTTCGGTTGATTTAATACACAACATATTTATTATTACGTTGTCAATATGTTGCTTGTAATCGGGCGGATTTTCAGCCACTGGCCCGTACTAGAATGAAAAAATAAACTGCACGAATGCACCGCAAAAAATTGCATCCGCTAAACACTTTAAGGTGGCTAGAAATTCTATTGGTTTTATTATATTATGATATTATTAAAATCAAGTTAAAGTATAAATTTCTAATAAAAATTACTAACAAAAATTGTTATTTTAATACATAAAAAAGCTTGAGATCAAAAGATATATTTTTTTATATAAAATTTCTTAAATATTTTTAAAAACAAAAAAGTGGTGCGCCAATTTTTTATATTTAATATAATACAATTTTTCAAAAATAAATCTTTTAAATCCAAACAATTATTTTTTAGAAAACGAGTATATTTAAAATTGGTCAAAATCAGTGATGCCGTTAACGAGAAATTTGAAAACTAAAAAAAATCGGTTATATGATAGGTACCGCGGTTAGTAACCGTTATTAACAATTTTTATAATTTTGTTCTTTTACCAAAATATTAAGCTTACCTTAAAAAGTAATTAAATTTTGTTGTATCAAAATAGTTAGTCGCTTTTGAGATAAATCACTTCAGTATTTTGGTTTTGTGTCAGGTACCGTTATTTCTTGAGCTGACAGACAGACAAAATTGCGAGACCAACTTTTTTCGCGTTCTCTATCATCGTATAAAGTTAGGGAAAATTATTGTCTTGAGTTCGATTTCTTTTCGAATCCAAAACTTGCCCTATACATAGTACCTACATCATACATACATGCATATGTCGGAAATAAAAAATCAATTTGAATACAAATCCAAAACTTCCGAAATCTTTAGTTTAGCGATCATATTCTTAAAAACTGTTCATCTTTTCGTATACATAGATTTAAAAAGAAAGATTAAAAAAAAGGAATAAAACTTTATTGTAAATGTGTCCGTTGTTTTTAATTTTGTTTTTGTATTTTGAGTGGGTAATTTGTATTAAAAAATTTGACCCTGTTTCGCCTATAAGGGGGAAATAGAACCTCTTCCATGCGAATTTTGTTCTTGCTTTCACCCAACCTACGATTCAAGTAATTTTGTTTTAACCTATTTTGTCTTAAGTGAAAAATGGTAAACTAGTTGTGCTTTAAATCCAAGACGGAGTCTTAAGTCCAGTTTTTATGAACGCCGTACAGCCCTATCGAGGTATCCGTTGGGAAAAAGTTCCGTAACGATAGTCCGTTCTGATTTGAACCAACGTTGCCACAATTTTACAAATGTAACAAAAGTGTTACACTATTTTTAAATTTTATTTCGTTATTACAATGTGATTTTTTTTCATTTTTGTTACACTTCTTGCAATAAAATATTATTGTCAACTTTTTTCTGTTTTCAATTTTTGTTCAAGTACAACTTGCAACAATTTTCTTATCTGTTGGTTTTATTTCACATTACTGATAGAAACTACGTTTATGTCTGGTGTTGAAGTGAGTTTGAACTACGCTTCCACACATTTGTACCAGCTTCGAGTTGACATTGGCTTAGCTGAACTCGACCTGAAATCTAAATTAAGACAGATGATTTTGATATTCTATCTTCCGTGATTGTCAAGTGTTTCTGGGTTCATCATGGACTGGAAATCTGCGTGGCAAGAAAGCCACGAAAAATATTTCTTTAATTTTTTTTTTTAATTTTTGTTACATTTTTTCTAAAAAACTGTTACACTTTCGTGAAGGCCTGTGGCAGCGCTGATTGGAACTTAGATTTCGTTCGAGGTATTCACCTTGGAACAAAAAAAAAATAAAGCATACAATCACATGCATTTGACACATACATAGGTACGCCCGGATTAGTTCAATAAGTGAAAATACTTGTGATGTTTAAAAGATTATAAATTCATCCACAAAAATGGATAGTGTTGCTTTATCATCTATTTATTATTTCAACCAACATCTCCTGCTGAGCCTTTTTTGTTGTTAATTGCACTAACGAAGTTAAATTATATTTATTTATATTTTTTTTGCTTACTTTTCTTAAAATATTTTGCAACTATTTTCCGTACGAGAATTTCGGATGAAATTTAACGCACAACTGTCAAAAATTCTGTACAGGACGTACTTCATCGCTATGCGTTGTTAGTCGTTACATTTTATCGGAAGATTGTCCGGTCCGTCAAACGGAACGGATACCTCTAAAGGGCTGGTTATCTCATAGGTATCTTATGAGCCACTCCAATGAATAGTGAAATAAGAGCTTTTAGTACTAAGTATTTCTTTTCGGTTTTAAATGTCTATACTGCAAGTAAAAATAATGTCGATTGTGTGTTCAGCGACTCTAATAATTATTTATTGTACTGTTAAAATTCTCACGAAATGTATTCACGTGGTCCTTGGTATACCACTCTTGTGTACTTACATTTTAATTATACATCATTATTTCGAGCTTATTCCAATTTAAAAAGAAAAAATAAATGAAATTAAAAATAAAAGTAAACAGTAGTTGAACATTTTAAAACCAACAAAAAACAAAAAAAACAGTAAGAATTCCACAAAGAATTCACAAATATTTAAGTTCTCGTTAAACATTTAATCATTTACTGATGAACACAAAAAATCAAAAATATTTATGTTTTATAAAATACATTAAATCATCAGATTTAAAACAGAAGAACAAACAACTACAAATAAAGGCAGATAGATTCGAGTATGTAGGTAATCTTTTTAAGCAAAAAAAAAAAAACAAAAAAACAACAATATTCTTAAAAATAATAATAAAACAAAATTAAACCCAAAGAGGGACAGGATATATAAAGCGAAACATTTACTTTGTCACAGAGTTGTATCGAATAATTGCGATTTCCCATTTGGCCACACACGATGCAATGGCAATGGCGATGGATGTCAATTGCACACAATCACATTTGCAATTTACAATTTTCCTGTTATTTGAAATTTTATTTTTTCTGCTCGTTACGCAAGTTCTTTTTCCGCATCCTGCGAATTCACTGTTTTATTGTGAACAAAAAAAAATTATTTTATTTTTAATTTTATTTCTGTTTTTTAAATTCGTTTCCCAATGGCTAAAGTTTATTTCAACATTTTTCATTCTTAATGGAAAATTGGCTGTCGGCTTTTTCAGTGTAATTCCACTTTGGCATCATCTATCACTTGGAATGCCATCATTACTGCGAGACAGATATCAGCAGAATATTATCAAAAAAAAAAAGAGAAACATCAACAAATAAAATCTGTGGAGTTAAAACTGATGTGTGCGTCCACTCAAAATGTCTGCTATAAAATTGAGTTGATCTGAATACAAAAACAGAAAAATCAAAAAAAAAAAATAGTTCGAATGAAGAACAAAAGGATTTACTCTTGAGCGCGCCTCCACCCATAACCATCGACCGAAAAGGACATCATTTTGTTTGCACGAGTGCATTCGACAAAATCAATTGGATTTGTTTTGATTTCGTTTGGACAGAGTAAATATGCAAATGGCGCATAAAAATCCAGCAACCACGTATTATGCACATGGATATTGGATATGTGTATATGCAGATGCTATGCATCCATTACTAAAGTGTGTATTGAAGGACATTGCAACCCCGTAGTCCGCAGTCAGGTTGATATTTACTCAGATCGAAACAATGTTATTTTCAGATCGCATCTTTAATATTATTATTTTCGTTTTCGTTTTTGTTGTTTTTGATTTTTTGTTTGTGTGTACCTTTATTATTTTAGGTTTTTTTTTTGACCAACCCAAATCAATAGTTGCAGTTACATTGGGCCATATTTCAGAGTATTTTCAATATTTTGTTAAAATTAATTTAAACAAACAATATTTCTCTATTTTAAATCGAAGTTGATTTAATTTAACAATACAAAAACTCCATTTTATAGTTTTGCTTTTTCTTGCACGTATATAGAACATTTTGCAATAATACAATTTTCAAATGATTTGTGATTTATGGAATTGTATTTTTTTTGTTGATATATGAAATAGTGTAAATATTTTGTTTGCTTGGAGAAAAGTATTTGCTAAATTCAATTATTTTTTATTGCTTGATGCAGAAATTCAGAATTAAACATGATGGAATAAAAAAAAATCAATTTAAAAACGTGGTTTGATTTATAAATCTATGAATATTGATTCAAATTATATTTTGTATTTACATATCACATATATTTCCTACAAAAATAAAATTCACGAATGGGTCGCAATTGACTTCACTTCTTCATGTAATTCAACTAGCTTATCAATGAATTTTATTTTCATTTGCTTCTGCATAATTATTTTCGTTAAATTTTTTCTTTTAATATTTAAATGGAGGAAAAAGAATCCTTTGTTCATTAAAAGTGCTCGGAGCAACCAATAAATATCATTTTAAAAATAATCGAAGCAATACAAAATAAAAAAGACCTTGTGTAACTGATCATTAGAATTTTCAATAAACTAAATTATCTTCGATAAATGAGTTAAGTGCTTTCACTTTTATTGAAAGTTGTAGTTATTTTGTGAACCATTATAGATGAGTAAAAAAAATAAATCGGGTGGCACAACGGCTCATGAAGAACCAGGGCCTAGTGACTAACAACTCGCAACCATTCCTGTGTGCGCCTTTCGACAGGAATGGAAGGGACCTACAATTTTATGCCGAGTCCGAACGTCTAGACGAGAAGCACTTATTCGTGACAAGTGATACTCTTGGAGGATATGTCAATTCCTCGCAAGAGGCAGTAGCCCTGAAAAAAAGCTTTTTAGTTTTTAGGTGGACGAGGCTGGGAAGCGATCCCAGACCTCCAGCGTGACAGTCGAGCGCACTAACCATTACGCTACGGGCTACTATTTATAGATGTGTAAGAATGTTTATTAAAAATCCTCCAACTTGGTAAGACAGACATAAATAGGGCTGGCCACAAGACGAGAAAAGTTTCGGTCTCGCATGACGAGTCCCAGACGAGATGATCAGGTTTTCCGGAAATCGTAGTTTTCGGAGACAAGACCTGGACGAGACTGCAAATTCAAATTTTCTAGCGAATAAGGCGAGACTCAGATCGAGACGAAACTTAATTATACGAGACTGAAACGAGACCGAGATGAGACTGAAAATGTTCGATTTTTACGAGACCGAGACAAGACTTACAAAAGTCTCGCCGATTAACCCTACACATAAGTTAGTTGCTAGTTTATGCAACCATTTTCCATTCAGTGGTAGATAAAAACAGAATTTTTGTAACGTCAATGTTACTTTAATGATTTAAACTTTTGGAGCGTTCTTTAAATTGCAGATTTTTGCTGGACAGGTTGTTCTATTTTTCAACTGAATGTTTGCTCACTCCATATAAGGGTGGAGTGTTCTTAGCTGATTTTTCCGAATCAGTACGCGCAACTCAAAGGGTATGCGTATAATAGTTTTCCAAACTCAATCTCATTTCTTTTGAAATGCCATTGGATAAATAAAATTGAGACGCCATCGAAAAAAGCCGTTTTTTTTTACAGAAATTGAAATAAATTTTGAATTCGGAGTGCGGATATGTGGCGGGAAATAATAAATCAATTCCTGTTAACGGGCAAAATACAATTTTTTTCTTTTTACATAATTGGGGTCTATTACAGTTAGTTTAGACGGAAGGGATTTAAAAACACGGGAGGATTAAAAAAAAAAAAAAAAAAAACTGGACATCAAAAAAGTTGTTGTTATTTTTCTTAAAAAACTAGAAGACCTAAATGCATTCAGTTTTGGATTGAAAATCAATGGGGGCACCAGGCATAGGGCAGTAACGCTCAAGAAAAAAAAGCGCCAAAATCGAACTGGAAATATTGGCCATAAATACTTTTGCTCCAAATAATAAAATGGAAGTGTCACTCAAATACATTTTGAATCTACATTTGTTTCGTAAAATCTTTCCTTGATTTTTGGCGATTTTTCCGCAACAAAAACACATCGTCCAGGTGGCAGGCGTTAATGACAGTAGTTAGTAGTTACACTGAGAACACTTTAAACTCCTAAACAAATCACTTTAAAATTAAAAACATGTATGAAAGACGACCAATCGCGAACGTACTTAAATTAAAAGTTACTCTCTAATCATTTTCAACTCTAACGTAAATCGTTTTTAACTTAAAATTAAACACTTTAAAATTGAAAATGGCACATTTAAAGGCTAAATGGCCTTTAAATGTGCCAAAAGTATTCATCTGGAATTTAGAGTGTTTTTAAAGTTAAAACTTTGAAAACCTATTTTAAAGTGTCAAACCCATTTTACAACGTTCACTATTAAATCAAAAGTTTGAAAATGTTGACTTTAAAGTTCTGGCTAACCGAAGTCAAGTACAAAAAATATGTTTCCAAGCTCACTTCCAAATTTCCAAAATAAATAGGCTGAGTGATAGTACACTCCAATTCACTCGTTTAAATACAGGTTTTTTGTCAATAAACTTTTAACGATTTCTCTATAACCTGTTGTAATTATGAGGACACATATTATTATAGAATTTATTAAGTGTAATATGGGGATTAAGATTCAGGAAGAATTTTGAATCCTCCTAAAAAATTGTCAGTCTTATGGCTCTTTGAAAAAATTTAGCCTTATTTTGTGTGTTATTAGTTTAAATACACCTTGAAAAAACAACCAAATAGTATGCAAAAAATCAAATAATCAACAGTTAAAGACATTTTTTCATGAATTTAAAAATTTTTCCAAAAGGAAATGTTCTAACCGAAGAGAAAAATGCTCAAATTCGAGACTATTAGGACAATGGTCATAGCAGTCGATGTAATGGTCACAACATTGGACTTAGTATGCAGCTACCTTCGATATAGGGAAAACGATGAAAAAACAACAAACCGCTAGCGATCATGGCTACAATACCTCAAGAAAGACAACGCATACTCCGAAAAGTCTCAAATTCAACATTATCAGTTAGCAAAATCAATGGTAAAACCGTAGTTGAAGCCACCAATAATGCTTTTTTTCAGATAGTCCGGAAAGCCACACATTTCAACCATTTGAAAACTTAAAAAGATCCAACGAAATCAGGCTGGAATAGATCTGTTTCGTGAACTTTTCGGTTAGAACATTTCCTTTTGGAAAAATTTTTAAATTCATGAAAAAATGTCTTTAAGTGTTGATTATTTGATTTTTTGCATACTATTTGGTTGTTTTTCAAGGTGTATTTAAACGAATGACACACAAAATAAGGTCGATTTTTTGACTAAAATTGTTCAAAGAGCCATAAGACTGACAATTTTTTAGGAGGATTCAAAATTCTTCCTGAATCTTAATCCCCATATTACACTTAATAAATTCTTTAATAAGATATGTCCTCATAATTTTAAATTTAAATTTGTCCTTTGAAATTTAAATGATACACTTTTAATATATGTAGATTTGAAAATCTGCACTTTAAAATTTAAAGTGTTTTTAAAAATATGTTAAAGGATTTCATTTTAACTTTAAATCTTTCAATTAAAAAAAAAAATAAATAAACAGAGCGTTTACTTTCAAATAAAGATGATCATTTTACTTTTCAGAGCTGTACTAAAAAATTAAAAATTAAATCTGATTTCATTCAGAAAAATTTAGACTGTAAAATTGGTTAAATTGAATGAAAACATTTTACTATCATAGTAATCGATTTAAGGCAACAACTCAGAATAGTCTCAAGAATTTAGTTTTAAAGGGCAACTTTTCATCGACGCTTTCAATTCAAATGTTTAATTGTTTGAAGTTAAAGGATTTCCTCTCAATTTTATAAAATTTAAATTTAAAAATTAAAGCAGTTCGTATTAAATTTTAAAATTATTATGTTTGAATGCAAATATAAAGTGATTTCTCTTTTTTTTTAAAGTTAACAGTTTGAAAACAGAAGCTTTTCTCTCGATCTCGCATGACGGGACTGAGACGAGACGAGACTGCCTTTTAAGCAAGCGAGACGTGACAGAGACGAGACTGTTTATTTGGACCGAAATTTACAGAAAGTCTAATAAATTAAAAAATCCAATTTCAGTTAAATATTTATTGTCTTCTGCACATATTCAAACTATAATCGAAAATATTTCGTTCCAATAATCAACAGATTGTCCGTATTTTTGTAAATTTTATTTTTCAGAGACGAGACTTTATTATACGAGACCGACACGAGACCGAGACGAGACTGAAAGTTTTCGATTTTAACGAGACCGAGACGAGACTTACAAAAGTCTCGCAGAGTCTCGTCTCGTGGCCAGTCCTAACTTTGGCAAATTAAAAGTAATTTTTTTTTAAATTTTAAAGCTAAAGGTTTCAAAACAGACTCGTTTCCTTTAAACTAAACCATTTTTTTTTGGACATTAAACACTTTAGATTTGCATAACTTAATTTCAAATATGCGAACTTTTGATTCTAAAGCGCACTTTTTTTGCTTAATTTGGCTGTTGTGTCATTTCATAAAATAAGCAAATCAAGGAAAAAACGTCTAGACTTAGAAATAAAATTACATCAAAAAGTTTGTAAAATAGTTTTTTGGGTGATATTTCCAAAACGATTTGGGCATTTTTTCCTTGGCTTTTATTGCCTATCGCCACACGCGCCGCCGCACCGCGCCGGCTGCCAGGGCAACACTTTGAGTTTTGAAAATGATTTTTTTTCGAAAACTATTGACCAGAATTAGATTTAAAAATAAATGAAAGAAATTTTTCTGGCTTACAAAATTAAAACAATATTTTATTTTATTTTAAACATTGTTTTATCTTAAAGATTTAAGCCTAACTTGTTCAATCCCCATTAAATTTAAACTCACCATTAAAGTATTTTTAAAATGTTCATACAAATTTGATTAATTTACCATATTTAAAAGTAAATTTGAATTTAATGGAGAGTGAATAAATTAGGACTAAAAAGATATCTGTGAAAACAGATTTTTACCTAAACGGTTTACGTTTAAGAAAATCAAAAACAAGAAGTTATGTTTTCGTAGAATTGTTTTTTTCCTGAACAAAGTGCATCGTTCTTATTTTTGGATATAGATACAGTTGTAACTTGTGATAATTAATTTTTACTTCTGGAAGTTTTGTTTTCGTTTAAAAAAAATGCAACTCAAGATTTTTATCAAACTTGCTATCTGGCTTGACTGTCCTCGTGGTGCAGCCTAAGCGGCTTGATGGATTTTTTTGGCACTATTTGCTTTGGGTAATAGTATGCCCGTTTTCTTTTTTTATTTTTTTTTTCCTTGGCCACAAATTATCGGTAGGTACTTGACATTCAAAGGAAGATTTTATTCAGATTGAAAACAGCTTTAACAATTTTCTTCTTCTACTCTACCCCTGGTAGAGACATATTTTTGCTTATTTGATTTTCTTGAAAACAGTTTGCTAGATTTTTTTTATAATTTTTAATGGAGATGTTTCCAAAAAGTTTGAATTGTCTTGTTTTGAAACATGGTGTAATTTTTTAAGACTTTCTAGAATATTTGAATACGAAATTGTTCCTTGAACCAAAAAAAAACTGTTCCTATCGTAAAAATGTTGAAACACAGTCAAGAAAATATAATTTTTTTTTATCGAAAATACCTGCTGATTTTGATAAAAAAAAAATGAATGAATTTCGGAGAAATAACAATTTTCGCCAAATAAAATTTTCGCCAAATAAAATACGATTCCACATTAACAGTAGGAAATATTATTTTATATTTTAGTCTTTCTCATTATTGGGTAAAACGATTAAATATATTTCTCTTACGCAAAAGCTTCTAAAAAATGTGTCAGCCTAATTCACTTTAATAATTACTTTAAACTGGCCTTCCAATTTAGTTTTCAAAATTTAAATTAAATTCATATGAACTTTAAGGAATTAAAAAAATTAATTTACTCTTTTCATTTTTTTAATATACATATAAATAGATTCCACTCGTATAAATACAAGTAAATAATACAAGCCACTTGAACATAAAAACAAGAAGGTACAGTGGTGGCGGCCTTATTAAGAACGATATTTTTATAAAATTTTAAAATGCATAACTTTTGTTTGGGAAATCTTTTGAGGTTGAGAAGTGCGGCCGATTTCTTGTTCTGAAGATTTGTATTTGGTAGGTCAGAAAGTAAATTTGATATTAGAAGCACTTAGAACAAGATATTGAATCGAAAAAACACTCTTAAGATGGTTCAGAGTACAGGAAAAAACTTAATTTAGAAGGATAAGTTAAAAGAAAATGTTCGAATTGACCAGAAAGTTTATAAGCACATTGAGAAACATGTTATGGCTTCTTATTCATTGGAAATCATTCCCATAAAATTTGTTTTTAAGGACGATAATGATCCAAAAAGTCTTCAACGGACTATTAAGAAGTAGGGCTGGCCACGAGACGAGAAAAGTCTCGGTCTTGATCATGCGAGACCGAGACGAGACGAGACTGGTTTTTAAGCATCCGAGACGAGACTGTGTATTTGGACCGAAATTTACAGAGAGTCTTATAAATTAAAAAATCCAATTTCAGTTAAATATTTACTCCCTTCTTAACGTATTCAAACTATGATCGAAAATATTTCGTTACAATAATCAACAAAGTGCCTGGAAACCGCATTTTTCGGAGACGAGACCAAGACGAGACCGAGACGAGACTTAATTATACGAGACCGAGACGAGACGGAAAAATTTCGATTTTAACGAGACCGAGACGAGGCTTACAAATGTCTCGCAGAGTCTCGTCTCGTGGCCAGCCCTACTAAGAAGGTGTTTGCGTATTCAAGAAGTCATTTTTTAGATTAGACTGTCCAAAGATCAGGCCTAAATTCTATCGAGAACTTGTGGGGAGACATCAAATGGTAATAGTTAAAAAAAAAAAATTTTGATCAGAATGTTCTAAATACTGAGCAAATCTGATAGAGTACACCACTATGAAGATTCCATGCCTTACGCGAAAATATGCAAGGAATTTTGTCTGAAATTATAAAGAATTAAGGTTTTCCTACAAAATATTCACATTAACATAATGAAATTTCAAAGATTTTTAATTTTGACAACCTTTTGTTTCTATTCTTAATTATATTTCTAGACGAAATAAAAGTTAAATTAATGTTTATTTTTTTCCTACCAATATTCTTATACTTATATTTTTTAAACATTACTGAAATGGTACCGTAGTTCGTGGGCTATTAACAAAACCACTTCTCCACCTCAACAGATTTCCCAAACAAAAGTTATGCATTTTAATAGTTTATAAAACTATCGTTCTTAATAAGGCCACTACCACTGAACATGCGATCAAGTCGTGTATTTTAGTTTTTTAAAATTTTAAATACAGTTAATTACCATTGGGTTTCAACTTAAAAAAGGAACGCGAAAATTTAAAACAAAAAGTTAATATTTGGAATCTTTTTTGAGACAAAAGACTTTCTTAATGGCTAAAAAGATTTAAGAGGTAATTATCTTTATTTTTGGTTTAAAAAAAAAAATCAAAAAGCGTAAGAAAAACTGCAATTTTAATTTTAACTCATCAAGGACGGGTACCTGCCAAAGATAAAAGTATTTTTCCACACTAAAAATTATAAAAATAATATTCCTCAGTCTCTCCAGTCTCCAGCAAAACCCTTTGTAAATTGTAAGTTATTATACTAAAAAAAAACAGAAAATTTAATAATAATTAAAAATAAAGAAGCCGAATAATTCTACATTCATTTATGTAAATTTATTAATAGCGAGGCCATTCTTAATTGTAATAAGCCAATAAGCTCACAATACAATGTAAAGTTCAGCAATAAGTTCTACCCCAATAAGACTTCACAATAAACTTATGTAAATTTCAAATCGAATTTCTTAATTTTCTATTATTTAATTTACAACCGCCCAATTGTGTTGCCAATATTAAACATTTTAGGTAGAGAATACTAAGTACGGTATCCCCAGCCACACAATGGAACAAACATTTTAACCTTATTTTTTCCCCAATTCACACCAATCTCCATTAACACATTGCATGCATAAATTATAAACGGTACAAGACGAATACAAAAAGGTATTATTCTTATATGTAGGTAAGGTACCTATGTATTTATTATTACATCCCCCAGAACAAGATGTAATATCAAAATATAACAAAGAACAACAAAAAAAAAAGAAAATCTTTTTATAGGCATAACAAAAAAAAAGTATATTTTTCTGTGGCAGAAGAAGCAACAAAAAAAAACTTGGCCCAAATTTGGCATTAGACAATTTTCTTCATTTTGGTACTTTAGCACGCCTGGCCCCTCGTACCTCACCGCCAATGCCCACCATAGTCATTTTGGTCCGAAATGAGTGTATGTAAGTTGAAACATTGAAACATAAGGAATTCTCATTTAATTTTATGCAAAAATAAAATCGTATTTAGCTCAACGTCTTACAACTTACATTTCTAGAATAACATCCTTTGTGTAAAGGAAAAAGGATATTTTTTTTGTTTTACATTTTACTTGAGAAATTATTCCGGTTCAAGTCCCACTGATGTTCCTCGGCTGAGTGTTTCTCAATCCCCATTGCTGTGTTTGGAAATAAGTGGAGGGGTTATCGTTATACTACATAGAGGTTTAATGTGTCATTAATGGTGATGCTTTAGAGCTTGGGATTTTTCATACTCTCTTGCTCGTATTTTCTATTTTCCTATTTAAATATTTTTTTTTCTTTTCTTCGCTTCTGTGTTTAAAATAAAATTAATATCTCTGCATATAATTTTGAACGTGCTACATGATGGAAAATGAAAAATTTTGGCTACGAAATTGGAGTGTTATTTTAAATGAATTATAATACTCGAAGTGGAAGGTAAGCTCGGGACATAAGAAAAAACAAATATTCATGAGCCCTACGCTACGGAGGTATCCTTTTGTATCGCATAATAGAAACCCTTTTAAGGTAGGCATTTACACAGCAAAAACAAACAAAAAAATATTAATAAGTACAACATGGACTTTTTGGCCTCTCCTTTTAATTAAGTTATAAATAGGGAGCGTTATTATGGTTTTTACTAATATTTAAAATTAAACCTCAAAAATGTGTTCTGTGTTGTGTCCCTTTTTTGTTGTTGTTGTTTAATATTGTTGCTGGTGTTGCTATTATACTTGGTAAACCTATGCTTTGGTTGTTGGACTGTGGTTGGTGGCTGTAATGATTAAAATTGATGAATACATAATATATATTTTAAGAGAAGACATAGAACTTTTCATTTTTGTGCGGTTCGCCTTAATTTATAAATGTGGAGTCAAATTAGCTATAATGTTTAATGGTTGGTGGCCGTACCTATGGGAAAAAAAAGGAATATCTTTCTGATATAGATAAAATCCCTTACGAATTCTAAATTGATTTTAAGGTTTTTTTTGTGATTGCTATATATCTGAGTAAAGGGAAATTATTAGTTTCGTGTCACCAAAAACAAATGTCAAGGTTTTAATTAAAACTCTGATTACGATGATGGAGAAGTCCGATTAAGTGATTTTCGACAAGAAGTCTGTCGGTCTGTGTGTACTGATTTCCATCGAGCTATAGAGCCTAAGATATTTGACCGAATTGCTTTAAATTTATTTGAAGCATTTCTATGTGATTCACTAGAGGAGAAATTCAAATTTTTCTTTATTTGTAGGTATTCCTTGTTTTGCTTTCTTAAAAATAAATAAATAAAAAGAGTTGAGTTTGTTTTACCTCATCATCTAGAACGGATAGCTGTCAGACACAGTGTCATTTTTAAAATAGGGACATTAGGGACAATTGCCCAGGGCCGCAAATTTTGGGAGGCGCACACTTTCTCTAATAATTTTGATAAAGCAGTAAATCGATAATACACGAATTAGTACAGTACTATATACATTCACGTATGCGTCTAATCTGGTATTTCTGATTGTTTGCTGAGTTATCCAGAAAATTGGCCTAGTAAATAACCTAAGTTTTCGAGCTCGAGCGTCAAAAATCGAAAAAAACGCGATTTTGTCGCGCTTTTGTCAGTAATTGGCGATTTTAGTCCTAAAGAAGTAATTTTAAATAAAAACATTGTTCTACGATTTCAAAGTATCCTACTTTGCTCTAATTTGAGCTCAAAACCGTCTCTGTAGACCGAATGGTTTCCAAAATAAAGCATTTCCAAATTAAGCGCTAGAAAATAAAATACAAAAATACAACAAGTAGTGTTATCAAACAATATAATGGAAAAAAAAGAATGGTTGACATAAATGCATCAAAGCACTGGACCGTGTAGGGTTAGCCAAAATAATAGGACAATCATACCGGAAGGGGGGTCGATATAGCCCCGTTAAGATGGGAGGGGCAATTACCTATAAATATGACTTAAGGTAGAAACAACCCTATTGAATAACAATGGTAACACCCACAATATTCTCCTATAGCTTATCTTGAACCCAGAAACCCATTCTTGAATTTTATTTTTAATTAAATTATGTTCATTTAGTCCTCTTAAAACAGAAGTAATTTTAATATTTAAATTTCTTCATCTTCATTTCATTATTGTTTTTTTTTATATATTTGAATATCTTGAAAAATAATTGTCTTAAGGTGCCGTCAGGTCGCACACTGAAAGTACTTTCAGGAAGCAAAAAGCTTTCTGAAAGCAAAACTTTCATAGTGTGACGACCCGAAAAGTACTGTCCTGAAAGTGTTTCTGAAAATGGTTTGCTTTCTTGAAAGGTGACTAGTTCCTGAAAACGTTTTTCAAGAAATCAAATCGCTTTCAGACAACGCTTTCTGCTTTCAGAAACAATTTGTGAAGGTTTTTTGCTTTCTTGAAAGCGAACGTACGTTTTACACATAAATAATTTATATTGGCCACTCTGGCCCTGTCAGCTATTTGTGTATGTTGCGCATTCCTTTCTTTGGAATACACAATAATTGTGAGGTACGCATACGGCGGATACGATTTTGTTTATCATGGTCAGGATTGTGTTCCATCGACTTTCGGAGACGCCGCCGCCAGCGAGCAGATGCGATACCATTAGCGTTTTCAACGATGCGGCGGCGGCGGCCGGCGGCGCGCCGTGCAGTTGATAGTTGTCAACACGTTGAAGAACGCTCAAATTTCGTTTTCCCATTGGCTTTATAATGCGGCTCGATGCAGCAAATGCCTCATCCAGAACAATGCAAAATGGCACGGGCATAGTGCAAACGGACAACGGTCAATCTAGCGGCAAATTTAATGTGTTGTAATTATCGCCACGTGCAATATGTTTCAGTGTCACAGCTACTCTTTCCTCTGGGCTGATGGGTACACGTCATGGTGCATTTTGTTTTTCAACAAACGGGCGTACTTTGTCACACAAGAAATTAAACTGCTCCTGCGAAACGTGGGCAAAAAATCTCTCATGAGCGTTCAGCACCGTTGGTCACGTTACCAAAACGGTCGTACCCAAATTGACCTACGATTATCCGCATTTTGCTCACTAACATGCTGCAGAATCCGTAGGATAATTTTGATTATAGTTATCTAATTGCATATTTTCCAAGACTTCTTGAGCAAAATGTATTTTGTTGCTAACGAAACTAAGCTCAAATATTACAAGCGTTTACACACAAAACACATTCAGAAATAATTTTCAGAAAACGCTTTCGCTTTCATAGTGTGACGATCCGAAAAATGTTTTCAGAAAATTTGCTTTATCGAAACTAAAAAGTTTTCAGAAAGCACTTTCCTTTCATAGTGTGACTGGCTGTCTGAAAGCACTTACAGATAGGGCTGGCCATGAGACGAGAAAAGTCTCGGTTTCGATCTCGGTTTTCGAAGTTTGGCTAAAAATTGATAAAAGCATTGAATTTTGAAAACAAAAGTAGAACTTAATAATAAAAAAATGTATGCAAGCCTATTCTTTTTGTTATTTACTTATTTAGCGTTTTTCCTTTTACTGCAAGTTTCTAACACGCTTGGTTCATGAGATACACCATATGACCTGGTGAATTCACTGTGAAGTTATCAGGTCACTCGATTACACCCGATGAACTGCAAAATCGTGAATAGAAATGCAAAAAACTGCAAAACACTACGCTAGTCCCATTACTCTGGTGAAAGTTGCCATTATGCCAACTTCACAGACGTCTCAATTTGACCCTCGAATGATCTCTTTAGGACAATTAGTATATAGTTGACGTCTAGAATCTGAGTGGAATTCCTTAAAAAACATCAAGAAGTCCTAATTTCCTCTTAATTAGATTAGAAATATGAACATTTATGTACATTACATAGCTTATTTTCACAATCTCAAGACTCATTTCAACATCTTGAATAAGACATCAGCAATATTTTACATAACAACAACAAAAAAAAATACAAACAAATAAAATAGAAACAACCAAATATGACAGTTAAGAAGACAAATGACTCAACCCTTTAGACTAAAGCTTCTAAACAACAAAAGAATAAAAGTAAATTTGTTTTTATAAAGTAGTAAACCCCTTTTTAGTTGCAAAATATCACAGCTTGTAGTAAATGTATAGCAAACAAATAATACACAAAAAAAAAAAAATAGAACATGAATCCCGCTGTTTGTTATGTTTTTTTGTATTTTTGTTGAAGACAGATAGAGCTAAAATATCCTTGGATAAACAAATATCCCATAATTGGGAGCTGTTCTACTCTGAAAAGCGCTGCATGTTGATGATAAACCATTCATTCGAACGACAATTTTGACAGAAAACAGATCCACCAGTACAACAAAAACAACAACACCAGCAATATCATAGTCACACTAACTACGTGGGGAACTACTATAGAACATCGCCCATGACAGAATTTATATGTATATATTATGGAAAAAGGAACATCAGAATTTACCATCATCATTACCAACACTCATACAGGACCTCAACAATATGACGAATGATGAAAATGTCCTCCGGCAGCGTAATTCACAATGAATTGCCATGATTAATCGTTTTGAATTTTCTATGATGGACTGCCAGGACGAAAAGTGGAGTATAGCAGGACGATGGATCAAACACTCTTACACACCAACATCACAACAACTTGTATCAATATCAAATGTACAATGTACTGTAATACATGTATTGTATATCTACGTATAAGTATAATTCGTGACGTTAAAACGTCCTTTTCTGTTATATGGCTAAAGTTATATTGAGGGTGGATGAACCCTCTGAGCTCCATCTCGCTCCGCATCAAGTACCATGAGGCGGAACAGCTAAGATATGTTAGGGCGTTAGTCACGCTGACTTTACCATAATATGACAACGATAATAAGGATTAGTATGCCAGTATTATCTCCTAGCAGTAATGGGTAATAAATTTCCCTATCCGATATTAAATTGATAGCAATGGCGTCAGTAAATGGTGATGAAGCTGCTGCAGTGAGCTACTTTAGGGACACTCCTTAAAAGAGTCAGTCCTCCTCCCCTTTCCATGGCCCTCCTGCTTCTTATTGTTCTCGTCCTTGTTCAATATAATATTGTGTGTGCGTATATAATTTCTCGTTGGAGATTTTATATGCGGACAGAGGAAATTAATGTAGCGCAAAAGTTATTTGCCAAAAAAGATTGAATGTTATTGATAAATAGAATGGACGTTTATTAATTATTATTAAGGGCTAGCTATAGTCCTTTCGGTCCTTATTTTGGGTTTCCTCTGCCAGCGAAGAGCCTTTATAATAAGGAGCATACACAAACAAAAATAATTATATCAACTCAGTGTCAAATGCGGGTTTAATTCCTTTTTTCGAACTTCGAGAAACAAAATAGAGAGAGAAGAGTGTCCGTGATGGGTACTTTTTTAAGGATTTCCAATCAAAATGCTTTATTTGATTTTTCGAGCCTTTTTCTTAATCTCCCCAATTTCTGGGATGGAGAATTATTATCGTCCGCAGAAGGCAATTGTCTGGAAGATAATTTTAATACAATATAATTTGAGTAATGATCCTCTGTGATGAAAAGATGACGGGTATGGTGATTTTATTGCGCATCAAGGATTTATTTTATAATAAACCTTAACTGATAAGTGATGTTGTTGGAAAGCTTAAGTGTTTATAATAAATACAAAATATAGCCATAAAATATTAGGCCTTCGGAAAGGCGCATATCTTAATTAAATTAATGTAGTGTTTGGCTGAGAGTTCATTTTTGATGTTTTTTTGATTAAATTTTGTTTTTTGGTTTGCATTTTAAGTGAAGCAGAAATTAATGAAGTGGTTTGATGGGGATTTGTCTTGTGTTTTTTTTTTTAAATACATAGTTTGATTTTGAGTTAGATACAAATAATAATTAATGGCGAGATATTTTAATTTAAATTGGGGGTGTTCACAAAAGTTTTGTTTGACGGTTTGTATGTATTTGATGGATTTTGAAAATAATTAATATTTTTTGAAGTTGTTTTTAAGTTCTGTTAAAAATAAATTAATTTTGTTTTTTTTTAGTTTCAGTTTATGAACACAAAAAATCGTTGAAGCAGCTTTTTTTATTTAGTATATATGTTATAAAAAAAGTTTTAAAAAATTTTTAGAAAAATTAAATTAAATATTGTAATAAATTTAAAAAAAAAACTTAAAATTCTAATTAAAAGAAAATATAAATTATGTCTGTCAAATAAGCATTAAGGAGAAATAATTTTGAAGTCGTAAGCTATATTTCTGCATTCAAATATTCAATGATTAAACTTTCGAAGGGTCTCAAAATCAACAGACAACTTTTTCAATGATGGTTTTCAATGATAGCTATAACTGGACCCTATGGCAGTGCTAGATTTATTGAAAAAAATGCGATTTTAGAGTGTCAGGGTTTTTTTTATTTTTTCTAATAAAATAAAAGTGGTACGTTTTTTTTTTCAGGAAAAATTTACGAAAAATTATTGGCATCTTTTTTTTATTGAGGGTGGGTACTGGGCAGTGCTAACTTGACTATGAAGTTAGCATTACCCAGGGTTAATTTAAAAAAAAAAGGCTCGACCATTTTTTTATTTCACGTCTGAAGAATCTAATTATTGGATTAATTCTCACGCCAGTTTATCCAATAATTAGATTTTTAAAATTCTGAAGTGGTAATGCTAACTTGACATACATACATTTAAAAAATTTGAGATTTCCAATTCTTAAAAAATTTCAAACATTTTTTTTATCAAAAACACAGTTTTTGGGAAGTTTTAATATACAATATTGTTAAGATTTTTTAGAATTTTTTTATTCGGTTCATCCAATAATGAGACCTCGAAAAATAATAAGAACTCAAAATAAAAATGTTTTTTGTTTTAAAGTGGATTGCACTTGTTAAAGAACACACTCATATCTTGTTCAAAATCGTTTTTTCGGCGTTTATTAAGAAAAATGATATTTCTTTATTAACGGTTTTTCAAGATTGTATGGTTAGGTACTTTGTATTTTGATTAAAGTAACACAATTGTCTCAAGTATACTAAAAATAGTTAAAAAAAAAAATCAATTTATAATAAGTTTCAAAAAAAAAATGACCATGTCATTTTGGAAATATTGAGCTTACAAACAAATGTTTTTTTTTTAACTGTTGGCATACAAATTAAAAGTTTTTAAAAACAACTAAACCGTTTTCGAGAAGTTAAAAACAAACAAAAAGATTCTACTAGAGTGCTGATCGGCAAGGCGGATTGTGGTCTGAATCCGGACCATGAAGTGTATAAATCTGGTCCGTGATGCTTTCTCCATTTCTTAATTCGAAGAAATACATACATTTAAAATAAAAAAATCTCCATATCGCCTAGAAAACGCTCTTGCGAGGTATCCGGTGAAACGGAATATTGCGTATGGATTATGCGTTGCGGGAAATTGTCGAAAATTCGAAATGATAAAATATGCACGACTGGATCGCACGAACTTGCTCTCGTAGCTATAACAACAAGAATGCAGCTAGACTTTGACAGTGTAGATAAAGTAATGGTTTGATTTTATTTATAGGCATATGGTTAACGAACGAGCAAATAATAAAAACACCAACAAATTTGGAATACAAAAAAAAATGTTTTTTTCCCTGATTTTATTTTTTCGTAAACAAAATTATTCATACAAATTTTATATGCAATATTTTTAAAATAACTTAGAACTGCAAAATATTGATAAAATCAACCTAGCCAACCCCAAGATATGGAGGAATATACCTAAACAAGTACATAAACAGGTTCATATTTATGCATTCATTATCCATTACCCGTTTGTCCAAATTCGCTGTGTGACAAAAGTTATTTAATTTTGAATAAAATGATTTTTAGGGTCACACACAATACCCTATGTCCTTAGTGTTTTTCTTCAATATTTTGTATATTTTTCGTTGGGTTTTTTTTTGGAAATAAGTTCATTGAACCAATGAGAGTAGTAGCTGATTTTTTTTTTCCAGATTTTTAAAATTATGTTTAGGGGTCGCAAGCATCAATTTATGCAGAAAGCAGTTTTCGGAGTATTTTATTTGTAAAAAAAAAAATACAAATATTGCTTTTTAAATAATATTTTTGATGTAAACATCATCTCTGGAAAAAAACAAACAAATATCAATTTGTATCTCATTTTTCGGAGTCAAAATGGGTACTATTTTCAAGGTTTTAAATTTCAATTCGTAAAATCAAATGACGATAATGAAAAAAAAAAAAAAAAAATGTTTGTGTCTACTTGTTCATACAAATAAATATAGTTGATAATTATAACGATGAGTTATTTAATTAAAACAACATCAACTACTACTCAAACAATTAAAATATTATTTAAAAACCAATATTTGTATTTTTTTACAAATTAAATACTCCCAAAAACAGATTTTTGCATACAATTGATGCTTGCGACCACTTAATATAATTTTAAAAATCTGAAAAAATTCAGGTACTACTGCCATGGGTTCAAAGAAATTAATTCCAAAAAAAAGGCTTAATTCGAATGAACACAAAATATTGAAGAAAACTAAGGAAATAGGGAATTGTGACCATAGAACTAAGCTTTCTTAAATTTTTCAAAACCTTCTACTTTTCGAAAGTTATAAAAATTAGGTTTACCTACCCACAATTAATTCGAACAGATTTTTTTAGCTAGGGCTTTATTTTTTTTTTTAATGTTCACCCAATTTTTTTAAATTTCTGTGTAAGATTTTCAAAAAGTAAATAGGGAAAATTGAAATTTCGTGTTTGATAATTTCATAAAGTAATTTTAAATTATTCCGAAAAATATTTTAAAATACTAAAAAAATATATATAAAAAAACAAACTGGATGCCACCCGTGGGATTTCATGAGATAATTAACATATAATTCTCAATCCACTGTGCTTGTTATTATTATTATTATTATTATAGACTTAAGTATTGCACTTCTCAACTCCTATGGAGTTGGAAATCACCTATCCCGGGCTATGCCAAAGGGATTAGGCTCTGTTGGAGCATAGACCATGTTCTAGCCCTTGCACGATGTTCTGATTTGATGATGAGGGGGGGAGGGAGTCCCCCAACCCATAACCGTCTGTTCGATGTTGTTTGTTGGTAATTTTTATTATGTTTTTACAGGTGGAGAAACTTTCTGACAATATTGCATGTGTCCAATAGCACCGATTTTTGCACCTGCGCCAATAGCCATTCCATGTTGCGTTGCTTGAGGTTTCTACACAGGTTTTGGGGGACAACGCCAGTTGCTGAAATGATTATCGGGGTCACATCTACCCTTTCCATATGATACATGGCCCGCAACTCGATGGCTAGAGCGGCGTACTTAGATATCTTTGTGGAGAAAGTTGTTTGTAGGTTTCGATTTAATGTGACTGCTATATCAAAGATATCTATCCTCTTCTCTCTTTTATTAAACAGAATGATGTCGGGTCTGTTTGCTGGAATGTGTTGGTCTGTGGTTATTGTTCTATCCCAGTATAGCTTGAAGTTGGAGTTTTCCAGGACAGGTAGAGGCTGGTACTTGTAATAAGGGGTGTGATGTTGGATAAGGTTGCAGTCTATCGCTAATTGCTGGTGTATTAGCTTGGCGACATTATTGTGTCTCCGCATGTATTCCTGTGAAGCTAAGGAGCTGCATCCTGAGATAATGTGCTCGATGGTTTCTCCGCTTTCTGCGCACCGTCTGCATCTATCATCTATATCTTCTCTAAGAATGCATTTCCTGTAGTTTCGCGTCGCTATGACCTTATCTTGGATGGCCATTACGAATCCTTCAGTTTCAGCGAATAGATTTCCTTGTATAAGCCACAAGTTGGAAGCCTCTTGGTTAATATGATTTTGGGTAACTTCATTTGGGTGGCTTCCATGTAATGACTTTGCTTTCCAAGAAATAATCAGCTCATCGGTGGTTCTAACATTGTCGGGGAGTGGGAAATTCAACGAGCTTAGATTGAGGGGCGTATAATTTTTATCCGCTAAGCAAATGGTCCTTATTAGTGGCGATGTACTGTTTAGTAGATACTGCCGGATGTTAAGGCATTGACGATGTTGTAAATTCGTTATGTTCACGATCCCTCTTCCACCTATTTTTCGCGACAGAGACATCCTTTCAGTAGCGCTCCGTGGGTGATGGCTGTTGTGTCTTGTAAAAGATGTTCGTATCAGCATATCAAGGTTTGTGAGATCAGTTGAGGACCATTTTATAATCCCAAAGGAGTATGTTAATAAAGGGATAGCCCAGGTGTTTATGGCTTTGCATTTGTTTCCCCCCGACAGCTCTGATTTTAAGATAGTGTTGAGCCTTGTTTTGAATTGGGTAGTAAGGCTTGCCTTGATCGTGGTGTGATTTATTCCTTTGAGTTGGAGAAATCCAAGGTATTTATATGATTCTCCGTATTGTAGATCTTCAACCACCTGTCCTTGGTCGATGGGGAAACTTTCTTCACTGGCCTCAACTTTTCCTTTCACCAGATGGACCATTTTACATTTTTCCATGCCGAATTCCATTTTAATGTCTGTACTGAAGCTTTTGACAACTTCAATCATTCGGTAGAGTTTTTCTCTGTTCCTGGCATAGAGCTTTAGATCGTCGACATAAAGTAAGTGGTTCAAGGAAAAATCATAGGTTTCAGTTCTGATAGTAAATCCTGATTTTATTTCAGCTAGGATCCTGCTGAGGGGATTGAGTCCCATACAGAACCAGAGCGGACTCAATGCATCACCCTGAAAGATTCCGCATCTGATGGGGATGTTTTTGCTTAGCTACCCGTTCTGGAACAGCCTCGTGTTCCATCCAGTCATTAGGGATGTAAGGCAGTTTATAATGGTTGCATCAATCTTATAAACTTCCAAGATTTTTATAAGATACTTGTGGGGCATCGAATCAAATGCCTTTTTATAATCGATGAAAGCCATACTAATACTGCGTTTTTTCCCCAGAGCCAGGCCCGTGACTACGGAGTCAATAGTAAGTTGGTCTTTGCAGCCCATTATTATTATTATTTTTATTATTATTATTATTATTATTATTATTATTATTATTATTATTATTATTATTATTATTATTATTATTATTATTATTATTATTATTATTATTATTATTATTATTATTATTATTATTATTATTATTATTATTATTATTATTATTATTATTATTATTATTATTATTATTATTATTTTTATTATTATCATTATTATTATTATCTTTTTATTACTCGTTTTTACGGATATTTACATTATGCTTTCAGGACCTAAGTCTAACAAAAGCATAACGATACTAATTTAAAAATTTGCGAACAATATTACATGTATCCAGAATAATTCATTTTTGTGCTTTTCCAACGATTTTTTCACTGATGTTGAGTTCTCTAAGATGTCTTTTGAAGTGTTTTTTCCACGATCCCTGTCGCACTGATGATAAGTGGTATAGTCTTGACACTCCTCAAGTTCCACTGACTTTTTATATCTAACCTTTTTGATGTTGTGGTTGTTAGGAACAGCAAAGTCGATGAGTACAGCGATGTTTTCTCTTTTGTCTATAACCGTTATATCTGGTCGATTATGCTCAACGCGGGTGGTCGTGCGGAGCGTTCGGTCATACAGGATTTTCGCACTGTGGTTTTCTAAAACGACTTCTGGTTCGTAACGGTAGTAAGGTTGGTGTTTCTGTATAAATCCAAAGTTCTGGCACAATTTCTGATGGAAGAGTTTGGCGACGTTGTTATGTCTTCTGAGATAATCAGCTTGCGCTAGATTTGTGCATCCAGAGATAATGTGTTCAATTGTATCATTGGGTTTGCCACATCTACGGCAAATGTCCTCGACTGTATTGTCTTTCATTATGAACTTCATATAGTTTCTAGTAGCTATTACTCCATCCTGTATGGCTATAATGAATCCTTCGGTTTCGGAAAACAACTCTCCTGCTTGGAGCCATAAGTTTGACGAATCAATGTCAACGTTGTCACTCCTCAGCGCTTGAAAGTGCTTCCCGTGCAAAGGTTTTGCTGCCCATGCTCGCCTTCGGTCATCTAGGTTTGCTATTTGTATATGAGGTTGGTTTTTAAGATTGAGTGGTGTTAGGTTATCGTCAGCATTAATAATAGCTTTTGCCAAATCTGAGCTGGAACTTTTCTCATTGAAATATTGTCTGAGGGATATAATTTGTTTGGCCTGCATACTTTGAAGATCTATGAGTCCTCTTCCTCCTTCACGACGGGGTAGTGTCATCCTTTCTAAACATGATCGTGGATGGTGGGTCAAGATGGTACGGATTCGTCTCTGTAGGTCTGTGACATCTGTTGTAGACCATTTGATCACACCGAAGCTGTAGGTTAACACAGGGATGGCGTAGGTGTTGATTGCCTTAATAAAATTTTTTCCATTCAATTGGGATTTTTCAATTTTATGTATTCTGCCCTTAAGTTCAGAAGTTAGATCTCTTTTTATTTTCGCGGAGTCTATGGTGTTATTTTGAGCAGTTCCTAAGTAGATATAAATTTCATTTTCTTGCATTTCTCTTATGCCATATATTTCATCTTGAGCTGATGGTGAAACTCTTCCTCTAACAACACTAAGAGTTCTACATTTGCTCAGTCCAAATTCCATTTTTATGTCTCTGAAAAAAGTGCTTACTGTTTCCATGAGAGGGTTCAAATGGGCTTTCGTTGACGCATACATCTTAAGGTCATCCATGTACAACAATTGATTTATTTTATATTCATCCACCTAAAAACTAAAAAGTTTTTTTTTCAGGGCTACTGCCTCTTGCGAGGAATTGACAAATCCTCCAAGAGTATCACTTGTCACGAATAAGTGCTTCTCGTCTAGCTGTTCGGATTCGGCATAAAATTGTAGGTCTCTTCCATTCCTGTCTAAGGGCGCACACAGGAATGGTTGCGAGTTGTTAGTCACTAGGCCCTGGTTCTTCATGAGCCGTTGTGCCACCCGATTTACTTATTTATTTTATTCGTTTGCTCCATCTATAAATGTTTTCCTAAGGCTGTGTGTCAATTGCGTTAAAATTTTGGTTAAATTTGATTCCAGTTCTTAATCCGTTTTTATGGGGGTGAATAAGATTGAAGGGTTTTGCTGTGTCAATTGCAATTAAATGGATTTTTTAAAACATAATTTTCCCATTGCTAGCGTTAAAGAACCTATCAGAGACGGTGTCAACCTATCAAAAAATGTTCAGATACCTTGATTTGTTGTTGCAATAGCTTTTTTCAGAAGGAATTACAACACAAATCTATCCAAATCGCTTTGGATACGATCTTGAAAGTGGAAATTGCATTTTGACAGTCTCAGAGTAATGTGGAAGAAGTTTAATACAAACGTCAAAATTTATCCACTAGTTAAAATTTAAACGAGCTCCTAAGCAGGTTAAATTTTAACGAATTTATTCACCTCAGTAATTTCAAAACTTAAAACGCAATTTTAACGCAATTGACACATGGTCATGTTCTAAGTCGTAATAATTAAAATCAAAAAGTATCGGATTCATGCAAAGCAAAGAGAACACTGGATAACTATATTTTTGGTCTATAACCCCCATATTTATAAACAAAAAATAGTTATTTCAGATCACGTGTTTAGGAAAACTTTACCGTGGAATAAGAATTTTCTGGACTCAAACTAAATGAATTTGCCTGAATTTGCCTTGTGTTCGGAACATTTTTGTTCCATGGTGTAGTTTTCCTAAACACGGGAGCTGAAATAGCTAGTTCTTTTTTATAAATACGAGGGTAAGTGCCTACGAGTAATACATATAATATCTGTGAAATGAAATATATTTTTTTTTTTAATTTCCTCTTAAATATCAAAACGAAGTTTTATTTTTTTATTTTAACCACATCACTCCTAGTTTGCATTGCAATTCTTTTATAACAAAAGGCAAGTACAAAACGAAATAAAAATGAAACACGTTCATTCAATATTCAACTTTTTAACCAACAATATTTTATCAGGAAAAATGAATTATTTCTGAAAGTGCTCACATTTCCTCAATTTTTGTTTGCAATTTTCATTCACAAACCAAACAGAAAAAAAAAATTATATTATGGTCCTTTGGTAAAGTTGACTTTTTGTTTGTCCCTTAGGCCATCACGTAAAACTCTTCTCTCTCCATCTCTCTCACCATCATTCATCATCATTTACAAAGAGAGTGTCCGTGATAACTTTTTATGCAGAGGGAGTAGAAGAAGTATGAATGAAATGAATCAAAATACCGTCGTCCTGTCCCCACCGCCACCACAATCGATTAAATTGGAAATTTTATATGAAATTCCAATTCCTGCAGAATAATATATACCGCAATCAAAAGTCCACAAGAAGTTGTTGGCTCATCGAATGATGGTGATATGGTGCTACGCTGCTACCCTATCTCTGCTCAACTGTTTCCTCAGATTGGTCACACTTACTTACAACAGTGGTATAGTAGATATCTGGGGAATTCATAAATTTTCCAAGCGATTTCGAATGGTTAAAGTTTTTTGTTTATCTCGATTTCAATAATAATAAAAAAAAAGGTTTGAGAGGATGGATTGAAGGATTTTGCCGATGTCCTCCACCTCACTCTCAACAAAGCCAAGGGTTATGGACATGGTGTTGATTCATTCAATCTAACGTACCATCATACTGCATCAATAATTTTTTTTTTTACAACATTTTACAATGGCATGGGAGAGAAGAGGTTTGTTCCAGATATCCTTAAGTTGATTTATGACTCAGTGGTTGTTGTTTTTTTGTGTTTTTTTTAGAGATTTATATTCGAGTTGGTAAATTTAAGCATCTGTGGCGAAAAGTCATGCAGCTTTTTGGAGCTATCTTCGAATAAATTATATTTTTTTTTAGGTCAACATTTTGAAGATGACAAACCATCTGAATCGAACGTTATGATGTGGAACTGTCGATGTAGAGAATTTTGAGTTTTATAGACTTTTAAGATTATGAAAAGTCAAGATAATCAAAATAAATGATCTATTAATTTATTTGATATGTGCTTTGTGAGACTTTTACAACTTGTTTTATTTGGCGTTGAATGTTGGAGATATGTTTTTTTTTAAGTGATAGGAATTGTAAAATAAAAAACGCATACGTCAATTATGGATAATCTTTTAATGACATTTCAAATGTTTATTAACAATTAACTTAGCCAGTTTTTGTTTTTAGGATACCAAGAATTCAAAGGACTCGATCTGGCGAGCTTAATCTTAAAAGAGCAATGTCAGATTTATTTCCATCAAACATCCTGATTTGTAATAGGTACTTATAGTCCGTTTGTAAGGAAAATTTTGCACGCCAGAGTCATTAAATAAAAATGTATTTACAAATCAAAATGACTCATAATTCACAATTTTAGTCTAGAGTCACAAAATTAAATCAATGAAAAGATTCACCCTAGGCCTAGAAAAACAAACTAACTAAAATAATGACAAATCATGGTTCATTTAAATTATTTCTAAAAAAAGACGACAAAATAGTTGTGCACTCCGGCGTACACGCACTTTTCTTATTTTAACAAAAATTTGATAGGTAGGTAACCTTTTGAGTCAAAGAATTCTGGCAAATGGATGTTTGGACCTTAAACAACCTCATGAAACTGACTAAACATTGGTCACAGAAGGATTGAGTTGTGTCAAATACAAAAACGTCATTTTAACACTCCGGTTCAAAGGCTTTAGGTCTTATATTTAAATTTAAAACAAGAACCTAATCGAAAAAAATGGAGTTGAAAACTGCTGTTTTTTTATTTACTGGTCAAAAATCTGTCGGTCTCCAATGGGTATGGATAATGGATGTTAAACGGTCCCTAGCTAAGCTAAATAATGTTTAAAAAATATAAAACCTATGCATCCGGATCGAAGTTTAGAACTAATAAAGTCTTATACCATGCATGGATTAGGTCGAAGAATCTGTAACTAGCTCTTGCTCTATTTGTTTGTGAACAAAAAAATATCAACAACATGTACTTTCAAATTTTCAAAAACATATGCTTTCAGAAATTTGTTATGTAAAATGCATTAACTTCAACTGTAATATATTTATATTAAGACAATAATTATTAAAAAAAATTATTCTTTGCGAATATTGGTATAACGACCAAAATAATTTTTTTTTTGCTAAAAATACGAATTTTAAACTATGCTATGTTTCAATTTTTGTGTAACGTTACCCAGAAAATATTAAAAACAATTTAAATTTAGTTAATTTTGATTTTTTTTTGATGCAATACGCACAAATGTGGAATAAAAGTAAAAAATAAAAAAAAATAATAAGTTTTTCTGTGATTATATTTGTTCGTAAAAAAAATATTTATACAAATTTTAAATGCAAAATTTTTGTTGACTATCTAAGAAGTACCTGAATAAAACATTATGAACAAATCAATTAAACCATTAACGAGATATTTTGGAATATCTCAAGACAATACTTCCGTTACTAAAATTTCTTGGCTAAAACCGGGGTCGAAGGTGGAAAATGGATAACATACTTGAGCTTAGCATAAAGAAGTGCCTCTAAAACGAGTCTTACTTGCTCGTTTCCAAACTCGTGTGCATTAATAATAATCGAAAACAGCTTAGAAATCAATCGATTCTTTTGGGACTTTAAGTCATTTATCGAGTACTAGCTGTGCCCGGCAGACATTGCGTTGGTCTACCCTTTCCAGTAGATAACGCGATGATATAGACATAGCCTAGCCATTTACAACATTATCAACGTAAACTCGTCGGATATACATTTCTCATTACAACCTTTCAACACAAAAAGAACTTCAAAAATCGGAGTTGTGGTTTCTGGGATCAACCTACTCTTACAAAAAAATGCAGGAGCTTTTTGAAGACCCGCGTGTACCAGGGCCCAAATAAGCTTTTGCGTCTCAAAAAGTTTTATCTTTTTTCCTCTTGAGATAATTTAATGAAATCTTAAACATAACTTCTTGATGGTATTGCGTTTCAAGAAACGGAATATTTTAGTGTGAAAATTGCCTAATAATACTTTAAAGTAAGTGGCAATGCATTTTCTATTAAGATATGTCTAAATTATGTATGTATAGAAAATATTTTAAATAAAAAAATAATGGTGTTCTTTCGAACACCAATTTTGATCAAGTTACCCGAATCGACCGATTTCAAGCAAACTTCACAGGAACACGATTGGACTTACACCAAAGATATCCTGATTTGGGCTCAATTGGTTTAGAAGTTTCGGAGTCTTTAACACACTTACAAACATACAACCATGAAACATCAATATTATATACATATATATAAAAAGATAACGGTTTATTTTGACATTTTAAGGGGCAGTAACTTGTGTCATTTAATTATAAGCATTCCTTTAGAAAACTAAAACAAATCATTTTAAGTCGGTGGAACCACGTTTGAAAGGCAAACTTTTTATTTTTTTTTTTTTTATTTTGAACAAAAATTTATTTTTACATAAAAACGGCCGCGAGGTCTGGAATTATCATTTTGAAAAATGTCTCAGAATTAAAAAAAAAAATTGTATGGGTATCCTCTACAAGATCCACGATACCTATTCTGAATACCTGACAAAACCAAATTATCCGACACCCCTAAGGTGGTTATGTTCTGTTCTGTTTTTTTTTTCAAAAACCGTATGGTTTGAGAATTTGAAATAAATTATACTACATAGTCTAGGAAAATAAGATTATTCATTTCCAAAAATTCGCAACAAAGCAAAATTTTGTGGAGAGCTTCATTTGTACGTCCCAAACAATTCTTAAAAAGTACGCGATATTTGGAGTTGAGCAAAAAGTTTTCAGGGTGGTATAAAAGGGGGTATAATTCAGTTTTTTCTTTTGTTTTTAATTACTCGAAAACTATAGGTTCTTTTGAGAAAAGTTTTAGGTAGGTACACATTGTAGCTCATATAATTCTAAACAAACAAAAATGTAAACACCTTTTTTCGTACTATTGATAGATTTGAAGTCTTTGGTATTGTTTTTTCTTTTTAGGAAATGTTAAGGGCGTAAAAATGAAGCCGAAATTCAGCTTTTTTGGAAGTAAGGACATTTGCTTATCTAATTTTCCTAGCTTAAGGTATTGTATAAGCTTTTTTTGAAATGCTAGTTTGTAGCCTTATTACAAATTTTGCAAATTTCTAACCTGCACATTTATAAAGACAAGGTAATGTCACCCTAACTTGTCTATAACGTTACCCGTTTTGAAATACACCCGATTCCATCACCCACTATTTTATGAAATGCAAAGTTCGGAATTGAAATGCCAAAAAAACAGCAAATTCTTGTCCCCAACATTCAATAGATTATACATATTTTTAAATATCCTAAAAACACTTAAATTATTTAAAAAAAAAATCAAATTAATTCCATTATTCTATACAAAAATTATTTTGCAAGCTTCAACAATATAAATAAAACTTCAACTTAAATTATCAGGCGTGTTCAGGAAAGGGAGATTTCGGAGTCCATTAGCAATCTCAGTTGCCTGAACAGTATTCCTCAGTAAAAAATCTCAGTTTGGCTGTCAAAATACTGAGGAAAAAATTTTTGGATTCGCTTGCTTAGCTTTTGTTGGAGCAAAATCTCCATATCTCAGTTTCGTGAATGCGCCTATTGTTTCACAATAGCATTTATTATTATTTATTACAGTACTATCGAAATTTGTAAAGGATGATGTCTTCAAAATTAATAGTGTTGCCTTAGGTATCAATGTATGTAATTTCTGTCTTCTATGAGTACATTTAAAATATTTGTGTTATTTAATTTAGCACATTTTTAAAGCTCCTAATTTATTTAATATCATCATGATTCTTAAAAAAAAAAATCGTTTCATAAATTCTTCAAAAAGGATCTTTACTTCCCTTATATTCAAATAATTTTTAAGAATGGCTTCTCAACACAACTCAGTTCATTTGATATTGAAATTCGACATTTAAAATGAAAAGTAAAGAAAGAATATTTGTTTACAATTTTGTTGTTGAATTTCTTTTTTTGATGCTATTGTTGTTGGTTCACATAAAATTTAATTATTGTTCACCAAAATGTAGTATCCCTAAGTAAACAGATTCTAATTCAATTTCCAAACTAACAACTAAAGGAAGCTCTAATCAAACAAAGAATTCAAATAATAAATAGATATACATGCCTACCTATATAGAATAATGTAACCAAATATCCTTTTTACTATACATATAAGCACACACAGACGTACATACTTTATCTATGCTTTTAACAAATATATAAACATTTATGTAAAATGTTGAACTATTGGAATTTAAATTGGTTTACATAATGGGTATACCGACATATCTAGATAATTTATCCTTACAGCCATGAGCCATATACTATATATGTATTCTTGTATCTACTCTCACTCTAGGCTAGCGAAGCCCGAAGTCCTTAAATGGATCCTATATTCGTTATTATGTTTTGCAGTTGCAGCTAATTTTCAATATAAGATAATTCAATAAAATATGGAATTGCACTCGATGAATGTGAGTCATTAAAAAGCTTTGAAACATTTTCCATATATCCCTTAAAATGCAAGCTGTAACTGAAAAAGATCTATAGAACATACAAAATATAAAAAAATACACTACTGTGAATAACTTTTTTTTCAAACTTAATTCTGCTAAACAAAATTAATTTTTTTTCAAAATAACTTGAAAACTATAGGTTCTTTTTAAAAAAAATGTAAATGGACATTGTAGCTCATGTAATTCTTCACAAAAAAGATCGATACACTTTTTTTCATAGAATTGATAGATATGGAGAAAAACGTACAAAAATATTGGGGTGCAGTACATTTAGTCAGAAAAATGTAATATGAGAAGATATTTATTATAATTTTGTGTGGGTATATTTTGTTTGGAAAAATGTTGTACCGGAAGTGAAGTGCAAAATTAAAAAAAAAAAAGTGATGTGCAGCCATCTTGAAAAATTAGATTTTTTTTTATTTTGTTTAATAACTCACGAGAATTTTTTTTCACAAAATGATCAAAGAACACCTTTTTGACTGTATAATTATCAACATAAATCACATTTTAACGACCTCAGTACGTCAATTTGTTCTTAAGTAAAATGGCGGTCCAAAGTTCATATTTTTCAAGATGACGGCTTTTCATTTCCGGTACCATTCTTAAAACTGGATTTTTTACAGAATACAATTTTCCCAACATAACAACAAAAAAAAAAAAAAAAAAAAAAATCACTACCCGAAAATATAATAAATATCCACCCATATTAGATTATTTTTTTTTTTACTAATTTAATATATTGTACCCAAATCTTTTTGAAGTTTTCCTGAATGCGGGTTGAGGACGAAATGCCAAACATCTCTAATGGGAATCTCGAATGCCGAACGTCATGGAGCCAAAATCTCGAATGCGATAATCTCGAATGCAATAATCTCGAATGCCAAAATCTCGAATGACCAAAATCTCGAATCCCAAAAAGTATTTTTTTGCAATCTTGATTTCAAATTAGTGATTTTGGCCCTCGGGATTATGGGATGCAAGATTATCAGTTTTTGCCATTCGCCGTTTTGGGATTTGATCCCAAATTTTTTTTAAATTGTCCAAAAACGTTTGCACAGCAATGTTCGTGTTTTTCCTATTCTCATATGTTTCGACGATATCATCGATATTTGAAATCAAAATGTTTGCACGACCTAACCTAGAACGACAACGAGAGACCGACTGACGGCGGCTACGCCAAAGTATCGTAGAACCCAAGTTCGAAGTGCCAGGCTGAGGCTAAAGTTCATGAGTTGTTTTGGGTAATTAATATACCGTCGATAGAGGTACCTATACTCTTCTATATCTCATGTCCTCGTTTGCTGAAGCTGCTGGCTGCAATTGCATTCATATTCAATGCATTGTAGATTGAAACAACGCAATTATCGAACATCTATTTGTATAGAAGGTACACTCGTATATGTACCTACATTTGATATATCAAAAACATTGTGTTTTCCAGTGATGGTAGGCAAAAGATAGTGTGTTATCATCGAATTTTGTTGTTTTAGGGCAGTTTAAGAGTAGTTCGAGTATACAAATTGGAAAACTTCTGGAATTGATTGGGTCCTACATACTACATTTTTGTCTATACAGTTCAGGTAGTATATATATAGTAAGTAGGTAATACTTGTGGATTTAATATGCATTTGAATATTTTGAAAGATTTTTCAAATATTATTTCCTAACAATTGGGAATTAATATCGATCAAGATTATTATGATGATTATAAAAGATATTTGCATATTAAATGCAAGAAATTTAATAAGTCTTTTGATTATCTATGCACATGCACACACACACATTATATACATATTTGCATACTTGTATGCATATTTTATAAAAGGATTGAATTCAAACTTCAAAGCGAAAAACAATTTTCAAATATTTTTGGGCAATTTAGATAATTTTTCAGTAAAGGGTGGGCCATCTAGTGGGTGCTTTTTAAATCATAGATTATTTTTTGACCTGGACAGCTGTTTCCCGCTCGATATCTTGGCAGAAAGTCAGTGTCATACCTACGCGGAATGAAATGAGTCGCTTTACGCTTGAACAACGCCGGGAAATATTGAAAACTTATATCCGAAGTGAGTGCTAGTGCAGCCCAAACAGTGGGTTTTTTGAAAAGAAGCTTTGGTCGAGATGAAGCACCCACCGCGCGCCTGCAATGGAATCAGAAAACCCGCACTTGATTGATGAGAAGCCAATGCAGACACTGCGTGACAGTTTGGTATGGATTGTGGATTGGTGGCATGATTGAACGATTTTTCTTCGAAAATGAGGCAGGGAACAATATTTAGGGCATTACAGAGCCATGTTAACCGATTTTTTTTTTACTGAAATTGAAGACATGGATTTGGATGACCTCTGGTTCATGCAGGATGACGCGCCATGCCACAATCGATCTTTTGCGCACCAAATTATGTTATCAGCCATCTTGGCGATGTCAGTTGGCCGTCTCGGAGTTATGATTTGACTTTTTTTTTTGTTGGGAACCGTGAAGCACCTTTGTTATGCCAACGATCCGGAAACGATTCAAGCACTTAAGGCCAAAATCATTCAGAAGCAATCTGTCCGTGAGCTACAGCCCGAAACCATCAACAAGACCTTGAAAAATTGGAGTGACAGAATGCGGTACTGCGAAGCCAGCCGAGGCAGCAACTTGAACGAAGTTGTGTTTCATAATTAATGGGAATCTTTGCTCTTACTAATAAAGCCATAATACATGGAACACATTTAACTTTGTTCATTTTATTGCATTTTTAAAAAGAAACTTTTATTTGGCCCACCATGTATTTACATTGTTTGTGTATTTTTTTGGCTACATTACTCAACTATATCGTGGTACAAAGGCTAAGGATTAACAATCAGTTGAAATTTGAATAGCATTGACCGTTTAAGTATTCGAGGAACTGGGATCTGGTTAACTGATGGCTTCCGAGAAATTGCTTCCTGTATCCGCTGAATATGGGACAAACTGGTAATTATAAAGTGGTAATTATATATATATACAAAATGTGCAGAGTTCTATGGGATGAGTTCATATTCGTATGTGGTGTGTCCATTATATTTTTCTCTCAGTGCATTTTTTAATAATGCCGAATTATATTACAATTCACAACTCAACTTAAATGCCAACTAAAAGCAGGTTCAAGAATTAAAATTCCATATTGTGGTTTTCGTTCTCAAAAAAAAGAAGATTTCTCTTAACAGTTTTTTAACATTTGTGTGGTAGAAATGTTTCTATTATCGAACAGTATAATGGAAAATAAAGAATGGTTGACATAAATGCATCAAAGCACTGGAGCGTGTAGGTTGAGCTAAAATAATAGGACAATCATACCGGAAGGGGGGTCTATATATCCCCGTTAAGACGGGAGGGGCAATTATCTAAAAAAAATTACTTAGCGTAGAAACAACACTATTGAAAAACAATGGTAACACCAACAATATTCTCCTATAACTTATCTTGAACCCAGAAACCCATTATTGAATTTTATTTTTAAATAAAGTTATTTTAATCGATAGTTTTTGAGAAATTAATTTCCAAACTCAAAATATTGACAAAGAAATATGCTCCAAGGATCCTGCTTTTACTAAGTAAATAGTAGAAAATTCTTTTTCAGAATGTTGAGTTTGGAAATTAATTTCTCAAAAACCTTTTTCTTTTTTACCATGAAGCGGTCGCCGCTCGTGGTCGAAAACTTAAGTGGTTTACTAGGCCAATATCCTGAACAACTCAGCAAATAATCAGAAATACCAGATTTGACGCCAACGGCGCCTTCCGTACAAACGACAAGGTTACTGGGCTATATATATATACAGATCTAATTTACAAAAGTTGTTTTCGGAAAAATTGTGTTTTCGAAAAAAGTGATTTTTTTTTTAATTTCAAAAAATAATTTTTTGAAAATTTGAACTTTTTAGAAGCTTCTACATAAAAAAAAACAATACAATTTCGCAAGTAACATGCTAGAATAAAGCTAGACATTGACGTATTGAGGACGTATGTTAGTGGTTCAATGATAATAATAGGTTAAAAACGATTTTTTTAATTGCTTACATTCCTTAAATATAGTAGTTTGAGCTATACAAAAAAGATGCCAATTTATTTCTGGAAATGATATGAATTTACGACAAAAAATTTAAAAAATCGTTGGACGGTTTTTTTTTTAATATTTTTTTATATACATACAAATCAAAATTAAAAAAAAAAATATATTAAGTGTTCCTGTGGGAAGTAGCTAAGAAAAGAATGCAAAATAAAATAAAATTTTATATTTAAAAGTGGCTTGTGCTAAGTTTATATCTCACACAACTTTTTATGAAAATTATTGGAGCCGTTTTTTATTAATATACAATTTTGTATAATGGTTTTCCAACATTTGTATGGAGGTTACTTTTATTTTTGAATTTGGAATCATAATTTTTTCAAAAGATAATAAAAATCTATACTTAACCAATTCTTAAAAATATTTTGCAAGACGTTTTCAAAATATTGAGTTTTCAAAAATATTTTTTGTTTAAATTTGAAAAACAAAACAGTTTTTAAAAAATTTTGGTTCGTAATAAGGTTTTAACTTTTATAGAACGTCACTATAAGAAAAATGATAAATACCAACAGAACCGTTTTCGAAAAAATGAAAAAACCAACAAAAATGGTTGTAACAGAGAAAAAAAAACTAAATTAACTTTTCTCTATTATAACTATTTGAATTTTTTTCAACAAAATCGTTGGGTATGTTTTTTGAGAAAATTATATTTTTCTTTTGGGCTGACAAAATTTGTATAGCCAATTCATTATTATTGGTCCTAAAATATAGTCAAAAAACGTGTGGGCATATTACCAAGAAACATTGAGTCGTTTAGGCTGTAGAACTCAGGCACCTTTTTTCGCATTCTCCATCATCGTAATATCAGGGACAAATAACGTCTCGAGTTCGATTGTTTTTTTTACAAATCCATAGCTTACAAAATTAGCCCTTCACTGGAACTGTTTTTTGAAAAAAAAAAAAAGTAGATTTTCCGTTTTCTAAGTCGCTAAGACTAAACAAAATTTTATGGCCGCTACTGTAAGTTTTGGTCTTACAAAATAAAAAAAAGGATGGGAATATAATCCAAAAAACACTAATTATAGTAAGTCAATAATTACAAAAAAGGGCAAAGCGCGATGTAGGTGTGCATTTTTGATATGTAGTTGGGACATGTTAGAGTAGTCTGTAGCTAAGTTTGCAACTTCGAAACAGCAACAGTGAAAAAAAAACTCTTAAATCACCCCATTTTTCCGACATTTCACTTTATAATTTTGGAAATATGCAACTTAAGAAAAAACCATCAACTACAAAATTGCTTGTTATACAATTTTCTACAAGACCGCATTAGTTTTAAATTCATGCATTTTATATTTGTGTTGCTATATAACCATGAATTAAGAAAACATTCTGAAAAACTAAGTAATTTTGAAGCACTCAAAAAATATGTCAAAAATTGTCCAATTGTGCTAAAAATTTGGAATCAAATAGTCTAGAGAATTACAACATGAAATTCGAAAATTTGATCCAAATCGGTTAAACTTAGCTACAGAATTCTCTAACATGCCCCAAAAACATATTAAAAACGCAGAACTACATCGCGATTTGCGATTTTATTGTCAAATTTGACTGGGCATTTACTAAGAGATCAATTTTCTTTTACAAAAAACAGTGCCTTGATACTCTTAAGCAATTTTCTATTCAAAGTCATACCGAAAAATGGAAGAACTTTGAAAAACTCGACGTGGTTGAAAAGTAAGAACGCTCCAAAAATCACAAGTGGGACAACTTCCTTCTTTTAAACTGATAAATTTGATATTTGGAGGATTAATCACTAAAAAAAAAAACAAAATCAATTACTCAAGTCCATTGCATTCGATATGGAAAAAATTTTAAGTTTCTATTCTTATCCGCCCACTGTCACGCCCACTTTCTTATTTCTTAGCTTCTCGGAAAAAGTTCTATTTCTTCGAAACAATTTAAACGATTTTGATGAATTTTTAATATTTTAAAGGGGTACATGGAAGACAAATTATTTATTTTTTTTTTTGGAAAACCCAGCCAGTTGTTCTAGATTCCTAGTCCTAGTGACTAACAACTCGCAACCATTCCTTTGTGCGCATGTCGACAAGAATGGAAGGGACCTACAATTTTATGCCGAATCCGAACGGCTAGACGAGAAGCACTTGTTTATGAAAAGTGATACTCTTGGAGGATTTGTCAACTCCTTGCAATTTTGAAAAAAAAACTCTTTAATTTTTAGGTGGACGAGGCTGAGAAGTGAACCCAGACCTCCAACGTGACAGTCCAATGCACTAACCATTGCGCTACGGGCTACTAACTGGTGTTCTTAAATGCTGCTTGTCAGCTTGATGATTTCCATGTTGAACATTTTCTTCCTATCTATGAACAAATGAGCAAGAGAACATACCACTAAAGGTACAGTTATATCTCATTAGTATAAAAAAAACTTCAGAACTGTGTTTCTTCTGAAAAAATTATCATCCCCCAACTTAACACACTCCTGTTTTAGTTTTTAATCTGAAAATGATATCCACACATTTTTCCCACATGCAATATGCATCAGGTCCATACATATATTTATATTAACCACCTTAACACCATGCTGGGAAACTCTTACATTTTGTAGGCCATATATTTTCCCCAGCATACACATATATAAGATTGCAACAGTTGCAGTAGTTGGGTTTTCGTGGAAAACTTGTTCCGACATTATCTAAAGTTCTCAAGTCTATCGCATCGTTTCCATGGGTGCTAGAAAATGTATATCTCTACCTAGATTAAGCCCTATACAAAACTCACTTTTATTATTATAAAACCCCCAGATAGCCTATAAACTTCAGCTAACTATCTCTGAATTTAGTAACCCGAACTTTTGTGCATCATCATGGTCTCCTATAGCTACCTCTTCTTCTGCATCTCCCTCATCATCTTGCCGATATATAGAAGAGGCGGAGGTAATGGCAAAAGGTATTAAGCGCTCAAGTTGGCTCCATAAGTGATAGCAATGGATGCTATACTATGCTGGTAATGCGCCAGAAGCGGTTATTACCCCATCAAAGCTGGGAACAAGTTGTGGGCGGAGGAGACAAATAGAAAAGAATAAAGCCACTGCCGTCACCATATTCAGAGTTGGGGTGTTTTGGGGGGTGTTTTGATGGTTTGGTAGCATGGTGTTGGCGGTTTCTCGCAGCGACAGTGTCTGCTCATCCTTTTTTTTTTTGTCGAGTTTCGACCCAGAGTCCTGTTTTCACAGATAGCACCAACTCCTACACCTCTTTACTATACACAACCCGGCAGATGGCTTCGGAATATGAATTTATTTTCGCATTTTTGTGTGTTTCCTGCCGCACAATGCATGTGTCATTTGCAAGCACAATTCAAAGTATGCTCCAGGTTCCAGGACCCAGAAAATATATTTTTGTATATGTGAATGTATTTTTGTTTAAAGTTTAACCCACACATTTATATAGGTACTCCCATCACAGTACTAAGGAAGGAGTACTATAGTATGAAGGTAGGTAGGAATATGTGGAAGCATATTAGCTTTTCTCCCATTGTTCGTTCGACTGTATGTCTGGTGCGGTATATCGGGCAGGCGAGTTGACTTTTTTATAAAGAAAAGGATCCAGGGGGAGGTCCTGATGGGTAATTCTGTACTCTCCAAACCACCAAACTATGCAACTTTAAATCCTCATTGTGGTAAGAGGGTGCGTGCATGGGCTCTTGGCTGACGACGACGATGGTGACGGCCTGTGGGACGAAACGGGTATATGCAGGATATGAAGCCTTTTTCTATTGTCCTTTTGTTAGGATTGCATCTTTCTTCGCACTTAACTGCTAGAAATCGCTTAGCCCTAACTAAATGGGCTACGAGAGAGTTTATCAGTATGGAATATGTAGGTTGGTATCCTTCTTTAAAAGCTGAATATGAGCAACACAAAAAGGGCATGCGAGTGTTTTTTGGTCTGAAGGAATAAATGCACATGTGACAGAGACGATGATAATATTATGTAGGTAGGTAGCATGTAGAATGTAGATATATGATGTGGTGATGTCGTCCTCGTCATCAAGAAACAAAAAATTATGAAAAATACCTACAACTTAATACACTCAAAGAAAAACACACACACAAACCTAAAATCTGGTGTAGTATATGTGTTGAGATGAGATAGAGACTTACTCGTTGTCTTCTTCGTCATTGTCGCTTATTTAAATTGTCTGCGTATAGTGCTGAGAAGTCTCAGGAGGGTACTTCTCATTTTTGCTTTTGTTTCCGAGTGCATCTATTGATGATAAAATTGGGATTGGGATTCTGACATGGGGAAAACGAAAATACACCCACATATCTAGACTATGCATTAATGGTGTGCTATAGCGGATCTTGATGCTCGAAAGCCCATATGGCATCGTTTTTGAAGAATCTGACTGGAGAATTGAGAATATAGGTGGTTGCAGAGTAATTCGGCTTAATTGAATCCCTCTATGTATAAGCCAGATTTTAAATTGTCTTTGTTTGTGTGTGCATGAATTAAAAAGATTATTTCATTATTAACTTGATGTTCGCTTCTAACAAATTTCAAGAATTAAAAGATAGCTTGGACTCAAATTGATTTTTTCACTCAGCTGAGGAATTTTACAATCAAAGTCAAGATAACAGAGCAGAAAATGGAATCCGAAAACTAAGAAGCCGTTTAATCTGCAAAAAGTGTGTAGCTTGACATATACATACATAGCCCAACTAACAATTTAACTTGCTTAAGTGTCTATACAAGCTATTTTCTTATTTGTGTAGCAACTAATAAGGACCTTATGCAAATCAGTTTGGCGCATATTATACAAGCTATTTCATTTCCTTAAGACCTTTGACCAAAAGTTCTATATAATTAAATAGCTTTCCATGGAAAGTCTTATTGATAAAATAAACAAAGCAAAACAGTGTTATTGCTCCACTAAACAAGTTATATGACTTTTATAAGAGATTCACTTGCAGGTCGAATAAATCAAATGACTCACATTGTACGGCCTTAAGAAGGCCTAGTAAAGCAGTTTATTATTAAAAAAAACGTTGCTTTTTATTTTATTTTATTATTATTATTGTTTTTATTTTTTCTTCCATTTTACCATTACGTTAGGGAGTAAGAACGGTTTTTATATTTATTCTGAAATGTATAGAAATTTATTTTATTTGAAAAAGTTCAATTATTACTCACATTAAATTTCAGAATCCGGGGATCGAACTCAGCTCCTCTCGATTAGTAGGCCACCACGCAACACATCAGGCCAATTGGCAATTTACCATTTGGGTGTACAAATTTTAATGAGTTGATACCTCAAGCCCAAACAAATGAAACTAAATTTTCATTAAATATTGGTACCCATAATTGGGTTTAAGAAAATTGAACTTAAAGTATCAATCGTTAAAATCTTTAAGTGTATATATTTTAAACTTACATTTTTCTTATGCACCAGTTAATCTAAAATGTTTTCAATTTTTTATAACATATATCCATGACCTTTTTTATTGTACCACATGTTTGAAAAAAGTTCTTATTTTGTTTTTCAAGCAAATAGAGTTGTGCGATGGTAGTGTAATTAAGATCTTTAACTATAACAAAGTCTCACCTCAGGGGACAATTAGGTATGTATAATATTTTATTTTCCGATATGCATAAGTTTGTTTTCTAATTAACAAAATGCAAAAGATATAATAAACGCAGGCAATAAATGTAAAAAAAAAACAAAATTCCTCTTTTTTCTTAGCTTTCATTTTTTATTTCTGTAAGCAAGCTATTAACAAAATGCAAAAGCTATATACATTTCAAATGGAAGGCAATATCTGTCACTTCTTGATTTGTATAAGTTTGCTATTACCAAAATGCAAAAGCTATTATTTCATTACGGAAGCAAATATAGATGTCACAACCAAAGAAAAATTCCCACGATTTATTTAACTAATTTTTGATTTCCTTAAGTTTGCTATTAACAAAATGCAAAAGCTATAATGTTCCCGACGTAAGTCAATAACATTTACAAGAAAAGCGAATCCCACTCATACGAAATGATTGATCATCATCATCAGTCTTGTTATACCTACAATACATTAGTTTTAGTTTGAATTTAGGTGAAGGGGTCAATGGAAACAAAGGATAATAGTTTACTCTAAAAAACGAAATGAGGCTATTAAGTAAAATATGCGAACAGCTTTTTTTAACTTCTTGGACTTTTAAATACATTAAAAAATTCTTGCAAGACTTCACTTTTGAGAAACTCAAACGAAGATATTTTCATGCACAAAATGGCAGAAGCAATTCTTATAGCTTTTATTTGTTTCATGCTTAAAAATTTAGGTAGGCGTATGTTCAAACATTTATAATATGCCTTATAAATTTATGACAATTGCGTTCTTAAAAGCAATATAACAACACTGAATAAAATCAAACTATTTAAACATCTATCGAAATATTCATGATGCGCGATTACTTTCTTAAAGAAACTGTAAAGGAGTTGTGTGTAATGACTTTCAGCTGAATGTTCTATAAAAGCTATTTTTTTTTTCTAGCTTATGCAACCTGTTTCGGCAAGCCTTAAAAAGGTCTCCGCAGACCTAATTACATGAAGTCTCATATAGCAACAAATTTAAAGGCACTAAACAAGCTATTTTGAAATAAATATATCGTTTAATGCTTGGCTTGCCATTTTTAGCCTTAAAATTATTCTATGTTAGCAATAGCCTATCAAATTCTGAAAATTGGACCTTATACAAGTTAAATTGTTAGTTGGGAGGTGAGTTACATATACACAAAACGTAACTCTACCCAGGGTCTTCACGCAAGGCCGTAGTCAGGGGGCTCACAGGGGTCTGACCCCCCCCCCACCGAAATTTCAAAATGTTTTTCTTGCTCCTACTTTCCTCTTGAAAAAGTATAGACACTTCTTATAAGTAATTGTCATCAAATTCGATGATAAAAAGGTAAATACTTCTTGGCAACTCGAGAGTAACTAAATTCGGAAAACAAATTTATTTGTTGGCAATTTTACCAAATTATAATTATATTATTACCAAATTTCGTCGCAAATTTTGTATATTATAACCTTAGATTTACAGTGATGTTATTTCTGGAAGTAACTACAATGTTTTCGAGTACGTCATGTTCTTTGCCTGATTTTACGGTGTTAATTAAGTTTCGAGACATCCAAACTTTATATAATATTGCAAATACGATCTTTTCTTTTCGAGAAAAAATTAGTTTCTTAGTTGTTTTAGGTTGATAACATTTCTCAATTTCCTTTGTATTAACTTTTCTGGAACAGGCAAAACACATATAATCAAAAACAGTTTGGTTCTTCCCGGCATGAAAAAAGACTTGTGTTTGAATTAGTGGAGAATCAAGTAGCATCACTGGAAGTTTCTCATGTCATAACGAGTTTCTTGGTTAACCTCAAATATAATAAAAAACGGTTATTTTCATGTTTAGACTGGAAAATCTGGAATCAGTGCATCAAAAGCCTTCAGAAAAATAAACACTAGTAAAAAAACTTTGATTTTGTAAGCAAGTGTAATAAATGGCGAGTCATTAATCTTGCTTAAAAACAATGGCGCAAAATTTTAAAAAGCCTATTATTAAGGGCTTAGTATGATACTACTTAACATTTTTCTAATTCTTTTCTTCTTTACTAGTAAACTTCAGCTGAACACGTCCAAAAAAGTGATAGCTTGTGAAAAAAATTCACAAACATCCTTGATTTTGACATTTATAAACGTCAAAGTGAAGAACGGAAGCTTCTTAATGACCGGCAGAACGGCTTTCGTAGCAATAGGTCCACTGGTGATCTGATAGTATATCTCACCGAACAGTGGAATAAATCTTTACATCGTTTTGGAGAAAGTAAGATTATTGCACTTGATATTTCAAAAGCGTTTGATAGAGTTTGGCATCAAGCTCTCTTATCGGAAATGCGCGCATTTGGTTTCGATAAATCTCTTCTTCGTTGGATTAGAAATTACCTTTCGGACTGTTCAATACAAGTCGTATTGGACGGTTTCAAGTCTGAAATCCACAAAATAAATACTAGTGTGCCCCAGGGCTCCGTTTTGTCTCCGACTCTCTTCTTTGTTTTTATAAATGATCTTTTGTCTGAAACTTCTAATCCATTAAACTGTTTCGCTGACGACAGTACCCTCAGCTTCTCATATTAGTTTACAGATTCTCATCCATGTCCTTCGGATGTGAAACTTGAACGGCAGCGTATGATAAGCTCATTAAATTCTGATCTTGACAACATTGTCCAATGGGGAATCAAAAACCGCGTAGAATTTAATGCTTCAAAAACTCAATGCTTTCTCTTGTCGTTAAAGCGAAAACCACCCCTCATGCCGCTAATCATGGGTGGCACTTGCATCGAGGAACCCGAACAGCTCTCAGTTCTCGGTATGTGTATCACAGACCACCTTTCGTGGAATGACCACATATTTGAGGTCGCCAAAAATGCTGCTAAGTGTTTAGATTTTCACCGTAGATGCAAGAAATTTTTCTCCCCTTCTGATCTGGCTGTGATCTACAAAGCCTTTATTCGTCCAAAACTTGAGTACAATTCTCATGTTTGGGCAGGAGCTCCAAAAACTCACTTGAGTTTATTGGACAGAATACAAAAGAGAGCTTTAAAAATGATAGGTGAAAGTTCTATAACGGAAACAGTTACATCTCTCGAACACCGCTGTAATGTTTCATGTATTTCCCTATTTTACCGCTTTTTTTATAATCAGTGATCTAGTGAAATAGCCAGTTCCAATCCTCCCCTTAAACAATTCAACCGTAATACTCGCACTTCTAGGAATGCCCATCAGTTTACCCTCGAGCCCAACTTCGGACGTACTGTTTAGTACAGAGATTCTTTCTTCAGCCGCACCACACGAATGTGGAATGCCTTACCCGGCCCAATTTTTCCCTCTCATTTCGATATGCAAACATTCAAAACCAATGTGCATCGGTATCTCCTTTAAAATCCTCTCCTACTTACCTAATCGCTCGTGCTATGTTAAAAACATTTTAAGGATTTTGCGCTACTGTTTTTAAAGAAGCCTTACTTGCTTATAGCTAGTAAATAGGTACTAATTTTTTTTTTGGAAAATCATAACAAACCCAAAGTATTTGTCTGGCTACAGTCTTGGCGTCACATACCCAGTAATTGAAATTGAAAATCCTGTGAAACTTCTGGTGAAAAGGCTGGTTAAGGCCTGGTTTAAGGTGGTCAATATGCCAGATGCCAGTAGAAACACACGGCTTAAAGTTGTTGATAATGGAATTATTGGTGATTATGTGTAATAAACTGAATAACACCAAAAGCTGTGGAATGTGATATTGTTAGTACCGATTTAGTAGTTCCTGTGCTAAAAAATACAATAAAATTGGTCAAGGCTTTTATGAAATATGTATGCAGAAATAACCCAAGGAAAAATCAATTTCCTCCAAAAACCATTTGACTAAAAGCTGAAATTCAGTTCTCTTTTAATTACTTTAAGCACCAGGGACGAAGTTTAGTGAAAATTGTTAAGCTCTTTTCTGAGAAATTTGAAAAAAAAAAAAAAATACTGAAGCTCAAAACAAAAAATCGTTATTTTTTCTATAGTTAGTCACATAGAAATCACATTTACGACGGAGTTCATGTTTGACGGAAGTCATTACGAAACCCATTTTTCATCGCAGTGTTAGATATGAGTACAACCTCGATTTTTTAAACAAGTACTTACCCTATAGTATAAGTGAAAAAATTTCAGACCATGTTTTGAAAAAATATGAATTTTTTAAATCGTCTGGAGCATAAAACATAAAATGTTTGAATTACAATTAAAATTTTTTCGGACACAAATTTGGAGCACTTTTTAAATTAGTTTTAAGTATAGTAATCAGACGAAAATTTAATTTAAGAAATTTCGTGAACCCGTTTTTAAAAAAATATTTTTTTTTCTTAAATAATTTTTTGTTTGGAAATTTTGTTATGCAATATTTTTTAAGCTTTTTAGGAGCATCTGTTTTAAAAAGAGAAAGATTAAAATATAAAAATAATGGTTCTTCTTGCTCTGTTAATAAGATTGCAAGCTTAATAAGTTTGATCTTTTAATATTGAAATTATTTACATATAACTGATTTTTTTTTTTTTTTTTTTTCAAAATCTTTGAATTCGTTTGCTAGAAAAACAAGATTTATTTTGACGGTTTATTAATATTTGTGTGGTTTCAATTAGACCAGGCAAAAATCAGGGTATAACCTGCATCAAAAAAAAATATAATTAGTCGTTTTTGAAATATTGAGTTTTTAAAAACAATATTGTTTTTTTTTTATTTAAAAAAAAACTTTTTTTTCAAAAATATTGGTATGTACCTACATAATAATATTCAAATATTTTTAAGAAGCGTTTCCATATGAATTTGAGCAAAAAAAAAACTGAATAGTTTTCGAGACGAGTCATAAATCAACAAAAATCATTCATAATAATACCATAAATAATAATTTTTCGAAAAAAAATACAAAGCAAACCTTTTTTTTTTTATCGAAATCGTACAAACCATTTTGAAAAAAAAAATAGGTAGGTATCACATATTTCTATTTTGTTTTTAAGTCCAAAATTGTTTGTATAAGAAATATTTTCTGTAGTAGTAATTTTGGATATGTTAAAAAAAAACCTGAATAAACTAATAAAAAAAAAATCTATTCAAAATTCCATTCTTCTTTTACAAATTGTGAAAAAAAAATGTACGGAACCGCGTTTTCGAGAACATTATTCTGTGAAACCGTTTTTGAACAAAATAATCATTTTCTTTTACGCTATAGTTAAGAAACCTGTAACGTTACGTGTGGTTTCAGAAAAATTATTTAACAGATTTTTAAATTTACTTTATATTTCGCAGTGAAATAAGGATAGACCGTCTACACTAAGGTACCTGATTTATTAAGACAAAATTTAAATCAAATTAAATGTCAAGCTTTGAGACAAATCACAAATGTTTCAATATATACTTAGATATTTCTTTGGCACATCAAATTACAATTATTGAAAAAAGGTACCAAGAAAAATTTTAATCTTGTCAAAATTATTGGTTGTGGTGTGGTAGGTGGGTGGGTAGAGGGATCAGGATCAGTATTGTATTGAATCTGCCTGCTTAACCTATTAAAACCGCTCCACTTTAATTATATACCAAACACACAATCAACTTATAAGCTGCGGCGCTTCGTAAAAGCAAGTACCAGTTAAATTGCATCAATTCATTCACCTCACTTAACAAATAGCTTTAAATATGTTTAAATCCATCATTAAGCTTTTCCATATTAAGCTCACTGAAAGACTTCAATGTATATACCTACATAGATACATACCTATAGATTTGTAGAAATATTTTAAGTCCGCATACAAATTGCCTCCTTTCAACGCGCGATGAATATACAACAAGGAGTCCTTGCATCAATATTCCTGAAAACATCTATACCAACCCTACACTACACATACTTATATAAAATGGATAGATATAAAGATACCTTTAGGTGGATCTTGCATATAAGTACTATACATACATATTGTGATGGCTTGAACAGCATGCAATATACATCCAATATAATAATTATCTTGTTTGCGAGAAATTTCGTGTTAATATAAGGCAAACCTCCTCTGATAAACGTGCGCTCCACCATTTGTGCCAGGATTAAATTATCCGTGCAATTTCGAATGGAATAATTTAATTTGGTAGGGAATTTGCTCTTCTCTGACTCTGCTCAGCTCCAGTCTGCTACTCTAATATGTTGCTGCTGCTTTATGCTGCTGCTGTCGCTACTGATGTCGGGCGTGACTGTGTGTCTGCTTGAGTAAATTGGAATATGTCTCACTAAGCTAGTTGATTTTGCAAAGAGATTGAATTATACCTACTTACAATCCTCTTAACAAAAATTTCAAAAACTAAAGCACACTTGAAAAACCAAGCTTAAAAAATCTAATTCGAAAACATTGTCTGTTTTTAGTTTGTAGAAACATGATGGGTAGCTGAAAGTCAGGTGCGTGCCAACCAACATTTGAGGTCTAACTAGAGCTTATTCCTTGAAGTGAAAAACATTTTTGAGGTTATTTTAATTTAGATCTCGAAAAAAATATCAACATTTTGCCTTTTTTCCTTTTAAATATTAGCTATTTCGTTTTGGAAAGAGAAATAAAGCCAATTTGACTTATTATTTTATTTCATGTTTGAATTATTAAAATAAAAATTGCAAAAAAATTGCAAAACAATCTCCAACTCTAAATTTTCACTAAAACAAGTCCTTTTTCGGGCTACGAGTCAATGTTCTTCACAAGTATTTATTTAAGCATTTTCTGCTTCTGTACAAATTTTTTCAGTCCGCATTTTTATTTTAAATAGAAGACAAAATAAAGTTTTTTTCCACAATTTCTTAAAAATTTCAAACATTCGTTTAAAAACAAAATGCCACCCTGTAAAATTTTGTAATATTATGTAAAGTCACCCTTGTTTTGCAATCAATTTACAAAAACTCGTGAAATTTGTCTAGATCCGCCTTTTTTCCCGGCTGGAAAAATGCATGTTTTCATCTAGAAGAGGAAAACTTGTCAAATACTTTGCCATTGCTGGATTTCAGTACCAACAATTAGACGAGGGAAACTTTTCAAACACTCGTGCGGCCCTCCCTAGTAAAAACTTGTTGAACAAGTTCTTGTACCCCATCAGGAATATCTCTTGTACACCAAAAACCAAAATTGTATAAGCAACATGTAACTTCAGTATCTAACGACACTTTTTCCCCCTTTTGCTTTGTCTTCTTTTTCATGTCACACATCTGAGACATCTGTAAAAACCTGTTCTAAGTTGTTCTTCCTTAAAAGCATCAAATACATAAAATCCTTTTCTATTCCACCTATATGTATTTGTAATGCAATATGGTATGAAACATTACAGAATGAAACTTATTCACTTTCGACATTGAATTTTTGTATAGCGAGTTAGCCAAGTGGGTAGCGTATTGGACTGACAAGCAGAAGATCGTGGGATCAAGTCCCACATAAGCCAACTTTTATCTTTTGTTTTTGCATGACGGGGCGAAAGGGTTCATAATCGCTAAGGCCTTTGTCATAGCCTTTGCTAACCCTTGTTAGCCCCTTGCCAGGATATATGTTAAATTCTCTAGTTCCTTTTAGAAAAACTAGATTGTTTTTCTGCGCGGGTTAATTAGTTTTCTTTGTTTTTGGAAAATTATGTACCTACCTAATTAACCGCAGGTAGTAAACTATTCTTGGAAACAAAAATCTTAAAAGCATATATTTAGAACCCGAAAAAGTTTTCGACATCATTGGCCTCAAAAAATTGAAGAGGAATGTAGTATGTAGGGCTGGCCACGAGACGAGAAAAGTCTCGGTATCGGAGACGAGACGAGACGAGACTGCATTTTAAGCATCCGAGACGATATTTCGTACAGACTGTCGGGAAATCGTATTTTTCGGAGACGAGACCGGGAAAATTTTCGGTTTTAACGAGACCGAGACGAGACTTACAAAAATCTCGCCGAGTCTCGGCTCGTGACCAGCCCTAGTAGTACATTGTTGAAGTGATTTTCCTCAAACATGAGATTTTTGTTTTTAAGTGATTACCTAAAGAGCAAACAGATTTTGTAAGATTTAAAAATAACGATTATTTATCTCGAAAACTGCTCTAAACATTTTGACAAAAACAATTTGGTAGTCGGTAGTCCTTTTGATTATGTTGTATGAACGGAAAATTACATTTACAAATTTGATTTTGCATTTCTCAGTAATTCCGATATTCTTACGTTCAAAGACAAACATAAAAGCAATGTGGAAACGCATCGATATCATTCAAGAATAAGGATCGAAAACCTGCAGTCACTTTCAAGAATTGAATTTTTATAAATTTTGGGCTTTAATGATCTTTATAGAAAATAATGCTATTAATTAAAAAAAGTAATTAAATTGTTCCTAACGTTTCTCCTGCTTTTTTCCAGCTTCATCAGGGGCTTCAAGAATTATTTTTGCCATGTAAGCGTTCCGTTGATTAGTATTGTATTTCTTCTAAAAATAAAGGCCTAAACGAAGTTTCAAAATTCTTTTTTCAAAATTCTGCTTTCAAAGTTCTGCTTTTCAAAATTCTGCTTTTCAAAATTCTGTTTTACAAAATTCTGCGAATAATAAATAAAAGTTTCAAAAACGTAAAAAAGGGCGCGCTTTTTACATTTTTGAAACTATCGCAGAATACTTTCTTTTTTTTTAACTACAAACTGAAAGTATTTGTCATTGGCTTTTGGCAAGTGGAATTGAAAGTGTGCTTTAAATTATTTATGGCAGTTTAAAAGCAACGAAAGAGACATTTCCAAGAACACAGAACAATGTTGAAACATGGCATCGTCGACTTAAGATGATAGTCGGTCGCAGTCATGCAGGTGCTGGTGCAGGCCTATACAAAATTATAAATGATCTCAAAAAGAAACTTATCACTGCCAAAGCTGAAGCTAAAAGGGTCAAAAATGAAGAGAGAATAAAACAGAAAAAATCAATTACATATTAGAAAGAACAACAAAAAAAAAGAATTTTAAAAAAGCGAATAGATTTGAGCCATACTGGGTTCCTTAAGCAAATGATATACATTACATAGTTCTCTGTGGTTCTGCTTACATGATGGTTTTTGCATTAATTTATGAGAAAAGTATATTAATTTTTGATATTATTTTGTTTCTGTTACATCGTTAATAAATCCTTCTTAAAATAAAAATCAGCTCAAGCAGAATTTTATTTTTCTATATTCTTACTTGTCAGAATTTTGAAAAGCAGAATTTTGTAAAACAGAATCGAAAAAAAGCAGAATTTTGAAAAGCTGAATTTTTGTACCAATAGGCAGAATTTTGAAACCAGAATTTCGACCCGCTCCCGATTTTTGTTCTCAAAGACTTAAACTCGTGCAATCTTTCCGCAGCTTTAAATTCCTAATTAGAATTGCCCTTACTTGAAACAAAATAGGTATAGCGCTTGCAAAATCCGACTTCAAACGGAACTATTCGACGGAATTGCAACAGCCCCATTTATAAAATTTATTTGACCCAATATCCATCTATTGGCTTTATCTCGCTCTGCTGGCAACACAATTTAAATAAAAGTCATTTAATTTCTGTTAATGACATCTTTTTGATTATAAAATGATAAAATTAATAAGTTTTGCTTTTTCCTTCCTATATCCTTCCATTCGATCTACATATCTGCCATCATAACCCCATAGCATTGATTCGTTTAAGGTAAAATTATAAATCCCTTACCCCCACACCCGCCCCCTCTCTTTCCAACAAAACTATTAATTTTTTTTAAATAAAATTCAACACAAACAATCTAAAATTCTTAAATTCCCACACACCCACAGAATAATATAGATGGTACATATACCTACATATCTTTAAATACTTACAGTTATATAAAATAAAAGAAAAACAGAAAAACGGCTTTGCTGGATTTTTTCTTTCATCGTGAATTCCTGATGCACAACAAAACTGCAATCAGAACGTGTTGTGTAGCCCTGATCAAAAATCGATTGGAAAATAATTTCCAAGTTTGTTCGTTTCGTTCGCTCACAGAAATTACACAACAATCTCAGCTGCAGCAGTTGCAGCAGAAGAGGTGCCATCAGCTTTCAGCGAATTCGTTCACGTGCACAACTTCTGCTACTGTGATGGAACAACCATCAGAGGACTTCCACCCCACCAACTCAACCCCATTATATGCCGATGCCCACCTCAACAATTGCTGCCAACACAGAATTACACCAACAAAAGACAAAAAATAAATAAAAAAAAAACAAGGACCAAAAGGTAGGTTACGACGATATCTCTATGAACAAGTAACATTTATTTCAGAGTTTTAATTTCACCCTAAGGAGTAGATAGGTATGTTTTTTTTTCTTTTTGTTACATATTTTTGCTTCTCTTCCTATACCTCTTTCCCCCCTGCTAACCCAACATAGTTCACAGGAAAATCAGTGAAATAAATAGAAAAACACGAACGAACAGGATCTAATCACCTTCACAACCAACAATTGCCACTATTCCCAGGATAGAAACGATTTAAACTGATTCTTGTTGTAGTAGGTAGTATATTATTGATATCCTTCTGACGATGGTGATGTAGTTTGTTAAAGTGATGGGGTAGGGGTGGCTGTGGCAACAATGCAGTGTTGCAATGGCAATGGCATATAGGGAATCCTTTAGAATCCTGATGCAATTGTTTTTGTTTGCTTATTGCTTTTTTACTTTTGTTTGCATCAAGTTATTGCTCCCTGATACAAACACCGACGACGACGCTGACGGCGGCGACGGACGACGCCGACGAGTGCTGCCTTTTGCTATTGTTTCGATTGTAATTGAAGGATATGTCGATTATCCTTTGGCCGCTTTGCTAGTCGTCGCGTCGTTGTTATTTTTTAAACCTAGTCCTTTTGTTGACGCTCATAGTAGCCAAGTCATCGTCATGTACTAGCTATATATTTAGCTCAACAGAATAGAGTGCTTTCCAATTTAAACGATTTTGTACACAAAACTGTTTCATTAAAAATTCCCAGACCCAGCACATTTTGTGTCTGACAATGGAAAGAGAATCGTTTTTTTTGTTCTGTTTTAAAAAGAAGCCGCAAATGACCATTTGTCCATAATCAAATAGAATTTCTTAAATCTCCCAGTACAGGGCGTTTTGGATTTCAGTTATAATTAAGCACGTTTAGGTACTTAAATGAGATAAGGAAATTTTAAAGTTATAGGCTCTAGGATAAGGATAAGGAGCTTTATTACAAACTATGCATATTTTTCGGATAATTGAACTCGTGATTTTGATCAAACATGACATCACGATGATAGGGTTGACACAAAAAGAAAGTGGATCGCGAATTTCTTAATCGGCTTGGTGAATGTCCTTTCAACTTGGTCCATATGTAAACACATACCTACTTATTGGGTTTTTGGAAGTTCCTCCAACAAGTTTTTATTTCTTAGGGTTAAAAATTATGTGTAGCAGCTCTGCTAATTTTTTAACATTAAACAAAAAAATAAAAAAAAAAAATTGGGTGGCACAACGGCTCATGAAGAACCAGGGCCTAGTGACTAACAACTCGCAACCATTCCTGTGTGCGCCTGTCGACAGGAATGGAAGGGACCTACAATTTTATGACGAATCCGAACGGCTAGACGAGAAGCACTTATTCGTGACAAGTGATACTCTTGGAGGATTTGTCAATTCCTCGCAAGAGGCAGTAGCCCTAAAAAAAAAACTTTTTAGATTTTAGGTGGACGAGGCTGGGAAGCGAACCCAGACCTCCAGCGTGAACATTTAAGGAATATTATTTTCGAAAATGTCTAAATGACTAATACGATGGTTTTATATATTTTTTTTTTCAGAATCCTTAAGACACCTATTTTGCTTAAGCTTCAAAAAAAATCAAAATTTATTTTTGAAAACTCAAGGCTTTTTCTGAAAACGACTAGCTTCTGGAATTTTTATGTTTTTAAAACTTACTCTATAGGTTTTCAAAATTTCGATTGAACATTGTCAATTTTAGAAAATCAGGAAAATTTAATCAAAAAAGACTCAAAGCTCACAAATAAGTAAAATTGTTTGAAATAAGTTGGTCCAAAGACAAAGGAAAATCTTACTTACAGAACTTAACTGATTTTAATGAAAATTTCTAAACAGAAACTTTGTTAATAAATCTGCACACACAAAACATTTGAAAAGATGTTTGTGAGATTTCAAAAATTCATTTTAACTTGCGATATAGATACTATAGGGTTTTCCCATAGGGACGGGTTGATTTTGACAGCTTGTGGCCGCCATATTGTTTCTTTTACTTTCTATCAAAATATAGGATTTTTAATCAGTTACTAAAGATAAATCATGATAGTAAGTTACAGCGTCGATCAACACAAGCTAATTGGGTTTTGGAGCAATTGGAAGTTGATCCCAATTTTGGTCGAGAAATCATCTTTAGCGATTATGTCTATTTTTGGATGAATGGGTACGTGAATAACCAAAATTTCCGGATTTGGGACCACACCAATCCACGCCATATTCACGAGGTGCCAATGCATGCAAATAAAGTTACTATTTGGTGTGGATTTTGGACTGGAGGCATCATTGGTCCCAGTGGCTATAGGGGCTAAAGCCCCCCCCACAGGCGGTTCTTAAAATTGATTGAAATATAGAAATCAGAATCAGGAGTCAGAAAAAATAACGAGGCTGGGGCTACGCAATTTATATGCTACGTATTTTTTGTCAAAGTCCCAAATTAATTAGGTTGGGGCTGAATTCTGAAGGGAATTGTAGAAAAAACAAGTTCGGGGCTACGGATAATTGACAGAAAATTGGGATGAAAAAGAGATAATTGAAAAAACGGGGTCGGGGCTTAATAATTAACATGCCAAACGAAAAAATAATTCACCCTAAGAACTTCGCTAACTTTGCAAAAAAACGAAATTGGGGCTAAAACCCGTGAAGAATTTGGGAACAACAAATCAAAATCTGAGTTTTCTCTGGGCACTCAGAAAATCATGCGTGTGAATATTTACAGTCCCTCTTGACTGACGTAGTAGCCCGTAGCGTAATGGTTAGTGCGTTAGACTGTCACGCTGGAGGTCTGGGATCGCTTCCCAGCCTCGTCCATCTAAAAACTCAAAAAGTTTTTTTTTCAGGGCTACTGCCTCTTGCGAGAAATTGACAAATCCTCCAAGAGTATCACTTGTCACGAATAAGTGCTTCTCGTCTAGTCGTTCGGATTCGGCATAAAATTGTAGGTCCCTTCCATTCCTGTCGAAAGGCGCACACATGAATGGTTACGAGTTGTTAGTCACTAGGCCCTGGTTCTTCATGAGCCGTTGTGCCACGCGATTTATTTTTTATTTATTCTAGACTGACGTACAAATTTACTGACAGATTTTTTCTTCTGACAGTTTAAAGCTTGACGTGGCTGAAAATTGAAGGTATATACATTTTTTTTTCTATCTCCACTTAAAAATATTAACTACTACAGATGTTATTGTATGTAATATTGAAATCATTTTACACCGGGGATAGAAACTGATATAAATGCACAAAAAACAATGCTATTCTAAAAGGAAAAGTGGGAATGCCAAAATTCAATTATTTATATAACTGTAGATTTTCACAAAAAAAAACCTTTAACCTAAACTAAAACTTTTTTATATTAGCTATGTATAAATTATAAAAATATATAAATTATAAAATAAAATCAACATCGTCACAATAGTTAAAATAATTTGTTCTTCAAGGGAAGTGTTTTTCTCTTTTCACTCTCACAACGAATGTTACATTTCCTCGTCACTCGAAAACATTAAAAAAAAATAATTTCAAATAGAAAGAAATATAATAATTTATTATTATTATAAAATGGCAGTTATCAATAAGATCTTAGAATGATTATTACGATGAAGTGTTCTGAACGCTGCACTGATAGACCAAGAGCCTACAGCAAATTTTGGGAGTGGATTGCTAACCAAGAAATGAGTATGATGGTTTGTAGGTGCATATATCGCGGTTTCAAAAATAACCGTCTGGCAGGTTTCTTTTTTCAGCTTTTGGCGGGGTGGGAGTTTGAAAATAACGATTTTCCAGTTTATTTTTTCAAAGGTATTACCACTTCAATTAATTTAAAAAATATATAATGTGATGCTCTGTCATTTTCTTTAAGTCAAAACGTCAAAATCTTGGCAATCCGACCAATAGAACTCAATATATTAGGTTTTTAAGCGAACCTTAATCGATTTTTTTGGAGACTTTGTTTTGTTGAGTTTTTGTGTTTTATAATTCTCCAAGAAAAAAAAAAGCTTATATTTTGAGTTCTGTTGTTCGAATTGCCAAGATTATGATGTTTTGACTTAATGACAACATCACATAATATATTTTTTAAGTTTATTGAAGTGGTAATACCTCTGACAAAATAAACTGGAAAATCGCTATTTTCAAACCCCCACCCCCGCAAAAGGCTGAAAAAGAAACCTGAGAGACGGTTGTTTTTGATACCGCGATATATGCACCTACAAACCATCATACTCATATTTTGGTTATTAATCCACTCCCAAAATTTGCTGCCGGCTCTTAGGCTATGAAGTTTAAATGGCAGAATACATTCGTTGAACTAGAACTACAGAATTATCTAAGTTCAAGGTTTACTTTGAAACCGAATGAAGTGCTGAGCTTAAGTTTTAACATAAATTGTAGTTTAACTTGTGAAACTGGCCATTAATGTCTCAAACTGGATCCACCAAGCCCCCCCCACAGCCTTATCCTAGATCCGCTACTGATTGGTCCGTACTTCTTCGAAAATGATGCTGGCCAAGCTATCCACGTTAACGGCGATCGCTATAGGTCTTGTGGCCTGAATTGGATGATATGGACACCGAAGACGTTATATTTCACACATAATGTCATTGATAGGGCTCTCAAATAAAGATAAAACCTTATTGATAGCTCATATACAACTTGTTTTCTTCAATTTTAAAATCGATCCGTCCTTTATGGTAAGTTATGGATTCGTTACAAAAATCGAACTCGAAATATTAATTTTCCTTAACTTAACGATTATAGAGAACACGAAAAAAGGGGGTCTCGCAATTCTGTCTGTCCTCGCCCCTAACGCCTAAGTGGCTGGAGGGATTTTCTTCAAACTTTTTAAGGACCAAAAATAACGGTACCTGCCATACAATTTTTTTTTTTCGCCAAAAAGGCAAATAAAATTTTTCTCAAAAACGGGTTGGAGGATTTTGTTAAAAAAATTCAAATAATTAAAATAAGGAAATGCTACTTTTTAATAATTTTTTATTTTTAAAATTTGGTTATTTTTGGTACCTCCAGTACAACTATTTTTTGTTTGGTTTTTGATTTTCTCGAAAACAGTTAAGTTGAAATTTTTCAATTTTGTTTATGGTAAATGTTTAAAAAGTATAAACACTATTGTGCACCAAAATTTAAAAAAAAACTTTTCTTTTGAAAACTAAATATTTTGAAAACGACTTGCTCAATATTTTTAAAACTTAATGAAAGATAATTTTTTATTATTTTGTTGAGTACTTAAAAAAAATCATGTTTCTAAATTAAAAAATAACGATACCTTCCGTAAAAATGTTGAAAACCCGTTAAGAAAAAACATATTTTTCTCGAAATCGGCTCCAAGAATTTTGATATAAAGATAAAAAGATGTGTGTGGTATTATTGGAAAATATTTTTTTTTTTTTTTTTTGGGTTCTTATTAACAGTATTTCCGATAGAAGAACTTTTAATATTTTCCACTTTCACATTATTTAAATAACCAATTAAAATTATATTTTTTTATACAGATGCTCCTTAAAAGTAGATATAAATAATATTGTTTATCGAAATTTTCATAAAAAAGGTTTTTTTGATTAATTTTGAAAAATCGATTTTTCAGAAACGGGTCTCTGATTTTTTTAAATTAAATATAAATAAGTATATGAATAAATGCTTTAAATTCGCGTTCCAGTTTTTTGATATCATAATATTATGGAACCAATACATATTTACATCATATCAATTTCTAGCTATGTTAAAGTTGTTGACAATCCACTGGTGCTGAAATAAGCATTTAGCCGGACTCTTCTAATTTGTATGAAGAAAATGGTTTTTCTACCTTCAAAAATTTCAAAAAGTATAAAAGACTTACAGCAATTTTACTGAAAGTTTTACCGGTAAATTCTAGAATTGACTTCTTATTCGCTTTTTTCAGAGTCTTACAGTTTTATTGATTTGTTGTTGGTAAATATTGTTGAAGACTTGTATAAATCCCCAGGAATACCTTGTACAAAAATATCTTTTACCCAAAAACTTCCTAAAATATCTTCTCCTGTAATAAAGCCACAAGAAATATATAAAATATAAAGGACTTTATCTTTTTAGGAAGTGTAAGAACAACTTAAGTGACATTCAAATATTTTGTTTTTTCTTTCTATTAATACAACACACATATATCTAAAAACACGCTTCAGAAGGATTGTATACCATAAACAGGATACCCTACATAAATTAGTTGTGACAAGAAACAAGCTAGCTATGTTGGTTTTTTTGGTTATGATGATGATGATGAGGACAATGACAACGTTGACAATCATCACAATAATAATGATGACAATTATTATTAACGCAAAAAGTTCGTTGCTTGGTTGTGTCTTTTTGTTTACTATGTTTAGAATGGTTCACAGTCATTGAGAAAAGCAAGGGCATAAGTCTTCGAATTTAACTGTGTACACAAAAAATGACTTTATTATGTTGTGGTCTTTATAAAACAAAAACATCTAAACTATCTACGAGCTATGACTTTTGATAAGCTCTTTTTCTCAGTAAATTTCATGTCACAATTGCTGACTTGGTTCTTGCACAAAATGTCGGATATAAAGGGTGGAAGAACAAGTGTTATGTATTTCTACAAAAACAAAGACAAAAATGAAACCAACAGCGAAGTACGTAAGTGAAACCCCTTAAAGAACATAAAACTAAATAAACACTTAAATTATTTAATCCGGTTTACAGTTTGTTATTTTTGTTTCATAAACTAAAACTGAGGTCATTAGAAGCTTGTTGGATCATACCGCCCAAGTTTGTTATAGCTGTTCCTTTCTTTAACAGTTAAGAACTATAACCAAAACGACAGAATTACTACTGATTTCAGACATAGAAGTATTATTCATTTATATAGCACATAGCACTCCTATAACCCTTCCTACGGGAAGTTAAGACATTAAAGAAGTTAAATTTATAAAAATATAACTCATCATTTTCATAGTTGTTCTCTGCAGCGAATTATATTAGCGTTACAGTAGCTATGGATTGATTTCACTATATTCCTTCTTGTACCTATTCGACAAGTTTTTGCTCCAATAGTCATCCTATAAAGCAAATTTGACAACGTCTCGAGACAAAATCTTTACACAAATCTATACCGAAAACGACAAAATTACTACCGATTTCGAGTATAGGAGTGTTATCCATTGCTATAGCACTCATATAAGCCTTTTTACAAGACTCTAAAGAAGTTAAAGCTGATATAACTCATCACTATGTTATTGTCTGGAGCAAATTATATCAGCATTACAGAAGCGATTAACAGATTTGTCTATAATCACTCTTTATTGCACTTATCCAAAAAGTTTTTGTTCCAATGGTCATCCTATACAAAATTTTATACAATCAATTAGTTCATATATATTTATCACTTTGTTTCTATATTGCTTTAAGCAAATTTTTCAATGACTAGAGACAAAATCGTTACGCAAATCTTAACCAATTTCGGACATAGAAGTTTTATCCATTGCTTTATCATTTCTATAACTCTTTCGACGGGAAGCCAAGACATTAAAGAAGTTAAAACTGGTATAACTCATCACTAAGATATTCCCTGGACCAAATTATATCAGCGTTACAGTAGCGATTCAGTGATTTCTCTATATTCTTTATTGAAACTATTCGAGAAGCTTTTGCTCCAATAGTCATCCTATAAAAAATTTTATAGAATCTATAAATTATTATATGCCACTTTGCTTTATGCTATATTGCTTTAGATAAATTTTGCAATTACATGAGAGAAAATCTATTAAATTTAAATAAAATGAACATCAGAGCAACGTCAAGAACTTAAATTAGCTCGTCAGAAATTTTCTCTTAAGTGATTTCATTGCACAATTTCAAAGCCATCTCCGTCTGTCAACGCCCATTTTGACAAATTCAGTGTGAGAAATATGAAAATACAAATTCTTTATCATCAAAAAAAAAAAAAAAATAGAACATCAAAAATCATAACCTACAACTACCTCCTTATTCAAACGAGCATATCCTGATTTGTATTTTGTTCCCAAACTCGCAATCTTGAAAAATATTCAATAAGTAAAATTGTATTTCAAGTAGGTATACAATTTAATAGAAAAAAAAATTCTTACAACTTTGTCCGCTTCACTAATCTGACAAGTAATATATTTTGAAATTGCCAAGAGAGAACTTTTGCGTGCGTATACGAACGACCGAATGAGCTCTAACGCTTCTCTGTCATATGTTTTATGTTGTGAAGTTCACTTCTCAAGAAGTATAAATCTCTCTCCCCCAAATAACATTATAAAATCTACTCGCCGACTCTGACAACTGCCAGAGCCCATAAATTCACTTTAAAATCGAAAATAATAAAAAAACGAAATTTATGTAAATAAGATCGCACACACATGTACCACTTCAGAATTTTCTTATATGGTTGAATAATTTTTTTTTATTTATTGGGGAGTTGATGTATAGATAAAGGCGGGTGTGGGAGTTATGTGGAGGAGAAGAGAGGGCTAAGGCGAATATAACGTGAAGTGACTTTGAATTCAAGCATCAGATCCAAGACCCAGCAAGCCTATACACATGTACATACAGAGGATGAAAGCAAAAGTATCAAAGTATACATAGGAGAATTTCATATCTTTAAGGAACAAATCTGAACCTCTTATAAGGATACTTATTCATTCATATTCCCGAAGCAAGTTGAATTGATTTATTTATTTGTATCCCTTTTGTGCCGGGCTTGTTGGGTTTCATAGCCTTTCAGCTTTGATTTGTTGCAGTTGATTGGAGAGAATATGCAAAGCCATAGATATACCTTTTTTTATTTAAATGAAATACAACAACAAAATAAACATTCATACTGTGACATAAGAATATGAACTCGTTACATGACCATTTGAATAGGAAATTTTCATGAAGAACATAATAAAATAAAACATTTTTTTCTCAGTTTGGTAGTAAGGTTTATTGTTAAAATGACGAGAAGAATATCGAATGACGTTTTATTTTCTACTCTTCTCAGTGACATGATACAGTTATGTATTTAAGTGGTGAAGATAATAGGGTTATAGATGAACGATAAGTTGTTGCGAAAGGGTTTTACATCTCAATAATAAAAATGAATCTTATAAAAATGGGACGTCTTTTAGTTTTGTGTCTTGTCTTTTGGTGAAAATAAAATTAATAAGATTAAGTTTGAGTAGATACGATTTGTTAACAGATTTGTGAATTCGAGTACTTTATTTTCGTTTTAAGAAACCTTGTTTTGGATATTTCGATTGACAGAGCTTTTAGAAAAAGTCAATGGTGATAAGATTGAAAAGTTATATTTTTTTTGTAATTATTCATTTGCTTTTTATTTTATTCTAGTAGTACAGGAAGATTAGTCAAAAAGCAATGCCGCTAAATTGTAGTTGATTTAGTATGGTGTTAAATCATTTTTAGTATGATACTAGGGACAAAATTGTGTTTTGCCAATTTTAAACGAGCTTAGCATCGTATGTACTAGTTAGCATCGAATGTACTAGATAACATTTTACTAAATTTCAAATCACCAATTTTATCTTTATAGTATTTATCTTTTTAGTATCGTACTAAATCCATAAGACTTTTGGACGTTGACAAATGTCAAAATCAGGAATGGTTGTTAATTTTTTGCACAAACTGTCCCTCTTTTGGACGTGTTCAACTGGATTTTGTGAACGAAATTGTTAAAAAGTTTTAAGGGTATTCATGCAACGTCGTAAGTTTACAAATTGTGTAAAATGATAAGTTTACACAAAAGTTTGCATGAACGACCTTTTTATTTATTTGTTTAAATGCTGTTTAATTGAATCAGCTATTCGCTTATTTGACAGATTTGGTGTTAGACAAATTATACATGTTAAGATTTCGAAGTTATTTTTCAATAAAGAGCTCCTCCCGAACCAACGCGAAATCGGAGCCGAATGTCTCGGAACGATAAAAAAATATTTGATACATGTTGAAACTACAATAGTCGTCGGCTCACGGTAATGGTCGGACAAAATGAGCGAATACAAAAAAAAAAAAACATGTACCAATAAGTGCGCCCATAATGTCGGTTTCTTGATTTGCGTCAAATATTGCTTTCTCTTATGAAGAGCACCTCCGAGTGCACCTCATGGAAGTGAAACTGACGTTTGTTAAGGCAGGAAAGACAAAAGAGATACAGTGAATTATGGCTCAATTCTGATTTTCATTCTTCAGAAAGCTACTTTTCATTGGTTTATGACATATGCTTCTGACAGCTTCTGACTATTAAGGATCACCAAAACCAATGTGAATCATTTGTTGACAAAGAAGAAAACAACAATAAAAACACGTTGTTGATGTAGTTTTCTCATCGACAACGAATGGTTCGCATTGGTTGGGGAGAACCTTTATAATTCTACCTCAATAGCTTACGAAAAGTAGCTTTCCTAATCGTTGAGTAATTGAAGACGTCCGAATCATTCTTCCTTGTACAATTCACAACTTTTATCGCCGACTTAATGTGTTTCAATAGTTATAGGACACGGTCAGAGTTTTTTTTAGTTCTCTGAAATATATTTATCAAATTTCTGAACACGCCTAATTTTAAAAAGTCACAATGACATTTGGATAATTTTACCAAAGCATTTTCCCAAGCAAATACGTTGGGGAATTTTATCCAATTTGAGTAAATCCTTTCCCATACAAAATTTGACAGTTCATTTACCAAATGGTAAACTTTCCCAAATGGTAAACTCATCTACAGCCGTATTTATTAGATTTCACTAATACTCGGTTCAACCTCGGAATAGTTAAACCGAGTCGAAGCACTTACTCCGGGTTTACGCCACGTCAAACTAATCCATATTTATAAAATATTTTCTCATCTGTTTTAGTTACGCCTGCCTTATGTCAAATATTCTATCAAAAAAAATCACCAATCTAAAACTCTGGTTATAATAAACGTAAACAAACCTCAGCTGATTTCCATTATTATTCGTTTAAGTTGTTTTGTTATTGGTAGAGTTATTGTTGTAGGAATGTTTTGGTTAAAAAAAATTAACTAATAGATGATAAAAATAAAACAATAAAACAAAACGTTCTGAAAAAATGGGATAGTTCAAAAAAGGTATATTTAAATTTGTAAATATATGTAGGTTTGTATATAATTTCCAGATTACAACAGACAAAAATAATTATTTTTGTTTATGTTCATAGATATTTCTCCGACAACTAATCATCCCTCAGTGTCATGGGATCTAAATGAGTTTTGTACTGCTTTGGCCTTCTCCTTCTTCCAGTAATGTTAAACCGTTTAAAGAATTTAAATGATGTATTAATATAAAATAAATATCCACTCTTTCGTAGTAACCAAAATGAAAAAAATTGTTTACACTCCTCTTTGTAAATTTCAGACGATGGCATGTCAAAATGACATTTAGATACTAAAACGGCTTTACTCCGGCTTTAAACCTCCTATGAACCAGTTTTAGCTTACTCCGCCTCTATTCCTGGTATATTTTTTTTTTTAAATAAGCTTTCCAGGTTTAGAGGCGTTGTAAAGTCGGAGTAACTTTACGCTGCCGCTAAACCGAGTTAATAAATAAGGCTGCTAGTGTTTTACATTGTTGCATGAATACCCCTATTAAAAATTTAGAACATTTTAGTTAACTGTTCTAAAGTTAGAAATATGTTAAGTAGTATCATACTTAACCCTTAATATCAGGCTATTAAAAATTTTGCGCCAATAGTTATATGGAACGAAATAAAGGACGCCTGAATTTTGAATACCTGAAAGAGGGTTATTAGGAAAGCTTAAGTCCTGTTTTTCGCGACGCCATACTGGGGAAATTTGCCAGTTTAGAAAACGTGAATTTATTCATATCTCCGAAACTTTCAATTTGAGGTGAAAAGTTATTAACTTAATTTGTCATCAAAACTTTTTTCTGCGTGGACAATGTCAAAAATCAAAAATTGACTTTGAGGCATATTTGGAATCGTTAAACAGCTTCTTATTTTTGTGTGGAAAACAAATCATATTTCCAACTGCAAATGGCTCAAAATCACATATGCAAATGGGCAGAAATCCATTTTCGTATGGCTTTCAAAGAAACCACAAATAGGAAAACGCATTTATCTCAAAACTACAAAAATGGAGCCTTTTTACTATGGACGGCAGAATATTTTTGAGGTTATAACTTTTTAGCATTTTTCTCATTTTCTAAGAAACTTATGTAAACTTTTCTTATGTTAAAAAATGTAGAGCACAGTGTTTAACAAATGTTGATATATTTTTGAAGATGATGCGATGTCCCAGTCTTACAGTAAAAATTGTCTTTTTTATGGAAAGAAACTATTGAAAGCCCATAGTTGTAGGCAGTTAAACCATATTTCGTATATAGGTACATACATTTTGTTTTAGTGCGGGCAATATTTTTAGTTTAGTTAGTTTTTATTTTTTTTTTGTTTCTTTTTTTTTTACTTTGACATATTTTTGTCGTTCCCGAGGAAACTTACGTGAATTGCTTTACAAATAAGAATTTTAGAACACCGAATTTGCAACATTACGATATATTTTTGAAGATGATATAAATACCGCAGTCAAAAGTTACAGCCATTTTATATTCCGTTCTACAAAAAAATCTATATTTCCTGTGCTGTAGATATTTTTGAAAAACTGTATTGAGGGCCTGTTGACGAGACTCTGCGAGACTTTTGTAAGTCTCGTCTCGGTCTTGTTAAAATCGAAAATGTTCAGTCCCGTCTCGGTCTCGTATAATTAAGTCTCGTCTCGGTCTCGTCTCCGAAAAATACGATTTCTGGACAAACTGTTGATTATTGGAACGAAATATTTTCAATTATCGTTTGAATAGGTGCAAAAGAAAATAAAATATTTAATATTTAGTTTAGATATATTGACTCTCTGTAAATTTCGGTCCAAATATACAGTCTCGTCTCGGTCTCGTCTCGGTTGCTTTAAAGGCATGCGAGACCGAGATCGAGACCGAAACCGAGACATTTCTCATCTCGTGGCTAGCCCTACTTTTGAACCCCTTTCGCAAAAAAGACATCATTCATATCGATGAACAATACGTTTCTTAAGAGCACACAAATGTTCTGTTCTAATCACAAACCGTGATCGTATAAGTGTCTAGCCCCCCCCCCCTTTGGGAGTCATCAGCAATGTTTTTCTATGTATCTTTCTTATTTATACATTTATACTTGAACAATGGACGAACCATAACCCGATATATCTTTTTATATGTTTCTGTACAACTCCGTTTCTGATTATATGATTTTATGCTTATAGTTGCCATATCGCAAACGACTTTTGAAAGGAACTTTTCCTTTTAGAACTTTGTCCTTCGGAACTTCCCCGTTCAGAACATTTGTTTCAGAACGCGCTAACTTTATAACCCTTGGCAAGTTGATAAATATTTTTTTCAAAATTGTACCACTTAAATTGGAATTTGTAGGTAAGTCTTTTAAGAATTTTTCGAGTTAATACATTTTTGAAAAGTCGTTTTTGGCAACATTTTGATTTTAATCTTTTCAAAAAATGGTTATAAGAATCTCAAAATTACACAACATATATTTGAAGTCAATATCGTTCTTTATTCTCAAGGTATTCGAATTGAAAAACATTTTTAATAGTTTTTAGTAGAAATAGTTTTTGATCGAAAAAAAACTTAAATGATTATTTTTTTTTTTTTTTTTTTGAAAAAAAAAAACAACAGTTGTCGAATACGCCATTATGTGTAGCAAAAAAAAATGAACACGACTGAATCGCACAAACTTGCTATCGTAGCTAACAACTTTAACGTAGCTTGAAGTTGACAATGTGCATATGGATGATATCATTAAAAAAAAGTTTTAAAAACAATTTAAAACATAAATTAGTACTTAAAATTAGCTCAAAAATTGATTTGTTTGATAAATATAAAATAAAAATTTTATATTCAAAATTGTTAAAATTGTAAAGGACATCTTATAAAAAAAATTTGGTTGTAACCGGTATAGCCGTTAACGAGAAATTTGAAAACCAAAAAATCAGTTCTCTGACAGGTACTGTTAATAACTGTTATAAATAATCTTTTTTTTTTCTACCACAATATTGGTTGGAGAGATTATATTTGTTAGAGCCGTTTTTGTTATAAATCGATTTTTGTATACCTATTGGTTGTATGACAGGTACCGGGATTTTATAAGTTAAAAAAAATTCAATTTCCCTTCTAAAATCTCCAAATAAAGAAAATTGCTTGAGTGGTTTAGGCTGCAGTTCATGTAAAGACAGACAGACACAATTGCGGGACCCACTTTTTTTGCATTCTCTATCATCGTAATTTTAGGGAAAAATATTTTATTTTTTGCACGAATCCTAAACTTGTCCTATACTATGTATTTCGCAAGTAAAAATATGCATGACTTTAGCGCGCGAACTTGGTCTCGTATAGCTAACAACTGGAATATACAGCCATTGCCAGCTAATCAGAAACGATTTTGTGTTCAAATAAAAACATGGATTCTCTTATTAAATTTTCTAAATATCGTCTTTTGTTTATTAATGATCATAAAATTTGAAATGTTTATTGGAAAATGTAACAGTATTTTTCAAATTTTCATAGGTACACATGGTTTTAGAAATTTTTTTATATTTAAACATCAGATTTGGCTGAGCCAACTAATTAGAATATTAGAAAACTGTTAAACAAAATGAAAATCGTTTCCAATTATCTGTCAACGGCTGAAGTTACATACTGACGGTGTTGATTAATATGTACTAGTTTGTTAAAAACATGTTATAATAGCAATTTTGAATTTTTTTTGTATGAACAAAAAAAAAACTAAATATAAAAGAAAAAAATTGTCTGTTTTTATTTTCTTTAAAAAAAAATTGTCATACACATTTTGAATGCAATATTTGTTGACTAACTAAGATGTACCGAATCGCAAAACGGGGATAAAAATGAGCTAAGCCAATGACGAGATGTATATAAATATACATATATACCTAAATAAAAATACAAAAAAGCCATTTTTTTTCTTCAAAAAAAACCCCATTACTTTATTTCCATTATTCAAATTTGTTGGTAAAAACGTGATATGCAGTATTAACTAAATCAAGAGATGACATGTTCAAAGTTTATTCAAAATCTTTATAATAGCCGTTTTTGTGAAATATTGATAATACTAAAATCGTTGTAAGGCATCTACCCGTTATAGATGATCTAGAACAAAAATTCGTATTTCCCTCTAAGGAATCGCATAAAAAACACATCGTCCCAAATTTGAATCAAATCCGTCCAACCGTTTAGACTCTAGCTCGATGTACATCAGGACGCACAGACAAACACAGACCGACGAACGACGGCGACGTGACGAACTTCTGGACGAACATCCCTTTCTTGACCTTCTCCATCATCATCTTAATGTTAGTTTTGATTGAAACATAGACATTTTTGTTTGACACCAAACCTTTTGCCGTCCTGAGTAAAAAGGGCTTCAGCGCCAAAAATCAAAAATTGAGTTTGAGGCATATTTGGAATTTTAAACAGTGTTTCTTTTGTGTGCAAAAAATGAATCATATTTCCAACTGCAAATGGCCCAAAATTACGAATGAAAATTAGCATAAATCCATTTTCGTATATGGTTTTCAAAGAAACCAAAAACAGTAACAGCAGGAGGGGCATCCCAGATAAATTGATTGCTATTATCAAGGCTACATATGATGGATCCAAGTGTCACGTTTTGCACAAAGGTAGGCTGTCAGAGGAGTTTGAAATCCAAAGTGGAGTTAGGCAAGGCTGTATACTGTCACCAATACTTTTCCTGTTGGTGATAAGTTACGTACTGCACGCAGCTTTGTCAAATGGAAATGGAGGAATTCAGTGGACTCTGCAATCTCACCTCAATCATCTGGACTACGCGGACGACGTATGCTTACTCTCTCACAGGATCATGGATCTCCATCAAATGACAACAAGGGTGGAGAGAGAAGCAGAAATCGTAGGGCTTAAGATCAACTCGGCAAAAACTAAAAGGATCAGCCTTGGAACTTCCTCATCAATCCAAGTAAATATTTCTGGACAACCGGTAGAGATGGTAGAGGATTTCCAATATCTTGGGAGTATTGTCTCTACGGGTGGTGGAACTGAACTGGACGTAAACAGCCGAATCAGAAAAGCAAAGGCTGTGTTCGGAATGCTGTCCAAAATATGGAGAAACAACTCTTTTAGCTTAAAGACCAAGCTACGACTGTTCCGCTCCAATGTTGAATCCATTCTGCTTTACGGCTGCAGCACTTGGAAAGTCACTGAAACTGTCACTAGAAAGCTGCAAACCTTCGTTAATAGATGTCTACGAAACATCTTGAGGATTTTCTGGCCCAACCGTATCTCCAATGCCGAACTTCATGCGAGAACGGGTCAGGAGCCCATAGACTCCATTATACGAAGAAGAAAGTGGCAGTGGATTGGCCATACGCTTCGAAAAGGCGATCGGTGCATTGCATCTCAAGCAATGCAGTAGAACCCGCTCACACAGGAGGGAAGACAAGTGGACCGAAATGTATTTCAAGAAATCGTACACGATGGCACGTAGGTGTAGTGGAGGCCCTATGTCCCGGAAGGGAAACATCACGGACGTAATAGGTCCGAGGACCTAAGTAAGTAAGTAAGTAAAAACAGTAAAACGCTTATATCTCAGAACTACAAAAATGGAGATGTGCCCTTTTTACCAAGGACGGAAGAATAGCTACTTTCCCAATAGAGTAAGTAAAAAGTTGATAAACGAATTGAAGAAATAATATGCAATACGTTGCTTAACACGTTGATCAAACATCTTCAACGAACAATATGAGCTCGTACACTAACACTAGCCGTATACTTGTTGAACAATTCATTAAGCAGCGATTGCCAAACGGACCAAACTCTTTGGTTGAATAGAATTAAGGATATGGCTATCGTGCATTAAAGTTTAAATTGTTGAACTCAAATGTGCGTTGAACGCCTAGTGTCAAACCGGCACAGCATAACTTGGAATAGCTTATTAAATTTCAGTTTTCAAAAAACCTGAATAAAAAAAAAAAAAAAAAAACAATTGACTTGCATGAGAATAGCTATTTATTTCTCTTTTAATTAATTTTAATTCACACTTATTTTTTGCATTTAAACTACTCGTATTTATATTTATTTTGTTTGTCAGGAATCATCATTTAAGCAATTAAATCATTTTTTTTTTAAAATAAAAAAAAATATTTATTAAAACACCAATTAATATGAGTAGGTAAGGATATTATTTAAAAATAAAACAAAGAATGAATATGTACAAAAAAATCCAAAACTATTTAAAATAACATTTAAATCAACCCTTGTCATTTATCCTATTAACAATAATTTTGCAAATTCGCAGCGCATCCAACCACAAACAGCGAACCGGCCAAACAAAAAAAAAAAAAAAACGAAAATAATAAAATTAATTTATATCGCTTTTCATAATCGATTGTTATTGGATTTTGTTCCCAATCGCACCTCATTCTCATAAAATATAAATGCAAACAATTTAACCACAAAACTCTCCACACTGCAAATAATTCTCTGGTATCAATAAAAATGGCCCACGCACAATAGGTGTATGTGATGCAGTATATATGCGGTATCAAGTGGAATTCATTTTATTTATTTTTATTTCCTGTTTCCGTAGTAGGGTATCCATGTAGCCGTATCCCGTATATATCTCGCCTCGCTGACTATTAACTCAATTGCTTTTTCACCACTCTCTAATAATTATTTTTATTATTTTTTTTATTTCACTGTAGGCCACTCATTTGTGCTTATAGTATTATAATTTCTATGAAAAAAAAAAACTGTGTCTCCTCTCATTTGAAATTGGAGGCAAAGAACTACAGTAAAACAATGAAAAAGGAGAAAACAAATTTAACGCTGACACTCAAAAGTTCAAAGTTGTGTGAAACTATTTTTTTTTGCTTGTATTATTAACGGTTACGGATTTGTCATGGTGGGAAAACGTGAATAGATTTTCTAGGGCTCTGAGCTTCGATAAGCAGTAGTCTGAGTTTTAAGGCAGGCTCCTGCAAGACACTTTAGATATAAGGGGCTTCCTTAATTGACAAAACTAATTTATTTGCAATTTATATTCCGTGTTTATTACAGCATGTCTTTTCAAACCACTCAATCACTCCAAATCAAACTTCTCTTACATAATGCTTTAAATTTATAAATCCCTCCCTGCCTACTAGACTATGTAGATGACAAAAAAAAATACATAACTGAACATAAAAGCAAGTACAAAACTAAATGAAATATCAAAAGCAATTTCCCTTTGAATTCATAAATTCGTTTTCGTTTTTGGGTGTTTTTTTTTTTTCTTTTTTTTATTCGCATTTAAGTTTTCAAGGATCAGGACCAGAACCAGGATCAAAAAAACAGGGAGAGTTCCTGCAGCCAGCATGCAACAATTCAACACATAAAAAAGCTGAAACAAATAATTCCCACAGAAATTCTGACAGAAATATGTAGCAAATAAAATATGCTAAATTCAAATAAGCATATAAAAGGATATGGGATTGGCTTTAAGCACTTTATTATTGGATAAGTTTCGGTCGGTTGAATTTGGTTTTTGGGTGGATTTTTCAAAGAATCCAGTTATGTTTGTATATGTAACTATATTTTTTTTTTTTAATTTTTAGTTTTAAAGGGGCGTGATGCTATGAGCAAATACGTTTGTGTTATGGGACATTATAATTTTCACAACCCTCTTTGAACACAGATACATTTTCAAATAAAGTAAGTTACTTTTAGGATATAAGGAGTAAATTGGGTGAAGGCTGGTAGTGGTAGTAAGAAGAAGAGATTATATACGAGATGTTACTTACTGGATTTGACCTTTGCAAAATGGAATAGTTTTATTAGGAATTGAAATAAGATTAAACATTAAATTGGGCATGGTTGAGAGTGTACTTTTTTCAGGATGTTTGAAATTGAAAACAATAAATTGTGAGATTTACAAAAAAAAAAAAAAAAATATACTTGTCAAAGATCATTTAGTTTGTTGTGTTCACATAGGAAACGTCAGGAATAGTAGATAATCTAATACCAGTTTCCTTTTGCTCTTTTTCTGGATGATTTTGTGCAGTGTCTTTCTTGTGGAATAGAGTTTAATAACACACAGATCAAAGTGATCATGTATGATGATGATATTGCCATTCTCGCCGAGACTCCGATCTCTCTACAAATGATGATAAATAAGTTGGAAGGATACTGCAAAATGTGGAATATAGAAGTTAATAGAGACAGATCGAACGTTCTTGGTGTTTAAGAATGGCTCCGGAAGAAAGGTGAATGATGAGCACTGGAAATATGATGGTGAAATAGGTACTAGAAGTTGCGAAATCTTCTTAATCGTATCTAGGATTAGAGACCCAAAACTAGAAAAAACATCTCAAACTCAAATTAAAAAAAAATGCAAAATCGGCAATATGTTTTAACTGGCATAGAATCTTCAACAACAGACTCATTCCAGCTAAAATAAAGCAAAGAGTTTTTATTGCTACTGCACACGCGAATATGTTTTATGGATCCCAGGTGTGGGAAATGGAGAGATATGAACTTGTGGAATAACTTTTGCGCTTCTTTTTAAGAAAAAATCTTCTTCCAGCCGATAAATACTCCAAAATATGAATGTTTTCAACATTCAACAACATTTCAACATTCCGCTTGGAGTTATGAAGAGCAACATTCTCTCAATTTATCTTACTAAAGCAAACTGTAGGTGGAGCAGTTTATCAAACTGCATTATATCTAGGAAGATTTGGCCCACTTATGACAAGAACCGAACAATTGATCTAATACGCAGACCCAGGCAAGACATAGCCAGGGTAGTTGCAACCTGTAGCGGACACTGGCCAATAGGAGAGCATGCAGCGAAGCTGGGCATACCTCACAAATACTCACTGTCGGAGCTCTGAGGACCAGCAGAAAAAGGAAACAGTAGTTCATTTCATTTGCCCTGCTCTGGCCAAAGCTAGAAAACAGTCACTCGGAAGAGCATTCTTTGACGACATTAACGAACTTTCTAAAATGAAGATCAAAGACTTGATTTCTTTTCTCAACGCGACGAAATGGCTCCAGGACAAATTTCGGCTACTTCTGCATTATACCTACCGTCGATTCCCTATGATCATAAGATAGTGGACTAGGGTTCTGGTGGGGGTTTGTGGTGCACAGCGGCCGGATGATCATCCAATCAGATCAGTGGTCGCTCCAGTGCCAGCCAACGAACTGCCTAGTGGGCTAACTGTGGACGGTGCGGGTGCGGGTGCTGATCTGTTTAAGTGAGTGATCCACTTTCTGATGATTGTGCTAAAAGCTACAACAAAATCCTATTCTAAACTAAATAAAAAGGGACGATATCCTGAGGATATGCCCATATTTTCTCTCATCCACAGGTTCAAACGAGTTATGGTATCAAAACGGCGCACTTCAGCGCTAAATGGGCTAGACTGCCCGTGGCCGCCATTTCTACCTACCTACCTTCCTATGAATGTTGCATCTAGAAACTGCTCTACCGTCATTGTTCATTTGTACTCTGAAACTGAATGCAGTCTACATTATGTAATAATACTGCGTATGGGAGTGTCAAGACCACCAAGATTGATTACGGAGTACCTACGCAGTTCGACAAAAATCACTTTTCGTAAAAGACTGGAACTTGTTAGACGCGGACTGTGGGTTCACATTAAATTGGGGTATAAATGATGCGCAATGCAAAAACTCGCTCTACGAAGTAACAGTAGTCACCGATGAGAACAAAAGATATTCCAACATTGAAAAATCTCGTGCATCCACTGAAAGACACTTTTATTCGAAATGAATCTATAATCTTAACGACAAAAACTACTTCAGCACTGCTCATAGCAACCGCATGATTGGAATATCCACTTCAGATGAATTTTAATTTACAGATAATAATGTCATAACGTGCTGAGAAGGTTTTCTAACAAATTAAATACACTTTTTGTTACTGCACCAATTTAAAAAAAAAAAAGTAAATTGTCATTTTTCTTGAATACCTCTGGAACGGAAAAAGATATCGACTTCAGATTAATTTTATTCTACACATAATAATAACGTAATAAAGAATTGGTAAAAACTAAAAAAAAAAACAAAGAAAAACAGTTAAAAAATAATTTTAGTCTCAAATTTCAGGAACAAATAATGGTTCCGAACCCAGGCATATTATGGGAATCGTAAAAAAAAAACGCACTCGAGATATTAATTTCCCTTAACATAAAGATTACAAAGAACGCGAAAAAGTGGGTCTGGCAATTCTGTCTGTAGCCACAGCCTAAGCCACTGAACAAATTTCCTTCAAACTTTGGGGATTCCCTAGAGGGGAAATTGAAATTTTTCGTTTGCTCAAATAATAACTGTACATGCCATACAACCAATATACAAAAATTGATTTATTTCAAAACGGCTCAAACGATAAAAAAATATTACGGGGTATTAAATATTACTACAATAAATATTTTGGTAGAAAAAAAAAACAAAAATTATAACGATTATAAAGGGTACCTGTCACAGAATCGATTTTTTGGTTTTCAATATTTCTCGTTAACGGTTACACCGATTTAAACCAAGGGCTCCATTACAATTTCAACAATTTTGCATATACAAATTTTACAAAATTTAATTTTTGGATTTTTAAAAAAATAATTGATTTTTTTTTTGAAAATTCAGTATCTTGAAAAACGAGTAAGTGATTTTATTTTTTTAATTTTGTGCGAAATTGTATTTTACTAATTGCTAAAAGTAGGCATACTAAAGTTTTTGTTTAAAACTGTTCAAGAATTTTTATATATACAAAAATTACATTTAAGAAAAGCGTTTTAACGATTTTTGAATTTTTTGTTTCAAAAATTCATATTTATCAAACAAATCAGATGGCATCCTTTTTTTGGGATCTATATCTGTTTTAGCTATTAAAATAAAAAAAAAATGTAGTAGTTTTTGTACAAATTTATGTTTTAAATTGTTTTTAAAACTTTTTTTGATGGTATCATTAATGTTATGAAACCAATACATATTTCAAGCTACGTTAAAGTTGTTAGCTACGAGAGCAAGTTTTGTGCGATCCAGTTGTGCCCAATTTTTCTTATCAAAATCGTAGCAGCCATTTTTGAGCAAAATAATATCTTCCTTAGATACTACAAAATTTTGTATTGTAGGCTGATGACGTTGTTTTTGGTAGAAAAAAAATAAGAAAAACGTGAGCAAACTCTTGGTATCAAATTTGAAAAAAAAAGTACATTAAGACATTTATACTGTAGCCGCGAGGACAGGTGAGACACACTTTTTTGGTAGCAGCAAGTTTGATCAAAATCTCGAATACCTATATTTTTTTTTTTTAAATCCATAACTTGCCGTTTGCCAAAAAAAAAGATTTTTTTGTATTAAGTAAAAGAAAATATTAAGGTATTAAGGTACAATATTAGTATGAAGGCCTTGTTCAGGGTAAAAAAAACAAGCCTCATTGTGAAATTATATTGAGCAGCCTATATCTATATTTGTTTTAAGTATAATTTATTCACCCGTACCAATTTAATTACATACTGACTTTAAAATTTCATATTTTCGTTTCTTTTCTAAGCTTTCGTTTCTTGTTTCACTTAATATATACTTAAAATTTTACTCTCTAAAACAAATTTAATTTCAAAAAGTTCATCTCAAACCCATCAGAAGTAATACAAATAAAATAAATTGGGTAGCGCAACGGCTCGTGAAGAACCAAGTCCTAGTGACTAACAACTCGCATTTATTTATGACAAGTGATACTCTTGGAGGATTTCTCAACTCCTCGCAAGAGGCAGTCGCCCTGAAAAAAACTTTTTAGTTTTTAGGTGGACGAGGCTGGGAAATGAACCCATACCTCCAGCGCCAGCGTGACAGTCCAACGCACTAACCATTACGCTACGGGCTACTGCATCCATCAGAAGTGTCCTCCTTAAATATGGTCACTTGTAATTTTTAGTTTCTTGATTTCCACTGGATTTTTATAAAATAATATTAAATAAATTATAAATTGTTTAAAATAAGTAAATAAAATTTATTCAATAATTATGCCACCATTTAAACAGATTATTTGGTAATTCTCATAATTTTATGACTCCTCCCTCTTAAACAATAAATTTCTGATTCTTCAATCAGACGAAAAATTCTGTTACACATAAATTGACTTTACCGGAAGTTAGTCTTTCCCTGTTTTCTCTTCATTCATTCAACAAACAAAAAAAAAACTAACAACACAATAAAAAATAATTTCAAACAAATTGCTCAAATTTTCGGGAAATGCCCGCTAGTGGAACGAACATTCTCATATTTCATATACAATAAACCATTTCTCACTTGATGGCGGATGGTATAGTCTCAGCGGTGGCGGTGGTGGCCAAAAGTTTTGTTACAAAACACAAATTCCCGTGCAGAGATAAACAGGGCCAGCATCGCTGCAGTGTAGGTAATAGACCGAAGTCTTGTTATTGCTTGAATGACATAAATTCGCCTGCTATTTCCCATTTGCACTCTGTTACCAAGTCAACCCTCGGGCGAACGAATCAACCGTAAATATACACCACCAGTCGCACCCGGTTCGGCCTGCCCCACCCATCACCCATCCAACACCATTCTGCCACTTTAAAACCACCTTCCGCGCGACATAAAACATTTTAGCGAATGTATGAGCTTGCGACCCCACCTAACTTTTTGGGACGAAATAGACATTATCAGCATAATAGGATTCCACAGGATGGCATTCTTCTCCCGCCTGCATCACACACCCTCACAGAGAGAGAGAGGAAGGATGATGCATTTTAAAACATGAAACACCAAAAATTGCTGCCGGCTTTGCGATGGGTCGATTCTTGCTTGTTGGGATGACAAACTTCACCAGTTCACCATGTATAGGAACCACTATCGCGGCCATTTCATGATGATGTCCCACAGTGAGAATGAAAATACGATGACAGTACATACTCATACAGGCATAAATATACATACAGAGAGGTTGACTAACATCGAGAAGGGATGGGTGGTGGTGATGGTGGCAATGCGGTGGCAGTGCGGGTACGTACGGAAGAACTTCAACATTAATGGCCCTAACATTCATTAAAATAAATCATTTTTACTGTCAACCGAATAAATTCTATGAAAATAAATCAGAAGTTGCACGAAATTCACCAGAGAATTAGTTTCACTAAATTGCTAGGAAACCAAAAGTGGCAGGTTTTTCTTCTTTTAAAAGTCTCATCGTCATTGTAGCGTCGGTCGCGCTCATATCAGGGAGTAGGAGAGGAGTCGTGGTTGCTTCTTCTTTTTTTTTGTATTTTTGGGTCGTTATCTATCCATGCGTTTGAGCAAATAGAAAAGTTTCTAAAGTTTCTAGTTTTTAACTAATAATATAAGTCGACCTGTTTCGAGTTAAGTATTTGTCTTTAATTTGAATTTCTTTCATTTTGGTAATTTTCTTCTAATTGCATTTGTTTTTTAAGTATATAAAGAAAAAGGAAAACAAAGGCGTACAGACTTTTTAAGATAGGTGCATTTCGTGGGAAGAGAAGTCAATGCTGATTGAGTTTCAAAACAACGAAAATACAGAGCTAGTTGGTATCAATAAAACGGTGCGCCTGTTCAATACTTTGTTTTTTTTTTTAGAGCAAATGATACACTTGATAAGAATTATGTATTTATACACTTTCTCAATTCGGTATTAAAAAAGTATTTACAAATTTGCATTTTCATCAGTTTCCTATTCCGCTTTTCACGTAAGGAACATACTCTGAGCAGTTGCTTCTTCTGGGTCAACCACTTACAGGCCATCTCATGAAATATTTTTTTTTTCGATTTGATGGGTTTTATGAAAAGCTGCAGGTATCTTTTTAAATAATGGTCGTATTGAGGGCTCCGAGTTCAAAGCACCTCATTTATGGGATATTCGCAAAAAATAAATGATATCATTCGAAAGAACACCATAGGCAGGGAAAGGATTTTGCTGACCTAAGAAAATCAAAAAAGGCAAACAAAAATTCTTAATAATGCAAAAAAGGCACTAATTAAATAAAGAGAATATAAACATAACTTAACATCTAATTATAATAGCTTTGAACTACCAACAGCTTTTTGAAGTTCTCATGTAACATCCTTCTATGATTGTCCCTTAGAAGCGTCTTAAATGAGCTAAAGGTAAAGAACCTTTCTTCTTGAGCAGAAGCGAGTGCAGCCCATTTTAAACTCTCTATTCTCTACATAATTCACCTCAAAGTTTTCAGAAAGTGTGGAGTTGACATCGCCATTTATTACAGCATTTGCTCAACAATTTTAAGTCCACGGCTTACATTTAAAATATTAGTGAACTTTTTCAACACTTCATTTGCAATTATTGGCCCTTTCGATTTTTCCAAATTTTCATTGATATTTGCAGTGCAAGGAAATGCACGATTATTAATAGAGAAATGCAAGGACAAGCAATTTTATTGAGAAAAGATCATAGTAACTCTATCTACAGTCTACACTACCTACGTTCTTTTTCTTGTTTGTTGAGGGCAAGCAAATTTGTTTTCTGTGCTCTTTAGATTGTGTTAGGATCATGTTTTTAAGTGAAATAATCTTAACTGGAAATGGAAAACTACATGCAGTTTGTATTTGTAGAATGTTTTTTGAAGATTTTTTCGTTTAACTTTGATAAAAAAAAGCAAGCAAGTCAAAATTGACAAAAAAGACACCAACGGGTAAAAAAGGCAAAAAAAAAAGCACTATCGTGTAAAAAAGGCAAAAAAGGCAAAATAAAATATATATATTTTGAATCAGGAGGACATGAATAGTGTTTGTATAAAGTCGATACTTTCTTACGATCACGCAAACAAAATAGGCAAAGTTAGCAAAATCCTTTCCCTGACCATAAGTGTAGTCATAAAAGATCAGCTAGTCTCAGTAATTGATCAGCGAAAGATTACTTTATAATTTTTGAGGTCGTTTAAGACTTAAAGCACCTTATTTTTGGGATATTCGAAAAACATACACATTTATTATTTAAACGTGATGCAAGTTTAAATACAATTTAATTAAAATAGATTAAAATTGTATTTTGTTGGTAAACTTCTTAAAGTCAACGCGATTGATAAATTAGACTCGAAATTTATCAAAAAAAAAAAATGTATAAGGATTTTGAGAAAAAGTCGGAATAATTTTTTTATTTTGTTTACCCAAAATATTCTGTTAAAAAAAAAAAAGTTGTTTTTAAGAAACTTTGACCAAAATTTTAACGTCTGTGAATTTTGCAAGGCAAGTTTCACCTAGAGTAACCAACGCAGTAATTTGCAGTTTTTTTTTTTTGCATTTATTTTGCATTTCTATTCTTGATTTTGCAGTTCATCAAATAGTGGGTGTAATCGAGTGACCTCCTTACTTCACAGTCAAGTTAACAGGTCACATAGTGTATCTCGAGAACCAATCATTCTATAGACATGAAGTTAGGCTTAAAATTTGCAGTTTATTTTGCAGTTTGAGAAATTTAAAGTCCAAATTTTGAAGTCCTTTATTTGAAAAAATATTCATACTGTCCTGCTAACTTCACTGTAAAGTTACCAGGATAGTATCAAATTTTTATCAAATAAAAAGGACTTAAAAATTTGGACCTAAAGTGTCTTGAAATGCAACTAAACTGCAGATTCGGAAACTTAATTCAAGTACCTAGCACGCTTGGTTGTCGAGATACACTATGTTACTATGTTATACACCCACTATTTGGTGAACTGCAAAATAAGGGCAAAAAAACTGCAAATTACTGCATTAGTTCCGTTAGTCTAGGTGAAAATTGCCCTGCCAACCTCACAGACGTAAAATTTTAATCGATTTAGCACGATGTTAAATTATTTTTAGTATAATATTTGCCCAAAAATTGTAGTTTTCTAATTTTAGCATTGTACTATCTCCCTTCATTTAACTAAAGTTAAAATCACCAAATGGCTACTTAAATATTAAGTAGATATCGTACTAAATCCATATCACATTTTGAAGTTTTGAATTTTTTGCACAAGCTGATACTTTTTTGTACGTGTTCAGTTGAAGCTTATGATGGAAATTAGTTTAATATGATACCAGTTAAAAATCGTACTAAAATCTTAATACAATACTGTTTAAAATGTTGCGCCTTTATTTTCTAGCAAATTAAAATAACAAATTTTACTATTTTGGAAAAAAGTACCCCACACTGCTGTTAGTGTTGTCGTTTTTTCTTCAAATATGTATTTAGTTTTCTCTTTTAAGATATGTTATTAGGTAAATCCGGGTTGGAGTTGGAATTCTGCAGGACTCAAAATTCGCTTTTTCTAAATTGAGCTTTCAAAATTCTGCTTTTTAAAATTCTGTTTTACAAAAATTCTGGGTATAACAAGTTTTTTGTATTATTCGCAGAATTTTGTAAGACTAAAGCTATTTGATTGTCAAAGGTTCAATTTGCCTTCACTGCATACGCCTTTTCACTTGTTGTCCAATACTAAAACATTAAGAAATAATGGCCATTTAAAGATTTCGGAAAGAGTTCATTTTGCAATTAACGGGAGGTAAAACTAGGCTTAACAGAGGCTATAGCCTTTATGTAGTGAAAATAAAAATCTGAAAAAAACAAAGAAAGACAACTTTATTATAATTTAGAACAATTTTAAATGAATTTTGTTTGCCAATGACCATACCCTATAATATATGTGCAGTTGAAGGTTGTAAAAATTGAATCAACTTCTGAAGACCAATCTTCTGAATCAGAGTGGAATGTTCAATTTTGAAGAGCCCAATTAATAACCCAATACGAAATACCTACTCCAAATCGAAAAAAGGAAATAAGTCGCAACTAAAAAGAAAAACTTGAACCTCAATATAGATGTGTCTCTAGGCTAGGCAATACAATTTTGGAATTAAGTCAAAAAAATAGAAAACAAATGCCTCAATTTCGTTTTTACTTTAAGTATTAAGACTTAAATGCTTAACTGTGGAGAAATTCTGCAAAAAGTTATTACTTTTATTTTCATTTCAATGGTGATTAATTGATTCGTTTCTTTATTATCAAGTAAATAAATGACAATAATTTATGTTTAAGGCCTAGCTAGTAGGGACTATCAGCTAGATACATAAAAACCCCTTCAGAGTACTGCACATAATTTTAACTAACTCGAGTAAATGATTTTCCCTAACACTACTATGATGAAGAATGCGTAAAAAGTGGGTCCCGCAGTTTAGTCTGCATGTCTGTCTATCTATCTATCTGCACCTCAATATACAGCCTAAGCAACTCAAGCGATTTTCTTCAAACCTTGGACTTACAAATTTTAGGTGATTCCCTAGAGAGGAAATTGAAATTTAATTTTTACTTCAAGAAATAACGCCACCTGCCATATACAACCAATATACAAAAATGTATTTATTTCAAAAACGGCTCAGAAAATTACGAATAATAATATTCATAGCATCGATTTTTTGATTTTATTTCTCGTAAATGACTTAACCGCTTTCAAAAAAAAATTATAACAGCAGGTCTATATCACTGTTTTAACAATTTTTAATAATAACAATAATTTTTGTTTAAATGTTCACAAAATTTTATATGCAAAAATTTAATTTTTAAGAAAACCGCTGTATCGATTTTGGAGCTTTAGCACTTAACATTTTATTTTTTACGACATCTTTATATTTTTGAACCAAAAACATACATTGCCAATTATTCGTAGCTGCGTTAAAGTTGTTAGCCACAAGGGTAAGTTTGTGCGATCCAGTCGTGTAGTTTATTTATATCGGGTTTTTTAATAAGAGCGCTACAAAAGTTTTTTTTTAAATAAAACAAAAACCGTTTTGAATATCAATAAAATTTTTGCATTCCTGTAAAAGTACGTTCAATGCCATTATGTATGAAACTCCATGGCATGGCCACCATGGGCACGCTTGTAGAAGTCCAGACGCTGAACCCAATTTTCGACGGTTTCCAAGCATAAATCGGCCGATACTGCTGCAATTTCACGTTCGATATTCGTACGAAGTTCATCAATCGTCGCTAGCTTGTTGGCATAGACCAAAGACTTGACGTAGCCCCACAGGAAAAAGTCTAACGGCGTCAAATCGCACGACCGAGGCGGCCAATAAGCGACTGGACCATTTCGTGAGATAACACGTTCTCCAAACTTGATTTCCAATAAATTGATTGTGACATTCGCTGTGTGTCCAAGTCCATATTATCCAATTGGGGCGAAAAATATTCGGTTATCATTGAACGGTAGCGATCCCAATTCAAAGTAACGTGCCGGTCTTGATCATCACGGAAGAAGTACGGCCAAATGACGCCGCCGGGCCATAAACCACACCAAACCGTAATTTTTTCGGGATGCAATGATGACTCATGGAGTACGTGTGGTTTGCTGCCTGACCAATACCGCATATTTTGTTTATTGACGAAGCCATTCAGCCAGAAATGAGCCTCATCGCTGAACATGATTTTTCGATGAAAATCCGAATCATTTTCAAGTTGTTGCTCAGCCCAATTCACGAACATACGACGCTTCTGGTGGTCAAGCGGCTTCAGTTCTTGCGTCAATTTAATCTTGTAAGGATGTATGCTAAGATCTTTTCGCATAATTCGCCACAACGACGTCACAGAGATGCCCAACGCTTGAGAACGACGTGTTAGAGACACATTTGGGCTTTCTGCAACTGAAGCCTCAGCGGCAGCAATATTCTCGACACTACGGGCACTTCTTTGTCTCACTGGCACGTGAACATTTTGTACTGTGCCTGCGGATTCAAATTGTTCCACTAGACGCTCAATTGTTGATCTGCTAGGACGATTATGACGACCATAAATTGGACGTAGCGCTCTTAACTTTGAGGCCACTGACTCCGAATTTCGGTAGTAAATTTTAATAATTTTGACTCATTGTTGGCTCGTATATCTTTCCATCATGAAATGGCAAACCTTTCTGAAGAGATATGTCAAAAGAACGGCAAGAAATTTCGTCGTTTGCTGTCTCTGTTGCTTTACTTTTGTAGCGTCCCTGTTGAGAAACCCTTTATATTATTATTGTACCAACAATGATAAAATTTTATATTCGACTTACAAAATGCACAATTGTGTTTTGTTTGTACATAAAATTTAAACATTTCATCTTAAGAATTGGTTATTGTTTTCTTAAAAGCCACTAAATTGTTGGCTGAAAAATTAGTTGTCAAAGTCAGCAATTCTACCAAAAGCGGAATAGACAAGTTATCCGACCATTAGTTCCAAATTTTAATTACTGACAACAAAATTCAAAGAAAATAATGAAAAACCTAAAAAAAAAGAAACTTATTTTGATGGCCTTTATAATTGTATCTAAAAAACATATTTTCTAATAATCGTAGAACGACCTTTTTGCACAGAATACCGTTCTTCGAGTAACACTTAAAAAAAATTTAAACAAAAATGTATCCTTAAGTCTTCAATCAAGACAACATAATGATGTGTTAATGTTAAAAGCAATAATAATAATATCCAATTTAAGGTTTGATATTAAAGTCGTAAAGCCAAAAATGTATTATTTTTATTTTTTTTAATATTTGTTTCTCTCTCTAAATTAATTTCCAGTTTAAAAAAGGCTGTAGGGCATATTAAACAATGCTAGGTACTAAAAATTACGAATAAAAAGTTGAAAAAAGAACTTTACATGTTGAATCATAAAACAATGCGTATTCCATGATGTTTGATATGTGTTGAAATTTATAACTTTTTCTTATATAGAAAATTATTCAATAAATATTACGTATACGCCACAGTGTCCCACATAAAGAAATTCAATAGCCAAAGATTTACTCAACAAAAAAAATTCAAACTTCAGTGATATCCTTCAAAATCAAATAATGAAACAAATTTCCACCATCGTATTGTGTCGAAATAAACATTTAAACTTCATTTTATTTTTTTCCATAAAACACACACAACATATCCGAAGAACACAGTAGCAAAAGATGCAAAATATAAAAATCGAATTACTTACACGATAAACATCATCCTTTCAACCACGGCGATATAAAAGTACAAACACATGTTAGCTTATTGCCACAAAAAAAAAAAAAAAATAATAAAAAGAAGAACAACCAAACAACAATATAAAGTTGAAAATCAATAAAACGAAATTAAATTTTTCAATTTTCAATCCAAATGCAGAATTGAGTAATAAGCTTCTTTGTTAACCATTTTTTTGGGTATTCAAAACAAAAATAAAACATTTCTAACAGACCAACAAAAATAAATAAAAAAACAAAAAAAGATTGTTTTAAGGAAAATAAAAGTCCTTGGAGAAGGATATTCCTCTTCTTTGTGTTTGAGAATAGCGAATAAAAAATAAAATAAAATTAAGGCGATGACGACGACAAAATAAAACAAATGTGTTAGTTTTGAAGCTTTTACTTCAATACAGAACACAAAAAAGATACCTACCTAACTATAACCTATCTATGTAGGTGTCTATAAAACAGCACACCACACTGCCAGGCATATATCAAAATATGCATCGAAACAGAGGAGATAGTGCGAGTGGGAGGAAAGTGGGGGACAACGACTTAAAGGGTAGACAATTTTTTACCACCCAAGGACTCGCTTTACCGTGCTGCTGTTTTGTTGTAGTATTATAATCTAATGCTCTTGTAGACAAGAACTTTGACGCTCTCTTTCCGCCTTCGCAAAGTCTCGTCTCGTTTAAGACCTGCACCAGCGATTTACAACATCCTCGTTTATGTATACCGTGCCAGCGAGTTGTTTGTTTCCTGTCTTCGAAGTTTCTAAGTGCTTTTTGATACGATTTTACGTATAGAGGTATAAGATAAAAGGGATGGCTTTTAAAATTAACATAATTTGTGGGCTCCTTTTAAAAAAAAAACTATTTTGAGGATATGAATCTACAAGGAGTAGGTTTTATTTATTTTATAAAAGATCGTATAGATCAGCTTGAAAAAATGAAAAATTTGATACCTCACACATGTGAAAAAAGACGACTGAAATTGTTTGAAATTTAAGTCAATTAATTTTTTTCTTCAAAATTTTGTATGTGGAAAAAAACTTTGCATGCGAAAAACTCGGTAGTAGCCCGAAGCGTAATGGTTCATGCGTTCGACTGTCACGCTGGGGGTCTGGGATCGCTTCCCAGCCTCGTCCACCTAAAAACTAAAAAGTTTTTTTTCAGGGCTACTGCCTCTTGCGAAGCAGTACTCCTCCAAGAGTATCACTTGTCACGAAAAAGTGGTTCTCGTCTAGCCGTTCGGATTCGGCATTCCTGTTGAAAGGCGCACACAGGAATGGTTGCGAGTTGTTAGTCACTAGGCCCTGGTTCTTCATGAGCCGTTGTGCCACCCGATTTATTTTTTTTTATGTGAAAAACTCGAGATGTGATGAAATTTCTCTACAATAAGGTGAATGAAAAATTCACAACGCAGAAAATTCACGCTTTATTATTCGAGGTAGGAGTTAAGGGAAGTGAAATTTTTTATGGGAATACATTTTTACGATCGTGCCAAAATGTGATTTTTTCTATAAAATGTGAATAACAGATTGAAAAAATGTTTCAAAATCAAGTCAATTGAATTTTTGTCTTCCAAATTTTGTCTGTAGAAATAAAAGCTTGAATTGCTTTTATTTTCGACAGACGAAATTGTCATACAACAAAAGGTTGGTGAAAAATTCACAACCTTAGATTTCACAGAAAATTCACTTGACCATTTGAGCTGAGAGTTAAGTGGGGTGAAATTTGTATGGATATAATTATGTCACGATTGTGAAAACTGTTATTATTCTATAAAATGTGAAAAACAGTTCAAAAACTTTTGAAAAATAAGTTAATGGAATTTATTTCTTCCAATTTTTTCTTCGGGAACAAAACCTTAAAATGCTTTTATTCCGACAGATCAAATTTTCATACAAAAAGTTGGATGAAAAATTCACAACCTTATATTCCACAGAAAATTCACTTGATCGTTTGAGCTGAGAGTTAAATGGAGTGAAATTTGCATGAAAATTATTTTTTCACGATCCCGAAAAAAGGGATTATTCCACAAAAATTTAAATTTCGCTTGCATATACATATGTAGGTGTATACACGTGCTGAAGCACATATAGTTAGAGGGATTTAAATTTGTGTAGAACTTATTTTCACGATCGAGAAAAATATGATTATTTTATACAAATTTAACTTCGCATATAAACTGAATTATATAGTTAAGAGTAAATATGAAAATTTCTCTTGATCTTATTTTTTATGATCGTTTAAAAGTGACTTTTTAAAAAAATTCACTTCACTTTTATGAGTCAGAAACTACAAAAAATAAGATTAAGAGTTTTCCCATCTTAATTTTCGTATGAAAAATCCATTTTAATAACAAAAATTAAATAATATTTCGTGAGTTGTGTGTAGGAGTTGATGCTTCATTTTATAAACATATATAAAAAATTTCTTTTAACAAGAACAATTTCACATGAAATGGTGTGGAAATATTTTTTCACGACCGAAAAAAAAAATGAATTTTCAATTTTTTTAACCTTGTATTACCTGATTGATTTTTTAACTTAGTCAACATTTTCAACAAACAAAGGCTAAATTTTGGTGAAAATCGTAAGTAGGGCGAGAGAGATTTTAGCTTTTACAAAAGATAAAAAGTAATTTGAGAAAAAAGCCTTATCCAGGTAAGATTACCAATCATCAATAATTTTCGAAAAATTAAAACATAAATCTTTTATTCCAGGGGAAAATTGATAGCATTTTTTTTTGGAAAAATCCCTTTTATTTTGTCGAAGGGGGCATTTGACCCATGTGAAAAAAATAAGACCCGAGTGAAAAACTTATCGAAGAATGAGGCCTTAGCATTTGCTTTTCAAAAATTGCATCTAGAAAAAAAAAAAAAAACATTTTAGCCGTCCAACCCCTCTCAAAAACTTAGCCCTACCAAATTTAGTTATATTTTAAATTTTGTTTCTTTTAAATTTTCAATTTTATTTCCTTAGACATTTTTCAAAAAAATAGCCTATGGAACTGAATACTTAAATCCCCACCGCCTTCTCCCGGCCTCCCCCCCCTAGCTATACAAATTAGCTCTGTTTGATTTTCTTTTAAATTTTGAATTTGTTGATTCTTGGCTCGCTCTATTTAAATCAAAAAAATTATATAGCATTGAGGGCGTTTTAAACTGTTTAAATCTAATGCTTCCCTGTTTCACTTTGAAGGACACTTTGGGTAAGAGAGGTTACACCCATATCCACCGCAACTACGAAGCCGGATTAAAGTAGTTCATTTGAAGTTAGTTTCTGTATCAAAGAAAAAATATAAGAACAAGAAAAATCAAACTATGTACGTCCTTTTTCAATACACAAAGAAGGAAAAACAGTGCACTGCACTTACTATATACCTATGTATAGCTGAGATGGCAAAAGGACGAAACGGAAACGCAGACAAAAAAAACTACAACAAAACAGAAAAACAAGCTAAAGAAAACCTACGTCGAATGAAATATTTAAAGAAAAAAAAAAAACACAAATGAAATGAAAGCTGACAGTTTAATTTGATTTATGTCAGCGATTTCAGTCTTTGGCGGCGCGGTGCGGCGGTGGCGGCAGTTGTTGTGTATGACCTCTGGTGGCGGTATATGGAACTTATATTTTGTTTGTATTCTGAAACGTAATAGAAATAAGAATGTTGCTCGTCGTCGACGTTGGTCGTTTGTCTGTTTCTTTTTTTCTTGTCATGTTTAACGTTTTCTTTTTTCTCTATGCGTATGTTCGCAATAACAAAACTTAGGTAGATTTAGAAAAAAAAATTATTCTGTTACGTTTTTTTTATTATTTTATTTTTCTTTGCAATTTTTCTTTGTAGTTTTTTTTTTGTTTATTTTTTAGTAAAACGGACGTTTTGAAGGTATTTTACAGGTGATTTCCGGTGAAATTGTTTGATACTGATGTTTTTTTTTTTTTACTTTATGACTATGAGAAGGGAGAATTTTTTAACATAGGTATTGAGGTATTATATGCTGAGGTCTCAGCTTGATACTTCTAAAGATCTTCAAAGGATATTTCTACAAAGTCATTATAGGTATTTTTAAGTTGAGATGTCAAATACTTTTGCAATATCGCTCAACTATGACAGTAGCAGTCCTTGAGAGGTTATTACCATGGATTATTGCTTGAAAAGAGTAGGTAAGGTAACATACAAATTCAAAGAGCGCTTACATGTGATAAAGAGGGTATAGGGCAGGAGGATGGTGGGCGTATCCCTACATAATAACATTTGTATAATGGTCTAAGAGCCGGCAGCAAATTTTGGGAGTGGATTGAAAACCAAAATATGAGTATATGTTCGATTCTCCACCCTTGGAAAAAAAAAATAAATCGGGTGGCACAACGGCTCATGAAGAACCAGGGCCTAGTGACTAACAACTCGCAACCATTCCTGTGTGCGCCTTTCGACAGGAATGGAAGAGACCTACAATTTTATGCCGAATCCGAACGGCTAGACGAGAAGCACTTATTCGTGACAAGTGATACTCTTGGAGGATTTGTCAATTCCTCGCAAGAGGCAGTAGCCCTGAAAAAAAAACTTTTTTAGTTTTTTTTTAGGTGGACGAGGCTGGGAAGTGATCCCAGACCTCCAGCGTGACAGTCGAACGCACTAACCATTACAATACGGGCTACTACTCCACCCTTGGAAGTAATCTTTAAAATAACAAACAAAAATGCATTGACATCGGTGAACAAATAAAAGTTGCAGAGCATTTGAAGTTCCACGTACAAAATAGCTACGTAGTACCTCCAGTACCTCCAGTAATCTTTAAAATAACAAACAAAAATGCATTGACATCGGTGAACAAATAAAAGTTGCAGAGCATTTGAAGTTCCACGTACAAAATAGCTACGTAGTACCTCCATTACCTCCAGTAATCTTTAAGATAACAAACAAAAATGCATTGACATCGGTGAACAAATAAAAGTTGCAGAGCATTTGAAGTTCCACGTACAAAATAGCTACGTAGTACCTCCAGTACCTCCAGTAATCTTTAAAATAACAAACAAAAATGCATTGACATCGGTGAACAAATAAAAGTTGCAGAGCATTTGAAGTTCCACGTACAAAATAGCTACGTAGTACCTCCATTACCTCCAGTAATCTTTAAAATAACAAACAAAAATGCATTGACATCGGTGAACAAATAAAAGTTGCAGAGCATTTGAAGTTCCACGTACAAAATAGCAACGTAGTACCTCCAGTACAGCCATTTTTTTGTTTTTTTATTTTCTCGAAAACTTTAATTTTTAATTTTTTTTATGGTAAGTCTTCTAAAAAGTATAAACATTAATGGGAACCAAAAATAAAAAAAAACAATTGAAAATTAAAAAAAAAAATCATTTTACTTGCAAAAATCATGTTTCTAAATTTAAAAATAATGGTACCATCCATTTAAATATTCAAAACCCGTTAAGAAAAAATTTATTTTTCTCGAAATCAGCTCCAAGAATTTTTGATAAGAAGATGTGCGTTTACTATTTAAGGATATGGTCACTATTTTGATGAAAACAAAATTTACCAATAACGGTAGGTGGCTACCTGTCATAGAACCTACTTTTTTTTTTCAAATGTCTCGTTGATGGCTGCACCGATTTCAACCAAAGTTTGTATACAAGAGCTCCTTCACAACTCAAATAATTTTCAAAAAAAATAATTTTTGGATTTTTAAAAAGAATATTGAATTTTTTTTTTTTTTGAAAATTCAGTATCTTGAAAACGATCTAATAATTTTTGATTGTATTTTCTTAAATACTAAATTTTGGTATACCTACCAGATTTTATTTTTGAAAATGTGCGAAAAATTTTATAAATAAAAAATTAATTTGTAAGAAAACCACTGCAAAGATTTTTTATTTTCTTGTTCATAAATTCTTATTTATCAAACAAATCAGATTGCATACTTGATTTGGACCATTACTTTCAAAGCCATTAAAATAATAAATTAATAGTTGTTTATAGTAATCATTAATTTAATTTTTTTTAATGATATCATAATATTTTGGAACCAATATCTATTGTTGACTCCCAACATAAAATTGTTCTTAATTTCGTATTTAAATTTTGTTCTTTTTGAAATAGAGAAAAATCTGTTTTGAAAGTTGATTTTAAAAAATTATTATCGGTTCTACCAGATAAACTAAAGAATTGTGTTCACAAAACCTTCTAAATCTGTTCGATTCTACGATTTCTAGCGAGGGGACCATTTTACCCTGGTGGGCCATTTTAGGCCACCTTCCCCTATATGAAGATTCAATTTTCAGTTAAATATTGAATAAGTTATATCTAAAAAATATATTATAACGTAATTTAACTTATTGGCCTTTTTCTTTGTTCTTTAACTAAGAATAGTTCAAGTGTACTTCACCTAAGTACAAATCCAATAAAAAGCAAGAATAATTTATTTCTGGATTCACCTTAGTCCGGAACACCTATGTACATTTTACTTGTACATCATCAATTTATAGCTACGTTAAAGTTGTTAGCTACGAGAGCAAGTTCGTTCGATCCAGTCATGCATATATGTTTCTAAATTTAACTTTTTATTTATTAACCATTTTGTTTATTCAGGATTATTAGTACCATTTGTTTTTGACATTTTGTTTCAAGTGATAAGATAAATAGAAAATGACCTATGAAAACTTAAAGAATATTATTTTATGCATTCATTAAATCTACAAATTTAAGAAGCTTATCATTCACATTTTTAACTTGGGCTTTTATAATCAAAACACGTTGATAGATAATTATTCAATTAAGAACGAATAAGTAAAAAAAAGGGTTTCTCCTAATAAACACAGAAAACCTCCAAAAACTTTTCAAGTTTTTGCACAAATACCAATTCAAAAAGTACCCATAGAGAAACCACTAAAAGTGCACCAAAAACGAGGGAAAACAAACAAATATAAATATGAAAAGATGAAATTTAAATGAAAAGGAAAAAAAAGAAAAACTTTTGAATTTTCTTTTCTCTGAAATTTATTCAATCACCATTCGCCACGTCGCACAGTGGTCCGTTTGTTGAATTCTGTGGACAAAAATCTTTTCCCACGCCAATTTTTGACGGAAATTAATGATATTCGGTACACTTTTTGATTTTGGGGACACAGAATTCAGTGGTACTGCATTTATTTTTGAACTCGAAATGGGGGCTCCACAATTTAGGGCAGAGCATGGTTCGAAAAGTAAAAGTTTCAAACTAAGCATTTTTTAAAGCTAGGAATCTTATGAAATTAATGTTTGAAATAATTTAAGATATGTGCCTGAATGTGTACAAAAAAAAATAATAAATTGGGTGGCGCTCGTGAAGAACCAGAGGGCCTAGTGACTTACAACTCGCAACCATTCCTGAGCGCGCATGTCGACAGGAATGGATGGGGCCTACAATTTTATGTTGAATCCGAACGGCTAGACGAGAAGCAATTATCCATGCCAAGTGATACTCTGGGAGTATTTGTCAATTTCTCGCAAGAGACGTTAGCCATGAAAAAATACTTTTTGTTTTTAGGTGGACGAGGCTGGGAAGTGAACCCAGACCTCCAACGTGACAGTCCAACGCACTAACCATTACGCTATGGGCTACTACACTTGAATGTGTACTTAAATATAAAAATGGTTCCTATATAGATATGTATGTACTAAAATGAGAAAATTTAATCTAAAATGTTCCGCCTAGCTCATTAGGGCTAAGAACTGTTTTGTGTGATATCCCTTTAATTCTTTTTTATTGAATTTTTTTTACCAAATCTGATCGAACCTCACGCAAATTTGACAATTCTCTTGATTTAAAGTGGATAAGCCATATTTTCGGTAAATTACTCCTACTTCTAAAAAGTTCGAAATAGTGTAAAATAAAATCTGTATAAAAATTGTTGTTTTTTTTTTTGTTTTCCTGCATCGTTTGAATCTGATATAAACTAAGAATTCTAAAAGTTTACTGTTGCACAATAAACATTAAATAGCCGTTATGTATACTTATTAACCTTTTCAACTATTTTATAAATAAAGATTATTTAAAGATTATCTTACAACTGTAAACTATCAGAATTCTTAGTTTTACGTTATATTCAAACGATGCAATAAAGAAAAATTACAATTTTTGTACATATATTATTAACACTGTTTTTTCAATAAACAAAAATTAAGCAAATATCAAACAAAACAATTTTAATAAATTTTAATTCTAAAAATTTGATACATATGTATCTGTGTTGAAAGACTTTTTATGTTTTAGTACACATTCGGGCACATATTTTAAGCCATTTTAAACATAAATTTCATAAGATTTTTGGCTTTGAAAAGGTTTTCTTGGGAACTTCTACATTTCGGACCATGTTCTGGCCTAAATTGCGAAGCCTTCATTTCGAGTAGAAATATAAGGCAATACCACCGAATTCTGCCCCCCCCCCCCTCTCTCAAATCATTAAGTTTACCAAATTTCATTAACTTCCGTCAAGAATAATTGGCGTGGGAAAAGATTTTTTCCCACAGAATTCAACAAACGGACTACTGTGCGTCACCGTCCTCGGCGGTCGTCGTTGACTTCTTCGTCAAAAGATTAAGAAAAAAGTTTGTTGTTTTTTTTTTCATTGCACAAGGAAAAACTATCAACAAGAAAATTTTTAACATTCTTTTCTCATCATACCTAAACATTTTTATTTTTTTCCCCTCGCGCTAAATCTTAAAAGAATACCTACTTTTTCTTTCATCTTCCTTAAAGCCTTCCAATATAATTTAATATTTTCTGTCTGTGTATCTCCAGAAATGAACAAAAATTTTATCTTCGATGAGGAAAAAAAAAACTCCAAACGGAACTAGTTTTGATGACACTTCGTTATCCTGCAATTGAACTTCTAACCAAAATAAAATTTAAAAAAAGGAAATAGAAAAAAAAACTTTCCAACCACTTTCCGAAAACCAAATACCAGAATATTACCCCCTGGACTTCTCTGTCTTCGTGTCTGTAGAATTGGCCAACCACAAGGTATTTCATTTAGCCCTTAGAGCACCAGTGTTGTATAACTTTTTGGAATAACCAAAATACATATACTGGAGATACTTTTGCGAATTCTCTAAATTTGATGGTGTTGCCTGGCCGGCCCGGCCTGACTTGGCCCCTTTATCCTGTGTGTGTCATTTAAGGTGGGAAACTTTTCGTTTGGAAATTTAACTGTGCTTGGGTTTCGTATTGAAGACCAAGACCACACGACCAAAACCAAAGCAGTAACCATAAACACAGGTAAGAACACAGGACAGGACACACAACCAGTCTGTTAAAGGACACACTTCGACGACGAACAACATCACGATACATCGATACAGACTTTTCGGTATATCCTGCTTGTGCTAACCCAACCTGTGCATTTCCTATAATTTGTGTTGTTGTTGTTTTGTGTTGAATGCGGAACATACATACAGATAAGTTTATTTAGGCCAGGTAATAGGTTAGCAGAAGACTACGACTACCTACAACTATATACAAACTGCCCAAACTGAAATGAATTTCCCATAGCAAAAACAGGAAACCAAGTACAATATCTGAACAATGAAAGGTAATGCCCTGGTTAACTGGTTCAATTGTCCAGTCAGGATTTCCGAAACCAGGACAAGAAGAAATAACTTTTAATGGGTTTCCAAACGCCAACAGGGCTTTTCAGGCTTCACATTTCACATATGTATAAGTATAGAGGCTGCCTGCTGCCTCTACCGCCAAATCTTACAATGTTGACGTCCTACAATTGTCCTGTATGGTTTTCCAAAGAAAAGAATTGAATTTACTCGAGTTCGCCATCACAACGACGAGAACATTTCATTTCGTTTTTTTCTCTACCCTTTACGTCTAACAATGTCTAGTCGAAAAAGATTTCTATGTATGACAAAGTAAAAGGACGTTTGGTAGTAAATGAACACATGACCCCCTTTTTTAACACTCGCTCTACTCGTTCGTATAAGGATTGGATATGTGTGACAGTTGGTGGTCGGTCGTTTTGCCTTGCGGTAACTTCGATTTGCTTCGTGTCACTTATATCTGTCCGAGGATAAGTTATTTGATTGATTTTGAAGATTATGACGGATTTGAAGTGCGATTAGTGTCGGAAATTGAGTATTTTTAACGTCAAGATAGCATTTATATCTAAGAGATTTTGTATTATTGACGCAGTATTATTATAACGATGAAAGGATTTCTTTTGAAGTCTGTCAATGTTTGGACAGATTTTTGTTTGTGTTTTTTTTTTCTTCAATGGTTGACAAGAGCTTTGTAGCTTTCGAAAAATATTTATTAATGATTTTATAAAATAGGTACTAATAAGGAGGAAAGGCAGACAAAACAGAAGTTTATTTGCGCTTGTGGATATGGATAATGTAGACTTTATCACATTAACCATATTGCTGATTTAAGCATTCCGCAGTTAACTGAAATGAACCCAATCACTGGCTTCCACCGTAAGCTACGGGTTTTGGCGTTAGGAATCTAGTAAAAATGTGTCCTTTGATCTAACTAACAAGATGATGGGCTAAGTTCAGACAATTTTCGGCCGAAGTAAATACATAAGGGACAAACCGGGAAGTTTCGAACTGAATGATGTTATTGATCGAAATTGCTATAGGGAAGTTTTAGTTTGGAGTTATTTAAACCTTTAAATTTCAGTATTGAAGTACGTACATATATACAATGTACAAAATATATACTATACATATATCTACATGTTCAAAAAATCAGTCGTTCTTAATAGCCCAGGAAAATTGTACTTTTTCTGCAAAAAAAAAATCCAAGTGAAGATTTTAAAACGCAGTTATTTTACTTTGATATTAGCAATATTGTCGCAAAAGTCCATTGGCAGACCTTGTTGGCGCGGCGGCCGGGGTTAATGTCCAAACTATCACTTTTTTGTATAGAACTCTAAAACGGTAAGTGTTATCTAAATTAAGTATTTTATACAAAACTTGTAGATCTTGTCATTCGCAAGCAAAAAAGGTGCAACAAGTTTTTTCCTAAGACTCACCCTTAAGAAGATTTTGACATTTCAAAAACCGTAAAATGTTGAATTTTTCGTTTTTCATCCATAGTTTTTAAACCGTTAATATTTTCAAAAATAAATGAATCCTTAGTTGGCCTGCAATATGTTAACCACAAACTGTGGGTCGCGACCCCCTAGGGTATCGCTAAGAATTTCTCCGGCGGCGGTTGCGGTCACAAGCCGGTAATTGAGCGACCTAATTTTCGTCATAAATTTTATTTTTGTTTTGGTTTCGTCTTGCTTTCGCCGCTTCCACTTGTACCTGATGTACAAGGCTACGACAATCTTTTAAGAAACTTATCCATTTTATGCTCACTCGTAAAGATATTTCCCAACATGTTATACACAAAACTTATTTGTTTGATCAAAAGGCGTTTTTTTTTTAGCTCCAAGCAGAGCATGGAACAAAGCTCGAGCGATGAACGTTAGCTCTGAGTAGAGTATGATCAGAGCTCTCCGATTTCGAGTCAATAGAGCGTGCTGCGAGCTAGCTCTGACTTAAATAATAACCACGAGTTGAACACCCTGAGTGCTCTGAGCCAAAAAATAAACACAGATCTAAAAAGTTAAGACCTCTAATAAGTATTCTCACTTGAAAAAAAATTGAATGACAATTTGATGCGCACATAAGAGATCTACGGAAGAGATTTGGACACAAATTGTCAGTCTGTCAAATTTTTGAAGACTGGGGATGAAATTCTATTTGAGAGAGGAAAACTGTTGAAAAAGTGTGGAACGGTTTGTTGGCAAAAATTTGACTTGACCCAAAACTACCAAATTTGTGAAATAACAGTTTGCAATTTTGGTCAAGATGGGAACATACCTGAGACAAAGGGGTTGCGTACTCAAAAAGTTTGAAAAACACTGCCCTATAGGAAGAAATTACTATTTTTTTTTTCGTTTTACTCTTAAATGACGAAGTTGTCGAAAAAAACTTCGGCTTAATTTGTAGACCATAATGATTGAATCAATCAATTTGGGGTTTGATGTACTGCGACCTTTGATCTATTGTGCCCCCATCTAGAGCTGAATGAGATTGCTCACTTAAAGCTCATCCTCCAAATTTAGTTCTTTGATAACCTTAAGTATTTGGAGTATTTTCAGTGAGGGTAGGTCCCTCTCCTCTATCTGGTGATTTCCCAGATATATATGCACAAGTGCGTCGCATTTGCCTTATATGTGGTCAGGTGTTTCCTCCTGGATGTTGCAGAATCTACAAGTTGCACTGCTCACTAAGCCGAGAATACTGGGATGTCTCTTTAGTTTGCAGTGTCCAGTAAGTAAACCCGTTATTATTCTTAGGCTGTTCCTGCTAAGATTTATGCAGGCTTTGTAACGTTTTTGGTTGTAGTTCCCAAGTAATACTTTGGCCTGCCTCAGTTTTGGGAGTTCTTTTCAAATTTTGAATCCATAATATTCTCTATAAAAAAATTATTCTAATTTCGTCCATACAAGTGGTCATAAGTCACAAGATAAATGTCAAAAATACAGTTTTTTTTGAATAATTGGTCAATAAAAACGAGGGTAAACAATATAAGTAATTGTTAAATACAACAGTAACTATTTCCCCAAAAACTTATCATATTCTAGAAACTTTTTGGGGCTTAACTCTAAAGACTGTCAAATCCGAAGTTAGGAATAGCTTGAAGAGATAATTGAAACAAAACCAGGGGCCTATTTCATAAACATTGACAATTGCGACAGGTGAGAGGTGACAATTTGTAAATTTACAACTTGACAATTGTCAAAATCTGTTCCATAAGCAATTTGACAATTTTGCAGAATTTTCGGAAAATACCCGACAATTGTCATCTTTTCGTTTCATAAAGAAATTGTCTTGACAATGAATTGTCAAGTATTTTTCCATAATTGTCAGGAGTTTTCCGACAAATTTGTACTGACAATTCTTTTATGAAATGAAAAAAAAATTACAATTTACATATATGTCAGTATTTAATTGACAATTGCGACAGAAAACTTAGTTACGGTCAAGTGTTGACAGTTAAAAGACATAAAATGATAAATGATATATTTTCAAGTGAAAGTGATGAGATTCTCAGTTGGGTCTCCGTGTAGTACGTCGCCGGCGCCCTCGGAATTTTAAACAGAGAATAAATAATGATTTCGAATCGTTAAATGGCCTTCAATTTAAAGAAAAATTGGTGCACGCTTACAGCATCCCATAAGAGGATTTACTCTCTGGATACTAAAACCCAACTTCTATGTGCATTATATTGGCTTAAAAGTGGAACTCAGTACTCTGCCGGCCATAAGTTTAGAAGCAGTAATTTTTGAGAATTGAATTTGCAATAACTCGTGTTATACGCCAAAGAGATCGAAATTTTGTATGACACAAGAGAGACTGTTTACTGTGTCATAGCAAAACTTATGCTTGCACTTCAAGAACAAAAATTAACGGCAGCCAAGAGAATAAATGTTAGCTGAGTCACTTTTTTTAAGTAATTTTATTGGGTCATAATACATTTTTTTTTCAACAAATTTATTTACTTAATAGTGTGTGCTGCCACCAGCTTAAAACAAAAATTCCAAATTACGATTTTTAAGAGAGTTATACAGTAATTTCAGATAGTCAAGTCAACTAACAGTCAAATTAACAGTTTGAAGCAGTCATCGCATAGCTTCGATTTTTGGTATACTTTCCATGTGAGCAATCCAAGTAAATTTTTCTTTTATTTTGAAGTCCCGTGAATAGGAAACCAAGGCAGCAATGGAACATTTTTCCTTAAAATAATGATTTAAACACTCGAGCTGCGTGAAAAGGAGCATTATTTTGTTGAAAACCAATGCGGTTTGTCTGAAAAGATCATTGGTTCGCGGAACAAATGCTTCTGGCAATGTTTTGTAGTAGATACCAAGATGACTGGAAATCAGGCATCTTAGTACTTTCAACTGCCAAGTTAATTGTTCCCTTATAGGATATTACGGCCCAGATCATTACGCCTCCATCCCTGTTGTGATGACGGTTCATTTTTGTCATGACAACTTTGTCATTGTATTTTTCTGACAAATTTGTCACCTGTCAATATTTTATGAAATACAGATTTGTCAGACAAGTGTGACAAATTTGTAGAATTGTCACCTGCTTATGAAATAGGGCCCAGGTCTGGGTTAACATGTTTAACGCATCAACAACTTACGTTAAAAACCTTTCCAAGGCACGAACATTTTTGAAGGTCTTAGTCTGTCAAGTCGTCAAGAAATTTTACAAAAAAAAGCCGTTGGAGCTAATGTCCAACTAAGGGGTCTGGATTGATTAGTAAGATTTATGGCCTCCAAAAATCTTGGGGCTTTGCTCTTAAAACTGCCAGAACTAAAGGTATATATAAAAATTCTGTAGTCTATATAGAAGTACATTTCCGCAAGCGTCAGTTTTCCCTCTGCGCACATTAAATCATTTGCGATTCCTAAAGAGTGACGGGTAAATTTGCACACAGATTTCTTGATACTAATTATTTTTTCCAACGAAGTGTTTTCATTGGTATATCTTAAACAGCAGACAATGTTTTTTTTTATATCTACTTTTCAGACTATGAAGCATCACGAAATTATGCAACATTGCAAACAAATTATTTTTTTTTTTTTTGGTTTATTTTACTTATTTGCCTTTAACTTTTTTTTTGGTGGAGATAGGTATGTAGGAATTGCTTCATATAAAAGAAAAATTATAAAATTTTGTTTAAAATGGCGTATTCATGGGCCAACATGTTTGGTCCCGGCCAACCTTTCTGCACTTTTTGTACAAATATTTAAATCACTTGGATAACCGTCAAAAACTTCAGTGCAACTGGTATAGAATCCTTGCAAATGGTTTATGAATTTGGTACTTATTTCTGCAAATGTTTCCTTGGTTTTCGAGTTATATGCTAAATACAAAAAAGGTTGAATTTACCCCCATCCCCCCGATCAAAATTGCATCCTCTAATTTAATAACACTGCGGTTTTCTCATATTCAATAACCCATACAATGATTTTTACAATAAAAACCCGGTAACGTCTTAGTTCCTTTTTATAGGACATTATCAATGTCCTATTAATGAACCCAACATTTTTGTAACTAGTGTTACAAGCAAAATTTAACATCTTGTTAAGTATTTATAAAACCTCAATTTTCAAATCAAAATATTTACAAATCTATATTACATTAAAGACTTACATGCTCTGTCATTTGTTTAGTCTTCCAATAAAAACTTCAAGAACGTACCTTAAAAATGAAGAAGGAAAAATATATATTATATGGGTATAGATAAAGATATAACAATAAAAAGAACTCACATTATAATCTAATAAGGTAAATAAATTTGACAAATAAAAATTCTCATACAAAATCCTTTTTTATTTTTATATCATTTTGTACCGACAAAAAAACAACACCACAAATCAATTTACTTGTCCTCCCAAATCCGATCATAATCGAGTAGTTACGAACGACGGAAATCATGCGAAAGATATAGGAAAAAGAATCGAATGAATTCTTTACATTCTTCCCATATTTGAGTAAGAAAAATAAAAAGAAAAAAAGTAAAATAATATTTTTCAAGCTTGATTTTCTATTCCTCTTTAAACCTTTTTCTCTATCTATCTCTATGTCTATACATAAATATTTATCTGGATTGAAAAATTGGGCAAAATTGCTTATATTTCCCCCATCATCATCACAGGAAATGTCTCTCCTTATGCAAATCTATTTAAAGCTACATCCTCTCCACATAAACAGGAGACCATAGACTAGGACTTTCTTGCATCTAATACGAATAAAACTACATAGCTATGTATAGGTAGAGATATAATGTATAAAGTCCTGTAGAGAAAAGAGAACCCATGTCAAACATAACTTCTGATAAACTCGAACCTCGAACGAAAATGCAAGAACAGTCTTTGTTGGTTGTCTGCTAGTTTTTACCATTTTCGTTGTTCTATTCTTTTTTTTCCCATTCGTTTGTCCTTATTATTATTCAATGAAACGTGAATGCAGCGAAAATTGACAATTGCCTGGACAATGACAAAATAGTCAGTGCATACATTATAAGGGTATGTCGGTAATATTGCGAATGAAAGCTTGTGGTAATGCGGACAGAATAGTATAAAAATGTCAATTGAATTTTCAAAATAAATATAAAAAAAGGAAATGAAATTGAAACAAAAAAAATCAATAGATGTGCAAAAAAAAATGGTGAAATAAAATTTAAAGGGCAGAAGCTGCTGCAATAATGGTTTCAATTTTGTTAAAAAAAAATAATAATGGATACCAAATTCAATTGACTCAATCGCTTAGGAAGTTCAGAGCATCTAGGAATTTCTCAAAACATAAACATAGAGAATTCTGTTTAAAATGTGGAAAATTAGAAAATTAAGATTTTCGCCTCAATCACTCCTTATATAAGCTTTTCTGTGTGATAAAAAAAAATCGAAAAAAAAAGACATTGAAGTCGATGCTGGTTTTGACGACAGAGATTATAATACAGTTAGAAGACATATTCGATTATTTTATGTTTCAGGGCATATAAGACTTTCCACAATAAAAGCTCAGTATTAACGGACATAGGTAATAAGCTTCCACTTTAATTCATCGCTATCATTTAGCACTTTAAAAGTGTAGTCTTTCTTACAAACGTTGGCGTTGCAGTCCAGTTTGGACAGTACCAACAACCAACAAGCCTTCTCCAGCCAGCTCTGTCTGTAGGTACCTATTTCCAGTTTCGCACGCCAATATGGTTGGTCTTCCACTTTCCTGCGGCATAGATTCAAAGATACTTCGGTCCGAATCATTGGTGTCCATCCGATCTACATGACCCATTCACCTCCTTCGTTGCCTTTTTTCTTTTGTGTCTGGGTCGATGTTGCTGTACTACAGCCCGTAAAGTTTGTTTGTTTTATCTTCTTCTCCGGACATAGGTAATAAACTTCCACCTTAATTCATCGCTATCATTTAGCACTTTAAAAGTGTAGTCTTTCTTACAAACGTTGGCGTTGCAATCCAGTTTGGACAGTACCAACAACCAACAAGCCTTCTCCAGCCACCTATCAGGTTTCTTAGGAACTGGTTCAATAGTTTACATAACACGGTAGAGAAGATCTTGAGGATCTGTTTTCTTGAGAATTGCTGCAGTTCTATTCACCGGGCATGTTTTCTTCCTCTGAGCTGTGCACACTGTCGCAAACAAGTCATCTCCTGTCGCTTTAAATAGCTTCGCAGCAAGGCTGTCAGCTCCAGCCTTCCTAACATCGTCAGTGTCGTATTGGTGGAATCGCAGACCTGCATATCCAGGTTGAATGGTGTTATCTGTCTAACAGTGGAATTAGATTCGACATCGCCGTTATAAAGTCTGCAGAAGTAGTCTATGAGACGGAAAAGAGGAAGAATTGATATGAAGATAGATCAGGCTTCTCATATAATTTTAGTTTTAAGCTTTATGTACGTAGGTACTTACTGCTATTAATACTCTCAATAATAATATAATAATATAAATTTAACTATATGCCTGTGAGACCTCAGGTCTTTTAAATGCAATGCACGGCCTTAGTTAGAAGGAATAGAAGGAAAGGGAAGATTGTGATGGCACAGTGGATTGAGAATTAGATTTTAATTATCTAATGAAGTTCCACGGGTGGCATCCAGTTGAAACTGGGGAATATAGAACAGAATGCTACCTAGACTGGGGCTCGAACCCACACGTCCAGGTTAGCAGTCAAACACTATATCCACTGTGCCATTGCTACCCGCAGACCCTCAACACACGCAATCTTCCGACTAAGACGTGGATCTTCGAACAATTTAACTTCGGAGAAACTATTAATTCAAAAGGATTAAATGCAATTAGTAGTAGCTCAGAACCTGACTTCATCGAAAATGAACAACCCCAAGGTCCCGTGAAATAAAAATTAATTTCCCAAGCTCAGATCATACAATTATCATTTTTATTTGTTTTATTTAATTTCTCACTTAAAACCACAAAGAAATTAAAAAAATTTATCTACTTAGAGCCTTAAAGCCTTGAACCATACATTTCTTAATAAATTTTTAAAAAATACGTAGGTACCGTAACTCAGTGGTTATATAGGTATGTAGCGGTACATACTTTAAACCTCCCGAAGCAAATCGTCCTTTAAAAGTCTCGCATTGCACTCGGTAAAATTCCACGCTCTTTGATGTGGAATATTATAGCAATGCAATTATGAATTCATTGCACATTACCATGCCAATTAGCTTTTCTAACAAATTCTCACGCCTTTGTGCCACAACACCATATCAAATGAATATGAATAATACCCAATTTCGCACAAACCCAACCCAAGCACAACAAGCGCACAAACAAAAATAAAGCGCGAGGAAGAAATTAAATCATTTGTCTATTCATCCAAGCATTGCATCCTCTTTGTACTGTGCAATCAACTAATTTACAATTTAATATCAATTATTATTTTTTTTGTATATATTTTATCAAACAACGCATAGTATTCCTTTGGCTGTGATGTGATGCTGCTGTGATGAAAACCTCGCGTTCCACACTCTTCGGCAGTATTTCACTCGCATCAAGCTCTCGCTATCTAAAGTTTCAAGTCATAATCATCATGTTCATGAAACTGTTATGATGACGGTGTTTATAGTCTTTTGTTTAAGCGCACATCCTTTAACGACAACTCAATTAGCAGCACAATAATTATGTATAATCTTTTGCGCACACACACACATAGATACTAGCAGTCATATAGTCAGACAAATATATTCGCTCTATAGGTATCCGCGAGTACCTTTACCTACTAAAACAACTATTACTACCTACACCTCTGCACCATCACAGCAGCATCATTTTTGAAAACAAGGCAGCTCCTAGTGCTGCTTTTGCTTCTGGTTCAGCTACTTCGACGTTTTACACTTAACGACACCATGAAGTAATTATAAGGTAGGTGGAACGGTGGCGGTATAGGGCCAGGTTTTAGGGGGCGGATGCGGCTGAGTTTTAGCGAAAAACTTCCAACAAAGTTCAACTTGTAGAGTCCCTGCCACGTTGCCGCTTACATAGTTGGCACCTCTTTATTAAGTATGCTCAGGTAGGAGAGTTTGTACAGACGACTCGACGAGGTGATAATAAGTAAATGGCTGTTGCAATCATGCGGAAAATTTTGCAAAGTCCTGTTAACAAAAAGCAATATGCTGTATAGGTATACGACGATGTATAGGGATGAATTTAAACGCTTATAAAAGCTTTAAGAGGTGAAATGAAAAACACAGTTTCTGTAGAGCGATTCGCTGTACGTTCAAAAATAGTAGAAATATTGAACACAGAAAATTAACTTTAAAGTAAACCAAAGTTTAAAGGGTGCGCTAGCAGGCGAAGTTCATTTAAAAAAAAAAAATTAAAAACTATGCTCTCAATGATGGTGCAAGAGTTATTTTTTCTAATCCCCAATTTATTAACACTCCATTGAAAATTGAATTTAAATATAACGGAGAGCTAATTAATTGGGGATTAATTATTTTTGGATTTTGTAATTTTATAATCATAATCAATGTATCTATTTTGAAGATTTTAAATAACAAAATAAAAATGATTCTTGAATCTCTAAAATCGATTATGCTTTATTAATAGGAACTAATACGGTTTTTTATAAAAAACACGTCTCAACTTTTCCAAACCTTTGCGTGATCGTCCGTATTCCAGTCAGCGTACCTATATGGCTATCCCTTTCTATTGACACATTGTTTTTCGGAAGGATATACAAAAATAACTGTTGAAATAAAAGCAACAAGGATTATGTTCAAACTACCAAAACTCTGTTTCGATGCTTCTGGGGTGGAATCGACTAAGCTGATTTGACTATCAATTTTTGTTGATTGTCGTTTTTAAGAAAGCTATCTCTATCATTTCTATAGTCAGAGGTAGAGAGAGCAATAATAATCAAAACGATAATCAAAAATTTGATAATCAACTATCAGCTCAGCCGATTCCATCCCTGGTTTCGTGTCAAACAAAATGCAGGTTTTAAGTATAAAGCCAATATATTAAGATGACAAAAAAATTAAAACAAATTAATCAACCTCTTTTCAAAATATTGTTTTTAAAAAAAATACACTGCACGACTGGATCGCATAAACTTTCTCTCGTAGCTTACAACTTTAACGAAGCTAGAAATTGAAAATGTAAAATATAAATAATTGGTATAAATTTGTATCTTTTTTAATTCTAATTTCTTTAATAAATATGAATTTGAATATGGAAAAAATAAATCAAAAATCTTCAGAGCGGTTTTCTTACAAAATAATGTTTTGTATTTAAACATTTTTAAAAATTAAATTTCGTATGTTTATTTTTTGGGGTTTAATAAAATAATATATTTAACAGAAATTCAAAAAAAAATCACTGACCCGTTTTCAAGATATTGAATTTTCATAAAAAATTTTTTTCAAAACTTGCAGGTATTTATATGTTAAATTTTTAAAATTCTAAAGGACCTCCTTCGTAAAAATTTTGGTTGAAATCAGTCTAGCTCCGAAAATGAGAAATTTGAAAATCAAAAACTCGATTATATGACGGGTAGCAATAATAATCCTTATTGGTAACATTTTTTATTACCAACAAAATTATCCTTAAACATTTAAGTAACTCGTAATTGTGTTTGTCGAAACTGTTGGAGTCGTTTTTGAAATAAATACATTGTTGTAAATTGGTTGTATGGCAGGTACCGGTATTTCTTGAGTTAAAAAAAAAATCAAATTTTCTTCTAGGGAATCCCCTCATAACCCTAAGTACAAGGTTTGAAGAAAATCGGTTTATTGCTTTAGGCAGCAGGTCGAGGTACAGACAGGCAGACAAAATTAAGGTACCTACTTTTTTCCCGTTCTCTATCATCGTAATGTTAGGGAAAATTACTAGCTCCAGTTCGATTTTTTAAGAATCCAAAACTTGCCCTATAGTAGGTTCCTATATCGGAAGTTAAAAGCTAAAACCCAAGAAGTTTGTAACTCGAAGTTTTCTGAATATTAAATTTAAATGCTTTCTTTTAGTTATGCCTTATATCCTTCCTAAACTGGGAATCTCCTATATTTCATAAATTTATATTGCACTAGAAAAAAAATCACTGGCAATTTGGCGTAAATCCATGACCAGTGAGAAAACTACGTTTCTTTAATGTAAAAGTGGTTTGTGCTATTAAAAATTGAAACGATTTGATTTAAAATCAAAATGGAAATTCTAGTTTTTATATACCTCTGTTTTTAGAATGGTTTGTTTTTTTTTTATTACTTGAAAACAACTCTGTATGAGGCCCAGTTTTTCAGTGGTAAATTAAGCCAAAGTTAGTAAACTCTGCAATAGATCGTTTTATAGTTTCATCGAGAAGCAGTTTTTAAAGCGGAGGATAAATTCAGAAAGACTTCGAAAACACGGAAGATTAACCATCAGAAGTATATATTGAGCTAATCCAGAGCTACCGCCAAAGTTTAAGCTTCACCCACCACTTAAAAACTAGACTTAGGGATTTAAATTAATTTTTCTTTTTCAGTGTTGCTCAAAGTGATTCAAAGAAAAACTTTAGATTTCAGCCAACAAATTTTATAAAACGCAAATATAGAATTTTGACGTTTTTTGAAAAATTACCCTTATTTGTCGGTTATTTAATGTACATTATACATACATATATACATATTTCATCATATTTCGTAAATGCTTTCATTTATTTTGTTCAAATTCTGTACAAAGTTTCTTGTAAGATGTAAAAACATTATTGCTTTCCTAATTCTGTACAGTACATATATTTTTTTCTTTTTTTTTAATTTATTTGTGGTTTTGACTTTGTTCTACAATTTTTCAACAGGAAACAAATTGTATTAAAAAAGTAAAATATTTTATTTCTACAATCCATAGTCACAAAAAGCCCATAGCTTCAATAGTGGGTTCGAGCGATTCAGTCGTTTATTTTATTTGAAGTTGTTCACTATGGCGTATACTTACTTATAGCCTTTTCACACCAAACCCAAAACCCAGTTTTCGCGAAAATATCGGTTTTGGCTGAAAACCCATACATTTTTGCTAAACCACAAGTTTTGATAAAACACAAGTTTTAAATAAAACCTGTCGAAAACATGTTGGATTTGCAAGATGAACAAAACAAACACACCTTGTGAAACATTCAGCGCTCATTTAAACGTCATATAAATAGCTTACGGGTTGCTGCCAGGAAAAAATATTTTTTTTGCTGGAACACAAGAGAGCGCGACGCAGTATAGAGCATCCTAACAACTACGTGAAATTGATCGGTTAGGAAATAAATTAAAAATAACGAATCAGGATTAATTGCATTTTCATTATAAAATTCCAAAATTTATAATTTGTCTTTTAATTACGCATAAAACATTTGATTTTTTTACTTTACTGTGGCACTGAAAATTTTCAAAGCGGCGCGGCCCTTCCTTGAGACCATTGTGTTCAAGCAAAACAAATGAAATGTCAAATGAAAACTTGTAAATTTTCGGTGTGAACGCATTTCAAGTTTTCGTAAACCAATTGCCGTTTTGGGTTTGGTGTGAAAAGGCTATTAAAGTATGCATGGGTGAATTAAATTTAAAATATTAATATTTTGGCTGTCATAAACATTTGTTCTAAGAATATCATAATATCTGAATGATATTTAGTTGAATTGATTTCATTAAAAAAGATTGAACTGAATTTAATTTAAAAAAGAATAACATTTGTATAACCTTAATTTTTGTCTAAAAGGCTAAATCGTCAATACCATGTCATCCCAACAGTCGTAAACACTTCTAATTTCAATGAATTTTATCAACGGAAATAAAAAGGACAAGAAAAATAAAATAATGCAGTTCCATTAGCAGGATAAAAACCCTAATTTTATGATAAATTATATAGTGATTCTAGAAATGATGGAATTTTCTACGGCCACTATGATATTTTGAAAACGGTTCAACCAATCAATCTGATTTTTTTCACAACAGTTAAATCTAGTCGATTTCCACATTGGCAAAAGAAATTGTCAAGATCTAATTCATTTTCTTTACTCTAAAAATTCTTCAAAGTGATTTATTCACAGTCCCCTGACGTGTCCCCAGATTGTTTTACAAGAGAAATAACTGTTCTTCTACTGTTGGTTTCACACCCAAACGAACACCAAGTAAATAACTTTGAATAATAAATCTTTATTATGAAGAAAACAAAATTTTGCATATAAATTTATTTTCTAATAAAAAAACAATCATTAAACTTTATCCCCACGCGTTCTTATGACTCCTCTGGCAGATTGAAACAGTCAACAATTTCAATAACAAAGGTCCCGAAAGAATTTTCAGATATGGTATATTGAAGATTCAAGTCTTGCTAACACAACAGTGAAAATTCATTGCGTCCGTTATGTATGACAGGCGTGAAGAAGACATTTGTGATAGAAAACGTGGAATATGTCCAATCAGTTTCTCAGTCCCCTGGCAAGGGTTTAGGCACAAAAAAAAATATAAATCGGGTGGCACAACGGCTCATGAAGAACCAACACTAACCATTACGCTAGTTTAGGCACAAAATTTGTATGAAATCAGGAACATTTTGTAGCGCTATTGTATAGGCCTTGTGAAACCACAGTATAAACAATTTTTTTCTTATGTCAAATAAAACGTTACTATGTTTTTGGGCGCAAAAACTATGAAAACTCTCAGTCCCCTGGTCTCAGTCCTCTGGCAACTTTTTTAATAAAATGTTCTTAACTGACGCTATTTTTTATAAATTAATTCCATTTTTATTTAACGTTCCTAAAGAATAATTTACTAACCACAAAAATAGCTTATTTACCACATTTTCAATAACTATTTATTGCAAACAACTGAGATGAAACTGAAGCCTAAGACATAATGTTAGTAACCTACATAACAATTAGTTTACTTTTATGTATTTTTTCTTGAGAATTTACTATCTATTCTCTATATTTTTTTCAACCACTGTTGAACTTGTAAGTGAGTGATATCTTGCTGCTCCTTGCGTTCGGGGAAGAGCTTCAAGCTGGAAGTCGAAAATATTTGGTCTGTAAATTGACCATTTGTTTGGGTTTTCGGAAATAAACGATGGTTACGTTTTCGGGGCACAATTCAGTAAGAAGCAGGCGCGAACGCAGGGGGTTTAAAATTTCGGGGGGGGGGGTTTAAACTGAAAACTCAAAAATTAAGAGTGAAATTGTATAGCGAGAAAGTTAAATTCATACATTTCGAAGGTGGGTTTGAACCCCCAAACCCCCCCCCTGTGTTCGCGCCTGTTAAGAGGAACAAGAAAGTCTATGTCATTTCCAACTATGAAAACGGACCCATTAAAAGGAGCTTCACTGAGAGCAGACTGCACAGCAGTAAGATCCACATCTTCTTCTGCTGCCATAGCACTGATTCCACTATTGTGCAGATAAAGTAGAAGGATGAAATTCCGTTTGTTCTTTTCATTCATTGCCGAGTTATTGTAAATAAAATCTTTTTTATTACATGCAAGCAAGTTCTAAAAATAATAAATTCTGCGCTCACCGTTTTGTGGTGAACTGAAGTTTTTCATCAAATATCGAAGTTAATAATCTACATCATTCTTAAGAACTCAGATTTTTAAACCCATCCATTAAAAATATAAAATTCAAAAACTTACAAAAATCGAACTCCAAAAGTTGAGATTTTTAAAGCATTACTGCGCCAAAAAAACCAACTATTATATCAAAAATTCCTCAAACATGGTTAAAATATTTTGTAATTACCTTTCCAAAAATATAAAATTTACTATAATTTAATATCATCCTGATTTAACGCATATTATTTCTTAAACGTCTATTTTCCCGTTTTCGACTTTTAAACGATCATATCTCGATACCTAAATTTTTTGTATTTACTTTGTATGTATAAAACTTTGTTATAGTTCATAGTCTATCGATTACAAAAACAAAAACTCTTGTTCACTCCTCCGTTTATAAAATACAAAAAACCTAGTTGAACCTTTAAATCTATATAGCGGCAATCCTGCAAGAGATCCATGGTCTTCATGTGTAATATCAAATTCAACTTTTGCCATATTAATCATTTTTTAACTGCACCTTCAAAATTTTCTGAACATTTTTTGTTTTAATGAACAAACATTTTTCATTAAGAACATGAAAATATAAATATTGTATACGTGTTAAGGAATCAGGCTAAGTTTTTGAGGAAAAAAATGAGCAATTTTAAAGATGTTCCCTTTCCTTTCAAGACTTTCCTTTCCCCACTCGTTCAAAAATATTTATGACTTCATAAGTAACTTCATAAGTAGCTCCATATGAACTTAAAACCAGTCCAACACACCTTTAACCCAAATAAGAATTATCTCATTTTTACGATTCACACCAATTAAAGTTGTCTTCTTCACTCGCATATTAAATGTCATAAACAAAATGAATCGATTAAACGCAAAAGGGTTCTTATTCGCATCATATTATGTAAGTGCCTCAAGTTCACACATGTACCGCCATTTATCTTTAAGTGAGATACTACGGCAAGCAGTCGAGTAGGTATATACTCGTAATAAACAACAACAACAATTCAAATGGACCCATGGAGAGATCATAATTTCACCCCCTATAAAGCCTTCAAATTGCATTTAATTTGTGCAGAAATGTGTGTCCTTTACCGTCATTCAGTTTATTTTTATTTTCATAAAGCCCATACAGCATTATAGCAGCAGAAGCAAAGCTGACAAAAAAAAAGCAAACGATGTCTGTTACATCTGTGATGTCATTATCAGTCCTCCTTTTGGGTATTATTTATGGCTTGTGACATTTTGTCAAATAATCAAAATGAATTATTCACTTCCTGCATGAAGGGCGGATTCTGTGGGGGGATGGGGATGATATGGGATGTTGAGACCACGTGTGGGGGAAAAATGGAGTCACGTGTAAATGCCACGACTATCACTTTATCTTAAGATCCGCACACAATACCGCCACCGTGTTGCAATAATAATCTTCAATTCGAATTAAAAAAAAAAGAAGGAAAAACCATATCCTAAAGAGAAGGTACGTAGATTGTACGTACATATCCCTTTTAACAGTTATATTGAACAAAACAAACGCACATAAAGCAAATCTTTACAAAAACAGTTAAATTCCAATGTCATAAACACACTCGCACTAAAAATGGAGACACACAGCAATAATAAATCCTTCCCATATCATATCGCAGAGATACATTTCCTGCAAAAAGGGATGATGGTGCCATCAACCTTGGACCCTAACCCCTCCCTCCCCCTCCTTGCCAAAATTCCAGCAAAAAAAAAACAACATAAATATCTGCGAAAAACGACAATATGAAGACGGGACAGACATTTGTGTGTTGCTTGATTTTTTATTATGTTTTGTGGATACTTTTATGATTGCAATGAGGATTCTCAATGTGGACGATTTGAAATGTCCTTTGGGTGTGGGCGCATACAATGAGTACACATTCTCTCTCTCTCTCTGCTACTGATAGCTATTACTGGTTTTGTTTATTTGACTATATGATGCGGTTTTTGGTCCATCATGGAGGATGTATGGGATTTTCGTAGCGCACAATGATATTTATGTCAAGGATCTTTGCTCTTTGGAGGGCTATAAATTTGTCCTTGGGTTTTAAAAATCGAGCACTTTGCTCCATATATACATAGACGAAGATGAATTATAAGTGAGAGGAGAGATTTTATTGGACACTAACAACCACTCAATATAGTATTTTTGTTTGCTTTGTTGCCATATAGCCTTGGAATAAATAGTAGCTGAGCTATATGTATAGTGATGAATTTATGGTTATTGCTGGATGTTTGAATAAAATGCAGTGTATTTTTATAAAGAGAGAGTATGAGTGTTGTGCGTTAGGCTTACAAATCTTAGAACCATTAGATCACAGTGAAATGAACTGAAGTGTTTTTATATATTTTTTTTTTTTTTATATGAGGACGAACAAATTATTTTGTTTGTCACGCATGATCTCAGAAAGTATTTAATTGATTTACGTAAAACAAATTGTTTAATATTCTTTGCTTATATGAGTATGTTTGTGGCTATGTTTTGTTAAATTTTGGTGGGGATATAAGGATTTGTACTGCGTTACAAAATAATAACATTATTTTAAGGAAAACGTAAAATTAGCTATTTTTGATTAGGAAGAGGTTGGGTGTATCTCCCCTCGTTTCGATGGGAGGGGCAATTTTCTACAAAAATAAATACACTCAAAATAAAAAAAAAACACTAAAAAACAACGGCAACACTTAAATGGAAAAATACTTACTATAAAAGGTACCTTTTCGAAGGTCATTAATATTTTCCTTTAATTTATTTTTAAATCAAGTTATTTTCATCAATCTTTTCCCAAAAAAAATCTGCAATTTTTTTCATTTAAGTATATAGGTACTGCCGTTGTTTTTTATATATTTTTTTTTTGTAATTCTAAGAATGTTGTTTCAGAAAATGTTTCCTCCTGAACTCAATATTTAATTTTCTTCAACGCAAAAAAAATAATTATTACCTTGGGTTTCTATGAAATTTTGAGCTGTAATTCCAGTTATTCCAATTTAAAATCAAAAAATAAATTTTTACCAGAATTCCTCTTTTAAAATTCCATTATAGGGAAATCTTAATCGTGCATTGTCGTCATTTCCAATTTATAATTCAATTATTCAAATCATTGCTGTTCAAAGAATTATTCTCTTCATACAAGTGCTTCTCCCATTAAATACCCGCAATTTGTGGTATAATTTTCTGGATAGACATTATTTATTTGGAAAGAATCACCGCAAAAGAATTTGCTTTCTTGCTAATAAAATAAAATTACTGCTCAGATCATAAAAAAAAAAACTCGTCGATTTTTATCGACAGTGACATGACCTGAAGCATGTTCAACAGTGAATTAACTTTTTTCAAACAAAAAAAAAAAAACCTGATAAAGTGAAATAGTGAAAAATCTTTTTGTGAAGTGCAAAAGCAGCAAAAATCGGATTGCTTAAGGATTCTCTTCTCTTTTATTTTATGTTTCCATTGCGTGTCATGAATGGCAATTTCTGCATTTTACCATTATTGCACTTAACCTATAGTATTTTATAGATACCTAAAGTATAATACAGGTGAGGATGTCGTTCGGTTTATGCGCTACTTTGTGGTTCAAAGCGAATTTCTATATACAGCTTTAAAGGGGTTTTTCTTTATGTTTTCAGGGCAAATCGGAATGATTTTCGAAAATACGAAGAGTATAAAGAAATGAACAAATAGAATAGCTTCATTGGAGGTGCAAGATAATGTGAACTGATTTTCTGTTTTTTTTTTGTTTTTGTTTTTTGTGTAATAAGATCAAAATATCTTTAACAAAAAATGAAGATATACTTATATGCGAAAAGGGTGTCTCTTAAATGTTTGTTGTATTTTGTTGGATAGTCAAAATGGGTATCGTGGATCTTGTAGAGGATTCCCCCACAAGTATTTCTGCGTCCCGGAAATTTTTAAAAATTGTATTTTCAGACCCCGCGGCCTCTTTTTATGCAAAAAATACGTTTTTTTTTTTCAAAGGCAAAAAATTATCCAGAAATTCGCGTATCAAACGTGGTTTCACCGACTCAAGAAGATTTCTTTTGGCTCTCTAGCTTAAGTTACTACCACTTAAAATTTAAAAACGTGCCTTTTTTACTCAATATACATATGTCTGAAAACCCCCACAAAATTGGTTGTTTTTAAAACGTTTCTCGATTTTAAAGACCTACACGGGTTCGGGAACGAGGAAGTAAGAATCTTCTTAGAGGTAATTTTGTGTGCTGAACTCAAATCCGTCATCCATTTTCCGCTATAAGCCTATAAGCCTAGTTTTTGAGATATTCCAGTCTGAAAATGGATTATAAACATTTTTTTCCTTTTTTTTTTGAGATTAAGTAAAAATTCGAAATACATTTTTCAAAAAATGCACCGATTCTTCTAATTATTGCCTTCTAACTCATGTTCATGGATGAATCGGCGCATTTCTTTGAAAAAAAAGCATTTCGAATTTTTACAAAATCTCAAAAATACGGAAAAAAAGGTTATAATCCATTTTCTGACTGGAATATTTCAAAATCTAGAGCCGAAAGCGGAAAATGGATGACGGACTTGAGTTCAGCACATCTCTCAGCACATCTCTCTAAGACGATTCTTATTTCATCGTTCCCGAACACGTGTAGGCCTTTACAATCGAGAAAAGTTTAAAAAACAACCAATTTTGTGGGGGTTTTCAGACATATGTATATCGAGTAAAAAAGGCACGTTTTTAAATTTTAAGTGGTAGTAACTTAAGCTAGAGAGCCAAAAGAAATCTTCTTGAGTCAGTGAAACAACGTTTGATACGCGAATTTCTGGATAATTTTTTGGCTTTGAAAAAAAACGTATTTTTTGCATGAAAAGAAGCCGTGGGGTCTGGAAATACAGTTTTAAAAAATTTTCGGGACGTAGAAATACTTGTAAACTACTTTATAAATTTTAAGTGGTACTAACTTGTGCTATTTTATCACAAGGATCCCTAGAGAGCTAAGAGAAACCTTTTTAAGTCGGTAAAACCACGTTTGATACGCGAATTTCTTGATCATTTTTTGACTTTGAAAAAAAAAAAACATAAAAAGAAGCCATGGGGTCTGAAAGTACCATTTTTAAAAAAGTCAGCGACGTAGAAATACTTCTTTTGTATCTTCTACAACATCCGCGATGCCCATTTTGAATATCTGACAGCAAAAATTTAAAAGACACCCCTAATATGCGTGTCTATGTTTTATTGATTTCTTATTCTAAGGAAATGTTGTTTTTTCTGACTTTCAAGCCAAGATATTTTGTTTTGTTGCTGAAAAAATAACGGTTCCTGTCACACAAAGATTTTGAAAGAGGTTTTTATCTCGAAAACGGCTGTAAAAATGTTGATAAAAAAATATGAAGGATTTGAATGGTAATTTTTTTTTTTTCAAAATAACGATTATTAACGGTAACTGCACAGAACCGATTTTTTTTATTTTCAAATTTCGAATTTTGTTGGTATGTAGGTACTTGTCAGTTAAAAAACATTTTTCATATACAAATTTTCAAAAAAAAAATAATTTTTCTATATTTAAAAAATATTAAGCTTTTCTTTTAAAAATGCAATATCTTGATCAGTGAATATTTTTAAATTTTGTTTTAAGTTGTATTCTAAAAAACACTATATAAAGCCTAGTACTCAGTTCAAGTGAAAATGAAATTTCTATATAAAAGTGACATATATTTCACAACGATGAAATTCATAACGAGAGCTGAGTACCCAAAATGTGAGATCGAAATATGAACCGGTTCAAAATTAATTTCATTTCAAACTTTTCATTTCCTAACGAACGACCATTAGGAAAAAATAATTGAAGTGTGGAAAAGTGTGACATTTGTCAATAAATTAAAATAAAAGTTGTTATATTTGAATAAAAAAACTAAAGAATTATTTTGGATCTTGTGATAGTTTATTTTTGAATATTAAGTGTTACCAACAAGCCATACACCAAACTATGGAATTAAAACAATCTTCTCAAGCATTTCAAGATTCTGTTAAACTGTCAGACAAATAAAATAATTTTTTTCATCCAAAGTAAGTACTAAAAATTTTCAAACTGAGGACTGAAATTTCACCTGGATAATTAATTATGGTTTCACAATGTTTATTCACGTGAATTTCAAACCGCTTTTATTTTTCATTTCACTCAGAGGTGAGTACTTGGCTTAAGTTAGCAAACCAAATTTTATTTTTTTAGCAAACCGCACTTACAATTTTTGAATTTTTTGTTCATAAGTTCATATTTATTAAACAAATCAGGTGACGTACTATATTTTGAAATCTAGCTTGTAGATGGTTGTTTAAGTTATTTAAATAAGAAAATTAATACAAAATTATACAATAATCTATATATAAACACATTTTAAACACTTTATTTTTTACGAAATCTTAACTTGACCAATAACTGTCAAATTCTAGCTAAAACCTAAAAACATTATTTTGGTTATTCGATTTTTTGGACAAAAACATGGAATGCAGATTGCAATTATATCTACAAACTTTAATAAAACAATTTTCGAGAAAACTTGATACAACCGAAATCGTGGTATGGCAGCTACCTTAACTTGAATTTCTCTACGGATTAAATTATATATATTTCTTTATGGATGGATGTTTCCAAATCGATTTGGTATTTTTTTAATGTCGATGCGTAGATATAACTCATATATCGAAGAAATAATCACAGTAAAACCATAAATGTTTAAAAAGAAGCTAAGTTCTTCTATATAAAAAAAACCATTGTGTAACAAGTCAGCGGTAAAAGAAGAGATATAATAGTACGCCAATATCTGCTTTTGTATTCACTAGATGATCTACCAGTCTTCCAAATTTTATCATTCTACAACAATCCGAAGTACTCCATATAACAAATATCAATCCTGTGAAAATAGGCTCATGCCTGTGTCTGTCCTTTAGTTGCACTTCAAGCCCTATCGCTATACCAAAATTCGTCGCTCTACGACGATAAGCAGTGCTCCATACAATTTATATCAATTCTGTAAAAACAGGCGTGCGCCACGCCTCCTGAATGGAAAATCTCAAATTTTAAAATTTTGCCTTTGTTAGCACTTCAAACACTATCGCTGCTCTAACAACTTTCATTACTCTGCAATAATCAGAAGTACTCCAAATAATTTACATCAGTTCTATGATAATGGGTTGGTACCACGCCCCCTGAATGGAAAATCATAAATTTTCTATTTTTTCCTTTGTATGCACCACTTGGCCTACCCTTGTACGAAATAAAAAGATTCTACGAAGTCGGGAAGTGCTCCATAATTTTGATGATCTGTCAGTGAGTCAGTTATGGTTCTTGAGATTTTTGCAGTCCTATATCTCCGGAACGACTTAGGTATGCTTAAAATATCAAATTTGGCGAGGCGAGTTTCTGAATTTATTGGTACTGAAGTAAGAGGGAGGGCTGGGGGTCGAGAATCCACTGTGTTTATAATAATAATAATAATTTTAACTATATGTCTCTAAGACCTCAGGTCTTTTAAATGCAATGCACGGTACTAGTTAGAAGGAATAGAAGGAAAGGAAAGATTTTTGTTGGCACAGTGGATTTAGAATAAGATGGTAATTATCTCATGAAATTCCACGGGTGGCATCCAGTAGAAACTGGGGAATATAGAAAAGAATGCTACCTAGACTGGGGCTCGAACCCACACGTCCAGATTAGCAGAACAACACTATATCCACTGTGCCATTGCCACCCGCTTTGATCCTGTAAAAAGGGTGTAGTGCCAGAACTTGCCTGAGCACTACTATGCCCTTTGATAAAAGTTACAACCACAACATTTTATTTCCACAGAAACATATACCGACATTAGCTGTACATAATAAGAAGAGTTTACAAAAATCCCACATCTGAGACCTGTGTTATTGTGTTAGAAAAAAAACACGTATGCTTTTTTATCAGAAGAAAAAACTCTAGCTAAGAAGAAAACGACAACTTCCTTAAAAAAAAAGGCTCTCGACGGGGTTGTTTTTTTTAATTTATTTTATAAAGTTTTAAAGGGCTCAAGTTTCACAATATTATTTCTATTTAACGAGTTGTCCTTCAAAAGAAATGAAATAAATTATTACGGAATTGACCTTTTTCTTTAAGCTAAGATTTAACTTACTTTTTGTCTTCTTCAAAAGTTAAAGTATGTTTATTTTGGCTTTTTTTTTGAATTCTCATCAAAACTAAAGAAAATTAATAAAATAGTTTTACTTCATCAAATTGGCTGTTAATAAAACTTGTTACTCATCTTGTTTATAGAAGTAGAAAGGAGAAACAAATTTAAATCCTATTTCATTTAACCTCCTCCAACTGATCCAATATTGAGGAAGATGTGTACCTACTACCGAAAAGCTATCACTTTTGAAAACTCTACCCAAAACAGCAATGAACATCATCACTTTGTGTTGTACATCAGGAAACAATTTTAAAGCAATCAAAAAAAAAACTTTTTTCCGAATAAAAGAAAACCTTAATAGATACTTAGATTTTATTATGGCTTCAGGGTAGAAATTCATCACACAATAATACAAAACAGACTACCTAAATCGACCTTCAAAAGAATTTATATACAAAATCAAATTAAATAGATTTGAATGATACAAAAACAAAGTATCAATTTTCTAAAATTTGTCCCTAAAAACAGAACGACTACCTAACAAAAAAAAACTTTCAAAGGGTCGTTTATATTGAAACTTTTCGCTAATGTCTAAGCGCACAAGAAACACCCTCTATATAAAATCTCAAATTCCAAGAAACAAAAAAAAAAGAACAATATCGTGTATAACTTTTATTACAGTCCAACAGATGTCACTTCAAAAGAACAAAAGTCAACCAAACCGCAACAATAAAATAAAAAAAGTTCGACGCAAAATGAGCGAAGCGAAACATCACTCCCATCTTTACCAAATAAGTGACAATGCCAACGATAACGACGAATCTATCTCCAAAGGAAAAAGTTTCGTTATTAAATTTTATAAAAATAAAACAGAATAAAATAAAATAAACCCTCAGGCAGAGAAGAGATGAGAGACTATGCGACTGGAGCAAAACAGTCCAACAAAAACCTAACCAGTAACCACACCAATGAAAAACTTGTCTAACTGCTCTTTTGAAGTTTACTCTTGACTTCTCGAACACATCCCATTCCACTAAACAATATAGACACAGCCAGTTCGAGTTCCGAGTACACAATCTGTCAAACAAATAACCGCCAACGTAGCTTCACCGACACCCGACCCGACACCAAGTGATTTTCACTCTCGAGCAGTTAAAGGCAATCACATCGTTAGAATATAATTTTTTCCTAAATTTCCCTTCGTTCCAGCGCATTTCAGTCGCAGCGTATAAACTAATCGATGGAATGATGTTTGAAAATTGTTACATCTTGTTGAGAACTCTTTTTTTTTGTGTGTTTGGTTTTGTGTTTCTAAGATACTGAGGGTGCATTTTTATTACCTACTTTAAAATGATATGAAAGAGCCCCGAAAAGTTGCACAGTGTAAATATTCTTTCAGTATCATTTAGACGGTGCAACTTTTTTGTGAGTACAATTTTTGTTTTGTTCCTGGCAAATATGTTAACTGAGTTGCTCGAGGATTGAAGTTTTTGTTATTATTGCACCCTGAGCATAATTCTACACTTTTATCGCAAATTTATTTGGTTAAACAATATTTAAAGTTTTAAGATTTCCACGAAGGGCCGTTAGTTGTTTTAGCTGAAAGTTTTGTGTTCCACGATATAAGTATGAATGAAAAGGAGGCAAAGTCTCCTAGTCGTGGAGCAAATTTTTTGAAGCAAGTTTTCTGCTATTGTTACGGTTTTGATTCAGGGGGTTGCATGGGTGCAACCATCAAGACAATGCTGAAGGGGAAGGAGGTGGGAGTAGTTGAAAGCCATTACGGGCAACAATTAAAAGAGTAAAATATTTATGTAGCTTTCTGGGGCGAAAGGAGGCAGTAAAATTTCTGTTACAGACATTGCAACGCGATAGAGGCTCCAGATTTCAGATTTCAGTCTTCGTTTCTTGTTGTTTTTTTTTTTTTTTTGCTCATACTTGTTTTGTCTATTTACAGTAGTTGTTCTTTAAGTAATTTTCAGACTGCGTTCTGCTTTGCTTTGCCTTGTCTGGTCTTGGGTGTTGTTGGTGGGTTGATTTGTTGTTGTTGTTTTGTTTCTGTTTATGCAAGAAACAAGACAATTCTTAAGAGTTTTAATCTTGTCGAGTTGTTTAGCAAATAAGAGACACTAAATTGTAGTTTCACGGTGGGGGTTTTTGGTGTGTGGGGTACCTATACTTTAGGGTTTTTTGTTTTGTGTTAAAATGAAGCTAAGTTCTCTGTCTTTATAAGTAGAAAGTCTTTTTTGTGAAAGCTTTTATTTTTGAAAGGAATTCTGTTGAATTAAGATTTTGTATAATCTTTAACTAAGTTGCGAAAGTTTATATAAATTTTTAAACGAAATAAAAATCATTTCACGATAATAAGGCAAAAAAAAGAAGAGGTTTTACATTAAGCATACAAATTGAGAAGAAAACTTATAAGTGGGTATTCCTACTTCTGAATCCTAATACCACCACATAGGCAACACGGATTGGTGGCAAGTGCCACTAAAAAAATTGTCTTAAAACAAAAAGAAAAGAAGATTATTTTAGAAATTATTAAAAAAATCAATGGAAACACTTACAATATAACGATACAGCCAGAAATTCAATATTTTGGTTATAGTAATTAATTAATATCTACCTATTAATTTTCAAACTAAACATTTTTTCAAACTATTTTTTTTTTTAATTTAACGATATTAACGATATTAATAAGCCACAAAACCTGCACTGAGATGGAGCTTGACATGTTACTTCAGTAGCGCGATGGGTAGGCCATCGGCTTCCGAATTCCAGTTACAGTTGATGTCTTAAGTTCAATCCCCATGACGGGCAAAGCTTTTCAAATAAAAATGAACATATTAAGACTCAGCACCACACAAAGAAGTCTGATGATCGGGGTGGCACTCGTGAAATAGCTATAACTTCAGCCAAAATAACTTGGTGGTAGAACACTTTAGTTGTTGTTGTTACATTCAAAATGTTCGATATTAATTAGTATTTAAAAAAAAAACTTTAAACTGGACTTTTAGTCTTAAAAACATTTAAAATTAAAGAAACTAACTTTCTCATTAAAATAAGAAGATTTCTGCTGAAACATCATCATCACATCATTATGCTTAAATTGTTTATATTTTTTCCTGGTTTCAGTGATTGATTAAAATTAACTTAATAAGAGTATTGAATATACATCTAAATACTGAAAATATTTAATGGCTTAAACAGATAGAGCTAAAAAGAAAGTGCGCCATCTGATTTGTTTGATAAATGTGAATTTACAAAAAACAATTTTACAAAAATCGTTAAATCGGTTTTCCTAAAAAATAATTTTGTTTATATAAAAATTCTTGAACATTTTTAAAAATAAAATTTGGTATGCCAGCTTTCAGAATTAAATAATCTACAATTTAAAACAAAATTTAAAAAATATTCATTGACACGTTTTCAAGATATTGAATTTTCAAAAAAAAAAAAAAATCAATAGTTTTTTAAAAATCCAAAAATTATTTTTTCAAAAAACTTTATATGCCAAATTGTTAAAATTTTAAAGGACCACTTGCATACAAAATTTGGATGAAATCGGTGTAGCCGTTAACGAGAAATTTGAAAACAAATAAATCGGTTCTATCGGACAGGTACCGTTACAAAAATATTTGATTTCTACCAAAATATTTATTTTAGTAATTATAGTAGCTCATATTTTTTTTTTTTCAAAATCGTTAAAGCCGTTTTTGAAGTAAATCAATTATTGTATATTGGTTGTATGGCAGGTACCGTTATTTTTTGAGCTACAAGAAAATTTCAATTTCCCCTCTAAGGAATCCCATAAGAACCTTGAGTCCAAAGTTTTAAGAAAATCGCTTCTGCGGTTTAGGCTGCAGGTACAGACAGATAGACGGACAGACGGACAGACGGACAGACGGACAGACGGACAGACAGACAGACAGAATTGCCAGACCCACTTTTTTCGCGTTCTCTATAATCGTAATGTTAGGGAAAATTATTATCTCGATTTTTTTTTTGTACGAATCCTAAATTTGCCCTATACTACGTATATCACAAGTAAAAATTCATCCAAAGTTTTTCAAATATCGAATTAAAAAAAAAATTGTTTTTTTATTAAAAAAAAAAATCTGAAATAAAATCCAATAATGAGAAAATGGAAAAATTGAAAACAGAAAAGAAATATTTTTGTATGTAAAGGTAGACTTCACGAATTTAACGTATTTTATCGAAATTCTTGGACCTGTTTTCGAGAAAATTAAAATTGAAAACTAAAAGTCCTAAAACCATCCGGTTTTTAATGTTTGACTAAAAAATGGTAGGAGCATTGAATTTTGAAGACGAGAATAGTACCTAATAGCGTAAAATGTTTGAAAAAAAAAATAGTTTGGTCATATTTTTTTATCTTTTTTTCAATACTTTTATTTTGAAAATTAACTTTTCAAAAACTGTTCATTGAAATAAATTTACTTAAAAAGATAATAAAAGAAGAGATTTCTGGCTTTGCAAAAAAGTATATCAGGTTAATCTTAGTGGTGCCGTTGTTTTTTAATAATTTGCTTTCTGTTTTAAGTAATTTTTTTTTGAAAATTGCCCCTCAAACCTAAACGGGGGGAAAAGACGCCCCTCCCTTACAATTTTTTTTCTTGTTTCGACTTAACCTACACGCTAAAGCTTTTCGTCACAGCTTAGGTGAATCACCCTGCATAATTGAAAATTATCTGAGTTCCAATATTTACCTTATGTACATATTTTTTTTATTTTTGTGAATCAAATGGCTTAAGATCATGAATTAAAAAAAAAATAAAGAACATCGTCCCTAGAGTTTGGAAGATTAATTTTTTCCGTGTTCTTTTTTTACGTACCATTCGTTGATCCGAAGTTATAAGGGTAAAAAGATTTCTTTTTCTTTTTTTTTAAGTTTCATTGTTAAAGACGCTTAGTAAAAAAAAAATCTAAGAAACATCGCCTCTGGAGTAAGGTATCGTCTACAAAGTACCATTATTTTTGTTTTTAACCGTTGCGTTACTTTGGTATATCTGCGCGTTTAAAAAAAAATTAGTTTTAAAAGTGCAACAACTAATTAAAAAAAATATAACGGGGTAAAGTTTAAAAAAAGGAACGGACATCGCCCCTTGAAAATTATTTATTTATTATAGTGTTTGAAATTTTCCAATATCATTAATACTTTTCAAAGTCTGCAACTTAAAAAGGAAAAAAAAAATGCAGCGGTCTTCAGCTTCATAAAATAATTTTTTTTCGAAAAAAATGCAAATAACCACACATTAACTCTTTTCTATAATTATATTAATTAACAATTTTTTTTTTTTTTTAATCGTTGGAGCCTTTTTTTGGGGAAAATTAAATTTTCCTTCTTGGGTAGAAAAAATTATATGGCTTATGGCATATTACAGACACAAAAAAACACAAGTCTTAAGAAAATTCATTCAGCCGTTCAGGCTATAGGTGTGCGGACAGATAGACAAACATACAGAATTGCGAGATCCACTATTTTCGTCTTTATTTCAGTTTCAGTCTTCGCTATCATCGCAGCTGCAAGTTCAACTTTCTTTACGAATTCAGATTTTACCATTTTGTACCTACTTTATGTATTAGTCGTAGTAAGACAATCTACACTCATATCTTTACCAGATGAGAGGTATAAAGTTTTTTATAGCCTTTTCACACCAAGCTCAAAACCCGGTTTTCGCGAAAATATCGGTTTTGGCTAAAAACCTATATCCAAAACATAAGTTTTCCCATACATTTTTTCTAAACTATAAGTTTTGATAAACTACAAATTTTAAATAAAATCTGTCGAAAACATGTTGGATTTGCAAGATGAACTAAACAAACACACCTTGTGAACCATTCAGCCCTCAATTAAACGTCAAATAAATAGCTGACGGGATGCTGCCAGTTAAAAATAATTTTACTGTTTGAACACAAGACAACGCGATGCAGGGTCCCGCATCCTTAGTACTACGTGAGCGGGTTCGGTTGAAAAATAAATTAAATGTAATGAATCAGCATTCTTTGCATTCCAATTTTTAACTAACAATATGAATCAATTGTGTTTCAATTTCTCATAAAACATTTAATTTGTACCCTTATCTTTGGCACTGCAAATTTTCAAAGCAGTGCGGCCCTTCGTCGAGACCATTGTGATCAAGCACACAGATAGCAAAAAATTGAAATGTCAAATGAAAACTTGTAAATTTTCTGTGTGAACTCTCGTTTTGGGTTTGGTGTGAAAAGACTATTAGATAGTTTCCAAGCAAACAGACAACCCACCGAGACAAAAGTGGGCCTGTCGTAGGGTTGCCACGCTTTAAAGGTCAATTTTCACGTTTTTTCAATTATCTTCGGCGTATGTGGTGGATATATAAACAAAATATAACCAATATGAAAGAAAATTTAATTCAAAAATTCCACAATACCAACGGAATTTTAAGATTTTAAACTTCAGTAGGGTAAATAAGGGTGAACTTATTAAAAGGTCAAGCACATATTTTTTTTAAAAATACATCGATTTTCCTTAATACGTGATAATTATACAACAACAAAAAAAATTCTCAAAAATATACAACTCAAGATATGATTTGTATTGAAATTGATTGAAAGTAAAAAAATTGCGTAATAGACGTTTGAAGCAAAAATTACTCTAAACCAGTGTGACGTTCCATTGAAAATCATATTATGATTTTATAAAGCTGATTAAAAAAAAAAATCATAGGTATCTGGCAATTTTTGATTTAAGTTTTGGTTTTGGCTAGCTGAATTTTTGAAAAATGTCTTTTTCATTTTCATTGAAAAAGACATCAACGTGCAGTTAATTCTCCTTAAAGCATGATGGTACCAGGATGTCTGCAAGAACATGTTTAAGACTTAGGGTTGCCGCACTTTTAAAGTTTTTTCCATAAACAAGAAAATATGACATCCTTACTTGCTTTTGGTATAAAGCATTTTTAAGTGATTCCCTAAAGGAGAAATAAATTTTGTTGTTTAACTTAAAGAGTGACAACCATGTTGTATTCCCAGCAACCTAACCTAGCCCGTAGCGTAATGGTTAGTGCGTTCGACTGTCACGCTGGAGGTCTGGGATCGCTTCCCAGCCTCGTCCACCTAAAAACTAAAAGGTTTTTTTTCAGGGCTACTGCCTCTTGCGAGGAGTTGAGAAATCCTCCAAGAGTATCACTTGTCATAAATAAATGCGAGTTGTTAGTCACTAGGCCCTGGTTCTTCATGAGCCGTTGTGCCACCCGATTTATTTTTATTTATTTTTTTATACATACACTAGGGTGGTCCTTATAAAATTTACTGTCTTATTGTGAATGACGCCAACACCATATTTGTTCTAAATAAATTAAAAAAAAAAGAGCGCGTGTAACTCAGTACTCGTGGCAGTAGTGAAACTTCTTTGGCTACCTAAAAATCTCGATATGTATAGGGATATTAAGCTCAGATGCGTAAGACGCAGCTATGTGCTCTATATCAAAATGATCGATGGGTTCGGGTTGTAAACTTGTAAATTAAATAATAATGGTGAAAATTTAAAGTAAAAAAAAGATAAAATTTAAAAGATATAAATCAGTTTATTTGAGTAGGTTTTCCGACTATTTCCAAAAATTCCTACACTCCAAATCTCTGCAAAATTAGAAATTTGTATATGGCAACTTTAATTTGGTTTTATGTATTTTGCAACCGTATATAATTCAAATTCGTAGCGGACTCTCCTGATTAAATTCAATTTTTTGAAACTAGCCTATTTTGAGAAAAATTTTTTAAAAATAATTTATATCTCCATACTAGTAGGAGATAGATACAAATTTTAAACTAGTAAGATTCTTAGAATTTCATTATCTATCTACCAAACAAATTTCAAAACTCTAGCGTTCTAATTAACGCAATTAGAAAAAAGACATAAAAGGACATTTATGCTACATTAATATAGATTATCAAAAAATCTAAACTTGTGGCACTATAAAATATTAGTCTATCAATAAAATTTTTTACTTTTACTCTACCTCCCACCACTTAGCTAATCAATGATCTCAGCGTTGCACATGTGGCGTTACATTTTTTCGTTTCACAAAAATTCAACCTCGAAATTTCACTCTCAACGCGCCCAAAGAAGTATCACTTCAAAAATCCTGTAAAGTTTTAGCTCATTATATTAACGTCAACCCGGCCCCCAAGATGATTGAAGTTTTTTATAAGAAATCCCATGTATTTTTGTACATTCAACTTTAAAAATTCCTAACTTTAGTAATTATTGATAAATAAAATTAAATTTTGGCACTCACCGAACAGTGGCACAAATCTTTACATCGTTTTGGAGAAAGTAAGATTATTGCGCTTGATATTTCAAAAGCATTTGATAGAGTTTGGCATCAAGCTCTCTTATCGAAAATGCGTGCATTTGGTATAGATGAATCTCTTCTTCGTTGAATTAGAAATTACCTTTCGGACCGCTCAATACAAGTTGTATTGGACGGTTCCAAGTCTGAAATCCACAAAATAAATGCTGGTGTGCCCCAGGGATCCGTTTTGTCTCTGACCCTCTTCCTAATATTCATAAACGATCTCTTATCTGAAACTTCTAATCTATCAAACTGTTTTGCTGACGACAGTACCCTCAGCTTTTCATATTCGTTTCTTGATTCACATCCATGTCCTTCGGATGTGGAACTTGAACGGCAGCGTGTGATAAGCTCATTAAATTCTTATCTTCACAGTATTGTCCACTGGGGAATAAAAAACCGTGTAGAATTTAATACTTCTAAAACTCAATGCTGTCTCCTGTCGTTAAAGCGGACCCACCCCCAATGCTGCTATCCATGAGCGGCACTTGCATAGAGGAAACTGAACAGCTTTCAGTCCTCGGTATGTGTGTCACAGACCACCTTTTGTGAAACGACCACATATTTGACATCGCCAAAAATGGTGCTAGGTGTTTAGGTTTTCTCCGTCGATGCAAGAAATTTTTCTCCCCCTCCGATCTGGCTGTGATCTACAAAGCCTTTATTCGTCCAAAACTTGAGTACAACTCCCATATTTGGGCAGGTGCTCCAATAACCCACTTGAGTCTATTGGATTGAATTTAAAAGAGAGCTCTTAAGATGATAGGTGAAAGAACTATAACGGAAACGTATACATCTCTGGAGCACCATCGAAATGTTTCATGCCTTTCGTTATTTTACCGTTATTTTAACAAACATTGCTCTAGCGAAATAGCCAGTTGCATTCCTCCCCTTAAACAATTCAACCGTAATACTCGCGCTTCTAGGAATGCCCATCAGTTTACCCTTGAGCCCAATTTCGGACGTACTGTTAAGTACAGAGATTCTTTTACCTAGTCGCTCGTGCTGTGTTTATCACCTTAAGGGTATTCATAACAACTTTAGCGCGCGCTAAATATAAAAAAAAAAAAAAAACTTTTGTCATGTTTAAAAAAATTAAATTGAAAAAATTTTACAACATTTATTAAAATTTAAATAAAATTTAAAAAAATATTTGTGTCTATAAGTAGGGAAATAACTGTTGTAAATTTTTGTCTGATACATTTTTATAAATATAACAAAAGTGACTATGTGTTCTAAAATTTAACTTTTTTTATCAATCGGAGTTAACAATTTTCAAATTTGGATTTACAAAAATACATAGGGCCGGTTTAACGTAAATAAAATTAGCTAAGACCTTACAAGATTTTTTTTTATTTATTTAGAAAAAATTAGGGCGGTGGCGTCATTTAAAATAAGACAATGTCCTTTAAAAAGACCACCCTCATATACACAATTACACATATATATATTAAAAACTTAAATTTAAAAAAATAATATTCTTAATGTCGCTTAAATTATTTAATTTCCACTATGTTGATGTGGTAGGCTAATTTATATGGAATATTCATTGATTCCAAATTCCCATTTAAAATGACATTATATTCTTTATTTATATCAAAATTTATCAAAAGAATATATGAATCATAAAGAAGATACCAATAATATAATTTTTCCTCAAAAAAAAAAAAAATAAATAAAATAAAAACGATGAGTAAATAACTTCAGACAGACTCCTATGTTTGCTCTGGCAGCATTATGTTGGTGTTGCCTTTTGGCATAAATTTATTTAAAGACAACCTCATCACATAATGAATATTCTATAATGTGGCAATAATAATTCAATATTTATGTAAAAATAAATCATTCGTATTCACAATCGTTATTACCATTCTTCAAAAAAAAAAAAAAAAATAAAGTTCTGCCTATTTTTTTTGTTGTCCGTATTCTTCTCTTTTTTGCGTTTTTGAATGAGCCTGCCAGCCGCATGCCAAATCTTTTTCACCTCATTTAATCATGACGTGAATATTAAATAAACTTTCCATAAAGCCATTTTCCATAAAGAAACAAATTTACTTTTTTCGTCCTTTAAAAGAAATTTCTGTGGAGCATTTTGTTCCTGAAATTATTATTAGCTATGTAGATATAGACGCACAGAGGAAGGAATAAATTTTGATGTCCTTGCGACAGGAAGTAATATAAGGTAGTTTGGTGGGTCGAATATGATTGCTTATGAGTTATGAGGTTTTGAGATTAGTTTATACCTTAGGATTTTTTTGGGTTCTAAGGTTAAAATTGTGTACACTTGTATGTTCAAATCTCAACTGTATCATATCGTTAAAAGTATCCAAGGTGGGGAGTCTCTTCCATCACAGATGATGTTTTTTTTTTGTTTTGTTTGATAGAGTCCAAAATTTTGGGATCAAAACATCACTCCAAAATAATCTTTTACTCAAACAAAAAACTTTAAATGTAGGGTCAGGTTAAGTAAGCTTAGAGTTTGACGAAAAAATATCTAAGCCCCATTCATCTAACATTCATTTTAAATATAATAAAAGGTCGAAATATTAACAAAACCAATAAATTCCCTTAAAAAAATTAAGACAATACAAAATAATCGTATGAAAAAAAAAAAAAACAAAATCCCAAAGCTTACAGTAGGAATACTGCAGATGCAGCATCATTGTAGCTATAGAACGTGAAACACGAACATCAGGACGACTTGGCTTCCTTATAAGAGTAAACTTTTTACTTTATTTGACATACGTGACCGACATTATTATGAGAAATTAACCTCACATCAAATAAACAGAATGATGAGAGCTTATAAAATAGAAAACAAGACAAAAATATACGATAGTAGAAAAAGCCCATAAACCAAATCCGAGAAAAATTACAACAACAAAAAATATTCGAAGGATTCGAGAAAAAATAAATATGTAGAAGTGTAAGGATAGAAAAAGAAGAAGAACGTAAGATGATGTGCGCACCACGCCCGCCAGCATACTCGTACTCGTAAAACAAAACAAAGTGAAAGGAAATTATCAATTAAATTCGGCTGCCTTTTTATTTCAATAAAACGAACAAAAAATAAGATAGGTACAGGTACACTCCATGTCACTGGATTTGTATCGGTATTTTAAACTTCTTTAATTGACTACTTAAATACCTAACTATTTATTTTATGTATGTGTTTCCTTAATATTATTTAATTTATTTTGTTATTTATAAAGGAAAAATATTGTCTTTGGAAGAATAATCGAAAAAAGTCAAGCCTGGAATTTCTTAAATAATAAAAAAACACAAAAAGTGAAAACCCACAACCGATTCCTGAAATGAATTGAAATTTATAAAGCAATAGATCACAAACCATGTTTTTTTTAATAATAATAGGTATTAACTATATGCCTGTAAGACCTCAGGTCCTTTAAATGCAATGCACACGGAACTAGTTAGAAGGAATAAAAGGAAAGGAAAGATTTTTGTTGGCACAGTCGATTGAGATATTAATTATCTCATGAAATTCCACAGGTGGCATACAGTTGAAACTAGGGAACATAGAAAAGAATGCTAACTAGACTGGGACTCGAACCCACACGTCCAGGTAAGCAGTCAAACACTATATCAACTGTGCCATTGCCACCCGCCGCTATAAGAGAGTAGTGTAGTTTTTTTTTTATTGCGCTCAGATATTGTTGAGCTGTTAAATTGGATGCAAATCAGTCAAAATGACGAGGTTGGGGCTGAACAATTTACATATTATGTAATTTTTTTTCTAAGCCCCAAAATAATTTGGTTGGGGCTAAAGCCTTCAGGGTGCGTTTGCCCCTCCCAAACCCGGTGATTGTGCCGACGTACACTTCAGAACATGTAGGTAAACCTGACTGAAAAGGATATCAATCAAACTCACCCACCAGACGTTGCATGGAGCCACTGCTCCTACGGGTCTGGTGGAAGGATGATTTACTCGGTGGGGACAAGGAAAGGGATTACGCCCTCAAAAGACAATGGTGCGTTAACCGCTTCTCAACCCGGTGACTATGCGCTCACAGATACCTCTTCTACACCTTGGACCGACTAAACAAAGCAGCCACATACAACAACCACGGATCTATCAAACCTACCCACCAGACATTGAATGGAGCCACTGCTCCTATGGGCCTGGTGAAGGGATGATCTATCCGGTGGGGGTAAGGGAAAGACTACCGCCCTAAAACACTACGGTGGGCTGGAATTTCCCCTACCTGGTGATGTTGCCGACGGACACCCCTTCAATCACACCAACCACTGACCTATCAAACCACCCACCAGACGTTGCATCGAGCCACTGCTCCTACGGGTCTCGTGCGGGGAAGATCAATCTAGTGGGGGTAAGAGAAAAGGAACACGCCCTCAAAAGACAATGGTGCGTCAACCTCTCCTCAACCCGATGTTTATATAGCGACAGACCCTCCTTCAATTTTTGAAAACAACCACGACTTTTCAGGTCCTTTACGGGCTTTGTTATAAGATTCATCATAGGTTTATTTTTGTATGGGGATTAAAATTCATTGGGTACCACAATGGATCTATACTGATCTAAGTGTGACGGTAACAAGACCAACTGTCAGCCCACTAACCTAACCTAACCTAAGCTAAGCCTTCAGGGAATTGGATATAAATCAAGTTCGGGGTTACGGATAATGGACATGTTTAATACGAAAAGACAATTATTCCCTAAAAACAAAGCCCAGAATAATGGGACAAAAAAACAGCTCGAGGCTAAGGCCTGAAAAGAATTTGACAAAAAAAACACGAAAATTCATTCATACGCTTGCAGAACTAGGCCACACGCTTTGCCTTGTGTCCGACTAAAAGTCTTGCAGTTTTGAAATTTTTTTTTTTTTCAATCAGCAAAATATTGTTTTCTGTGCTTTACAGTGAAAGTTCAAAACAAAACAGTTACCTGCTCTACTAGTTAATTTGGGTAGTTCACGAAAATGTGATCTCAAGGGGGCTCATACTGCCGAAACACATTTGAGCTTTTGCTAGTGAGATTTCATTTTTGTCTCAAACTGGATTTCCAAGCCTCCTCCCCCCACAGCCAAATCCTGCCAAAAATGTATTTATTTCAAAAACAGCTCTCATGATTTTGACAAAAAAAAAAATACGAGTTATTACTTAAGGTATGGTAAACATTTTGCAAACAAAAATGTTTACCAGCAATGGTTGTTAACGGTAGTTGTCATATAACTTATTTTTTGATTTTCAAATTTCTCGTTGTTGTCTTCACCGATTTCAACCAAATTTTGTGTATAGGAGGCATATTGAAGTTTTAGCTTTGTTGAATACAAACATTTTCAAAATAATATTTTTTGGAGTTTTGAAAATATGTAATACTGAAATTTTTTGTTCCTTTTATATCTTTAAGACGGGTCAATTATTTTTTTTTTTTTTGTAAAATTGAATTTTAATAAATATTTAAAGTTGGCCTATCATATCTTATTTGGAAAAATTTTCAAAAATGTTTATATATAAAAACTATTTCTTAAGAACACCGACCTAATGATTTTTGAAATTATATTTCTACTTCAATCAGTTTAGAATATAGTGAAAATGGAGTTCACTCTTAATATTAAGATGGCAGATATCCTGCAAGAGGTTGTTAGTCTAAAACTCCGACTTGAGCTTTTTATCAGGATAACTAACGATGACAGCAAAAATGTCTTCCCCAATGACGAATTAAATTAACATAAGAATCACGACTAAATATACTGCGGACTATTAGTAGTGTTTGAAGACAGATTTTCAAAACTGAATATTTAAAAGAAAAATGCATTAAATATTAAAAAAAAAAAAAAACAATACTTATATACGCAGAATTTAAAGACAAAATCATTAAAAAGTGTCAAACCTTTTTTCTCAAATTGTTTGTTTTGGAAATAAGTCTTTAAAAAAATACCTTGACCAAAATAATTAAAGGAGAATGGCCATTTTGGTCTACCCATTGTCCACGAATGAGATATATATCGTTGGAAAGCTTAGCCCTAGTACATCATTTTTGTGTATGGACACGAAGCTGTAAACCATGGGGTTTAGGCAGTATATGGCAAGAAAGATTGCAATTAGAGCAAGAATTAATTGCAATAGTGTTCCATTGAAATGACAGTATTGGTCACTTTTGATGAACTGGAAAGACCCCAAAAATAAAGGAACTTTAATACCAATGGCAGATAATAGCGAATAATATCATGGTAGGCCAATAATTTGTTTAGCAGTATGAAAACTCTACTTTTTTTTATTCAATTTAGCGAATTTATTGAATGGGAATAATTGTGCGTCTAGTGCCCACAATTGACATATACAACGTAGGAAAGCTTAGTTCAAGAGCATCAGTTTTTCATACGGACACAGAACTGTAAACCATGATGGGGTTAAGGCAGTGTATTACAAAATATAAATCAATTCGTCTATGATTATTCGACTTTGCAAAGTGGTTTTCTTATACTTTTGGTCGCTTATTTTTTACAGAGAGTAAAAACGTATTCAAACTATAATCGAAAATATTTCGTTCCAATAATCAACAGGTTGTCAAGAAATCGTATTTTTCGGAAACGAGACCAAGACGAGACTTAATTATACGAGACCGAGACGAAACTGAAAATTTTCGATTTTGACGAGACCGAGACGAGACTTACAAAAGTCTCGCAAAGTCTCGTCTCGTGGCCAGCCCTATTGCTTAGGACAAAAAAAATACTCGTACCTTGGTACACTCCATAGTACCTAATCATTTTCATAGGTCTCGTTTCTGGGTAGACCAAGTCCCATATATTTTTGCCCATTCTCCTTTAAGAATATAAACGAAGGCATTTCTGTCTTAAACTCATACTGTTTTTTTTTAATACTTTTCAGAGAGTTGCTCCTTCTTTCAAATTAGAGGCCTAATCAAACAAATAGTCTTTTGGTTTAACCAACACATACAAAAAAAATGTTAATTTACTAGGATATTACTTTAAAATTACAAAAATCTGAAGGAAAGAATTGTTGAGTTTTCTTGGAACACGTCGAAACAATTTGGGATGGACAGCCAATTTTTTTTTAGGACCAGTCTAATGAAGGTATCAATCATGCATATTTTTGTGCAGATATGTATAAACTATGTACCGTTTTTGTCTAACAGTTTTCGAGTGGTTAACAATAAACCTACATTTTGTACATTTCACCAGAATGAAATAATAGCTTTAAATTCCAAATTCTGAGTTCTTTGTAGAAGATGTGCTTTTCAAAATAAGGTAAAACTTTTCAGTTAATATTAAATTGTAATTTTTTTCTAAATCACTTTTTGTAACAAAAAAAATCTAAATACTGAAGAAACAACGACTTGGAGCCGATTTTCAATCCTCAGTTAAACTATAAAATGAACAAATACTAAAGAATCAGGAACAAATTTTTGTTTTATTCGAAAAATAAGTGCTTTACCTATTTAAGTGACTATTGGAAAATTGACCTTAATAAAGTATTTTTTAGCCGAGGTGTAAGAAAAAACTTATAAAAATTCTTTCTTAATTTTATCGAAACAAAATTAAATCAGAAAACATTGTTTTTTTTCGGGGTAGTGCGAGTTGGTTTTAGACAGAGAAAAGAACAAAATCAGGCTTTTGTCCTATATTTCGATTCTGATTTTAATTAAGTGATGCAGAGTGTACGTTTAGAGAGAGAACTGACTTGCAAGGCAGGGCATAAGAAAAAATAAACAAAAAAAAGTTCATATATCCTAAGAAAGGACGATGACGATGAAGGAAGACAAAGTAAGTAGGAACTAAGTCCTTGTACGGAATGTCAAGCAGTAAAATTCTTTGTTTTTTTTTGTATTCCTAAGTTTGTTTAAGAAGCTACACAGTCTGATCGTCCTATTTCTTCTTTATTTTTTTTTTTTTTTATTCCCTAAAGCAACGACATACGTGCTACTTGGGAAGAGGAGGTAAAATGTAGATATGTACCTATAGTAAAAATCAAGCATATTTTTAGCCTATGCCTACACTATACCTACAGAAATATACTAACGGGTAAATTGTATTTCCCTTCGTTCAATGTTGACGTGCAATTTTTTTTTTTTTTCGAATTCCCTTTTCAGAAGACATAGGAAGGAGTTTATATTAGTTTCAATTTTTTGTCTGTTTTTTTTTTTTTTTTTTTTTTTTTACTATACGTCGTTATCTCTGCACGAAGTATTTGTCATTTGGGATCCATGGTTGCCACCCAATCATCGTTCTTATTTTGACTAATGAAACTCTAATAATACAAAAGTAGAGCAGAAAATACAAAAAAAAAAAAGACAACAAGAAAAACCTTTATGAATAGAAGAAACCATATGTGTAGGAGTTTCACAAGTACCTGTCAATCAAAAGACCTTTCATGTGTTCAAACAAGAGAGGATGACTTTTCTTTATATCAGAATGTGAATGTCCTTCAGATTAATATGGGTAATTTGAAGTTATCTTTATAGAAGTGATTGGATTGTTTCCCTGATGTTGTAACTAAGGGTTGTTTGTTTGTTTTTATTTTTTTTTTACGGAGGGTTTATTGTAGATTTGTTTGTAATGTTGTAATGTACCTACCTTTTGAAGGTTTCTTAAGAAAATGTAAAAAGATAAAGAAGAATGTTTATGGTAGTACTTAATTAAGTAAGATAGCAATGAAAAAAGATAAGATTTCATTATTTCAAATTCTTTGGTTGGTATTTACTACTGAAAACAAAATTATGCCGAAATACTTATATGCAAATTATAAACTAAAATTTGGGGCCACTAGACTTCTTTTAGTTTTATCATTTGGATGTATACCCATATAAGGACCTCTCTCTCAAGGATTTCCAGGCAAACCTAATGGCTAAAACAGATGTGCAGCAAGTCTGCACGCATCTATGCATGCAGCGCTGCACACTATGCACGTATGCATAGTTTCTGACATTCATGATGCAAAGTTTTGTCAAATAAATACATGAAAGAACAGCGTTGCCGGTGTGACATGAAAGTGCTTTTTCGGCACAAGATTTTCTTCGTTGGACGGTGTCCCGGAATTCAATATAGCAGTTTTATAATCTTTATTACTTCACTTTAAGGATACGTTACATTTTAACAAAATACTTATACATTTTTGATGAAATTATATGAAAATTGGTCCAAATGACGAACAAATTAGTAGAAACTTCTATTTCTGGACAACACACTATTCTTTGTTGAAGGGACCTAATACACCACTATTTTTTTTTTTTAGAAAAAAAACTTGTGTTTTTCCCGTGGCACCAAAATTTTATGTTTTTTTTTGTTTTAATTGTGGCCCAAACTATGACTTCTGAATTCTTCAAAAAAAAAAAAACACCAAACAATTTTGTATAAAGAATGACAGGTGATGTCAATACCCAATGCCAAACCCAAATTATTTCAGATTTTTTCTTTGCTTTTATGGCTGCAATGATTCTGCGCAGCATATTAAGAAAAAGAGATACCGTGCAGCGTTGCACTGGATGCAGACTTTGAGTAAATTTGCTCCCATAAGAACCTGTGTAATTCAATTTCGCTGCTTCAAAGAGCGCACTAAAGGGGTTTGTGCTACCCTTAAAATGATTAACATAGTGCGATCATGAAGAAAATAGGGAAGGATTTAAGAGGAGACGACGAAGCACAATGTTTAGCCTCTGAATATCAAAACGGCAGAGAAAAATAGTGCCGGCTAAAACATCCCACATTCGGGTAGTGCGGTTAAAAAAATAATCTTTATATTTAACAATACGTCCGAACGTGGTGGCTTATCAAATTCTATTCAACTTTACGGTAAATATAACTTTGGCTTAGAGTGGTAAGCAGATAAACATACCGCTGTAAAACACCGAAATTGGGAAATCCCGTAATTTACTGGACAAAAACAGAATTTCATAGATTAAATGGTAAAAGTCTGAAATTTATTTTACCTTCTTTAAAGTTTTACAGAAACATAGAGGTGACTCCTCTTAACTGGAACAAAATAATAAAAAAAAAAAAAATGTTTCAGTTAGCCGTCGCCGTCGCAACAAATTTCTTGTTTCAGTTAACCGATTTTTTTCAGTTAAGCGGTGTGCAATAAAGCGCGGTCGACTGTACACAATATTTCTTGGGTGAGAGGAAGTAAAATTGTAACGCTTCGTAAAAGTAGATAGAAATGTACCTACCTAGAATTAAAATTATTCCTAAACAAATTCTCAGTTGTAAACTTTATTTCATGATTCTAAATGTTCAGAGCGGCATACTTTTATCAAGTGACATTCACCTGTAACTTCAAATCAAGAAAAAAAAAATTCCACAAGAGATCACTATTAGAAGTAGGGAGCATTTGTCATAAAATTTATTAAAGTACTTTTTTTTAGTTTTGAATTTATATGTATTTCACTTTGTTGTATTTTAATTTTTTTTTAACATCAACGTCAAACTGAGTGAAAAAATGTTTATTTCAAAAAATTTTCTCAAGAGTCTACTATAGTTTTTCCATTTCACTTGCCACAAACTCCACCGTAACAAAACACTCAAGGGATTTTTAACTTTAAACTTTGAAAGGGCAAACTTCGTTACAAAGTAAAAATAAAAAATAGCCCAGGAAAAAAAAAATCAAAACAAAACAAACGGTAGTGACCTCCACGACTCTTGACTTGCAACAGAAAAAAAAAACTTAAATACAGTTCTCCCCTTAGTTCAGAAGAAGAATATTTTCACATTCATGACCTCAAATCTCGTCAACCTGCCCCAATGAATCGCTGTGTCTAAGCTTAATAAAAACATCGACAAATCGTTTTCATATCTTCCAAAAAACACCAAAAACAAAAATCATAATAAAGTACCACTTTTCAACAAATAAAAAAAATAAGGACCACAAAATGTATGTATATACGAGTATATCAACTATATAATGTCCTGCTCCTCTGGTCCTCCCATGAGATTCTGGTATATAAAACGTTTTCCGCTTCCAACCAGTTGTGGTTTGGCTAAAATTTATTACTATTGCATACGTCGACTTGGCGTTGTGTGCGGCTCGATGCACATTTTAGACGACCTTCATCATCCAACCACCATCACCAACCAACCAACCGTTTGGGCCTTAATCGATTTCAAATTTTGATAAGGCTCCCTCATATACGGATCCATCTACATAGTTTGTATGTATTTTACTCGAAATTGCAACATAAATCAAGACAAAAAAAATTGAAAATCCACAACTAGCCCTGGCAACGAGGCTCTAACAACCACCTTCCTCAACCATTCTTCATCCAAATAGCACTATCCTAGATTTTTAAGGAAGGGCTATTTTTTGTGTTTGTTTTTTTTTTTTTCTTTCTTTTCATTTTGCTGCGCCATTCAGAGTTTCTACGCAAATAACAGTTCTACACCATCGCTCTGGCTCAGACAACGCAGGACATTTCTCGTCCTTCAAATTGGGTTGATCCTTAAAACCCTACAGGGTGATTCAAAAGCATAAGACAAAAAAAATAATCGAATATTAAAAATCAAATTTGATTAGTGCATTACCAATTCTTAAAAGGTCATCGGTGTTAGGCCAGTTAGTTAAACAATCACCTGTAACTATACCAATCGTAAGTAACTACATATTTTTTGCCTGAGCTTATTATTTCATCTAGAAATAATTTCCACCCTTGTCTTGTCACTTTGTGCGTTCGACAAGTTTATACCAATCACCTTATTGGTATGGTTATACAAAGTGTACACCTAGTTTTCGGCTGTGTTGATCATTTCATCTAAACAAGTATTTATGCTGAATTATTTTTGTCTTGATCTAATCGATTTGCGTGTTAGACCAGTTTATACGAATCCCCTCATTGATGTGATTAATGAGGCACCCACCTAATTTTTGACTAGGTTGATCATTTCATCTAGAAAACTATCGATATTAATTATGTGCATTTAATTCCAGTCGCTTTCTGCATTATACCAGTTTTTACCAACCACCTGATTGGTGTAGGCACATACACTGTTTTCGGCTTAGTTAGTTATTTCATCTAGAACAGTACCGATAGTGATAATTTCGAGTATAGTATAATCGCTTTGGAAGTTAGACCAGTTTATACCAATCACCTGATTGGATTAAGTATAGGTACTAGGTATCAACCTTTTTTTGGCTGAATTGATTTTTTCATCTAGAAATGTATCGATAGTTTTAATCATCAGCTTTTCCTAGTCGAATTTTGTGTTAGACCAGTTTATACCAATCACCTGATTGGAATAGGTATACTGGGTACCCCTACCCACCTATTTCTTGGCTGATTTGATAGAAATTTATCGACGATTTGTGCGGTAGATTAGTTTATACCAGATTATACCAATCGCCCATAAATTAAAAAATATGTTTAGATCGTGAAATCATACGCACTCACTCAATAATACCACCATTAGCACTTACGAATAATAATTAATGAAACAGGTGTATGACATCTGACGTGGGGTAATCAGTTAATTTAAGGGCTTATATCAGTCACGCATTCTTTTTGACATCGAAACAATTGTCAACAAGTGTAAAACATAAAAAAAGAGCTAAACTAAATGTCCTTCATGAAATAATCCCTAATATTTTTATCATCAGTTGTTCAAAATTCATTGAACACTCGGAATTTGTGTGTGTTTATAATTGTATATAAGCGTAGGTTAAGATAAAAATAATTTAGTTAAAATAAAGAGCATACAACTCTGTTTTTTTTATTTTACTCAAGGCTTATAAATTCTCCCTCATCAGAGGTAAGGAATTTTCGAAAATTTGGTCCTTAGAAACGGATTATTTTTATTTTCTAAATCGTCAGTGAAGCGAAGAAAATTAAAAATAATAAAACCAAAGTAATAAAATCAATTTTGATTGGTGAAATTTTCTCAATAGCTATTAAGCAAAGAAAATTTAGTGATCACCTTTCAATATATTATTTTGAAAAGCGTACTTTACGGCTGGCAGTGAAGTAAGTGTTATCGGGACTTAAGACACCGATTGCGAAAAAGTGAAGTGAGAAAAGTGTAATTCAAAAATAAATTAAAATGGAAAACACAAATAAACTTGAACCATCATTGGGAACATCAGAAGGAAATCTAATTAAGAAGTTTTTTCGACAAAATGCCAACTTTAAACGCAGACTGGAGGAGGCACACAGTGAAGACCAAATCTCATCCCGAAATGAAAAAGAAGTTGTGGATAAGTTCAGTGCGCTGAAATTAATCTACAATAAATTCACAGTAGACCTCGGATATTATGACGAAGAGTCAGAAAAGAGTGTCTGCAACTTTCAAAAAATATTGGAAAAAGGAACAACAAATCCCGAGATCCAAACCAAGACGCCTCAATTCAATCTAAAGGAAGTTAAAATTCCAGTATTCAATGACAGTTTAGAGAAGTGCATGGATATTCAACAAAATGTATCCAGAGAACTTACAAGGTATGGGTTAATTTTGAGGAAATGGTTGGCAAACGATGTTGAAATAACCAACAGCATTCCTAATTGTGGCAGCAACCAACTGATTGAAATTAAATACAACGAATACCCTTGGGGTAAATTGCAACCCAACAATGGATCTAAACTGTGGCGATGATGAACAAGATGTTGAAAAAACCAACAGCATTCCTAATTGTGACAACAACCAACGGATTACCCTACGATTAAATTGGACAATGGATCCAAACTGTGGAGATGATGAACAAGATTTCGTGAAACTGCCCATTCAAGATGCATTGACTTTGGCATCAGGATGTAAGGCACTATTCGAGGGAATCAAAAAAGCGTCTGGAATAATCAGACATCCACATCCTAAAACGGTTAGTAAAAAACAGTTTCCTGCCGTTACAAATCTGGAGCAGTTTATTGAAGAGGTGCAACAGAATGATTCTAATTCAAAAACGGAAGATCAACTATGTCTGGAAACCTACACAAAACATAAACATAAAAACGATGGACGGTGTATTGTAACGCTTCATCTCAAAGAAGACAAGGAACTTGGAAACAATCTGGACAAGAAATTTGAAGCTGACAAAATTCGAAAAGAAGAATATTCAAAGTTTATGAAAGAATATTTGGAATTAGGTCACATGCCAGAAGTCAAAGAAGCTAACATGAGAAAATACTATCTACCTCATACAGCTATAACTCGGGCGAAAGGCCTAACAACAAAGTTGCGGGTGGTCTTGATGCATCTGCTAAAACAGCAACCACCATATTAAAGAAAACGACTGATGATATCGAAAATGCTGAAAAATTAACTTTGCAATTTCAGCCAGTTGCAATACAATAAGTGTATACTATGATTGATATAAATCATGGTAACGTAAATCCACATTTTTTGACACCATTGCAACTCGTGAAAGAAATGACTTTGGTACCAGGATGTAAGCCACTATTCAAGGTAATCGAAATAACATCTGGTTATCAATTAAAATATTATGTGAAGGATGATCCTCTTACAACAACATGGACAAAGAATATATAACTTTTAAATGAGAGTCAACTTAGACTAGCAAATTCGTTGCTGGTAGATGCTAAGAACAGCATCCAATTGATTGATGTGAGTGCACACGAATTCCCATCGCAAGCGTTATCTGAACGCGTTATCTGAACTTGGGTTCGGAATTTGTGTGTGTTTATTTTTAGTTATCATTACACTTATCGTTATCATTATCTGTATGTAGGAAATTGTATATAAGAGTAGGTTAAGATACAAATAATTTAGTTAAAATAAAGACACTACAAAGAGCATACAACTCTGTTTTATCGCGGCTTATAAATTTCCCCCCACCAGAGGTAAGGGATTAATGAACATCAGTCTTTAAATCAATTTTTTTTTACACACTACTCGATTTATTTCCATACATTTATTGTTAATTTGTTTTTTAAATTGAAAATTCATATTTTTAAGGCTCACCCCGTTAAAACCAACCCAAGCAATAAACGAATGATGAAGGAATATTTTTAACTTTTTTTTTTATATTGCTTGCGGCAGAGTGGGTGAGCCAACAAAACTTAATAAAAATGAAAAATAGTCAAGCAACAAAAAAAGGATTCTCTTTTTCTACGCAGTTCTGTTGTGGAAGTTTCTAGTTGCAGGAATGCAGACCAATGCACCGTTGCTTCTGTAAGAACTAAAGACAAATAATAAAAATAAAAAAAGGTGCATCGTTCTATCGAATGCCGAGAATTTTCAAGTCTCGACCATAAAACTTTACGCCCTCACAAGGATATGGAGGAAAAGAGTGCTTAATACATTCGTCCATGTAATTGAGGTTATCAGTTACGTTTCGAATTGTTTTTTCTGTAGTTTTGTATTTTTTTTTTTTTTTTTTGTTTCTTTTATTTTTATTTGGTGTCGGTTTTTCTGTCTAGGATTCCGTGTGTCTTGGCACACAAAAATGCTTGCTGTTATATTGGTCATTCTTATTGGTATAGCCTGCAAGAGAGCTAGCCATAGCTCTAACACACTATAGACATAGACAGAGTAGTTTTGTGTTTTGCTGGGTTATGTGCGGTTGAACAACAGATTTATAGCCTGGGAATGAGTATATCGATTGCAGTTGATCGTTTTCTTATATCACTTCTATTTTACTATCTCTCAGGCAAAAAGGAAATTTTATTGTTTTTCTTTGTTGTTTTTTTATACAATTTTTTTTTTTTTCTTTATTTGAATAACAATTTTTGTATCATTTTAACTCGGATTCTGTTCTTCTTTTGTTGGTTTAAGAGTTTTATCTTTGGTTTCAATTGAATCGATTATGCTTGGAGGTTAAGTTAAACGTTTATAGCTTTAGCAGCAGATGTCAGGAAATTAATTTTACAAAAAAAAAAAAATGCTTGTGGCATTTTATTGAAGTGGTGTGTGGTTTCATAGTGCTACATGTGTATTTTATGTTATGACGGAATTTTCTTATAAAAATCAAAATAGATACTCGTTTCTACTCGTATTGTTTAAAATGTTCGTTTCTGTACATAAACTTTTCCAAGACATTTTAAAGCCTCTACCTTCTGCACTTTTTCTTTGAATTGTTTTTACATGAAATTTTTGTTTTCTAAGATCTTTTCGTGGAGATGATTTTTTTCTAAGTAATAAATTTTGCCTGTACCGAAATATTTCAAAATTAAGGCTTCTTAGGTCCTATTTTCTGTTTTAAATATGTGCATACAACTATTTATTAAAGGGTGAAATTGGGTAAAAACTGAAAATGATATTGGATTTTAAAAATTACTTTGGTGTTTGAATTTAGAAGATATTATCGGAGTTCTATTAAGGGTTTTTTTAAAATTTGTATTTTATTGGGTGAAACGGGGTAACATCAAAAAATGATCCCCATTTTTAAATCTTAGCACGAGTACGATAACTTGGGCGCCGACAATTGATAACGGGTTTTTGTAGAAGGATCAAATACAAACATTTTTTACTATAGTGGGAGGGGTCTTTCTCCCCCCGTTTGGACAGGAGAGGCAATTTAATGAAAAAAGTACTAAAAATGAAAAAAAAATCATTAAAAAATAACGGTAACACCTACAATTAAGTATTATATCTTCTTTGAAAGCCAATACGCTGTTTTATTATCCAGTTTTTAAATCAAGTGAAATCTATCCAAAGTTTTTGAAAAAACTACTTTCAAACTCAAAATTTGGGAAAAAACATAAAAAAATGTTTAAAGTGTAATTTTTCAAAACTTTGCGATTTTATATTATATTTTTTTTCGTAGAAATCGTTGCTCATATTAATTTTTAATCAGAAACCGAAAACAAAATGATTTTATGTCTTCTAGTTTTCGAGAAAATTATTAATTTTGATAGTAAATAAAAACATGGATTAACATGGATGGACACAAATTGAGTCTAAATTATCATACTTTCCCAACACCCAGCCTTACGGCGCATAAACAGTGAGGTATGTATGGGGGGGCGTGCTGCGCTCTGCAACCCCCCTGCTTGGGCTCACTATAGGATTTGGGGTATGTGCGAGGTTCGGTGTATGCCAAATTTGTTTGCATTTAATAACTTTGAATGTATTCTCTGTTTCGAATGTCAACAGCTACATAATGATAAATGTAAATGTATGAAAAGTAGTAAGTACTTCTAGTAATTTTCAATTTTCTTTTTTTTTAAAGCTTTCGGTTTTTTGTGTTTGATTCAGAATTAATGTGAGCATTAATCACAAAAAGAAAATTTAGTTTTCCAATGAGGTGCACAGACAAAATAATAACCGATTTCAAATACTTCGTTTTGTGTTTGAATGGTATCATTAAAAATATGTACATCAAGGATCACAAGATGTTTTCAAAATGCTGGAATTTAAAAGACGAAAGGTATAACAAAAAAAGTACACAATGTTTTTTTTTTTTATTTAGAAGTGTTTGTCTGCATGAGCCTTCCATCGGGTTTTCAGTGTCCGATTTGGATTAAGTAAAGAAAGTGAAAACTCAAAGCCAATTGCGAACAAAATCAGTAGGTGTTCAATTTTTTTTGCTTTTTGGAAAATTTTTTGAGTTTGAAAGTGATTTTCGCTCAAGCGGTGGATACAAATAATTTGATTTAAAAACAAAAAAAAAAAAAAAGCACTGCTGGCAGTCAAAGTATTGAATATAACCATTTTTCCCCTATTTTTCAGATTTTGTAAGAATCCGAAATGATTTTTTTCCAAAAAAAAAAATTGCACCGATTCATCAAAGTAGGTACTGCACTATGACCCATTGTCATGGATGAATTGCTGCACTTTGTTTTCGAAAGAAGCATTTCGATTTATTTACAAATTCTCATTAACAGGTGGAAAAATGATTATATTCCATTTTCAGACTGGAATATCTCAAACACTAGAAACATGGATAACGGATTTGAGTTCAGCACAGACAATTACTTGTAAGACGAGTCTTACTTGCTCGTTCCCGAACCCGCTAATCGAGTAAAAAATGCATATTTATGTGGCAGTAAATTGTGCTATTTTATTAGCAGCATCCCTAGAGAGCCAAGAAAAGTATTTTTAAGTCGGTGAAACCACGTTTGATACGCGAATTTCTTAGCCACTTTTTGACTTAAAAAAAACATGTTTTTTTTACATAAAAAACGACCAAGTGGAAGTACGATTTAAACAAAAAAAAATTCGAGACCTAGAAATACTTGTGTGGATATCTTCTGTGGGGTATCAAGATTTCTGATACCCATTTTGAATATTTGTCAACAAAAATTTATCGGACACCCCTACTAATTATATTTACGAATCATGAAATTTCCTTTAAAAATGCAGTCAATCGTTAGTGCATATTTTTGAATATTTCAATATACACATTTTGCATATTTCCGGAAAAACTGCACATTTTTAAGCTTATTTTCCAAAAAAAATTAACAGAAAAATTTAAAACAAAAAAAAAAAACAGTTTCAATGAAATTTACGCAAACCTCAAAAATGTTCATTTGGAATCAGTGAAAATCAGGAAAGGCCCTATGCAATACAGAAATGGGTGGAAAACCTAAATGAACTCGGAGCTAATATTCATATACATAACATACATATGTCAATATTCATATGTTTTCATCTTTATCTCATTTTATGGTTTAGCTTTGCGTCGTTGGGCGACTTTTTTCTATTTTGAAGTTTATAGGTTTCAATGAAAAATTAAAAAAAATTAGAATTAATTTTGTTTTCTTTTACATTATCAATTTTAAATACATATTTTAAATGCATAATTTGGTGCACATTTTTTGGTGCATAAGAATCTGAGCCCTATTTATCACTGTGTATCAAGGTCCATACAAAAATGGTCCTTTGAATTTTTCTTTGCCTCCGAGCTATTAGTATGTTTTCGAGATTATTTCGTTTTAATTTTTAATATTTTAAGCGATCCCAAAGAAGCTAGCGTAAATCTGTATCTTTATGCAAATGTCATTGATATCACCGTTTAAAGTTACAGCTGCTTCGGTCGATATGTTTTTTTTTTTAGTGTGACAACACCAAATTATGGCCATATAAAGACTTTTAGTTTTTGGGTTGAAAAAAAGAAAGATTTACTTTGAATCAAAATACCTTTGCAACCAGACCCCATACAATGCTCTAGTTACAGCTATGGATAGCTTTCAAAAAAGCGTTTTGAAACCCGCAATACCTTCCCAGCCTTATATGTGGAACTCTAGGCATCCAAAGTCATCCAAACTTTCAAAACTCAAAAAAATCGAAAATAATGGATTTACTTTGAATTAACCTATCTTCGCAATCAGACCTCATAGAATGTTCTAGTTTTCAGCTATGGATAAATCTTGAAAACTTATTTTTCACAAAGTGGATTGACCTCCAAGCCTTATTTGCGGAACTGTAGACATCCAAAGTCATACAAGCCTTCAAAACTCAAGAAAATAACTTGTTATGCAAATATACCGAAAACTAGACCTTGACCTTATAGAAAAGTTTGCTTTAAATGTGCTGATTGCATTTAAGAAAACCTTTCTATATTTGTACGTTTCAATGGGTTCCAGAGAGTTTTGTGAAAAAAATGCATTTTTAGTGATTAAGGGGTAGTCATTGCTTTTTTCGAAAATCGATTGAAAAAAGTTGAGTTTTGAACGACAGTCTAAAGGCCTGCCCGTTCTCTAATCAACAACGTCAACCCCAAGATCCTACGAGCCTTATTTGGAAAGATACTACCAATTTCCAAATTTCTGTACCAATATCTAAATTATGTCCAACACTTATTGGGCCATTTTCAAGCTTTCAAATTGTCCTACCGACTCATACTATCCACCGACATAAGTCTCTTTTCAAATCTATGCTTCGTACTAATCTGACTTTCTACCAATTCTTCTTTTAGCAGACGACTTGACGCAACGGATGCCACTTCATGGTTAATTTCATATTCATAACCACATAGTTATTCGGAATATTGTTTGTTATTAAATGCCAAATTTTCTATAGTCAGTTAAACATCAGATCGAACTTGTTTTTCCAGATAGAGTGAACATTTTTGTTCTTATTTATTTCTCTGAATATACCTACTCGTATCATTGAATAACTGATTATTAAAAAATCGGCTTTAAATAGTCATCATAAAGAAATCAAGCTGCCTGAGGGTATATTTTTTGCAATTTTTCAAAAGGTAAAATTTAATCAAACAAATGTTCGAAATATAATTTAAGTTATATTCATTTGCGTATAGAACGTAACTTAACTCAACCAACACTTCACCTAGAAAATAATCCTTGCCTATTAGGGCATGGCATAAACTACATATTTTTCATTTCTTTTTCTTTTTTTTTTTTTTTGTTGAAGAATAGATAATTCAGCCGACATTATATCTTGACTTGATCCTGATTTGTACCTCCTTTGCATTTTCCTTCAGTATTTCACTTCAGTTCTTTTAGTTTTTTTTAAGTATTATTTTTTTTCTTGCATATTATATAGCTACAAAACTTCCGCCAAACATCACATATATTACCCTCAACCTTCCAAGAAGCTCATTGTGCAAATTGGTACTTTGTACAACACACAAAAGAAGACACACCACATTCACACACACACACGCAAAACCCATATATATGTCTTTATGTATAAGTAAAGCCTAGAAGATATCCTGCCGATGTTTGCAAAAATATAGCAAAGCTGAAAACTTAAAGAATTGCATAAAGAAAAATCTATGATACGTCATCGTCGTCGCTTCCCTGTTATCTGATGGCTTTGGTGATTGTGCTTGTGCCTTTTCTCCAAAAGTCATCTTCTCTAATCCTGTTTTACCATAAAACGCAGACTAAGAGCGTTTGTCACAGCTGCGACACCAACCTCCATTTTTGTACACACCCAAAACCCACTAACATGATTCAAAGGGCCGGAATGAGTAGTGACTAGTGATACAGGAATATTGAAGGGCCTTAAAAAATTATCTTACAACGCATTTTATTGAGATTTTGTTGTCCCAGAATACGCGTGTTTTTAAGTGCCCTCTATGTTAGCTTAAATTCCATGTAAAATACAACAACAAATATGCTTAGTTCGCGGCGATAAACATCTCTCCTTAAGAATTAAGCTAAAATAAAAACAATGCTTCCATACACTATTATTTAAGTTTATCCGATGAACTCTCAACAAATGTCAAAAATTCATCCAAGACATCATTAATTTGGCAGATCGAGACTGACTGATCGAGAAAAAGATGATTGATAATAAGGTAAGAACCAAACATTTTTTATTTGTTAAAACATTATTATTAATTTAAAATAAATGTTACTTTCCAATAAATGAAAGAAAGCCCTGCTCCAGGGAGGAGACGTTTCATTTAACTTATCAACATTTTGTCAATAATTAGTTTAAATTTTTTTTTTTTGTTGACAAACAGATGACAGCCAAAATGACATAAAATTATATTGTTCATTATTATAAAAATGCTGCCAAATTCTTTTCTGAAGCATCGATAAGCATTGTTTTGTGCCATTATTTCTTTAACTAACAAAGGGCGTTTTTCTTTTTTAGTTCAGAGCAGAGCCTGAACTGTCAACAAAAAAATCCATGTTTCTTTTTTTGCTCAGAGCATTCAGAGCTCCAACTTTGTGTTTCTTTTTTCGCTTTGAACATGTTCAGAGCATGTTCAGAGCGCGCTCTATGAGCTCAGAATAAATTGATAGAGCAGACGGAGTTGAATAGCTGAACACAAATTTGACAATGGGAACAAATCAAAAAAGTAAATATGGCGGACAAGAATAAATCTGAACTCTCAGAGCAGAGCACACTCAGTTCAGAGATCGCTCAAAGTGTGTTCAGAGTGTTCAGACTCTATTCAGAGCTCTACTCTGAACTAAAAAAGAAAAACGCCCAAAGAGGGCACACAAAACCACCACGCCTCCTTTTTCAAAATGGTGAACAAATAGGTGGCTATATTAATGGAGTAGTGGCAAAAGCAAAAGTTGCTGAATGTTAAAGTCTATGGTAAGTTTATGTTTCATTACGATATGGGAAAGATAAGCAATTTAAGGTTTCAGGCAATAAGTGTGTACACTTAAAACTTATCGTAAGTATTTAATACTAGCCGACCCGTTTTAACGAATTTTTCTTGTTTATTTTTTACTTAATATATAAATATACTCAAATTGCATCAAGTTTAATACACACGACCTTACTCTTCTTTTCCCATTTTTTTTTTTTTCCAATTTTAAGATAGCAAGCTTGAAGATACTACCATTCGAAGTCAGGCCTTTCCAAAATTTTAAACAAACTAATAAAAAATAACACGGAAAACTTCGTGTTATTTTTTTCACGGTTGTTAAATAAAGAGAGGAATAATGTAACGCTAAAGAAAAAAGGGATGCGAAACAACTTATAGTTGCAATCCAGTATATAATTCCAAGATTTTAAGAAATTGATAACTATAAAATATTCAAATATTTATTCCTCATTTGTTTGACTCTCAGATGAGTAAAAATTAAGGTCAACGACTGAAAAATTAAACAAACTAAGAGATATTAAAATAGCCTAAATTAATTTTATAAACAAAAAGAATATTATAAAATTATTTTCATGTAAATCAGTTAAATACTTTATGAGATTTCCCTGGGCATACAAAATAATTGTTTCGTCTTCATATGTATACACTAGTCAAAACAATAGAGCGAGCATTTTTTTCGAATTTTTTTTAGTATTTTTTGATGGTCACATTGAGATGAAACAAAAAGCATTCCTAAGATTAATATTTCTAGTTTTCAATTTTTGGGGTAAGGTACGAATGATCGACAAAAAAAGGTCAACTGGTGAAAATATCGACTTCTTTGAAATTTAAATTGCCTTTAATTTGGTCGACTAAAAAAACACATTATCCACATTATGAGATCTCGACTTGACAAAATGTTGACTGCGTTGATAGCGCCTTGTCGATATTTTTTCTCAACAAAATTGTACGAAATGCCGACTTTTAAAATGTCGACATTTATATGATCGACTTTCATAATCTCGATAAAAAAATGTGGACACATGTTCAGCCTTAAGAAGATGCGAAACAAGCCAGTAAGAGATTTTAACTATCAACATTCTGATAGTCGACATTTTGATCAGATGTATGATAATGTGTCGGTTATCACTATGTAAGTGCGTATTTTGGCCAACCTCAAATAAAAAAAACACAAAATAATGGTTTAAAACATTTGGACGACATTAAAGAATATTAAAAAATTAGTTTTTCGTACATCAGTTGAATCATTTCTGAGATTACGCGTGACAAACAAAATGAAACGTGCTGTTGACTGGAAAATAATAAAAAAAAAAGTTTTTGGCTGCTTTAATATTATTTCATCTTTGAAAATATATTTTAATCGGATTTTAAATGCAATATTCTTCGACTATCTACAAAAAACGAGAAAGCAAAATTTTGACAAAATCAACAAAGCCATTGCAGATATATTCGCATGCAAACAAAAAAAAAGTATGCCAATATCACAAAAACAGTTGTGCCAATTTTTTGTGCCAAGTTCTTCTATACACAAAAACCATTTGTAACAAGTTTGTGTAACAGGTCAGCCTTAAAAAGTAAGTTTATTAATCTTAAATATCAAATATTTTAAGTATTGTAATATGGAAGAACCTCAAAATTATCAGATAAACCTGTTATTTAATGATTACTGGCTTAAATTGAGTTGGTTTACTAGTCAAGTTTTCATTTCCAAATTGAGTAATAAGGTAATACAAGAACAACTCAATTTAAGTCAGTAATTATCAAATAACAGATTTCTCTAATAATTTTGAGGTTCTTCCATATTACTCGACTTAAAATATTTCATAATTAAGATTAATAAACTTAGAACTTTGCGTACTTTTAAATCTCACTACTTTTTACAGCTGACTTGTTGCACAAAGGTTTTTTTATATAGAAGCACTTGGCTCCTTTTTTAACATTTATGTTTTTGGTGTGATTTCACTACTTTCTGCAAAGATTTTTTTTATCAGGAAAAGTGGGTGGGAAAGGAAAAGTAAGTTTTTAATTTTTGCCTTTTGTATGTACTACAAGTCCTACCCCTCTACCAATTGTCGTACGTTAGAAGTACTCCATTTAAATGATAAAAATTGATAAGAAAAGTGAGTGGATGAAACGCCCCTGCATAAAAAAGTTTATTAGTTCAACTTTTTCTTTGTATACACCCAAAAACTAACCACTTTACAAAATTTCATAATCCTGCACAAATCGGAAGTGCTCTCAATAAATTTAATATTAATTCTGTACAAATGGGTGGTTGCCACGGCCCTGAATGTTAAATATCAAATTTTAAAGTTTAGCCTTTGTTTGCAGTTCAAGTTCTACCGCTCTACTAAATTTCATGATTCTACGATAATCTGAAGTGCTCCATATAATTGATATCAATTCTGCGAAAACGGGCGGATGCCACGCCCCTGAATGTAAAATCTCAAATTCTAAAATGTTTCCTTTTCCTGCACTTTAAGCCCTATCGCTGGCGCTGTACCAAATTTCATCAATCTGCGACAATCAGAAGTGCTCCGCAAGTAATTTATATCAATTCTATAAAACCGAAATGGTTCTATGGCAGCTACCCCTTCTGGATGAGCTATTTCAAAAATTTGATTTCACCGCTATAGGGAATCACAAAACAATGCCTTACACCGAATTTGAAGCAAATCCTCCTAACTGTTTAGGACTTAGGCTCTAGATCTTTTTACCAACAGGCCGTCGCGTCGTACTGCATCGCTCAACTAATGATCATTGCTATGATGAAGCATAACGAGAAAAATGTCATGAAAGGTTTTCAAAACAAATAAAGGATTTTCTCTCAAATCATTTCAGTAAGCCCTATAAAGCTTCATTAAATATGAAATTGCAGAAATACTTTCCAAAAAAAAAAGATGCGTTAAGGCATTTCAATGACAAATTGACTTAAATTCTGAAACAATGCTTCAGTCACATTGGAACATTTTTTCACTTACCTTTGGGTAGCAATACATTTTTTTTTTTTTCTGAAAACGTCTTGTTTTCTCAAATTCAAGCGAAATATCCCTAACAGAGGATTTCATATGAATCTCAAAATAAAAACAATTTTTAAAGTTAAAAAAAAAAAAAAAAAAAATAAAACAAAATCTCCAAACACACTTCTGTAATAATCCGGTCCTGCTAAAGTGCTAACGCTAATGCCTATAGAGGAAAATGTCCTTACGTGGCAACTAGACGATTTTTATTTCTTTTTTTCTTCTTCTTCTTCTTCTTGCTCTATATTATAGGCAAAGTGACACCCGGTTTCTAAAAGATGACTCCAATAAAAGTGCACATCTTGGTTATGCAAAAAAGAAAGGACATACATATAGATGGTACAAATTAGAAGTGAAGGCGGAATCGAGGTTGAAAGTCAAGTCACAGAAGATGAATTCAAAAAAAAAAAAAAAAAAACACTTACACCCAACAAAAAACAAAAAATCTTAGAAATGGAGCAAGAAAAAATTATAAAATGTAGAATGAAAGCAGACACGTTCTTTTCACAGTCCTGATGATGGTATACTATATTCGGCTCAAGAACTTGGTTTGATATAATAATGAAGAGTGCTTTAGGCGCAGCTCACTTTTGCTCCGTCTCTTCCTCAAAAAGTCTTAAGTCTAGAAAAAAGCAGAGTGTGAGAGGATATTATATACGTGTGTACGTAGAGATGATGCTTTGTAGTGATTAAAGTTCGTTTTTTTTTTTGCGCTCTCAGAAGGACTTCCCAGGACTAAGTGATGTCTGCTTGTTCTAATCTAAGTTTTTGCTTTGAGGTTGGTGCGGATGTTCTTAAAGATTGCATGACAAAGTTAAAAAAAAAAACATCTTTGCGATTGAGACTGCGTTTTGAATCCTTTGTGCTTAAATACGAATTATACCAATTGTTCGCTTTGTCCTGCTTTTTTGGTTTAGTAAAAGATTTGAAAGAAGGGAACTACTACTATAGTGTCTTCATGGTGGTCTTATCTTCATACAAACGATGTGCATAAGTGCGTTTGGTCCTTTGTTAGTTTTTTTTTTTTTTTTTGTAATTTTTGTCGTGTTCTCACAGGACACTAGACAAAAAAAAACTTCTTAATGAACACTTAAGAGATATCCTTATAAAATTTACTCTGTTTGCCTTTTTTGTGTGAGATGGGGATGCTTGTTCGGATGATGTGCTTAATTTCACACTTCTTTAATGGTCATTAATGTACACACAAAAACAAAAATCTTTAGAAAATCTCAACAAGACCATGACTACGACTACGACAGCGTTAGCAATGACGATGTGGGGTGATTTGATCCAGGGGTAGGAGGTTATATCTTACAATATTCCGTACACAATTAATTTTCAATTTTTTTGTTTTTGTTTAGGGGAGGCGCTGGTTCTGTTATGGTTCTTCTATGTTGGTTTAGCCGCATTGGTTTTAATGAACCGGAAAGTTGTTTTATTATGATACCCCATTTCTATAGCTAAATCACACTCCATCTCTCTAAGAAATAAGAAACTTAATGGTCGCAGCTCGCAGGATACCTTTGCTGTTAGGATATCTTCTAGAGTGAGAAATTATATATAAATTTAGCTTTTTCTTGTGTCTCACGGGTAATGCGATACGGCACGCGGCCTGATTGTGCCAGGATTTCAGAAAGGGACCAATACCTTTTTGGTCTTAAGAATTACAAGTTAAATTTGTTTTCGTTTTCAAGAATGAATAAACAGTATACTGTTGGCTTTTTTGAAGGATCGAAATAACCTTTTAGAGATTATAGACATAGATGAAAGGACTAAGTTTGTGCCTTTTTAAAATGATCTTTTAAGTGTTTTTCCGGTGCTGCTTTCTTTGAATTTATTTCTTAAAGTTTTAAAATACAATTTTATTTATTTTTTTTTATTTAATTTCGTGAATGCTTTATAACAGTAAGATAAAATATCTTATAATTTAGTTACAAGCTAATTTTACAAAGAGAGCAAAAAAAATAACAATAAATTAATACGTATCATTAAATCAATTATGTAGAGAAAAAAAAAAAGAGAAAACAATCAAATATTAAATTTCATTTTAAATTATTAAATTCACAAATTTTCTGAATAGTATTCCTTTAGATCCTTTTTAAATCTGGCTGAATTTTGTATTTCCTTAAAACGTCGTGGTAAAGAGTTCCAAAGACGGATAGAGTTTACAAAAAATTGACGCTCAGATGTTAAAAATGAACATCGGGGGTGAATTAACTGATGAGATCGATGCGACGTTGCAGTTCTAATTCTATCAAAACAGTTTTGGGGTTGGTGTGTTATTAATATATTTGACAGCAAAATTAAAGTACGAAATTTCAGATAACTTTCAAAAGGCATAGTCAGCACCCTACTAGCAAAGTCAGTCAATCTGTCATATCTTCGTAGGCCATAGACATAACGTACTGCACTATTAAACGCGACATTGAGCTTACGTTTGCTAACATAATTGCAGTTACAATAAATTTCACAACCGTACATTAATATTGGTATTATTAAAGTCTTTACGAGTAATAATCGTGTTTTAACAGGTGTAAAAGACTGAGCTACCCAAAGGGGAACGTAGTACACCAAATACCTTGCCCACAAGTGCATTAATATGGTTATCCCAAGTCAGATTGCGATTGAAGGTAACCCCGAGATTTTTTGCCTTTTCCACATTATCAATTGAACCATTGCTCAATACAATCGAAGGAAGATATTCGAGATTAAGACTTTTCCTTGATATTACTATGCACTTAGATTTTTTTTGGATTTAAAAGGAGACCATTTAATTGAGACCACTTTTCAATTTTCTCTAGGTCTTCATTTACAAAAAAATGCATGCTCAATGAGCCCAAGGGGACAGCTCATGTATAATTGGACGTCATCCGCATACATATGAACCGAACAGTTCTTGATAATTGATGGCAGTTCATTGACATAGATTAAGAACATCAGAGGACCAAGTATAGAACCCTGAGGGACACCGGAAACATTAGGTAGAAAATCAGATAAACTGTCCCCAATTTGCACGCACAGCTTGCATTCGATTACTCAAATAAGAATAGATTAGCCTAGTAGCACCTGCTGAAAAATTAAAGTTTTGCATAAGTTTGTTAGACAAGTTAACAAGATTGACAGTGTCGAAAGTCTTAGAAAAATCAAGCAACACTAGAAACGTAACCTCATCCTTATCCAAAGCTTGCCTTTTATCGTCAGTAACATTTAACAGTGCCGTGATACAACTGTGCTTTTCTCGAAAACCGGATTATATTGGTGTGAGCAGCGAGTTCGCCGCAAGATAAAAGCTGATTTGTCTTTGTAAAATCCTTTCAAACACTTTCGACAAGAATGGTAAGATAGATACAGGCCTAAATTTTTTACCTTTTGCGTTTTTGGGAAAGGGTATAACTTTAGCTAACTTCCATAGGCGTGGATAGACACCTGTCATCAGAATTTTATTGAACATAAAAGTAAGATAAGGCAGAATAATCGGCAGTATCATTTTCAAAAATGTAGGGTGAACTTCATCCAGTCCAATAGCATTTGACTTTATAGAAAGTACACTTTCTACAACAAAAGCACTGTCTACTGAATGAAAACCAAAACCAGGTTCATCTTCATATAGTTGATCCAAAAATAAAAAAGTAGAATCTAAGCTCAAAGGACGAAATAGCTGTGATGGTAAAGAAACAAACATTTTGTTGAGAGCATTACCATCCAGATCTTCAGTTGGATCAACAATTGACTTCCCAATGCCAATTTTTCGTAGGTTTTTCCAAAACTGACGGCCATTTAAGGAAGAACTGAGCTGGTTAGAATACATTTTGGATTTGACCATACGTATTTCCGCTACAACTTTATTACGAAGTGAGCAATACTTGCGCCGTAACTCATTCAACCTGTATTGTTTCCAGCTATTATAAGCGTCATCCCGTTTCTGAATTAAAGTTCGTATATTATGGGTGAACCATGGTTTATTGCTTGGCTTTACGATCTTATTCTTAGGGGTACGCAAGTGTCAAATAAGGTTTTAATATTATCTGTTAAAAATTTCAATTGGTCATTTGAACACAAATAACGTCAAGATCTGATTCAACAAAAAGATCGCGAAATTCATCAATTTTCGGGAGCAAGCTTTGCGCATTGATGTGACAAACCCGTAGACCACTTTTCTGTTTACTCAGAACTCTAACCATCGAATACAATGTTAAACTATTTGTCATATTACTGCACAGTAGCGGATTCAGGGGGGTGGCTATAGGGGCTAAAGCCCCCCCCCCCCCCCCCACAGCCGAATCATACAGTTATTTGAAATATAGAAAGCAATACATTACAACGTGTAGAATTTAATATTCCGTCTAAAATATAGTTAAGATATGAAATTTGATGGACAAAATAACGTGGTTGGGGCAGAACTATTTACATACGTCAAGTTATGTAATTTTTGTTTCTAAGCCTAAAGATTGGGACTAGAGCCTGAAGCGAATTGGACAAAAACCAAATTGGGGGCTATCCATATATGGACATGTTTCATGCCACGACAATTTTTCCCTAAAAATAAAACCTAGAAAATTGGGACGAAAAAACCAGCTTTGGAACAATAAGGTCTGAGAATTTTGGACAAAAAACCTAGCCACGGTTAAGCAACTTACTCCCTAAAAACTAACCTAATTCCAGAGAGTTTTGGAGGCTCAAGTCTAGGGACTGTCAAAGTCCGAAGTTGGGGCTAAGGCTTGAAGAGATAAGTAAAAAGAGATAAAAAATGGTCGGGGCTTAACATTAACGTGTCAAATGCCCCAACTGTTTACACTAAAAATTAAGCTAATTTACAGAAAGAAACGCAGTTGAGGCTTAAACCATTAGAGAACAACGGCATGTCAAGTTAAGTGTAAATGTTTAATACAACAGAAATTCTTTCTTACGGCCTTGGCTGCGCTAAGAGATTTTTCGGTTTACATTTTCAAAATTTGAAAGGTCTAAGGCAATTGTACATACAAAACATTTTTGTACTAGGAAATTGTACACAAATTCTCTAGTCAAGGAGCCAAATTTCAAAAGCGTGAGTTTTCTCTGTGCACGCTCAGAAAATCATGCAAAAGCAAATGAATGTTTGCAATCCCTCTAGGCTCTCGAGTGACGTGCGAATTTGTCGACATATTTTTTTAGCATGAATATAAAGTGTATGTATACACGAAAATTCATTCACGCTGGCAGAATTGGGCCGCGGCTTATTTCTTAGAGCAGCTTTGTCTTATGTCCTAAAGTGTCAGTTTGAACAAAATAGTTTCGTTGATTTGGCTAATTCAGGAAAAATGAGATCTCAGAGGACTGATACCGTGTCAAAGCACATATTTATATGAGCTTTTGCGAGTACGAACACTTAAATATAATTTTTCTGAACTAGCCAATTATAAACAGTTTTCAAATCTTGTCAAAAATGGGAAGTTCAAAATATACCCACAGCTAATTTAAAAATATAACTACATTATGAAGGTACCTTATCAATTTTTAAATAATATAAATAAACGAATTTGTACGCGTGGTTCAAGCATATATGGCTACAAATTATTAATTTTATTAATACAATAACTAGTTATACCAGATACTATCATCTTTTGGTGGCTTTTGAATTTGTTTCTGTCTCCGCTACAGCAATTATGAATAATTGTTATTGTACTTTGTATTGAAAACATTTTAAAGCGCGACAGGAGCGGATATAAAGGCACACAAAAAACGGATATCATTAAAGGAAAAGTGGGAATGTCAAAATTTGACGTCTTTTATATAACGACACATGAATCTCCATATATCTTTTTCACAAAAAAATACTTGATCCTTAAAGGTTAGGCTGCACTCGCCGGAATTGCACTGTATCGGAACTACACTCACACGACTTTGTATGAATTTTTATGAAGTTCAGTTGCCGCTTAGTGCGATATAGCTCCTAAAATTTCATAAAAAATAATGTTTTGCCGCGTTGTCGTGAAGTGTAGATCGTCTGAAGTTGAGTATGGTCTTTCATTAAACCTAAACTGATCTCTATTATTTGTTATAAATTATAAAATTGATCTTAGAACAAGCAAGTTTTATTACTTAAGGTCTCAAACTGAATCTCCAAACTCCAAGCCCCCCCCCCCACAGCCAATTCCTAGATCCGCTACTGTTACTGCAGCAAGAAGAAAAAAGATATATAAGAAAAACTACAAATAAGAAAGTAGAGTAAGGAACTAGGATTAGAAAGATAGAGAAAAGAAAAATCAATAACAAAAGTGATTCAAGGAAAAATAAAATAAGTTTTACTAATCAAAAATTGAATATATAAAATATAACAAAATGAAAAATATAAATTAAATTGAAATAAAGCGAAAAATCAAAATTTAAATAGAAATTTTAAGGAAATATCAAAAAAAAAAAAAAAATATTTAATATAAATTCAAAATAGCTTTTACTAATTATTAATATTAATTTTCATTTAAAACTGCTGATCTGGCAACGTCTTCGAGTCCCCCGATGCATTTCACTGATACAGCTGTGTCTTCAGTTTGACGTTTGATATACACAACTCCTCGTGCAGTGTATACAGAAGGAAGTTGTTTACCTTTTTCATTTCAAGTGCACGCTTTAATATAAGTCTGTTTTGTTGCGATAAGCTTTCGCGTATATGGATGGTTGAAGAAGACGCGGAGGTAGAGGTGCTATCAATAGCTAGGTGAATATCGTTTAAGCAAAGCTGTTTATTATTATTTTTCCGATAGTTTGCGATTGAAGTTAAAACATAATTCTTGTCATACGCTGAATTGAATTTGATCATGATTGCAGAATTGTTATGTGATTTAAGTTTTGGACGAGTGCGATATATATTAGAAATTGTTGGTGGTTTAATCTTAATTGTGTTGCATATCAAGTTGAAGATCGATTTTAGATTTTCATTAGGCAAGCACGGTATACCAAACATAAAAGCATCACGGGCAACAACAGGATTATCGTACGAATCAATAGACTGTTTTATGGTTTTTAATTCCTCGGCGGTCTGAACAAATTGTTTGTTTACGTTTGTAAGTTCAATACTTTTATCGACAAGCAGTGCTTTAGTTTTTGCGCACTCAGAAGTAGCATTTGTTAATGACAATTTTAGATTGTTAAGTTCGGTGGTAAGTGAAACGATTTCAGTTTGCGTGGCGGTATGTGATGATTCTAATTGAACCACTCGATTATTAATGTCACTTATACTGTTTTGAATGTCTTTTATTTCACGGCCTAGTTCTTCAGTAATTTTTTTCTCTGAATCATCCATTTTTTTTTGGATAAAAGTGAAACAATCAACTCACTTTGTTGTCGAAGTTTTTCACCCATCCAGGTTTTGTCTTTGTTATCCATGACTTTTTGTGATGACTTTTGAAAAGGGGAAGACAGGGAGCTTTTGGGCGAGTTAATTATAGAATTCTTATTAATGTGGGAGGTGGACCGTTTAGTAGAGTTAGATGACATGTGTGTATTAAGTTTTTTTTTTTTTTTTTGAGTAGTAGTTATGTCAACGAACAGAGCAAGTGTTAGTTGTGTATGTGTGGGTGCAGAAACCAGGTTTAAGAGATTTAAATTATGTAGTTATAATTTATAGTTTTGCACAAAGGAAAAATAAGATGGATAAAAATAACACAATTTTACTTTTAGTTTTACTTTTTATAACTAAAATAAACACTTTTTAGCAGTAAATCATGAACACGATCAAAGTTCGTAGGTAATAGACTTGAATTTTTTAGTTATGTAGTTTAAATGCAGAATTTTAATGGACTTCCTTACAATTTGTAATGAAATAATATAATTATATTGAAGGAAAATGATTAATGTTAGTGTGAAGAACTTTTTAAATACCCAAGGCCACATGGATATCTAAAACTGATACGCAACTAGTAAATCTTTATATTTATAGCTTTCTTGCATGTTAGTTCTTATCCCTTAAGCCATTTAAATAGTACTTGGAGCTCCCAAAATAAAGGCATAGGGTACCTAAGTTCGGGCATTATGGTGCAGTGGTCATTATAGCGCACTTCGCGAATACCACACTTCCAAAAAAAAAAATAAACCAGGGCCTAGTGACTAACAACTCGCAACCATTCCTGTGTGCGCCTGTTGACAGAAATGGAAGGGACCTACAATTTTATGCCGATCCGAATGGCTAGACGAGAAGCACTTATTCGTGACAAGTGATACTCTTGGAGGATTTGTCGATTCCTCGCAAGAGGCAGTAGCCCTGAAAAAAACTTTTAAGTTTTTAGGTGGACGAGGCTGGGAAGCGAACCCAGACCTCCAGCGTGACAACCGAACGCACTAACCATTACGCTACGAGCTACTTCCAACACTTCCAAAGCTCCAATTAAGAAAAGAACTATGCAACAAAAAAAAACTGTCGCGTTCACCGTAAACGTGCCGGGTCAAGATCGTTAGTTGATAGGACTAGTTTAGTACAAAAAAAAAAAGTTAACAGAAATTTACAGATTTCACTCATAGAGTAAGAATGGGGGCATTGAAAATGACTTGCATTTGCTAGATAAAACAAAAACATGACTAATTGTTTGCACTTAAACAAAAGTTTTTTAAAATTTCGAAAAATAGCCGTTTTTCGAAAACCGTTATGACCAAATTCTGGCTTATCACCATATTCAGTTTGGACCATCCTTTACGGGACACCTTGCATATGATAGTAAATAGGTTCAAAACTTTTGTAAATTCTACTGTGGTACCTATCCTCTGTGCCTTTCCTACCCTAAACATTTAACACGCACTCTACTATAGTTGTGCTCTGCAGTCTGCATCTGCCAATCCTATAGTGCCAATAGAAGACCTACAAACATATATAGCTTATTATTTCTGTCATCGTTTATTTTTCATTCTCTTCTTTCTTCTTTGGTAGCACAGGCAAACTGCACAAGCACGACACATCGACATCACCCATCAAACAATTCGATACGTTGCGATGTTCATTTTAATTTTGTTGGTAGCTTCTGTGGTAACACCAAACTAAATTTTTGGCAAAATGCCCCTGCTACGCGTAAGTTCATTTTCATTTGTATTCATTTGTTCTTTATTCATTTTGGTAACACCATAATTTGTGCAAAACGAGTCTATAAACATTTTCAATGTTAAAAATCATGTTTCTAAATTCTAAAATAACGGTACCTTCCATACAAATGTTAAAAAACCGTTAAGAAAAAACTTATTTTTCTCGAAAACGGTTCCCAAAATTTTGATAAAAAGATGTGAGCTTACTATTAAAGGTATCGTCAATGTTTTGATAAAAAAAATATTTCCAATAGCGGTTATTAACGGTACATGTCAAAGAAACATTTTCTGGTTTTCAAATTTCTGGTTATATATAGCAACAAACGCCCATAGGGAGAGGGGAGAAAGGCCCCTCCCGCCTTCAAGAGATTGTTTCACTTTATTAGCTTAATACAAGCAAAAACTTACATACTAACTTAAAGATTAACATTAAAAACTTACACTAACTTAAGATTATGGCTAGGAGGGATGCGAGGAACGGTAAAGGTAGGTTTTGAGGCTGTCTTTGGTTAGATGGAAGTCGAATAGGTTGTGCACGCTGTTAGAGGTTCGAAGCATACCGTTTATTTTTTCGTTGCTACCGTAATTGGTTCGGTGAAACTTGATTTGGAACAGAGGTATGGATCGGAGATTATTGGAATTTGTTTGCAGGGAGATTTTTTGAAGAAGAGCTGGACAATCGATATTGACAGCTAATAGCTGATGGGTGAAGACAATATCAGCCACTCGGCGGCGAAATTCGAGGGAGTCCATATTAAGTAACTTTAGACGATGTTGGTAGGGAGGCAGATTATGTGCATCAGACCAGGGAAGGCCGCGGAGGGCAAAACGAAGGAATCTACGTTGAACAGCTTCAATTCGCTGAGAGTGATTAAGGTAATAAGGTGACCAGACTTGACTTGCATATTCGAGGAGTGGCCTAACAAATGTGGTATAGAGAGATTTAGTGACATAAAGGTCGGAGAATTCCTTTGACCATCGTTTCACAAAGCCCAGTGCGGAGTTAGCTCTCTTGATGCATTTATCAATGTGAGAACGAAAATACAATTCTCTATCGCAGATAATTCCTAGATCGCACAGTGAATCAACCGAGGGGACTGGCACATTGTCGACAAAATACGTCCTAGGAGGGAGTGGAAAGCGCTTACGGGAGAAGGTGATAGCTTGACATTTGTTAACATTGAGCTCAAGAAAGTATTTAAGGCACCAGGTTGAAAATCGGTTAAGGTCATTTTGTAGTAGAATAGAGTCGGCAGGGGATGTTATGCACCTAAAGATTTTCTTATCATCGGCATAAACTGATATAAAAGAGTCTTTTATTATACAGTCGACGTCGTTGATAGTCAAGATGAAAATCAGTGGGCCAAGGTGGCTTCCCTGCGGGACGCCAGAAGTTGCAAGGATGGGATCAGATTCAGAGGATCTAAAGATTACTTTATACTGCCGATATTTTAAGTATGACTGAACCCATGAAAGGAAGATGGGTTGAAATCCAAGGGCATTCAACTTGAAAAGGATCAAAGAATGGAAAATTTTGTCAAAGGCTTTGCTAAGATCGGTTGCAATAACATCGACCTCATTACCGTTTTCAAGACAGCATAAGTTTCCTGAAACAAATTCTAACAAGTTAGTAGTAGTAGACCTGCCCTTGACGAAACCGTGTTGGTTTGGGAAGACTATATGCTTGCAGTGGAACAGCATTGTATCATAGACGATACTTTCAAAAAGCTTAGGGATGCATGATAACTTAGCAATAGGGCGGTAGTTGGAAATTTCTTTCTTGGGTCCTTTTTTATGGATAGAGATTATAAAAGAGTTTTTCCAAAGAGCAGGAAAAACTCCAAGCGAGAGTGAAAGTTGAAAAAGAGCAGTCAGGGGTTTAACTAAGTGTACAGCAAAAAAATGTATATATGAGCTCCTTTACAATCCAAATAATATTGCATATATAATGTATGTACAAATTTTCGAAAAAAATATTTTTGGATTTTTAAAAAAATATTTATGTTTTTTTGTTGAAAATTCAATATCTTGAAAACGGGACCATGAATATTTTTTTTTTATTTTGTGTAAAATTGTATTTTATTAATTCTATTAAATACTAAAAGTTGGCATACCAGATTTTGTTTTTGAAAATGAGCAAACAATTTAATTTGTATATAAAAAATGTATTTTTTAGAAAACCGCTGCAAAAATTTTAGATTTTTTTTGTCATCATACTTATTATCAAACAAATCAGAGGGTGTATTTTATTTTGAACTCTAACTCTTTTAGACACTAAAATAACAAATTTATAATTGTTTATTGTTTTTAAAACGTTTTTTTGAACGATATCAATATTATGGAACCAATACATAGTATGTACATTAGGGTGGTCCTTATAAAGGTCATTGTCTTATTATGAATGACGCACCCCCCTAATTTGTTCTAAATAATTTAAAAAAAATGCCTGTAAAATTTTAGCTCATTATATCAACGTTAACCCGGCCCCCAAGACGTCTGAAGTTTATATGGGAAATCCCATGTATTTTTGTAAATCAAAATTTGGAAAATCTTAATTTTGGTAATGATTGATAAAATAAATTGAATTTCGAATATTTATAAAAATGTATCTGAAAAAAATTTTCAACAGTGTGGATGACAGTTTTTTTTAGGTAGAGGAATAGAGTGACTATGTACCTATAAGGTCAGCGCGAAGAAAACCAAGCGGACTGAAGGCACTGACTGGTTTGTTGCTACTCTCATCAGCTCCAATCATTCCAATCCAATTAACAGGTAGATAGGTAAACCAGTTTTAATCGCATTTAAGAAAATCTGCAGTTTTTTTTTTCATTTCAATTAATTAAAAAAAAAAAACTAATTCAAATGAATGGAGTTATTGTCTTCTGTTTAGATCAAAGAAAGCAAAATAAAGAATAATCCCTTATCCTTAAAGGTATTTAATCCTAAAAGGATACCTACGCAAAGCTACATAAATCAATTCTAATGAGCATGAAGAAAAAACTAACGATGTAGAAAAAGAAATAGATCCCCCCTCCGTTTCATTTCAACATCTATTTCGCGTAATGAGTCAACAATAGTTTTCCGTTTTTCTTTTGTTTTTCCTAGCTGACTTATCTTGCGAATAACTGTTCCTTTACTTCCTTCTAAGGAACGAGATGAATATAGCAAAGACATAGAGTTATGAAGGAAGGAACGGGTGGGTGCACAAACATACAGCTACTACGACACATTATAGGATAGGGTTCGAATTATTATAGACGGTATATAAACAAGGATATTTATTCGCATATTATGCAGCATCACTATGGCGTAGAACATATGCGTTACAGGAAAAAACATAAAGCTAATTGGAATTATGTATTCGAATGTGAAACTTTTACTTTGGATAATTGAAATCTCTCATGAGTTTATAGTTGTTTTTTTTTACTTGAACGAATCCTTGATTTTAATCCTTTCAGTGCGTGTTTTTAATCAGTAAAGATAAAGAGGGAAAATAATTATTATTGTACCTACTTTTGATCATTTCAATTAGAAGTGATGCACTGATTAAGAAAACAAAATTGAAGAAGGAACAATTAAAAGTTGAAGATTGATAAAATGAAAATCTTTAATCGAGGCAGAGTAAATTATTTCTTATCTTCAAAAATTTTTATTTTGGTACATTAAGTGACAGAGTGTAGGTATTGGATTGATATGAGAAATTTCTTCTGCTTCAGCATCAATTTAAATGTTTTTTTTTTTCTATTAGAATTAGATTATAATTACCGAGATATTCACACCTTAAAGCATTTATGCAAACCTTTGAAACCCTACATTGACTTTTTTGTTGTTGAATATTCCGCTAAAAACATTCGCAAACCTAATTTTTGCATTGAAATGACCCCCAATTTACAATAATTCCAGCTGATTTACTTTGAGGCCATACAAATTGTATACATTTTTATCCTATCTTTTAATCATCACCTCTTCTCAGGTGTTAACTCTTGAGGTTTCATAAAAGTTCTTCAATTGGAATTACATAATTCCGTTTTCGAGCATTCTATATATAAAGTATCTACAAGTGACCTCAACTCCAGAAATAATTGTGTTTCGCTCAAGGTATAACAGTGGGCTCTTCAGTCAGTCTGTTATACCCTACTAATACACAAAATTTGGTCGAATTTGGACATCGACCAAAATTTGTGTCTTAGTAGGGTATAACAGACTGACTGAAGAGCCCACTGTTATACCTTGGGCGAAACACAATTATTTCTGGAGTTGAGGTCACTTGTACTTTTTAATTGAATTTTATTCATTCACTCCACTTAAAACAGAAGTAATTTCAATATTTAAATTTCTTCATCTTCTTATCATTCTATCTATATTCACGAGTCATAATTGGGCGCCACTTTAAGCTCTCACATTGCATTTCCTCCCACTAATTCATAAAATAAATTTTAAGTAACATTTAACGATTCTAAACTTAAAATAAACCATCACTTTATACTTTATCTCACATTTTTTGTGTTAAAAGGAACGCATTTATTAAAAAATAATTCTACCCTCATCAAGAAAGTATGATAAAAAGTTATTTAAAAGCTGACAATTAAAATTATTAATAAATAACTCTTCCTATGCAGAAGCTAGGTAAGTATTCACATCGCACAAAATTTTATTTGAAAATTTTCATTTTCATAATATTATGTAGGTAGTCATGCATCATGTAATTAAAAGAGTAAATGAGGTAAAGGTACCTGTTCGTTGTTTTGCTCGTTAAAAATCATTTTCACCTTCTTAATGAGCCATCAAACGATATAAGAGTGCTTATATGGTTGTTGTATATTAAGGACGAACAAATTACCTGCAATTAAAAAAAAAAACAAGCAGAGATTTTAAATTATTATTAAGGGACGTCAAAAGTTTATGAATAAAAATATTGTTTGTTTCATATAAGGTAAAAATTACATAATTTATGAAATTTAAAAAGTAGGTAGATAAAATTTAAAAACAGGATAGTTACATAAATTTAGTCAACATAGTAATTTAAGTGCGCAACTAGGTCGTATTTTACAGATCAGTGTCCTTATCCAATAAGTTCACCACAAGTCACTAAAATCAGTAGCCACAAGATGATTCTGTCTTCATTCATAAAATGGCGGTTATCATCACCCATACCGTTACTCAACAGTTTCGAAAAAAAAGGAGTGACCTACCTAAGCATGCTGGACAACAGTTTGAGGAAATAGTATGTGCGAAAGAATTAAGAACAACTTATAAATCATTCGCATACACTGAGGGAAAAAATGCGATCTAAAAGTAAATACGACCGTATTTGATCTAAAGTATTTTAAATGAAGTGGCGTATTTTTATTTTTACGTTTGAAACAATGTTAATTTGAATATGCGTGTAATTTTAAGAGATTCAACCTAGTTTCAAAGTAAAACATGTTTATTTATTCATTGAAATAAACTTTTTCTCATTTACATTCCGTTCAACGTTGTTTTAAAGTGAAAGGTTATCGTTTTTACATTGAGATCCACATTTAAAGTGCGCTCAACCTTGTTTCTAAGTGAAACGTATTGATTTTTACATTTAAATCCACATTTTACATTGCGATCCACTTTTGTGGCATTTAAAGTGTTATCAACGTAGTTTCAAAGTGTTGCATAGTTAAGTAAACCTTAAAGAATTTCGAGAGCGCGTTGTTGTTTTTCGAGGTAGCTCTTTTACATTTGTGAACAAATTAAACGCGCACTTAAAATTTACTGTCATAATCGAAAAACAATATTTAATTACTTTTCCTATACCCATTTATTACTATGAAATACTCATAGCATTAAACGACTCACTTTAAGGCGTCACAAATACATGGTTCACCACAAAAATGAAATGCATCGAGCATGAATATAAATTTGTCTTTGTCTTACATAAATTTAAACAAAGAAGAGTGGCGTGGGTAGCCATTTTGAATCAATACCTAAACAAGCGCAGTACAATCTACGTTGATTCGAAGTAGATAAATGTTGTTTTAAAAGATGGATGAATTTGATTCCACTTTAAATCAACATATAAACGTAGTAAAATCTAGTTCGTTTTTAAGTATGGAATCACTTTGAAATAAAGTCGCTCCACTTTGATTTAAGAATTTTCGGCGTTGGCGCCAAATCGTTCCGAAAAATATTAGGATCAAAGTTTTTTGCTTTGATTTAACGTTGTTTTTTTCTCTGTGTAGTAATGTAACAATTTATAACAGTTATCACATTTTCGGATTAAAAGAATTCAACATTCAAGGCACACATGTATTTCCTTCCATATCTTCCTATACTGTTGCTACTTCAAATTCCAAAAAAAATTATAGCGTCCGTCACGCTTGCAACAATATTTGTTTTCGAAACCTTTAGTCTAGGGAAAAGTGGCCTTTTTGTGCCGAACCCAAAAATGTCGGTATGTACAAAATATTTTGATGGTACCCGCATGGAAAAAGAGTGCTGAATCTGAATATGCCGGGTATACCTTTGGCAACCTTGAGGTTTTTTAAATATGACGTTTTAAAGGGGAAGAGGTTGTTGTGCATCAAACGGAAAAAAATACTTTGGTACAATCTATGCATATGGCACATGATTTCCAGGTTATTTTTAATTGAGAACCTAATGACAATAAAACTAAGACGAAAGGACTACCCAAACAAAAGTCACAGTTCTTTTTATTTAAGTGTGACTTTATTTTCAGTACGATCTATGTAAATATTAATTTGGTAATATTGGTCCGTTGATGAAACTTGGTATTAGGATTTGTTGTATGAACTAAAGTTCATACAATGCAGTCACGATGCGCAGACAACAATTAAGATTGAAAATTTTGAATGAGACAACAACAACTAAAGTGTTCTACCACCAAATTATTTGGCTGAAGTTGTAGCTATTTCACGAGGGCCAACCCGATCATCCGACTTCTTTGTGTGGTGCTGAGTCTTAATATGTTCATTTTTATTTGAAAAGCTTTTGCCAGTCATGGGGATTGAACTTAAGACATCAACTGTGACTGGAATTCGGGAGCCGACGGCCTACCCATCGCGCTACCGAGGCCACATATCAAGCTCCATCTCAGTGTAGGTTTTGTTGCTTATCAAATGCATTTGACTAGCATTTTTATAAGAGCACACAAGCTTGCTGTTGTCACATTCGGTATAAATGTTGCCTTTCTAATGCAAATCGAGAATAAGAATATTCGATAAAAATATCTTTTGTAAAAGGGTGCTTTTTTGACAGGGATAAAAAGTATTGGATTATACTAAAACAATCAAATCTTAAAAGTGTCACTAGAATAAAGAATCAAAAGAGTCTATAAAAAATATTTAGGAAGGAAGGGTGTTTTTTTAGGGTTAAATAAAATTTGTGATTTTGAACTGAACAGCACCGTTTTACGATAGATATTTTTATCAAATGTTCTTATTCTTGGTATTCATGAGGAATGCAACAGATATACCAAGTTTCATTAAGATTAACGGATCATTATTTCCAAAGGGTTTCCGCAATATTTACAAATCGTACTGAAAATACAGTCACACTTTTAAAAAAACTGTAACTTTTGTTTGGGTAGTCCTTTCGTCTTAGTTTTAATGTTATTAGGTTCTCCATTAAAAAGTTCCGTTTGATGCACAACAAACTCTTCCCCTTTAAAACGTCATATTTAAAAATCCTCAAGTATGCCAGAGGCATACCTGCCATATTCAGATTGAGCACTCTTTTTTTCCATGCGGGAACCATCAAAATATTTTTTATATACCGAAATTTTTGGGTTCAGGTCAATTTTCCCCAGACTATTTGTATTTTTGAGCATTGCCTCATGAAAATCAGTTTTTTTTTTTTCGAAAAATAGTTTTCGAAGCCTTGTCTTAATAGAAACTTTGTTTTACGAAGTTTTTGTGGATTATCATGTGCCGAGTAGACATATAGGTATATTTTGTAACCAATTCCTTTTCTTTTCTATAATGCCCTCACCAAAATGTTGTACCTATATATGAAAAAACACATTTCTATTAAAAATAAATAAATTGTCATAGCCAGTCCCGGGGGTAACTTTTAAGGAAAATAGTTTCATATTGTTATCTACAGTCAATGCCTTTTCAAACTATATATCGCTCAGTGAAAATAACCACGTCATAATTAAAAAAAAAACATTAATTTTGACCTAATGATACAGTTCAAACTCATTTTCTATAAACTAGTTTTTTGGCAAAACGTCATTTCTACCCCTGAAAAATTAAAGACTATAGAGCTTAGGGCCAGTTTGTTCACAGTGGGTTAAATTTAGTATGTGACTTTCATAGGCTTTAATTAACTAACTCTAATCAACCAAAATTGGCTGGTTAGTGAAATCCATGATCAGCAACTCATTCCTTCAATTTTTTAAACATAATTTAATCAACAAACACATTTGAAGATTTCCCAGCTCCACTAATCATACTTACTTACTTACTTAGGTCCTCGGACCTATTACGTCCGTGATGTTTCCCTTCCGGGACATAGGGCCTCCACTACACCTACGCGCCATCGTGTACGATTTCTTGAAATGTATTTCAGCTCTCTCCAACTTTTCCCCAGTCGTGCCGATTCCTGTTCGACCGTTCTTCGCCATGTACTTCTAGGCCGGCCCACTTGTCTTCCCTCCTGTGTGAGCGGGTTCCACTGCATTGTTTGAGATGCAATGCACCGATCGCCTTTTCGAAGCGTATGGCCAATCCACTGCCACTTTCTTCTTCGTATAATGGAGTCTATGGGTACCTGACCCGTTCTCGCATGAAGTTCGGCATTGGAGATACGGTTAGGACAGAAAATCCTCAAGATGTTTCGTAGATATCTATTAACGAACGTTTGCAGCTTTCTAGTGACAGTGTCAGTGACTTTCCAAGTAAAGCAGAACGGATTCAACATTGGAGCGGAACAGTCGTAGCTTGGTCTTTAAGCTAAGAGAGAGGATAGCATTCCGAACGCAGCCTTTGCTTTTCTGATTCGGCTGTTTACGTCCAGTTCAGTTCCGCCACCCGTAGAGACAATACTCCCAAGATATTGGAAATCCTCTACCATCTCTACCGGTTGTCCAGAAATATTTACTTGGATTGATGAGGAAGTTCCAAGGCTGATCCTTTTAGTTTTTGCCGAGTTGATCTTAAGACCTACGATTTCTGCTTCTCTCTCCACCCTTGTTGTCATTTGATGGAGATCCATGATCCTATGAGAGAGTAAGCATACGTCGTCCGCGTAGTCCAGATGTGTGATGTGAGATTGCAGAGTCCACTGAATTCCTCCATTTCCATTTGACAAAGCTGCGTGCAGTACGTCACTTATCACCAACAAGAACAGTATTGGTGACAGTATACAGCCTTACCTAACTCCACTTTGGATTTCAAACTCCTCTGACAGCCTACCTTTGTGCAAAACGTGACACTTGGATCCATCATGTGTAGCCTTGATAATAGCAATCAATTTATCTGGGATGCCCCTCCCGCGCAAAGCAAGCCAAATAAATTATCTATTGACACCGTCGAACGCCTTTTCAAAATCGATGAACAGCAGGTGAAGTGGTGATCGATTTTCAACGCACTGTTCGATGATGATCCGCAAGGTGTTGATGTGATCCACACAGGAAGATCCAGTGCGGAAACCTGCTTGTTCGGCGTCGAGTGTGTCTTCGAGGTGGTCTTTAATTCGGTGCAATACTATCCTTGCTATTATCTTGACTACTGCAGGCAGAACGCATATTCCTTCCAGTTTTCGCACTGTGTGAGATCTCCTTTCTTTGGGAGCTTGACAATCATTCCTTTTTTCCACTCTTCAGGAAAGCTCTCTGTTTCCCAAGCTCTCTTAATAAGTGGGTGCAGTAGCTCGCTCGATGTCATTGGGGCTGCTCCTAAGAGCTCTGCAGGAATACCGTCAATTCCAACCGCTTTGTTGTTCTTCAGTGCTTTGATGGCGGTGATAATTTCTTCTTTACTGGGGGGTACGGTGCGTATTCGGGAAATTGTTACTTCGGGTAGCTCAGTGGGAATAAGGTTCACTTCACTGGCGAAAACACGGTTTAAAACCGCAGAAAAGTGTTCCCTCCACCTTATGAGCTGGTCCTCATCCGAAATTAGCAAGGATCCGTTTGTGTCTTTAACCAGGTGTTGTTTAGAGCTCTGGAAACCAGTGAGCTCTTTGGTAATTCTGTAGACGGTCCTACTGTCACACCTACTAGCGGCTTCTTCTGCTTCTGTAGCGAATGCGTTGATGTAGTTACGCTTATCACGTCGCACACTACGGTGAACTTCCCTCATCTTCATGCGGTAAGTAGACTCAAGCTCGTTTCTCCCTGCTGCTGAGGTAGCTGCGATGTGAGCTTTAAGGTGTTTCCTTTCTTCGATCCTTGCCCAAGTTTCGTCGGAAAGCCAAGCACTATTTCTCCCTTGCGCCCGGCCGACTATACTTTCAGCAACGGATATGAACACATTTTTCACAGCACACCAATGATTTTCGATGGATGTGGTTTCCGTGCTGCTGATTGCGTTCAATCCTTGTGAAAGGTGGTCCCCTAGTTGTTGGCGCACTGCGGGATCCTTTAGTCTATCTGTATTAAACTTGGGCAATCGAGTGTTTCCTTGGGATCTCCGAACTGCAGCTGTACGCAATCTTACGGTACTAATCATGGATTAAAGATAATCAGCTGTGAACAAACTGGCCTTTAGAGCATGATTTGTCGTTTATACACTGTCACTTTTAAATATTTTTTTGTGGAAATACTGTATTTTTTTCATTTACGCCGGACTGTTTTAGTCCAATAAATAAATGTATATTTTGCGATACAACTTTAATTAATAGCCAAGAAAAAAGTAGTTACAAATGAAGATGATTATGAAATACAGTCATGCAAACTTTAAATTGCGATTTCTGAAGTTTGAGGTTTTTTGAGTTATGACGTTGGTCTTTATAATGAGCGTATGTTTTTATCTCATCGACTGTGGGTTTTTTTTTTTGGGCACTCTCCTTTGTGTATAATACTATGAACCAACAAATTTGTTTACCTGTGTCTTGATATTGATCCCCTGATTACAGATCCGTATGTCCCAAACCGATTGGGTCTTCAAAAGATCTATGGAAAGAACACGGAAAATGCGTTTTTGCGCTATTCTGCGTTTTTTAAATATCTTTTGAACCCCATGGTTAAGAGCTTATTGACCACATAATAAAGAAGACGGAACGCAATAACCTTTTCAACAATGTATGACTTTTTTTTACAATAAAAATATTTTTACTGAGGCATAAGACGTATTTTTTTGCCAAGTTCATTTTCTTTTCAATACAAAATCACTTTCCTCGTCAACACGAATCTAATTGTAAATTTCACGTTGAACCTTCTTCCTTCTCCCAAACGACCATCATCAAGGAGTTTCTCATAACGCTCACGATCGTATTTGATGAATCTCCATCTCTTTGGGACGTAGATTTTTTGCCTTCCTGTGAACTTGAACTTGGCACGACGGAAAGCCTGGATAACTGATGCCTTGGTAACAATCTCTAGAGCGCACAGACATTATTGGCTGTCCGATGTGGATACGAGCAACAGTACCTTGAATTTAACCAAAAGCACCTCTTATTCCGTTTTGGAGCCTATCAGCTCCGGCACACGACAACATCTTGTTGATGCGAATAACGTGGAATGGATGGAATTCATCCTTACCGCAGTGCTTTGCCAGGTATTTGCTGCAGGAAATACGTCCAGTCTCAAGGGCTTCACTACTAAGCTGTTCACATTTGTCAGAAACCAAATGCACACATAGCAGGAAGTCCTCTACGGTAGCCTTCTTCCTGCCCAAATCAAAAATACGGATCTTGGAGTCTGGAACACCACGACAGAACCGAGACTTGGGATAAGGCTTGTTTTGATCTTCTGATCGATGGCCTAAAAGAAAAAGGACTTATTGTTGTTGAGTAGTTAGAAGAGTGCTAGAGCTGGCCACGAGATGAGAAAAGTCTCGGTCTCAATCTCGGTCTCGCATGACGAACTATAATCGAAAATATTTCGTTCCAAAATCACCCGGAAATTGTATTTGTCGGAGACGTGACTTGTCTCGTCTTGTGGCCAGCCTTAAAGAGTGCACAATGAGGAAATGTATTATTGAGGTTGTTGGTTCTTCGAAGCTGAATATCTCTTGAATCGCATAACTAAGAGCTTATTGGCCATACAATGAAATGATGTAAATGCAATTACCTTTTCAAAAACGTATGACACATTACTGTTGAGTTGGTATACCATTTGCAATGAATAATTGCACTGTTGTTCTATTTGTCGATGTTTAGGTCCAAGTACATCTGGAAACCCATGGTCTACATCTTAACAGCTTTCAAAAAATAAAGAAGATGCTTAATACTTTTTAACGATATTTGTCACATTTCTATTGAGTAGGTGCAGCAGCTTCCAATCCGGAATTGCATTATTGCTTTTTTATGCACTTTTGTCAAATACCTCTCGAACCCCACTACCTACTAGGGCTGGCCACGAGTCGAGACTGGCTTTTAAGCAACCGAGACGAGACCGAGACTGTATATTTGGAGCGAAATTTACAGAGAGTCTAATAAATTAAAAAATCTAATTTCAGTTGAATATTTATTTTCTTCTGCACGTATTTTAACTATATTGGAAAATATTTCGTTCCAATAATCAACAAGTTGTCCGGAAATCATATTTTTCAAAGTCGAGACCGAGACGAGACTTAATTTTACGAGACCGAGACGAGACTGAAAATTTTCGATTTTAACGAGACCGAGACGAGACTTACAAAAGTCTCGCAGAGTCTACTACTTACACTTTATCGGTTGTATACAAAACTTAAGTACACGCGATAACCTTTTCACTGACGTATCACACATCACTGTTGAGTTGGTAGACCATTTACCAATACGGAATTGCATTATTGTTGTTTTGTAAGTTTTGAAGACATATACCCCAGAAACCCCGTGGTTTAGAGATTAATGGCCTTATAATGAAATGAAGCACATATAATAACCTTTTCAACGATGTATGACAGATTACAGTTGAGTTGGTAGACCAGTTTTCAATGAAGAATTGCATTATTTTTTGTTTGCCGTTTTTGATAGCTTAGTATCTTTTGAACCCCATGATCTACATCTTAATGGCTCTATAACTAAATGAAGTCCACGTAATCGTCTTTTCAACGATGTATGACACTTTACTGTGAGTGGTAAGACAAGCTCCAAATGAAGAGTTGCATGGCTGTCTTTTTCGGTGCTTCGAAGGGCAATATCTCTCGAACACCATGGTTAAGAGCTTCACGTGAATTTAATTAATTGATGTATATTACCTTTTCAACGATGTATGACACATTGGTGTTGGGTAGGTAGACCAGCTCTCATATATGTTTGCCCATTCTCCTTTGTACCCTATATATTGAGCCAACAAATGCGTATTTACAGTCCGATTGCGTGTGGCATTCACCCTGCCTAACCGTTTATAGAACCCGACAAATTTAAAACGAATGGGGAACAAATTATTAAAAAATAACGGTAAGATTTAAAATGCCCTTTTTTTGTATGTAAAGTCAGAAACTCCTATTTGCATTTCCTTTTCAAATAAAGTTGTTTTAAAGAACATTTTTTGAAATATTAATTTTCAAACTCAATATTATGAATATAAAAATAAAAAATAAATCGGGTGGCACAACGGCTCATGTAGAACCAGGGCCTAGTGACTAACAACTCGCAACCATTCCTGTGTGCGCCTGTCGACAGGAATGGAAGGGACCTACAATTTTATGCCGAATCTGAACGGCTAGACGAGAAGCACTTATTCGTGACAAGTGATACTCTTGCAGGATTTGTCAATTCCTCGCAAGAGGCAGTAGCACTGAAAAAAAACTTTATATTATGAAGAAAGAAAATTAAAATAAATGTTCAAAGTATCTTTTTTTCTTCAAAATTTCACGTAATTATGTACTATTTTTGCTTTCGAAATTCAATGCTCCTTATCAACTCATAGTGAAAAACTGAAAGCCAGATGATTCTAGGACGTTTACTTTTTAAGATATTAAAAAAAAAAAAAACTTCTTAGCAAAAACAAGAAGAAATGAAGTTGATGTTAAATAATCAAGGTTGTTAAAATGATGACTTATCCGCATTCTTCCTAGTTTTATTAGAAAGTGGAACAGAAGTTCTTTAATTTTACTTTTTTTTGCAGACCTAATATGTAATTCAGTTAAAAGTACAAGTGAACTCAACTCCAGAAATTAAAGTGCAAGACTCTTTCAAACTACATGAGACATTACTTCGAGAACTATATTCTTAAAATTTAAAAATGACAATATTTAAAAAAAAATCACAAAAATTTAATAAAAATACTCAAACAAACAAAATAACTTCCTATGTATATAATATTTCCCTGATCAAAGAAAAGCTTGAGCTAATTTAACAGAAACAACAACAAACAGCAAGACCAAATACAAAAATAAATAAAAATACAAAATTTAATAAAAAAATACATAATCAAAGATGTCATCCATGAAGCCATTATGGCTTATAAAAGACTAAAAATAAGCAAATAAAAAAAAATGAAAGGAAGCAACTTGGTTTTCCGCACACCCATATCAGAGAGGGAGAGAGAGGGGACTCACTTCTCTTCTATAGTTCGTTCGTTTAGAAAGAAAAACAAAAAAAAAAAACGAAAACCTATAATGGAGGATTACGATTTCACCCCCGTCCAACAAACCATTCATTTGATTAAATTGCAAAATGCTCCCCCACAATGACCAGCTATTGTTTACTCAATCCGACGTTTATCCTTGTGGTGTTGTAAAATGTCTTAAGTCTTAATGTTTTATTTTATTATTTTTTTTTTTTTTGTTAAAACCGTAGCAAGTCCTTATTCACACAATACATTATGTGAATTTTTTCTTTGCTGCCTCGCCCTTCGTCGCTGTTGTTTTATTTTCTTTTTTTTTTTTTTAAGTTCCGCGGCACGATTAAACGGACAAAAGTGAGACATTTTCACACCAATTGCTTTTCAATATTATTGTGCTTCTTTTGTTTCCTTTGCTACTTGTCCTTTATTGTTTTTTTTGTTCTTCTTTAATCCTGGATTTTTTTTTTCTTAAATTCCTTTGAACATTGTTTAAGTATTTTTTTTTTTGTTATGGACAGGAACCAAGTTTTCCCCTTGGACAAATTCGAATGCGGTGTGCTACAGTGTTTATCTCTTAAATTGGAATAATTTGCCTTTTTTTCAGGGTGGCGCCCAACACGAGACCTACTCAATTCACTTTAAGTTCAATTTAGATATTACAGCAGCCGAATAAATGAAATTAAATTTAACCCACCAAAAGCTAAAGGTCGTCTTTTAGGAGAACAAAATTTCGATACATGACGTTCGTGGTTGGCTGGCTTCTGTTTGCTTATCATAATTCAGAATTGGCCCCACAAGCTATGCCATACATAAGTGGGTTTTTGGGTAAGATAACAGTTTCTATGGACACCATCAAGTAAAAGGGTCTTATTAACCTTAACCGTAGAACAAAAGAAGACTTAAGGCATTTGTAGAACTAAACTCCAATGAATGTAGTGAACACCAATAAGTAGAAGGCTCACTAGCAATAGCAACAATATTTGAAGCCTAAAAAAAAATACGATAAATTTAAGAATGGAATTTATTTGTTGAGTAATTATCCTTTTACGGAATTTGTTGGCCTTTCTTTATCCTTATACTTTACGTACCAATCCAATGAAGAATTACTTCCGACTTTTTTTTTTCTATACTTATAGATATTTTTTTTGTTTCCCTTGTTGTTTTTGTTGCTTTTTAGCTTGCGGACACGCTTATTTTCTATTAGAAAGTCCCATTTTCTTATCATGTTTTATTATATTTGCCTCGAGATGTTGAATGCTTAAGCCTAATATATCTTCATCGTTTTATTTTTTTTTTTTTTTTTGTTTGGTGTCTTTCTTTTCTTAATGGTCTATTTTTTGTGTTTTATTAAAAAGATAAACGAAGGAAATAAGGATCAAAAGTTAAAGTTTCACTTTTTTGCTTTTTGATGCTTGTTTTTTTTTTTTTTTTTTTGTAAGGCTAAGGCTTTTTGACTATTAAATGTCAAAATTGGGTTTATACTTTTTAAGAATGTTTGAAGTTTAGGCTCATTAATTTATTTTGAAAAGGGATACTTTATTCTTTAACTTTTGCTTTTTTTTCTATTCTCTTTTTTTAGAAAATATCAGATGTAAATATTTGTGCTGTCCTTTGTTTTTTTTTTTAAATATGGGTGGGGCTAAAATGCAATCTATCATATTTCATTATATGACAACAAATTTGGCAAAAAATATACTTTGTACATTAGAGTGGGTTGAATTTAATTTAACGAAGTTTCTTTGATTTTTTTTGCAACCATGGAAATTTGGTTGCTTGGGGCTCAAAAAAATGTCTGTAAAAGTATATTGGTTCAAAAAGTTAAACGTTAAGAGGGCTCTCATCACAAATTTGTTTTTTTAAACTTAAACTCAAATCAAAACGTGGAAACAACGTTTGAAATGTATAACTTCTGAACCGTTGAATCTAGGCGAAATTTGTTGACATATTTGAATAGAATCTTTAATTGTCTAAAAAAAAGATTTTCAACTTTTAATTCCTTTAACCATTACTGTTTAGAAGATAATCAGTAGATACTTAAGTACAAACTTTACAGCGATTTCACTCAAAAACGTCAATGTTTTGTTCATAATGCTTCAAATATTTATGTACATCAAGAAATAGAGCGTGTATAAGCTGGTTCAAAACGGGAGGGCTTTCTTATTCCGCTACTTAGGTAACAGGGTTATTTTTCTTTACATTAAATGGAAAACAAATTATTTAAAAAAAAAAGCCAACGCACAATAATTGTCTAACTTATAGAAGATTTTAATCCACTTTATATAGCCCGATCAATATAGCAATAATTCTATCAAAATTAAAGGAAGTACAAAATGTTGTTAGGTTGCAATGATGGAGTAGAACACAAAACCACCGTTTTATACAGAAATTTGATATGGCGTGTTCCCGGAATTTCGGGTTTTGTGTTTTGTCGATTTGCAGGCTTATTTTGCATTTCTTGCTAAAAATGGTGATAACCAAACTTTTAGATAATTAAATTTTCTAGCTTGTTTTTGTAGACAATTTTTTTGTGAAATAATTATTTGTTGCTTAAAATAATCAAAAAGTGATAAAATTAAGAAATTCCCCGTTTTTTCAACTTTTGGACTATTTTTATCTAAAATAAGTGAGACATTCAAATGGAAGAGTAGTTGTAGAAGACTAAATTCCCTACAACTTTTGAAAAAAAACAACATTTTCGTACGACGAATAGATCACGGCCGGGAACTATAATTCAGCTTTCTGGGATTTTTTCCGAAGTAAAATCTAATTTTCATAGACTATTCATCCAAAACTCGAATACAATTCTCATGTTTGAGCTAGGTGCTCCAATAACCCACTTGAGGTTATTGGATAGAATTACAAAGAATAGCTATAAAAATGATATGCGATAGAAATATAACGGAAGCATTTTGCAGCCCTCATACAACGCTGCAATGTTTCATGTCTTTCGTTATTTTACCATAATTTTTATAAACAGTTTTCTACTGAAATAGCCCCTAAAAATATTGAACCATAATACTCGTACTTCTAGGAATGCACAACAGTTTACCCTTGAGCCCAACTTCGGACGCACTGTTAAGTATAGAGGTTATTTCTTTAGCCGCACGATAAGAATGTAGAATGCTTTATCTAGCTCTATTTTTCCCTTCCATTTCGATATTCAAAGATTCAAAATCAATGTGCACCATAATCTCCTTTACCTTTATCTCCTTACCTATTTTCCTAACGCTCGCACTGTATTTAATCTCAGTATTAAAAACCCCTTGAGTGCGTAAGGATTATTAAGTCTTTCTCCATGCATCGTCCAATTGTAAAATTCCGCTTGAATTGTTTGTATACCGAAATAAATGTTCAGCGTTTAGCTCCTAAGAAACAATTCGCTCGGGTTAAATTTACCAATTATCAGGTTGTTATTTTTCAACATGTTTGATAATGTAAGCTATGTTGATAAAAAGATAAACGATTTTAACTTGCTATTGAATTGGCAAAGATTAATTGTAAAATTTACATGACACCTTTAAAGCTTTAAATTAACGAACACAAATAATCCTTTTAAATCAACTTGGAAATTTAAATAAACTTACTTGGACTCCTATTAAACAGAAACCGTAACCACTCTGCTGCAATTGTAGTTGATCTGCTTCATTTCTTTTCGAAAAATCACTTTTTCTACTGCATTTAAATCAAATCTACTGAACATTTGGTTAAACGAACAAAAATTTATATTTTAACCAATAACTCAGATAGGATATGTTCGTTTGTCCCTCAAAACTCGAAGATGATATACAATTTTAGTAAATTAACACGATATTATGTTAAATTAACAGACACAACAATAAGCTAACCTCGATCTGTGAAGCTGTGAGGTGACACATTTTCCAAAACATCACACGTTAATAATTCAATTCTGGATGAGTGTGTAAAAATGATATTAAATGTCAGAACTTGATGAAGAATTACGAAGTTTTGACATTTTATTTCTCTTTTTCACACTCATCCAGAATCCAAATATTAACGTCTGAAGTTTTGGAAAATTTATCACTTCACAGCTTCACAGATCGAGAATTGATCTAAGTGCATCTTCATCTGGTTAAAAATTTGCAAAAAAAACTATAACAACATGATTTGCAGTCAAATTGAAATTTATAAGAAGCCATCTCCATTCTCCATGTCAAATAGCACGAACTTGGTAGAATTTCAATTTTTGTATTAACCAGAAGCTCATAGTGAAATAACAAGGCATCTTCTAAAGTCAAGCACAATGTTCAGTGTTGTGCCATGTAGACTATAAATGTAGACTACATGATTGTCTACATGTAGACAATTCAATGTAGACAATTTGCAATTGTCGACATAAATTTGTCGACAATGTAGACAATTCGTTAAACCATTATAATTCATAATTGTTCCTACTAAAATTTATTAAACCAAAAACAAAAATCTTAAAAAAAAGAACCAAGTTCTTCTATAACACAAAACCATAATTGTAACAACAAGAAAGTCGTGAAAAATCATCTCATCTAAATCTAAACGCATACCTATGTAGTTCTATGTTTATAAAAGCTTTAGGCCCAGTTTCACAGTAACAGTAGTAGCACTTTAGTGCGAAATATAGGACACAAAATTCCAAAATTGGCAGTGCACACTTGCCTGCATAAATTGCACTTAAGTGTCACTAACACAGACTGCGAAAATTACCAAAAAGTACCAATATGCGAAACTTAAGTGCAACTTATTCTAGTAAGTGCTCACTGTGCAACTAGCCAGTTTCAAATACATATATTTTTAATTAGAGTAGGTTCACTGAATCACTTTACAATGGTTTACTGGTCAATTTTTAAAAATCTTTCAAAGTTTGAGGAATTTAGTAATAAAATGATAAAATTCCACTTGCCAGTAAACCTTGAAATATTGTTTAAGTAATCAAATCATTAACTAATAAATTACTCACATAATTTTGAGTTCTTTTTTATCCGATTTCACTTCTTTTTTGCTAAGATATTGGGGCATATGAATTGAATATGCCCAAGATAGACCATAGACTGCGAATATGTCGCAGGTAGACCCAGGTTTAACTAAACTACAGTTTAAGGCAATTTTGGCTGACTGATAGAGACTGATTTTAATTACAAACTATGCTTTTATATTTCTATAAGATTATTAACTTGGTATACTACACAAACAGCTTCAAATATTTTGAAATGATAAACTTAAAAAATAGAATCAACGTCTGAAAATTTAGGTTAGGCGCCACTCCCCCTGAATGGAAAATCTGCAGTTTTCATTTTTTACCTTTATACTGTATGAACTTCAAATCACATCACTCTACCGATCTTCATTTTTCTACAGAAATCGGAAGTGCTTCATAATTTATAACGATTCTAAGAGAGTTTGTGGAAAGGATACCACACCCATAAACGAAAGACCTCAAATTTTCGATTTTTCTTTTGTGTAATGCACTTCAAGACCTACCGGTCTACCGTATTTCATAATCCTACAGCAGTTAGAAGAGCTCTTTAAATTGAAGAATGGAATAACTTCCAAAGTTTCATAGAAACAAAACATTTTGATAACAAAAAAAGCTATGAGTGATTTTGAAAAGCATTAGTTGGAAGAAGAAAACAACTCCCGGTTTTATTTCCACCCACGTGTTTCAAACTTTTATTTTAAACAAACACAATGGCGTAAAACCCAGATAAACTTAGTAAACCAGATAAGTTTATCTCGGAAGAAATTAACTGTCAACATTTGGATGGGAACAATATTCTGTAAAAATGATAACTTTATCTCATGAATTTGATGCGGAAAGTGTAGAAATAAACCTGGTACGCTGGAATAAGTCATTTGTGATGTTTAATTTAATTATTTCCCACGTCACGTCAGTATATATAAAAAGGTGTTCATGTAATCATCTTGCGGAAAAGTTTATTTTTCTACAAAGTGAAAAAATATCTCGTTGCATGAATACCCTTATTATAAAAATATCGTACCGGGCGTAAAACCAGATATACCTGGTAAATTAGATAATTTTATCTCGTTAGAAATGAACTGTCAAAATTTGTATGGCGAAAATATTCTGCAAAATAGATAATTTTATCTCACAAATTTGTTGCGAAAAGTGCAGAAATAAATCTGATACCTGGGATAAGTCATTTGTGACGTTTAATTGGATTATTTCCCACGTTTACGCAAGTATTTTTAAGGGGGTGTTCATGTTAACATCTTGCGGAAAGTTATATTTTTCTGGCAAGGCGGAAAATTATCTCGTTGCATGAATACCCTTATTGTTACTATAAATTATTAATCCACTTGTCTTTCGGTTGTAGCAGGACTTTTTGGAATGATTTTATTTGTGACATTTAAGTTATTGTTTACATTGTCGACACATTGTCTACATTGCCTACATTTTCGACATTTTCGACCGATTGTCTACGTTGAAATGTAGACAACTAAAGTCGAAACGTAGAGGAACAACACTGACAATGTTATTAAAACAGTGTCCTGATAATTAAACTAAAGTTGAATGTTATCAAAATTGTGTAAAATTCTGAGTTTTGTACATATTTATATGCGAAAACGCAACTTGTTAATTTAATAAGATTCTAGTTTTATATTGTACCTGATGTTTTATCCTAAGTGTACTTTATATTTCTAATACTTTAAAACCACATTGTGATTAAGCAATTGAGCAAGTAAGTAAGCCGGCCCATTTGTGCTTTTAATTTGTTTTTGAAATTTTGTCTTTTTGAAATGTTGAACCACTCCATTAAACTGTTCAAAACGACAAGTTATCATATTGATTCAATCATGGACTTAAAAATATATGACTTGACTATACACACATTTGTGTGTTTGTTTGTCAATATATGTACTTAAAAAAAACTTAAGTTGTTTTCCCAACAGCCAAGAAGATACAAACAACATACAAAAAACACAACAAGGAACACTAACCTCTGTTCTACTGTGCTGATGTGTACCCCGCTGCGCATCATGAGGCAACAAAAAAAAATGTAGCATTTTGTATACAAAATTGAATAATATGTTTGTCGTTTTGTACAATTTGTTGAAAAGGATCAACAAGAGCGCCCGGGGGTTCTTCGACAAAAAAGTAAAAACACCCAATAAGTTCGATATGGAAAATTCTATGTTGATGGGCGAAAATGTGTTATATTCGTACTAGTAGATGTATACACACTTTGTATCTGTTTTGTTTGTTGGCATTCTCTCTTTTCTACGGTACACCATTAACCACATTGCATAGAACCATCAGAACACCCACTCCACTCCACTCAACCCCACACCACACACACCAACCACCATCAATTTACCACCCATAATTGAAACGCCCATTTTTGTAAAGAAAAGAGGGCACTGCATTCGAGTGAACTTAATTAATTATTAATATTTTTTGTGGGCGTTGAAAAATTTCATTCATCAAAAATGGTTTATGCATGCAGCAAGAGACGAAACGAAACGCAAAATAAAATATTTTTTTTTTTTTTTTTTTTTGTTATTAAATATTATTTCAGACACAAAGAGATTTAATTTGATTTTTAAACATCTTTTTGCACCCTTTGCGCTTTGGTCTGACTTGATGATTGTGTACTTCCATTGAGCCAACTTTACATATACTCAACTCATCCAATGAATGGTTTACTTTAATTTGAGACTTTTTAAGTCAATTTATTTAATATTTCGTGAAAAAAAATTACCTTTAAAATTGATTGAAAATGATTTTTCATCGAAAGCAAACTTAAATTTTTAAAAGTTATATAAATAGATATTAATTGTATTAAAGTTATACAGACTGTTCTATAATACGTACCAACAGATAAAGTAGATTTAGTATACGATGAAGGGAGAAACACCCGGTTGGAGAAATGCCAAGTTTCTGTCTAGTTTGGGAAAAGCTGTAGTTAGTTTTCAGTAAGGAAAATCTAAATGAGGAAAACTTGCCAGATACTTGGCAAGCCCTTTGGAAAAATGCTAAGTTTCTGTCTAGTTTGGGAAAGGCCCTAGTAAGTTTTCAGTAAGGAAAATCTAAATACGGAAAACTTATCAGATAATTGACAAGCCCTTGCTGGATTTCAGTAGCAAAAATTTAGATGAGGGAAACTTTTCAAACACTCGTGAGGTCTTCCCTTGTAAAAACTTGTTGAACATGTTTCGGTACCCCACATTTTATAAGCATCATGCTATTTTACTATCATACGATGCCTTTTTCTCTCTTTCATTTGCCTTCTTTTTCATATCACACTTTTTAGTATGGGTGAAGTGAGGAAAAAGTCAGATCAGAACAGAACAACACAGATTTGTGAGAAACGTCAGATTAGTTAGATAAGAAAACCTATTCAGAAAATAAAAATCTTGTTCTATTCTATATATACATATGTATGATACCTATACACTTTCGACATTGAAATTTTGTATTGGCAAGAAGAAGATCGCGGGATCAAGACTTATGTAAGCATTGGCCTGAAGAGGCAAAAGGGTTCATAAATGCCAAAGCCCTTGTCCTAGCCTTGCCAGCCCCTTGTGCCAGTACGATATAAAATTCTCTAGTGTATTATTGAAAACTAGATTGTTTTTCTGAGCGGGTACATCTGCGATCGCGAAAACACAGATTCTGGTGTTTTTACGAGAAGAGTCAAAGCAGAACATTCAAAGTTCATGAAGGTACGTACTTGAAGTGAAAGCCGTGTTCACACCTAAAATTGCAAATGCACCCATTTACCCTGTTTGAATTTGTATTTTTTGTTTAAATGTGAAAGAATTCTCAGAGAACAGCAGACCATGTTTGTCTGTACGTTGCAGATCAACAAGGGCGTACGTAAACTAGATTGAAAAAATATCGATATTTTATTTAAATCCTTTTGATTTATTAGGTACGCACTTACTATTATCTTCATTCAGGTGTATTTCAAGGTCTGCTTTTTCTCTGATGGGAGATGAAAGTCGGGATATATCAGAAAAAGAACAACTTTCGATTTGTGTTCGTTCTTACGATCAGAAAAAAAGCGTGATTTGGGAAGTTCGTAGGTTTTGTAGAGTTGAAGCAATGGATGCAAGGACCATTGCCTCAGCGTTAGTGTACACACAGAGTGGAGCTGAGAGTGAGCAAAAGCAAAGGACAAAGCGGAGAAATCAAACACGTGTTGTGAAAGGAAAGCACACAGAGTGAAGCGTGCATCGTTCGAAGATGGAGCTGAGAGTGAGCAAAAGCAAAGGACAAAGCGGAGAAATCAAACACGTGTTGTGAAAGGAAAGCACACAGAGTGAAGCGTGCATCGTTCGAAGATGGAGCTTTTCTTTCACAACACGTGTTTGATTTCTCCGCTTTGCTCTATGCTTTGCTCACTCTCAGCTCCACTCTGTAGGTAGATTTATTGACGATGCAGAGGGCTTGATCCAAAGAAACTCAATGGGCAAGGCTTTGATGAATGTTCAACAATGTCAGGCAAAGAAAATGGTGTGCAGGCAATTTTTAGAAAAGAATACCCTATTGCTCTGTACTTCCATTTGTGCAAGCCATAAGTTGAATTTGGGGGTTCATGACCTGGTGCCTCATCACGTAAAACAAAAACGATCGAACGATATCGTTTTGGAGATAGCTGTCTTTATTTTTCTCTACTGAAGTGATAGAGATAGCAATATTGAAAACGACATCGTCCTATCGTTTTTGTTTTACGTGATGAGACCCCTGAATAATGTTCCAGAAATTTGAAACACAATAGCAACGATCAAAGATTTCATTAACTTTTCTCCCTTACAAGGAGACAGTTTGTTCCAAACATTCCTGCATTTTGTGAAACTCGCAGGTGGTCTGAGAAATATAAAAGTATTGTGATTTTAAGGGAAATTTTGGCAGCATCGTTAATGGGTTGGTGGAGCTTTCTATTGAAATTGAAGGAAACTCTATAACGAAAACAACAGCTTCTTGTTCTAATAGCAAAATACTCAGCCTATCTTGAGGCAAGTTGTAAATATTCTACATTCAAAAAAGTTAGACCTCCTCACATGCACGAAACTTGTGCCTCAAATTATATCACTTGCAAAGGATCATAGAGCAAATGTGGACTCAGGAATAGATGGACTTATGGCTGATTCGATATCTATTTCAGAAGAAATTGAAGTAGAACTTCTAAAACCCTTCGTCAAATGCAGATGAATTTTGGAAGAGATCGCTCCTTATTCCTCACTTAGATTCTTTAATTGCAGTACTTGAACGTAGATTCCCAGGCGAAAATTTACCAGCATATTCGTTATTTATGTTAAATCCAGCGAATAGCTATGTTAAAAATGTGCATACGTGATTTTAAAGAAAAATCAAAGAGTTTTTCCGAGTTCTACAATTTCCAAAGCTTTATTGGAGGGGCCGAATTGTGATATAGATTCCAAAAACTAAACATGCTAGATGTCCTACAAGAAGCAATAGCACTACTTTGCACCACAAGCTCCGCCGAAAGAACGTTTAGTACGTTAAGAAGAGTCAAAACTTGGCTTCGCTGAACCATGGTCGAAACTCGTTTAAATGGTAATTTAATCATCTAAAAACTTACAAAACAAAAAAAGTCCTTGAAAGATTTGCTGAAGACCCACGCCCAGAGATGACTATTTACTACATATGTAGTATTTCTACTACATTTATTTATTTTTTGCATCTCCTACGTAGCAACTACGTGAACTACGGTGCAGCTATGTGAAGATTATTCTTTAAAAAGTAGTCATTGTTTAACGTATAACACGTTAAACGCATAACATTGTTAAAAAAAAAAAGTTTTTTTCTATTGATTTTATCTATCTACTACAAATTTTTGAAATCTACTTCGTTTATTTTGCCAATTTGCTTCACTTTCTGGGCTCAGCATTGTCATCCCGGCCGCGCCACTTAGCATTTAATTAATTAAACAGATATCTTACATACGTACATCATAGGTTTCTTTTAAAAAAGTGTCATATAGATACAAAAAAGTCACATCCAGGTGTTCCTTGAGTACAAGTAGATTTTATATTTAAATGAATTAATACTAACTAAAAGTTATTTATTTTTATTTTTCTATTTATTTATGCTAAATATTTTTTTTTTTAAATCATCTTAATTGTTTATTGAACGAGTTTGTCCCCCCTGATCAAAATCCTGCGTACGCCCTTGCAGATCAAAAATATTTCTTATGAGCAGGGAAAGGATTTTGCTAACTTTGCCTATTTTGTTTGCGTGATCGTAAGAAATAAATAAATCGCGTGGCACAACGGCTCATCGCAACCATTCCTGTGTGCGCCTTTCGACAGGCTAGACGAGAAGCACTTATTCGTGACAAGTGATACTCTAAAAGGATTTGTCAATTCCTCGCAAGAGGCAGTAGCCCTGAAAAAAAAATTTTTTAGTTTTTAGATGGACGAGGCTGGGAAGCGATCCCAGACCTCCAGCGTGACAGTCGAACGCACTAACCATTACGCTACGGGCTACTACTTCGTAAGAAAGTATCGACTTTATACAAACACTATTCATGTCCTCCTGATTCAAAATATATGTATTTTATTTTGCCTTTTTTGTCTTTTTTACACGTTAGTGCTTTTTTTTGCCATTTTTACCCGTTGGTGTCTTTTTTGTCAATTTTGACTTGCTTGCTTTTTTTTATGAAAGTTAAACAAAAAAATCGAATATCAATGAAAATTTGAAAAAATCGAAAGGACCAATAATTGCAAATGAAGTGTTGAAAAAGTTCACTACTATTTTTAATGTTAATCGTGAACTTAAAACTGTTGAGTAAATGCTGTAATAAATGACGACGTCAACTCCACACTTTCCACACGTTGAAGTTGAAGTGAGACTAGAGAGTTTAAAATGGGCTCCAGTCGTTTCTGCTCAAGTAGTAGTAGCTCATTTAAGACGCTTCTAAGAGCCAATCGTAGAAAGCTGTTACCTGAGAACTTCAAAAGGCTGTTGGTAGTTCAATAAGTTATGTTTATATTCTCTTTATTTAATAAATGCCTTTTTTTGCCTTTTTAAGAATTTTTGTTTAGCTTTTTTGATTTTTTTAGGTCAGCAAATTCCTTTCCCTGCTTATGAGTAACAAGGACATTTTTTTGATATTACACTAATAATAATGAAAAGATTGCATAATAAATTAAAAAAAAACATATGTTCATTGTATTTTGAATTAAACTTTGCTGGAATGTTATTTTTCTTGAAGTCTATAATAGGTATATTGTATATACTCGAAAAGCCGCAAATAGTTAAGTAAAAATGTATGTTGTTACAAAGGCTTGAGGTTTTGGTTTTGCAAAAACAAAATTACCTTTTCGTTGTCGACTTCGGTCTTACCCGCGAGCTCAACTTTTAACTGGTTGTGGTGGCCGACTTTTCAGCACAGAAGACACAAAAATTGCTCAGAAAGTCGTTGTCTTTTTAATTAGGCTTGTTTCTTTCTACAGTGATGCGGTGGTGATGGTAGAATTATTTTCTAAGGACACCCTCTCTACCCCTCGCCCTCACCCTCACCACAACTTTTTCTTAAAACCTTTAACTAAATCAACAAGAAACTTCAAAGACCTTGTTATGTTTGTGCAGCTCATGTGATGCGAAGGCTGTGTGTGAAGCAGCCCAACTTTCAAGGAAATGTTCCTTAATTTCTTCTTTTTTTTAGTTCAAATGTTCGTTTTATTAGCTCCTTTTGTTGCTGGTATACTGCTACACTGATGTTGTTGTTGTTTTTCGTTTTCAGCATCCTATATATAGAAATGAGCACATCACATATAAAATAAGTGTCTTGTTGTTGTTGTAATCAGCTTTCTTATGTGGCAAAAGTTTGTTGTTTTTAGCCCCAAAAGTATATATGGAAACTTTGAAGGTGGTATACCTCAAAGTTGTTATTTGTGTGGGGGATATATCGAGGGGATGGAGAAAGGAATACCATTAAATATTAATTGAAAGGATATACGCGATATGCGGCAGCGGCACCGGCACCGGCTCTCTGTTATGCTTAAGTGTTATTTAACGATGTAAACTTTTGTTCCTTTGAAATTCAATCGACAGCAAGTGTCAATGGAGGAATTGTGTTGTATGTTCTTCAAAAATTCTGACAAAGAAGTGTAGGGTGGGTTGGGGTGGTTTGGGGTGCAGGATAAGGAATGGCAATATTATGCTTCTGCTCCTTTTCTATTTGAAATGTGATATTTATCAAATGATTTTAAAATTTGTCGTTTGAAGTTTTATTCTTCATCATCGATTGATGGTGCTTGAAGGGCTTTGATTAATTTATATTTCTTTTCGATTTTTTTTATGTTGTTCGTCTTCCTTTTCAATTCTTCCTGCCATCTTCCGATCACGAAAGGAAAAATTAAAAAAAAAACAAGAGTGTGTTGAAAATACCATGTGAATGAAGAATAAAATTAACATTTCTTCTAGGATTATTTTTAGATGAAAATGTATCGTATTTTTTTTTCAAGGAATTTCAATAGATTCTTTTTATGTGCGTGCTTGTAATGTACAATGTACGCGTGTATCTGTATATCCATATACTTAAATATATTTCCTCAAATTATGCTTTTTAACTTGAACACTTTATCAAATTTAAGTCTTATGTTGGTACATTAGCTGAAAGAGCCTTATTGAATTTATTAACTTACTTCAACAAACAATGAGTACCTATGCCTATGCTTTACTTATATACCTGCCTACTTATTATGTAGCTTTGTTTGATAAATTAAAGCTGATGATTGATGGATAGATGCTTCTTATTTTTTTGAAAGGGATTATATTTAAATGTTTGTTATCGGTTCATGGATTTTTTATTTAATTTCTAAGAAAAAAAAAACACTTCTTACAGTAATTTGAAATGTTTTAAAATAGAAAGGAAAAAAATGTTAATTGAAAGTAACTTAAGAAAATGAAATATCACCAAAATCCGGCCAGGTTTTTTAAATATTATTTTCTAATATTGAATCTTAAACAAACGATTTTTTGGTTTATAAATATAACTCTGTAAAATGTTATTTTAAGAATGATAAATAGCTCATTGTATATGTACACACGAAAAAGCAAAAGGAAAACATAATTCGATAAAAAAAAATAAAGATTTATTTTGTATTTATTTCCTGAATATATTTTGTCTTGACTTGGATTATAAAAAACGCTTTAATAAAGGGTTTTTCAACAGGGACGCTACAAAAATAGAGCAACAGGGACAGCAAACGACGCCATATTTCTCGCCGCTCTTTTACCATTTCTCTTCAGTAAGGTTTGTCATTTCATGATGAAAAGATATACGAGCCAACAACGAGTCAAAATTATTAAAATTTACTACCGAAATTCGGAGTCAGTGGCCTCAACGTTAAGAGCACTACGTCCAATTTATGGTCGTCATAATCGTCCTAGCAGATCAACAATTGAGCGTCTAGTGGACAAATTTGAATCCACAGACACAGTTCAAAATGTTCCCGTGCCAGTGAAAGAAGTGCCCGTAGTGTCGAGAATATTGCTGCCGCTGAGGCTTCAGTTGCAGAAAGCCCGAATGTGTCTCTCACACGTCGTTCTCAAGCATGGGGCATCTCTGTGACGTCGTTGTGGCGAATTTTGCGAAAAGATCTTGGCCTACATCCTTACAAGATTAGATTGACGCGAGAACTGAAGCCGTTTGATCACCAGAAGCGTCGTATGTTCGTGAATTGGGCTGAGCAACAACTTGAAAATGATTCGGATTTTCATCGAAAAATCATCTTCAGTGATGAGGCTCATTTCTGGTTGAACGGCTTCGTCAATAATCAAAATATGCGGTATTGGTCAGGCAGCAATCCACACGTACTCCATGAGTCATCATTGCATCCCGAAAAAATTACGGTTTGGTGTGGTTTATGGGTCGGCGGCGTCATTGGGCCGTACTTCTGCCGTGATGATCAAGACCGGCACGTTTCTGTGAATGGGGATCGCTACCGTTCAATGATAACCGAATATTTTTGGCCCCAATTGGATGATATGGACTTGGAGGACATGTGGTTCCAACAGGACGATTCCACAAGCCACACAGCGAATGTCACAATCAATTTATTGGAAACCAAGTTTGGAGAACGTGTTATCTCACGAAATGTTCCAGTCGCTTGGCCGCCTCGGTCGTGCGATTTGACGCCGTTAGACTTTTTTCCTGTGGGGCTACGTCAAGTCTATGTTCTATGCCAACAAGCCAACGACGATTGATGAACTTCGTACGAATATCGAACGAGGTGAAATTGCAGCAGTATCGGCCGATTTATGCTTGAAAACCGTCGAAAATTGGGTTCAGCGTCTGGATTTCTGCAAGCGTGCCCGTGGTGGCCATGCAAAAGAATCAAACGTAATTTCACAGGAATAAAGAATTTCATTTTATATCCAAAACCGTTTTTGTTTTATTTAAAAAAAAACATTTCCTTCAATTTACAGGGTTGAAAGCCCCCCCCCCCTCCCCCATTTCATCATCAGATTATGAAAAATTAATGTTACACCTATTTAGAAGCAAAAGCAATACAGTAAAATATTTTCAGTCTCGTCTGGTCGTGTTGAATTGAGTTTTGTCTCGGTGGCAGTCTCACCTTTTTCGCGAGAAAATTTGAATTTGCAGTCTCGTCCCGGTCTCGTCTCCGAAAAAATATGATTTCCGGATAACTTGAAGAAAATAAATATTTGATCAATTTATAAGACTCTCTGTAAATTTCGGTCCACATATACAGTCACGTCTCGGAAACTTAAAAGGCAGTCTCGTCTCGGTCTCGTCTCGGATGATTAAAAGACAGTCTCGTCTCGTCTAGTCAAGACCGAGGCCGAGACTTTTCACGTCTCGTGGCCAGCCCTAGGTACCACTTAAGAATTGGTACTTTAATAGAAAAAAAAAATAAAATAATATAATACATATCATACTACATTTTTTTTTTTTTTTTTTTTTGTCCACCTAAAAACTAAAAAAGTATTTTTTTCAGGGCTACTGCCCTGTAGGTCCCTTCCATTCCTGTCGAAAGGCGCACACAGGAATGGTTGCGAGTTGTTAGTCACTAGGCCCTGGTTCTTCATGAGCCGTTGTACCACCCGATTTATTTTTTTATTTTTACTACATTTTTTTGACTAAATCTACTGCACCCAAAAGTTTTTGACCGTTTTCCTCCTTATCTATCAATTTTACGAAAAAAGAGTTCTTCTTTTTTGTGTAAAACTACATGAGCTACAATGTGTACGTACAACTCTTTTCAAAAGAACCTATAGCTTTTGAGTAATTTAGAAAAGGTATAACCCCTAAATTTGTTTGCTCCTCTCTAAATTTGGGGTACTTTTTAAGAAATGTTTAGTACGTAAAATTGAAGCTCACCATCAAAATTCAGCTTTGTCGGAATTTTTTGGAAGTAAGGACATTTTGTATCTTATTTTCCTAAGCTTTAAAAAAGTGGGTGTGTTAAAAATCCAGTATGTAATATGCATGTTATATTCTTAACAAATTACAATGTTAATATACATGAATGAATGAATATAAAATTGGAGGGATATTGCACTGCGACCTTAAGATCTATTGTGCCCCCCATTAGGAGCAGCTCTTCCTCCAGATGTATTCCTCTCAAGAATTTGAGAATTTTGGAGTATTTTAAGAGATGGTATAGTCGCTCTCTTCTACCTGGTAGCGTTCTAGGTACTTTTTTCTTTGATGTATTAGTGTGCTACATCTGCCTAGAATATGGTCCGGCGTTTTCTCATCTTTGTAACAGGACCTGCATGTGGCACTGCTTACTAGGCCAAGTATACTAAGGTGTCGTTTTAGCTTGCAGTGTCCAGTAGGGCTGGCCACGTATCTTATTTTTCGGAGACGAGACCGAGACGAGTCTTAATTATACGAGACCGACTCGAGACCGAGACGAGACTGAAAATTTTCGATTTTAACGAGACCGAGGTGAGACTTACAAAAGTCTTGTCTCGTGGCCAGCCCTAGTGTCCAGTGAGGAGACCCGTTACAATTCTTAGGTTGTTTCTACTTAAGTTGATACAGTCTGTAAAACGTTGCTGGTTGTAATTCCCAAGTAATAGTTTAGCCTGTCTTAGCTTTGGGAATTCTTTCCAAGTTTTGGATCTTATTGCCTCCTCTTCTTTTTTGATTTTGTTTCTAATCACGTTTTCTCCTATTCCGCAATATGTTTCAGGTCCCGTTAAGGGAGTCGTTGCACCTATTTTTGCTAGGGAGTCTGCCTCTTCGTTGCCCTGGACACCTATGTGGCCAGGTACCCAATGGAGTGTGACAGTGTTATTTTTGCCGAGTTCATTTAGCCTTCCTACACATTCCCATACCAGCTTAGAGCTGATGGAGTAGAAGCTCAGAGTTTTGAGTGCGGCTTGGCTATCTAACATAATGGCAATGTTTTGTTTGTTATAATTTCTTTCGAGGTTTTGACCTGCGCATGTTCCTATCGCTTGTACTTCAGCTTGAAAAATGCTAGAGACTGTCCCATTGGTATGGGAAGTTTGGTTCTTGGCCCAAAAATTCCCACACCAGTCCCTTCTGTCGTTCTCGATCCATCAGTGTTCCACTTGATGGTATTTGCATTGAAAGTGTAGTTCACTGTTTCGCCTTCCCAGTCTTTTTTGCAACTTTACTTCGTTTGAAAGTTTTTCACAAAGTTATATTTTTTAATCATACCATCTCTTGGAATGTCAATAGGGTTTGTTATTGAGGACTTCTGAATACAGTCTCTTTAATATACATACTTTTAGTTTTTTTTTTTAATCAAACCGAAAATAACGATCAATTTAAACATTTCTAAAAAGTGGATGTTTCATGAATTGAGTATTAAAGAACTTAAATAAATTTGGTATCTAAAACAGTTTCTAAAGAAAACAACCTTCATTTTTATTAACTTTGACAATAAGTTAAATTTTTTGAAAATTCAGCATGTCAATTTACTGATTGTATCCTATAGTATTTCTTACGTAAGAAAATTTCATTAAAACCAGTTTAATGTTTCGTTTTTTTTTTAGATTTAAGGCCGTCTCTCCATACAACTTTGAACCACTAAGTGACGAATTGTTCTGCCTCAAGCCTATTTATTTGTGAAATTGCAAATTGTTCTGAAGTAAAGACTCAATAACACACTTAATTCAGAAGATTTAAGAAATGAATACTAATTACATTTAGATTTAGATGTTTTGTTTTAGTAAGTATACCCCACAGTGCACAAAATCACAATGTATCTTTTACTATAAAGCGGTTTATGTTTTGGCGCCATTTTTGAATGTAAAATGTTAATGTGAAGACAGACAGTATATTAGCAAAGAAAAGTCGCACAAATCTACAGCAATAATAATCATCATCATCAACTATGGTTTGAATATGGTGCAGAAGAAAATAAATATTTAACTGAAATTTGATTTTTAATTTATTAGACTCTGTAAATATTTGTCCAAATACACAGTCCCGTATCGGTCTCGTATAGGGTGCTTAAAAGGCTGTCTCGTCTCGGTCTCGTCATGTGAGACCGAGACTTTTCGCGTCTCGTGGCCTGCCCTACATATGTATATCTGGGAGCTGATTGTCCTTGAAAGTGCATTTAAGTGTCAAATTGAGCAGTTTTGAATGTCAGTATAAAAAATTATAAGTCTAATATTCAGTAGGTATTCGCCCCTTATAACTGACAATCTCCATTAGTTTCGATGGTAGTGCAATTATTTCTTAAAGAAATACGAACTGCTGATGCCACAAGACACGTAAGAATTCTTTCTTTAGTCGCAGAATGTGGAATGCTCTACCCAGTTCAGTTTTCCCCTCCTATTATTGTGGTCTAAAGACATTGAAAACCAATGGTGCATCTGTATTTCATTTTGAATCCCCTCCAACATAACCAATCACTCGTGCTGTGTACATCATTTAAAGGGCAATCTCAACCCCTTTAGCACGCGCTAAATAAAATATAAAACAGTATCCCCCTAACTAAGTTAAATTAAAAATAAAAAATTGTTTGAAGCAGTTATCGTCGTTTTAAAGGAAAAATTACTGTGTTTTCTGAATAGAGCAGTTAAAACAATTACCCCTCAAAAACCGTACTTAGACCATAGATACATGTAAGATTTGTTTTGATTCTTTGTTCTTATGAAAAATAAAACATTTCTACAAACTTTCATCAACATACCAGTCTTGGAAGGGGTTTACTGGTAATAGTAATCCACTTTTCCCTTTCCTTAAAAAAAAAAGACTCTTTCGCCCGAGATATTTTGATGGACTCTGTTGATTCTTATTTCTTATGACAAATGAAAAATGTGTTCTAAATTTCATAACCATACCGTCGGAGCTCGGTTATGTAATGCTAGTTGCACTCAGAAATATCAGTCATCAGTTTATAAAACCGACATTACTTTTTCAAGGGATTTCAAGACACTTAAAATCTGTCAAACTAATCGTGCCATTTACATAACGGTATCAAAATCTAGATTTTATATCTTCTTTGGGCAAATACTCTACAATATTTTCATATCAGCCAGACACCTACAGCAAGCGCTCACATCACCTTAAAACTGTCAAAATAATATTTCTGTGTTACTAAAACGTTATTTTGTTTGCTTATTTTAGGTGTTTTTAAATGTCTTGCTGATGAATGGCTTCTGATGAATACGCCCACTGTAGATGTATGACTGATGGGTAATTATTTTTAAACAGTTGCCCATAGAACATATAAATATTAGCTTAAAAACTTTAAAGTAAATGGCACGATTTGTTTGACAGAATTTAAGTGTCTGGCTCACGTTAGGCCCCACTGTAGATGTCTGGCAAGTATCTAATGACATCATCCCCATAGATATATCAAAAATTCAACTTTGATAAAATAACGCAATGTTGCAACATTTGTTTGCAAACTTTAACATTTACTACCTCTTATTTGCACCCGGATTGAAGAATCTCAGTATCTTCAATCCTTCTTGTTCTTAGCTACAATAGTATCTGTACGTCAAAATAACGTACGTCTGGCTGCCCTGGGCTCTTATTCTATAAATGCATTTAAATTAAAGGCATTACAGTAAAACCCGCTTAAGGGAAACCCACTTAAGAGAAAAACTAGCTTATCTGAAACACTTTTTTCATCCCCGAGTATTTGTCGACCAATTTCCTTTAAAACAGTCCGCTTAAGTGAAACTCTCTTAAGTGAAAAACCCGGATACCTGAAACATATTTTCGGTTAAATTTTATATTTTTCATCGAAAAAACTCTCTTAAGTGAAAAAATAATGATAATGAACTAGAGCTAATATAATCGTTGTTGGTTATTGAAACTATTTCATTTTAATTTTCGCCAGACAACTACAAAAGATAAATACAATTTTTTTCTAGCTGAAAATCTTCGCTTTGTGGTATTTTTAAATCCACTTAAGTCAAATTTTTTTCTCACTTATCCGGACTCCGCTTAGTTGTTAGCTACGAGAGCAAGTTCGTTCGATCCAGTCGTGTATATTTTTATATTATTGAACCAAAAAATTCAATATTGCACCTCTAAAATCATTAGTGTGTAAAAAAAACTAATCCTCAATATCACGCCAAAAATTCCAAGCACAAACAAAAAAACAAACTATAAAATTAAAAATCACCGATGAATTTCACATCACAAACAAAAATCATATTCCGCGTAAACCGCAAATGAAGCGATAAGCTTGTCGTCACGTTAAATATTTTTGTACCAATTATTTGCTCTGTGTCCCCCACATCATCGGTCGTCGGCGTCGGCCGTGTCGACCGAGGTCAACAAAAATTCATTCTGAGTTTAATATAAATAAAATATGATACTAAAGCGAAAAAAAAAATATTTTTTTATTACCAAATATACACAAACGTAATTCCTAGTGCAATTGCATTCGTCTATTAAAAACGTGACATTCCTCGTGTTTATTTCATTTCAAAAATAAAACAAGACACAACAAAATAAAAAAACAACAGAGCAGACAAATTGAAAATAGAACTAGCAGAGTGGAGCTTTAGCAAATAAAAGGAACTTGGGGAAAAAGCATTCGCTCTTTTTGTTGTTAGAATTTTTTGAAAAACAAAAAAAAAACAACAAAAATGTCCTTACTATGGACATGTCATGTTCCATGAAAATACCATCAGGAACTCTAACTCTCCAAACACCGCCTCCTCCATACATCACCTCAACATCCTCTCAAGTAGGTAATTCATGCAAAAATTCCAATCACGGTGATTAGTTTGTTCGGTAAACTGATACTGTTTGTGAAATAGTGCAAAAGTGCGAGCAGAGGGGATTTTTAATCCTTGGACTCTTTAAAAGAATCACGTCGACGTTGTCGTCGGTCATCGTCAAAGGTGGAACATGACAATTTTTCAATAAAGGACAAACGATTTGGCGTAAATGATGCGATTCAGTGCGATTAATTGCCAACGAACTTTTGATGCCGAATTTAACTGCACTTGCACAGCACACACAATTGTTGATGCGATGTGTAGTATAGTTGAAAATCTCGTAATCGCGCTTTTGATGTTCTTTTTGTTGCTGTTCTTCATTTATTTTAATCCAATTAAAATTTACTAAAAATAAATTGATTATCCTGATGGCTTCCGCCGGCCGGGGGGGGGGGTTATTTGCCAAAATTGTTTCCAAAGAAGTATAGTCAGAATAAAATTCGGATTAATAAAAAGGGAGCTTTGTTTGTTTTTTCGAAAACAAAAAATATGTTCGTCGTTGGACCGGTTTTTCAAAAATATTATTTTATGTATTTAAAACTTTGAACACATTTTTGGGAACAAAATTTAAAACACAATTTTAAAGTAATTATTGATATGTATGCAGATAAAACAATGATCAATAACCCAACAAAATTTACAATTCACATTGATAAAATTTAAGTGTTAAATTAATTTATAATCTCTTTTTGAAAAAATCCAATTTTCAAAACAAAATATTTTTTTAAGTAAAAAAAACATTTTTTAATAAACTTTTAATACGCAACTTTTTAAAACGTTTTGGAAGCTCCTGGACAACAAAGTTAACTCGAATCGGTTAATAAAATAATGAGAAAATTGGAAATATGAAAAATGGGTAGTATGGAACTACTGTTAATAACAATGCTTATTAAAGAGCATATACTTTATTGCAACAAATCGTTGAAGCGGGTTTCGAGAAAAATAAGATTTTTAAAATTTTTTTTTGTCAACATTTTAAGGGTAGGCACCGTTATTTTTAGGTCCAGGAACAAGATTTGTTCAAGAATTTTATAAGGTATTTAAAACCACTTTATACCAAGCATGGGGAAGTCCATGCTTTTTTTCAAAAATCGATAAAAAAAAATGTTTCAATCAGTAAAACTTTACGACAACGCAAAGGCCTGTCGGTTTTCTATTCAACAATGTCAACCGCAAGCTCCGAACGAGCCTTTTTTGAAAAGCTATAGCCATATAAAGATTTTTAGTTTTGGCACAAAAATAATGGAATTACTTTGAATTCAAATATCTTCGCAAACAGACCCCATAGAATGTTCTAGTTTTTAGATATGAATAGCTCTCAAAAAACTGATAGAGCATTTCAAAAACTGCAATGTCGTCACAGGCTTATTTGCGGGACTGTAGATAACCAACAAAGATAACCAAGGTTTCAAAACTTAAAAAAATAACTTTGCATGCAAATATTTCAAAAACTAGACCTTGCAGAAAGGTTTGCTTTGAATGAGTTGATAGCATTTGACAACACCTTTTTACTTAGGTAAATTTCAATAGGTTCCGGAGACTTTAGAAAAAAAATGTGTTTTTGGGCATAATGGGGCGGCTTTTAACTTTTAGCACCTCATATATGGGATATTCGCAAAAAAAGTATGCCATCTAAAAGGCCAGTAAGTGGTCCAAAAAGGTCAACTAGTTTCAGAAATTGGTCGGCCATAGAAAATTTTTAATCAAGGGTTACATTTTTTCAAGGTCACCAACTATTTTTGGCACCTCATTTATGGGATATACAAGTATACCGTTCGAAAGGCCACCGGCTCGTGATAAAAGGTCAGCTAGTTTCAGTAATTGGTCAGCCATAGGTTATTTTTAATGAATTTTAAAAGTTTGGTTCAAGGTCACAGTATAAGACTTTTAGCACCTCATTTATAGAATTTATAAAAAATGAGTATGCCATCTAAAAGGTCAGTAATTGGTCAAAAAAGGTCAGCTAGTTTCAGTAATTGGTCAGCCATAGATTTTTTTAATAATTTTTTTCAAAATTTCCAAGGTCAGAACTATTTTTAAATATACACCATCTGAAAGGTTACCTAGACCTCATAAAAGGTCAACTAATTTCAGGAATTGGTCAGCCATAGTTTTTGTTTAATTGAATTTTTAAAATTTATTTTTTTAAGGTCGTATAAGACCTCACCTCATTTGTGGGATATTCGTAAAAGAAGTATACCATTTGAAAGGCCAACGACTCGCGATAAAAGGTCAGCTAGTTTAAGTAATTGGTCAGACCTAGGTTATTTTATATGAATTTCTGAAATTTTTTGTTTTTCAAGGCCGTATAAGACTTTTAGCACCTCCAATCGCTCCAATCAGTAAAATTTTGAACGACAATGCAAAGGCATGTCCGTTCTTGATTCAACAACGTCAACCGCAATCTCTTGTGGGCCTTAACACGTGTCACAGAACAGTTGAAAATTCGCTTAACAATATATGTACATGGAGTTTATTTTAACCTAAACAAAATCCGCAAAAGTGCAAAGGTTGAAAAAGTAATCGATTCTGGAGTAATACAAAAAAAAAAACTATATCTGCAGTTTTTGCAGAAAGAGAAGTTTGTGATAGTTCATATGAAGTTTATGCTTATAACCGTTTAACAAAATTTAAAACATCCTAAAATATACCATTACAATCATTAATTGCTCAAATTAGTAGGCAAAAAAGTAAATTTTGGAAATAATTAAGTTTTTTACTTAACATAGCATTTAAGATAAATAGTAAAATTCATTAGCATTCATCATTTCTTGCACTTTTGCTGATTTTTTTAGTGAAAGGCTAAAAAACTCCAATGTATTTCGCATGGGAAATTTCAACGGCTCTGTGGCACGTGGCACAACATTTTGCACAAAATTTGTTTTATTTTAATTAGATCACTTGTTAACCCAAAAAGAACTCAAACTTTGCCAAAATAAGCACAACCCTAATTCAAGAATCTAATAAATCAAAAGAATGGTTTTACCAGAGTTTCCAATAATAACTATTTTTCGAACAATCAAATTTACCAAAAAAATATCCTTTTTCTATATACACATATAATAGAAAATATTTAATAGAATTGTTTTTATAAAAATCGTAGCAGCTGCTTTTGAGAACAATAGTATATTTTCGGGTTTCCACCAAAATTCATCTGCATAATCGATCTTAGCAAGTACAATTCAGGAGCTCTTTTTCAAGCTCATTTCATTGTTAAATCAGGAGTCCCGCAGGATAGGCACTTAGGACCGCTTCCTTTTATCTTTAATATCAATGATGAACCCCTCTGTTTACGTTATAGTGAAATAATTATTTTTGCAGATGATATGCGAACATGTCTAAAAACATAAGATCTGCCAATGATTGCAAAATGGTATTAACAGTTATTTTATTTGGTGTTATAAGAACGGTTTGAATTTTCTATATATTATACGTTTCGTGGAAAATATTTTGTTCCGTCGGCTGTTTTGGTCACAATAATTTTAGTAATGAAACAAGAATTGTAGCATTAACTTTTCCCGACGTTTCGACAGCGGTTGCTGTCTTCTTCGGGGGGAACTTTTTTACATAAAAAATACAAATAGTTTATCACAATGTTAGCAACAAAAATAACAATAAAATTTGAACTTACACTTTGAGAAATATAAACAATAAATTTACATAATTTATAAAAATTATTAATTTGATACCAAATTATTGTTAATGAAAAATTAGAGCTCTTCTGATAAAGAAGTTTAGTCTGCAACTAAAAAATATAAAGAAAGAAAGCGGCTAGCTATTATGATGAAACCAGTGAGCAGTATACCGCTGAAATATTCTGTGTGTCTTGCTTTCGATTCATGTTGTTTTTGTTGTTTAAAATATGAAGCGTTTCGAGAGTGTATCGCTTTGAGGTATGCTTTTCCGTTTGAAGAACTTTGACACCTTCGAAATTAGGAGAATGGCCATATTCAATTGCATGACTAGCGAATGCAGTTTTTGCAGGATTTTTTGTGTTGATATCGGACCTGTGATTTGACATACGTTGTCGCAGAAATTGTTTTGTCGTTCCAATGTAGGACAAATTGCAGGATTCGTCGGTTTTCCCTATACAGTCGATTTTATATTCTACATCCGTACATTTGTCCTTATCAGGTTTCACCTTTAGCCTGGTGTCTCGTTGGACTTGCAAGCCAAACGAACGTCTTTCACTTTTTTGGTGACCATTTCCTTAAAGTTCTCGGTCAAATTAGGCACATAGACAACGCTTCTGAAAAGTCCATCTGTAAGTTGATCAACTTTTAGGTGGGGGATTTTTTGGCTGTACTTTGAAATCAAACCCCGTATGACCGCAACTGGGTATCCATTATTTCTTAGAATGTTGGTTATTATTGCTTTGTTGATCGAGTGGAATTGTTCGTCACTAAAGGTAAAAACTTTGTTCACTAAATTGGAAGCCGTGTTCATGATATTATATTTGGCTTGGCTAGAACGAAAGTTAATGAGTCGTCCTGAGGCAGTGCTTTTTGGAACCAATCAAAAGAAAGATGGTTTTTGTCTCGCAAGATTTTTACATCAAAAAATGCTTTCGAATCGTTGTTCTCTCTTTCGACGGTAAACTGTATTTTTGAGTTTAATCCGTTTAGGATCAGCAAACTATCCTCAATTTTCCGCTTATCCAATCAAAAACAAACAGCAAAGCAACTACTAAAAACACTGCAAACACTGGGATTTCAACTCGGGGCTAATTCTATTCTGCACAAGTTTTAAAAAACATTCAACTAAGTTCTTGTTAAAAGCAAAAAGCCTACTATCAAATAAATTTTTTTCAACTCTCTCGGGTCGTTTATTTACAGTTTAGAGAAAATTTATTTTTAAAGTTGACTAAAATAAAAGAACAACACAATGTGTTTCACAAATTAAAATAAAACATTTTAGTAAGAGTACGAAAACCGTTACTAATGGGAATCAACAAGGTCTTAAGAGATCTTAATACTAACCCAACCCTTTATGCCTAGATACTGATTATTTTCGTAAAGTAATTTTGAATGAAAATTTTTAAAAGATTTTCAACCAAAATTCATCCCTATTGTTTTAAGGTTTGAAGAAATTGTCAAACATTTTGTGTGATATTTCTTACACATTCAAAATGGTTTATTTTGCTCCCGTTTAACCAATACCCAAAGACTTTTCAGAGCCTTTGTCAAAGCTTAAGTAGACCAATGCAACGTTTATTTGTGCCTTCTCCACAAAATATTTGTTGTTAAGGTATTTTCAAACTAACCAAACAGTCAAGCCCTTGCGTTGTTGGATAAATTTTCTAAAATACAAAAGCATTTTAATCCTTTCCTTCAATCAGATGCTTCATAGTCCATATCCGTATGCCACCATACCTATACGACATACGTTTAAAAGGACCTTTTGTTGGAATGTATTCTCATTCGGACAACTATATGATGCTGCTTAACTACTGTGAATGTCCTGGTGGCTTGTCCGCGTTTGTGCTGTTGTGCGACTATGGTACTGGTAATGGCAGTTGGCTGTCAATTATTGCAGCTATTTTAATTGTCATTTCGTTTTGGGCGGTTTGGCTATTTGATGGTGGACTATAAATATAGCAGCAGGACGTTGATGCTGAATCATACAAAAAACGGTTGAGTGATTAACTACCAAGGATACGAGTTAACGACGCACGGACGACGCTGTGCACGGTATCGTTGCCGGTGGCGCGGCTGGCGGTGCGGTGGTGTATAGCAATATTGTACGCTGTTAATGCTTGTAACTGCCTTGTCAAAGTGGATTTTTTTTGTTGTTGTTGTCTTTAAAGCCGATTTAGAGGCTGTTTCAAAAGTGGATTAGTTTTGGGATTTTTTGTTTGTTAATTTGCTTTGTTTTTTTGACAGAGAGATTTGTTTTTCTGTTTTTTTATTTTTAATCAATTGTTTGGGTTTATTTAAGTGATTTTATTTTGCAAGGTATCTTCACATACCTACTTGTCATTGAAATGATTGTTTTGCTAGGCTTAGTATAGTGAGCAGAGGATTATCAATTATTTGATAATAAATCCCGACAACACGCTTAAATAGATTTGGAATTTGTTTTTCATGAAATTACATTATATGGGATTCGGGGAATAATTCTTGATAATTTTGATTGTAAAACCAAAATTCAATAAACAAAATTTACTATTGGATCAAATACTAACTTGCTTTTCTGATTCAATGCTATAGGGATAAGGCATTTTTTTTTTTCTAATCCCAAAAGAGGCTTGGATGACAAAAAAAGTGAGGTTGGAACTAAACGATTAACATGTAAAACACTTTAGGCTTGAAATTGATATTTTTTGCATGCGAAAATATTTTTGTATGCAATTATTTTTTTTTTTTTTTTTTTCAATAAACTTCAATAAATATATATTACCTATACAAAATTCAATGGAGTTTTGATGAATTAAGGAATTTTTTCATAGAATTTTATTTTTTGCATAGAGGGAAAAATCGGCTTTACTCCAGAATTAACTTATGTATTTTCAAATAAGCGAATGATTAAGTTTTAAAGGCTTCAATTTAGCGGCTTTGACTGTACGTACGAATTAAGGAATAAGTACGCCTATACGAGCAACTATTGAACCTTGAATATTATATTCCCTGTCAGATCGTATATCAATTCAATGAGTTAGATAAACGACAATAATCCAGTAAGACACAGGCAATTCCAAGAAAATTTAGTATTAAACTTGCTCCTTGGTTTATTCCTATCGTCAATATAGAAAGACAAATGTATTACATTGCTCATGCGGCTATATCTTTAAGCCACAATCAATTTTAATCGATTTTATACAAAATGGCACCAAACCAATTGAGATTGGCTTTTGTAGATTGATGATAATGTGGTGGCGCGGTTGAACGCAATGAAGCATGCACTATTGGCAAATCATACTTCAGTTGGAGTTATATTATCACCGCTAGTCGTTGTCGCCGGCGTGCGTCGTCGTGCGACGACCGACGTCTTGTGGCTAATCAAGGACCCAGCATGAGTAAATACTAACTCACATGTACAATCTGGAAAGTGTATAGTGTGTCGGTGGATGTGTTCTTTGGGAGGATCTGATTAATGAGAATTATTATTAAACCCACAATAACGACACGACGACGACACATACTACAATAATGACGATGACGACGAAGACGACGACGAGTACCATGGCAAAAAAATATTGAAGAAGGGTAAAATAACAACATCCTGTTTATACAACTACTGTCTAAGTCATACAGTGAATGAATATGCGTGTATTATGTCTTCAATTATGCATTTACTTAAACATAGACTCCGCATAGATACTGATGTTATGTGTATGACATTATGCTTATATGTTATTGACACAAAACTTTGCCGTGGACTTGTGTAAGACCTAGGCAAAAGTGCTGAAATCTTGCACAAGGATATTTCAAGGAAAAGAAAACTTTTCAACTTTAACAGTGTGACCATACCTAAGGAAAAATATTTTTTTTTTTATAATTTGCAAAAGCCCGCAAGGGAATAAAATGCACGACTGTATCGTAGGAAGTGGATCACGTAAAATTTCAAAAATTGGATGTGCATTCGAGAATTATTATCAAACACATGGATATTAAAAAATAACTTCAAAACCAAAACAAAATAATTTGTTTAAATTCTTGAATTTCTAACTTAATGTTTGAGTTTAAGTTAAACAAAAAAGGTGCCTTTTGATATCTTGTTCAAATACGAATTTACGCAAATAAAATTTAAATATCGTTGGGAAGGTTTTTTTTTTTTTTTTAATAAATTTTCTGTGAATATAAATTTGAAAACACTTTTGGTAAAACAAATCGCCAATTTAAATTAATTATTAATATGCAGACAAACATTTAATTTAGGAAAATTTCGAATTTTCAAAAAACAATTGAAAACAAAAAAAAAAATTAAACTTTGAAGCAACTGTATTAATAAACTATTTTATTTTATTCCAATAATGGAAAACTCGGAAAAAGGAATAAATTTGACTTAACTCTTTAAAAACCATTGGGCCATTACAAACTAGCTCAATTTTCAACCAGACTATCCTGGGGAAATGAAACTTTGTTGGCGAGGGAAGTTAAGAGTGAGGAATGGAAGGAACAACAGTTTGCTCCTTGTTTCGACCGGAATAACAAAGTTTAATTACTAATATATACACAGTTGTTTGTTTTTAGGCAAAAAAAAAACAAATCTGTTGTCATGCAAAACTGAAAATTCTTAAGAAAGTTATTTTTTTTTTTTCGAATTTCAAACTGAAAAGTATAACTACATACAAAGCCGCTTCATGCACACAGAATTTTCAGCCGGCTTTGCTCAACCCGTGTGCGACTGTAGCAAAAGTTATTCTTCGGTTCAGTTCAGTTCAAAATTGAGCCAGTGTAGTGAGAGATAAAGCATTCACACTTTTTTTTTATCAAAACCGTTGAAGCCCTTTTCCAGAAAAATAACATATTTCTAAACGGGTTTTCAGTATTTTTTTGATTCTAGGAACATGATTTTTTTTTTAAGTATTCTAGAAAGTGTTCACAAATCAGAACCATCACTTTACCCTAAGTTTCAAAAAATGTCCCTTATCTTTTCGAAATATTAAGTTTTCAAAAAAAAATTGATGTTTTTTAAATTTCAAAAACGATTTTTAAAAAATGTTGGTATACAGTGTGATTGGAATAAGATGTGTGACAAAAAGTTAGAGCACGTAGGTTGGGCCGATACAATTAAAACAAAAATCGTACAGGAGGGGGTCTATTCCATCCCATTCAGACGGCGGAGGCAATTTTCTAAACAAAACAAAATAAATACTCGAGACAAGAAAAATAATTTATTAAAAACATCGGTGTAACTAACATTGCCATGCCATACCTGTTTGAAAGGCCAGAAATACTTTCTCTATTTTTTTTTTTGGTAAAAATGTTTTAGTAAAACTTCAAATTTGAAAACAAAAAAACTGAAAAATATAAATTATTAACTATTTTTTTTTTCAGAATGGGTACGTTTAGATGACTAAAGCGACTTTTAAGTAAGGAAACTTGGCCAGCTTTCAAAAAATTGACTTCAAATGAAGGGAACTTTTACTGGAAAGTGACTGGAAATTTAGTCAAGAGATATCTGTCTTAATTTTAAATCAAGTGTGTTTTTGTCAAAATTGTCATTTGTGAAATTAAAAATCGGTTTGAATTTTTAAAAATTATTTGTGCGGTCGAGTTAATTAAATTTAAAATGAAGTTTTCCGTACATGACGACGGAATTTTGTGTCCATGTCGAGGATTCCCGTTTTCTAAGCGATTTTCAGGTTAAATATTCGAGAAAAGTTATTAGTTTGACATAAAGACATGCGAAGAAAAAGTTAATTATGTTGATTATCGTTCAATGGATGTAGTTGACTGAATATTAAGCTTTTAAGTCTCCTGAACGTACCCAATGTTACGTAATTAAGTATTGTTTTCGTTTTCAAAATTCAGTACTCTTGTCAATTCTTGGTCAAAACGTGAAAACCAGAAGGTTCTAGGATGTTTACCTCTCAAAACATTTGAAAATAAAGATACCAGCTTCTTAGTAAAAACATGAAAAATATAAGCTGAAATGATCATTTAACTTGATTTATCTTAGTTTTATAAGAAATCTGTATCTTCAAATATTTTGAAAATTAAAAGTCCTTGAACCATCCAGTTTTCAGTGATTCAATTAAAATTGAAAATAGTACCTACTTGATTACGTAAACTTTCAAAAAAAAAAAATAGTTTGACATTTTTTTCATTTTTTTTTTTCAAAACTTTGAGTTTGAAAATTAATTTTTCAAAAACTGTTCAGTAATATAAAAATATTTATTTAAAAATAAAACAAAAAACACGATTTCTAGCCTGAAAAAAGTATGGGATGACTTAGTAAATAATAGTAGATATTGGTTTCGTGTCAAAAAAAAATACGAGGTTTTAATAAAAATATTAAACATTAGATACGATGATGGAGAAATCCAAAAACATGATTTTTGTCAAGACGTCCGTCGTCGGTCTGTTTGTCTGTGCGATTGTGCGTCCTGATGTACATGGTGCTAAAGCCTAAACGAATAAACGGTTTTGCTTTAAATATGAAGTCAAGTATTTTAATGTGATTTCCTAGAGGAGCAATTCGAACTTTTATTTTAGCTCATCCAGGACGGGTAGCTGCCATAGAAGGATTTTGGTTTTATCAAGTTTTCTCGAAAACGACTTCAACGATTTTGATTAAATTTCGTACATATTATCTCTAGACCATTTCTAGTAATACTGCATACCACATTTGTCCCAAAATTCGAGTAATGGATATAAATGTATGGTTCTTTTTTTTTTTGAAAAATTGCCCTTTTGTATACCTATTTACGTACATACATATATTCCCTCATATCTCGTCAGGGGCTTTGTTGATTTTATCATAATTTTTCAATTCGGTACTTCTAAGTTAGCCAGCAAATATTGCATTTAATATTTAGCTTTTTAGACAAAAATTATTTTCCTTGTGGGTAGAAAAAATTGTATACGGCGGAAACCCACAATTTTTGGGCCTAACTAAATCTCCTAAAACTTAATATCTACGTACCAAAATTAAAGAAAATGCGTCTAGCAGTGTGTGCTGTAGCCGCAGATAGACAGAATTTTATTTCGTCTGTGATATACCATCCTTATAGCAAGTGTGATCATAATCTTGAGTTAAATTTGATTTTACAAATCCATTACTTGCCTCATCATATAGAACTTGCATGCGTGTACAAATTTAAAAGTTAGGTGATAGTTGGTTAAAGTTGCGTCTATTCAGAAAAATTATAGTCAGCAAAAGTCAATCAAAAATTCTTATTTATAGAATTTAATTTTCTATCAAATAGAAAAGTTCATATAAATTCATAATAAACTGAAAAAAAAAATATTAACGAATAGATTTTTGAAATATCGATTATAGAGTTTAGGTCTACTCGTCACAAATTCTATTTTGAATAAAGGGCGAATTAGTAATCGTCTGACTAACTTAGATCTGCAAAGTTTGTATTCGTAAACAAAAATTGAAATCTGACATCAGTAGGCCTGCAAAACAAATAACGTTCGTAAACATCAAAAGTACGCAAAAATCAAGTCGGCGTCGGGCCGACTCTGAAAAAAAAAAAAATTGAAATTAAAACAGGAAAACATTTACATAGGTAAAGGGTGGGTCATCATTCCCAAGTAACATTTTGCCTCTTATAAGATGCTCCAAGAGTTTAACTAAACTAATTTAAGGGATCTAAAAGTAATCTTGAAGAATACTTCTAGATTTCTATAAGACAATTAAAAAGTACAAGTGACCTCAACTCCAGAAATAATTCTGTTTCGCCCAATGTATAACAGTGGGCTCTTCAGTCAGTCTGTTATACCCTACTAAGACACAAATTTTGGTCGATGTTTACCGACTCTTATAAAAATCACAGCAAAAAGATACTGTGAATTTTATTATTCCAGGGGAATTTGTTTAAATTCGTGCACCCAGAAAATAAATACCCGTGGTCAGGTTTTTTTTATAATAAGAAGATGAAGAAATTTAAATATTAAAATATTGAAATTACTTCTGTTTTAAATGGAGTGAATGAATAAAATTCAATTAAAAATACAAGTGACGAATTTAAACAAATTCCCCTGGAATAATAAAATTCACAGTATCTTTTTGCTGTGATTTTTATAAGAGTCGGTAAACATCGACCAAAATTTGTGTCTTAGTAGGGTATAACAGACTGACTGAAGAGCCCACTGTTATACCTTGGGCGAAACACAATTATTTCTGGAGTTGAGGTCACTTGTACTTTTTAATTGAATTTTATTAATTCACTCCACTTAAAACAGAAGTAATTTCAATATTTTAATATTTAAATTTCTTGATCTTCTTATTTCTATAAGACAGTTAGAAGCGTTAAATGGCCTAGTTATGGGAGGCTCTTGCCTACTCATAACAATAACATATGTTTCTTTGCAATACTTGTGATCTTATAATCCGAGTTGCATTCTTCTTATGAGATGACATTTGTATTATCGATTGCCTCTCGAAAAAAATCTTGTAAAGCTCGGCTAAATCTTGCTTTGAGAACGCGTCTCTTCCAATGGGAGGTGCTCTTATCTCGTCTTTCTCATTAAGCATTTTTAAAAAGAAGAAACAAAATGTTTTTTAGTTTTTGTGTGTATACGTATTATGTCAAACAAATAATGGGCATGTATTGTATTTATTTCGTAAGTCAAATAATAATTATAAATTATACTCATAAAGGCGTCCACCTAAAAAAAACTAAAAAGTTTTTTTTTCAGGGCTACTGCCTCTTGCGAGGAATTGACAAGTCCTCCAAGAGTATCACTTGTCACGAATAAGTGCTTCTCGTCTAGCCGTTCGGATTCGGCATAAAATTGTAGGTCCCTTCCATTCCTGTCGACAAGCGCACACAGGAATGGTTGCGAGTTGTTAGTCACTAGGCCCTGGTTCTTCAAGAGCCGTTGTGCCACCCGATTTATTTATTTTACATAAAGGCGATACATTATATTGTTTTTCACAGGTATGGGAACCAAAAAATATATGCGGTTGAAATGTTATCAACTAATTTGAACATTTAACCTCGAAAAAAAACATAGCGCCTTCAAAATAATGCATATTTAAATTATTTAATTTATAATATTAATAAGGAGAAGGGTTACCATTGAAATATTTTGGAACAAAATAAAATTCAAATTCAGGCAATGAGCCATTGATTATAGATCGCGATGAATTTGATCTCAATTTTATTTTTTTAAATTAAAGTGGAATTTAATATGAAACCGGGAATGTTTAAAATTTATTTAAAAGTCATTTCTAATCTAAAATGTAAATTTCCATTGGCACCGCAGCCATCTATTGCGTAAATTCTCATTTAGTTGAAGAATAGAAACGCTATTTTGATGTTTGAAAAATAGATTTCTATTTTGCGCCTTAAAAAATTGAGTTTTAATCAGTTTTGAAACTATAATTTTTTTAAACTATGGTAACCCTCAAAACATTCAGAAAACTCTGTTTGTATATTTAAATATGGCTGCTGATGAGACACTAACTCTTCTATTATCATCTTTATGAGAATTTAATTATATTAACGCTTTGAATAAGATTGCTAAAAGAATATATTTTAGAAGCGAAGAATTAAAGTTTATTTATGAAACAAAAAAACTTCTTATGAGATCTCAAATGTTTTTTTAGGACTTAGATTTGATAGAATTATAAGCGAACCATAACCGGTGCACTGTGGTCCAAAAAGGCAAATTTCGTGGCAAAAAATACTTATTTCGATGTTTTATTTTTTATTTATAATAGGAATATAAACGCAGCTTCAAAAAAAAGCAAACAAAATCATTTTCCGCTAACAAGTTTGACTTATAAAGCTTTTCAAAATTGGTTTTAGCAGCTTTTTTTGGTTTGAATGTTCGGATAGATTGTAATTTGTTTGAAAAAAGTCGTGTTACCAGTGCTGAAATTATGGTGTTAGAAGCTAATTTCCTTATGGAATATTTAAATTATCTTATTAATTGCAATAGTTGAACGCGTAAAATTTTCTTCTTATATCAATTAAAAATTGTTCTGTTATTATCTTAAACAAATCCGCCGACTTCCACGCCACTTTTTATACGAATGCCAATGTGTACAAAAAAAATTATAAAAAATTGTAAACAAACTATTGATTATTATATTGAACATTCAATTTTGTGATCCGCCCACTTGAACGACCCATTATAAATAAATTCCTCTTTAACCAAAAGGGTTTTTGAGGATTGCTGTAAACACGTTCCAAAAATATGATTTTTGCAACGAAAAAAGTAATTTTGGACCATAATAAAGAACAAATCCTCTAACATGATTTCAAACATTGGGATCTTATTAGCATCCTATTGCAAAACTTTTGTTATTTGAAATCCAGATAGTTTCTTGGTATAGGCGGTATTGAACTTAGATCTCGTAAGAGTTTTTATAGAAGTATAAAATGATAAAAACTCTTAAATATGTGTTGTTATGAGACTAGAAAGACTAAAAAACTACGTTTAGAGTTAAATTTTCACCAAAGGATTCTTATAAGACTACAAGTTTGTAAAATCTTATTCCAAGAAGAAAAATTGGTTTATCTATAAGATTTTAGTACTTCTCTGCTACAAAAGTGTTCAAATCTTAAAATAAAGAGGTTATGAGACCAATTTAATTTCCTAACAAGATGTTAATTCTTAAGTATAGATATGGGATAAAACAGAGTCTTATGGGAGTTTGTATCAAATTTCAAGAGTTTAGCTCTGGAGAGTTTGTTAGTTGGGTTGAACCATTTTTCTTCGAAAATGAGACTGGGAATAACGTTTCTATCAATAGTGGTCGTTACAGAGCAATGTTAACAAACTTTTTTTTTACTAAAATTAAAGACATGGATTTGGACATCCATCCCATCATGCAGGATGGTGTGCCATGCCACACAGCCCATACCACATTCGATAGCACCAAATTTCAAAATCGTGTTATCAGCCTTCTTTGCGATGTCAATTGGCCGCCTCGAGCTGCGTTTTGACCCTTTTAAACTTTTTTTTTTTGTTGGGAACCGTAAAGGACCGATGTTATGCCAACAATAATTTTATTGCATTTTTAAAAAGAAACTTGTATTTGGCCCACCCTGTATATGAAATGGCTTTGAAGTACATACATACATATATCATCATGATATTTGTCTATCATAGCTCTTATTGCAAATTCAAATAACAAATTCTACTAAAAATCTAAAATGGTCACACTGCTGGCCTCGTGAAAATGGCGTCTACAGTCTAACAAGTGAAAAAGCAAAGATGATGAACCATTTCCCAGTCTTTCTATAAGTATTTGTGTTACCTGTCTTGTCTATGTCATTGAAACATGTATGAATTTCAAAACAGACTTCACCTGGTTATATACACATACTCATGTATACCTAACTAACTCTCTATATAAAGCCTTACTTCTTCTTCGTTGTTGGTCCTGGATGTATGGGGAACGATAATAAAGTTATCATTATGTGGAATCAAATGTACACGAGATGCGCTTTTAATGGCATCATCTGAAAATTTTATTAAGCAAACAATAAACTAATTTGTGTGGCAAATTATTGTGACATTATCGTTGGTTGTACAGTACACGTATTAGGTTATGTGTATATGAGGTGTATCCTCTTCCGTGCTTTATAGAACCTTGAACAAACAACCCACTAACTGCGTGTAGAGAGTTGTAGGAGTATGTTGTGTATATTTGATGTATGCGTATGTTTTGCTGCCTGTTCTATAGCTATAGGTACACAAAATTATGAAGATATGACGAACACAAAAACCATGTCGGAAAATTTTAAAATGATTTAAGCCTGATTGAGTGCGACATTTCGTCAATTGCCACTGAGGGCTATTGAATCAAATAATATATAGTCAGGTATACGATAAACAATTTGTACCTATTGTTGATATGCTTATTTACGATGTATTATGTAGGTATGTATGTATAGACCCATACTTCCGTTTTCTGCTTGTGTTTAACTTAGAATTTTAATCTTTTCTTCCTACCTATACAGATATTAAAAATATAAAACTTATAGCTTAGCTATACCAAAAATCCCTTGGGGGCAGAAGTAAGCAAACAAAACAAACAAACTTAAAGCGAAAATGTATCTTTTCTTTCTTAATTTTTTTTTTGTTGTTTTTAGGACCAAACGAATAAATATATATAATATAGGAACCCAAGGAGGTTATATTTATCGATATACACGAGTTCGAGTATATATTTATTTTTAAGGCTGGAGGAAATCAATAGAGGATTACTTCGAAAGGAATCAGACAGACATGGGACTGACAGGAAAATTAATGAGTCTTCTATTCCCGAAGACACAATAGAATCCTTTTTTGTTTTATTTTTTTTTTGTTGTTTCTGTTTTGTTCTTGTTGTTGTTGTTATTGTTGTGTTAGGTTATTGTAAATTCAATCTTGGTGTGCTGTGCAGGCAGCAGCATTCCATCCTATACCATCGTCATTTTCTTTTATAAAAGATCGAATGTTTTATTGGAAGAAAATGGCGTTGAAATGCCGTAGGCATGTAATGTAACGAAATTAATAGAGGGAAGTGTAGAGGAAATGTCAGGACACGCATGAGTATCCTGTTTCGATTTACAGTCGTAGGGATGTATAGTCGACACGTAGAAAATATATATAATCAATATTATATTGAATTTTCTAAATTTAACAACTAGAAAAAAGGGCTTTGTTTGTATAAAGCTTATGGGCTTAAGTTTTACCATTGATTCAATGCTTGGTTGCTTAAAGAATTTTAAAAAGAATAAAATGAAATATTTGTATTGTAATCACCTACTTCACTTGTTGATAAAATAGGTCACCAGAAGTATTCGCAATATTAAAAATAAACATACAATCCCTTATCAGATTTTATATAACGTCAAAGTAAGCCTTAATAAATAAAAATGAGGCGTATATTCATAGCCGTTAAAAAACTGTTATTCAGTATAAAAAGTGAGGTTAATATGAATTTTCTGACATTCATCTAAGGTTGTATGGTCAAGCCAATTTGGAAGCTTTTATGGTAACACCAAATCGAATAATGAAATAAACTTATATTTTCACAAACAGTAACCAATTAATTTATAAAAAGGATCTCTATTCATTGAGCCAATTGATCTATATAAAAATGAATCGTGGTTTGTGCGGATGCTTAAAACTTTTGTTCGAAATAACTACGCGAAGGTTTAAGAAAAAGAAAAGTCAAAAGATTCTCAAGAGGTGGCGCTGAAGGCGCAAATTTCGTTTGTTCAGCAGCATAACCAGAGAATGAATCGTTCGATTTTTACGATTTTGGTTTCGGTGAATTGTATTGGCCCAAGAAAGGATACTGTGAAGGAATATCCTGGAAATTTGCAGGAAAATTGGAAATCCGGGAAGATCCAGGTTTGAGTGCATTTCTTCACATTTAATCGAGAATTGGAGCGAGAAAGGGATTTCTATGGAGTCGTTTTGAATCAAAATGTTCTATGAATTGATGCAAGCAGTCGAAAATAAAAAAAGTGAAATTTTCTTCTTTGATGCGTCCAGTGGAATTAGAAAAAAAATTCCCGTTTTCATTGAATTTGGCTATACGATTTGTACCAGATCTGAGATTGCTTTGGTACTCGCCTCTTAGGGGATTGAGGCTACTTTATATGAAGGCGGTCGAAACATTCTACATTGAAATTGCCATTGAATCTGCAAGTGAAGAAGAACCTGTAACATTTCAAAGAAGTCCGCAATAGCGAAAGTATTGCAGCAATGTAACACTACCACCTAGGGCGAGTGCACAATGGCTCATAAACAGGGCCCGGATTTCTATGCAAATGCATATTTTTTTTGGAAAGCCTTAGAAGCAAAAGAATCAATAGTTTTTCGAATTAAGAAATTTGCTTTAAAATGACATATTTTTGCATATTTTGATATAAATGCATATTTTGGCTTATTGAGCATATTTCGACAATAAATGCATATTTTTCTTGCATATTTCAATGAAATAAATTTTGGCTTTCATAAGTTCAAACTATGGGCTTCTCAGTGAGACTATAGTAAAATTAGAGGGTTAGAACTCGATTAACAAAAACAAATAAATTTAATGGACGAAGCAGTTTCAAAAATACATGCAGTAGAGTCTCAAATGGGTCAATCTATTTGTAAAAAAATAGAAAATGTTCTTAAAAAAACGAAGGATATATGAAAATGAAAAATATCTGCACATCCTTAAATGGGAATAAAGAACAGTGCTTCGATATTTAAGGAGATTGTTTCATTAAAAAATCCTCCACTAACGTCTGTTAATGTGGGAGGTCATTTTCCATGTACAAAAGTTTTTGAAAACTTCAGAAAAAATTACATGATTCATGCTAACAAAACCTTCTTACGAAAATAATTCACATATTATTAAGAATACTATTTATTTTTTTTGTTAAACCTACCTGAATTTTATGTTAATTTTATTTACTTTTTGCTGTGAAAACTTTCTATGACTGTATTTTGTGTCTTTTTTTTTTATTTAAATGGTTTTTCATTTACTTTTTGAATATTTCTGCAGCATATTTTGGATTTTTTATAGCATGTTTTGGATTTTGTATGGCATATTTTGTATTTTGTATAGCATATTTAGTAATTTTAAGTGCATATTTTGTGTTTTTAGAGCATGAGAATCCGGGCCCTGCTCATAAACATGCATTGGAAGTCCTGAATCGCACGTTGAAATACGAAATGATGAAAATGTTTGGGTGACGCAATGGTTAAGCTGTCAGGCTATTTTCTTCATACGTTGCCTGTCATTCCAAGATCAACTTCGCAGATATGTGAAAAAATTGCAATAGAAAACAAACTGGCCAGTTTGCTTTACGAAATTACTAGTCCGCTGTAGAGCTATCGCAATTGTTGGCGATAGGCAATAGCATACGATTCCACTTGACTAAGTCACCGGCCTGATTGAATTTCCTTCGATTTTTTGCCAACATCCCGAATATCGCTAAGAATTATGCTGTCTGATTGCAAGAGTTATTTTGGCTGCAAAAAAACAAGGATGTCGATCATTTGAATTTTGTCATTAAAAATCAATTCGTCGAAGAGTTACTTTCATACAAATTCATCGACTTCTTGATGGATATACACGAAGTCACAAACTATCTCACGGAAATTGTCATTCAAGCGACAAGTTTGACGCCATAATTCCGCGTAATCCGTTTTCAAGTGACTGAAACGTCAATCATTGCAATTTGATTGAAACACATCGAAAATGTTATACTTCAGTTATTACCATTGTATTTAGTAGAATTTTTGAATAAATAATTTAACCGAATAATTTACATCAAGCAGCATATTCAAAGCTCGGAATTATTATTTTCATTACATTAACGAATTTGGGCGGAACGAAGTTAGATGTGTCAGCTAGTACACTATACAAGGTCATTGGTATAAGTTGCATGAAAAATCTGTAACGAGTAGGTTGGGAGACAAGAAAAAAATAGTTTAGGAGGGGGGTCTATTTCCCTCCCTTAAGGCGGGAAGGGCAATTTTCTAAAAAAATGACTTAAAACAGAAAAAAAAAAATATTTAAATACAACGGTAAAACTTGAAATGCCCTGTCATACCTTTTTGGAAAGCCAGAAATCTCTTCTTTAATTTTAATTTTAAATTTAGTTGCGTTTGCGAATACTTTTTAAAAAATTAATTTTCGAACTCGAAATTTTGAAGAAAAAAAAAATTTCAAACTAGTTTTTTTTTTATAATTTTACATAATTAAGTACTATTTTTCATTTCAAAACTCAATGCTCTTATCGAGTTTTAGTCAAACAGTAAAAACCACATGGATCTAGGACTTTTACTTTTCAAGATATGAAAAAAAATGAAGCAACTTTCTCATAAAACTAAGAAAAATCCGGCTAAATGATCATTTCAGCAACCAGTTGATTATCATCAATCTCGTTTTTTCTTGTTTTTACTAAGATGCTGGTTTCTTTGTTTTTAAAAATCTTGAAAGCTCAAAGTCCTAGAACCATGCGGTTTTCAGTGTTTGACTACAAATTGCAAAAAGTATTACATTTTGAAAAAAAAATTAGTTTGAAATTATTTTTCTTCAAAATTTCGAGTTTGAAAATTATTTTTCTAAAAACTGTTCACAAACGCAACTTAATTTAAAATGAAAGTTAAAGAACAGAGTTCTGGCTTTCCAAAAAGGTATGGCAGGGCTTTGCAAGTCTTACCGTTTTTTAAATAATTCTGGTTTAAATCAATTTTTTTTAGAAAATTGCCCCTCCCGCCTAAACGGAACGGCTTGTCTTAACCCAACCTACTCGTTACAGCTTTTTGGTGCACCTTATACCAATCACCCTGTAAATAAATTGGGTGGCAATTCCTCGTAAGAGCAGTAGTCCTGACAAAATAGTATCAAATTTTGTTGGGCTTTTAAAATTCAAAAGTATAATATTTATGGTTAAATTTAACTGGAACTACTTTTGATAACATCGCAATTGATTAACTAATAAGATTTAATGTTTTTTCTTTAAATAAGACAACATACATAATAAGCTGTGGTAATATTTTGACATGATTGCACTGTTGTTTTGTATCAAGTTTGTTTTATTTTAACATTTTTTTTCTAGTAAATTACACAAAATCCCCTATTGAATTAACGTTTTATTTGTTATTTTTTACAATTTTAATGATGAAGTTTTTTTTTTTCTAATGCTCAACGGCACCACGGCGAATCTCAAATCCAAACAGAATCCAAACTAGATTTTTCCATTTCATTAAAATTTTGATTATTTCGTTTTGCAACATTCCTGTTCCTTAAAAAGCTTAATATCAAAAACCACAGAAAATTCATCTAGAAAAATTGTGATAATTTTTGATCAGAATTCCTCGAGATGAATTTTCTTCAAGAAAAATGGCAAACATAAAACATTCGGGAAACATATGTACATAATCCACAAAACAAAATAAGGGGTGATTTTTTAGCTGGTTTGTTTTGGCAACACTGGTTTTGACAGCTGACGTGTGTTTAGTACCTTGTGTCACTGTCAAACAGCTTCAGTTTGGTTTGCAATTTAACCATGGATCGTCTTACAAATGAACAACGCTTGCAAATTATTGAATTTTACTATCAAAATTCGTGCTCGGTTCGAAATGTTCATCGCGCGCTGCTTCCATTTTATGGTCGGCATTCTCGACCTTCTGAGCAGTCTATTCGGAAGATTGTGACCAAATTTCGCACCAAATTTACTTTGTTGGACATTAAACCACCAACACGTTTACGTACTGTGCGTAGTGAAGAAAATATTGCGGCCGTATCGGCTAGTGTGACAGAAGACCGCGAAATGTCGATTCGGCGCCGTTCCCAGCAGTTAGGCCTTTGTTACAGCACTACGTGGAAAGGAAGGATTTGGGCGTAAAGCCTTTTAAGATACAGCTGGTGCAAGAACTAAAGCCAGCCGACCTACCACAACGCCGAATTTTTGGTGAATGGGCTCTTGGAAAGCTGGCCGAGGATCCGCTTTTTTATCGAAAAATTGTGTTCAGCGATGAGGCTCATTTTTGGTTGAATGGGTACGTAAATAAGCAAAATTGCCGCATTTGGAGTGAAGATCAGCCAGAAGCATTGCAACAGCTACCAATGCATCCCGAAAAAGCCACTGTTTGGTGCGGTTTATGGGCCGGCGGCATTATTGGGCCATATTTCTTCAAAGATGATGCGAATCGCAGCGTTACTGTCAATGGTGAACGCTACCGAGCGATGATAACAAACTTTTTTTTGCCCGAAATGGAAGTTCTTGACTTGCATGATATGTGGTTTCAACAAGACGGTGCCACATGCCACACAGCACGCGAAACAATGGCGCAATTGGGAGGCGAGTTTGGTGAACAGTTAATTTCACGTTTCGGGCTGGTCAATTGGCCGCCTAGATCGTGCGATTTGACACTATTAGACTATTTTTTGTGGGGGTATGTCAAGGCTGATGTCTATAGGGACAAGCCCGCTTCGATTGACGCACTGCAAGCCAACATCCATGCATTCATTCGTGAGATACCGGCCGATATGTGTGAAAGAGTATGCCAAAATTGGACTCAGCGGATGGGCTACCTGAGACGCAGCCGCGGTCAATATTTGCATGAAATTATCTTTAAACATTAAATTGCAAGATTCAAACTATCGATTCAAATAAATATTTCATTCATTTTTTCGAATTTTTTGTGTTTTTTTTTTTAAAGTTCTAAACCTCTTAAGAAATCACCCATTATATCCATCGGACGAAATCCCCAAATAAATGCAATCTAACTGGACGAAATCCACATTTGGAAAGAAGACCTATGGACAAAATCCTCAATAGACATTTTTTATTGTCAAAATCTCCAAAAATCTCCCAAATCTCAAAGAATAATCCCCAACATGTTTTATTTTTGCTTAATTTTCTGGTACCAATTTCTTAAAAAAAAAGTATTTAACCGATTCCGATAAATTGTTTACGGTTGGAAAGCCATAAGAATATAAACCTGCGACACGCTTTTACACTTCTTGGTCATATCCATTTTTGCTTTGCTGATCACTGAGCACCGTGCATATTTAAACAAAAATAAATTTTAAGAATTAAAAAATCTTAGTTTGCTTCAATATTTTCAAAAATATGACATACTTCGTAAGATGTTTTCTAAAGAGTGACAATTTCAGCTTTTGGTGGTCATATCAGATTTCATTCAGATAAAAAGATTGTTAGATGCACAAAAAGACGAGTTCCAAAATCATAATCTCCAAACCAAAATCCCCAAATTAAAATCCCTAAAACCGAAATCTCCGAGCACCAGAATCCGCATATATTGTCAGTCAGTCTGTTATCAAAGTTGTTTATATTAAGCACTACTTTGGGTGGCCTGCTTCGCGGGTTCAAGGATTTTTACTCCCTTTTCGGGTCCTCCGTCCCGCTCACGCGATTCCGTCGCTCCGCTTAGGGCATGCTCAGTCGTCTGGCAGGCGCCTATGTTTTCAGTCGGTCTGTTATCAAAGTTTTTTGTACTTTCTTAAACATTTTTGGTTGGGGATTTTTATTTTTGGGGATTTTGGTTTTGAGGACTTAGAATTAATCATTTGGGTCTTAGAGATTTTAGTTTTGGAAAATTTTCAAAACACGGAGATTTTAGGATTTGGGGATTTAGCGTTTGGTTATTTTGTGGGTCTACCCAAAAATTCATATCTAAAATAAATGTTTTAAAGCAGATATAACACACGCTGTCTTCATTCTTTACCCTCTATTTCCTGAATAGAATAATTTCAAACAAAAATAGAAGTAAAAAGAATTAGAAAAACTTGTGTTTTTATTTGATCAAAAAAGAAGTATTTATCAGGAATAAACGTTGCTAAACTTGACGCGCACGATTTTGTTGCTTGATTCATTGCTCTACTTATTTTGGAATTTTCTCTTAAGGATTTTTTTTTTTTTGAGATTTTATCTTGGGATTTTGTCTTTGCTCGATTTTGACTAAGAGATTTTGTCTTTGGGGATTTTTGTTTTGGGATTATATTTTTGGAGCAAACATCACCAACCCAATAATATTAACAAACATTATGGTAAAATACTTTTTCACACATTTCCCCTTTTATTGCAGTTTTTTTTTCTGAAATATCTACTTTACCGTTATGGACTTCTAAGGTTTCCTCGAATTTGTTTGTTATATTAATAACCGCGTTTCATTTAAAAAAATGTCTATCGATAACCTATACGATATCATTACGGGTGGCAACGGCACAGTGGATATAGTGTTTGACTGCTAACATAGACTTATGGGTTCGAGCCCCAGTGGTAGCATTCGTTTTTATATTCCCCAGTTTCAACTGGATGGAACCCGGGGATTTCATGAGATAATTAACATCTAATTCTCAATCCACTGCATCAATACAAATATTTCCTTTCCTTCTAATCCTTCTAACTAGTGCCGTGCATTGCATTTAAAAGACCTGATGTCTTACAGGCATATCTATAGTTAAAATTATTATTGTTATATTTTTGTATCTCCTCCCGCCTAGGAAGCTTAGCAGAATGAGTTTATTCTTCAAATTAATTTGGTGGAAACAAAAACTCGGATTGAAGCTTTCAATTAATTTCAAGATATCTTCTCAATTGACGACAACAATAAATGTCTTCCCCAGTGCTGACTAAATACATATACAGGACTATAATAATTGTATTGAGGATATAAATATGTCGCTCCATCCTTCTGACTGCAAACAAATTTCAAATGGTTAACATTGAAAGCTTTATATGAATTAATCCAAAACTATGTGTTGATCATTAATGGTACATATTAAGTTCTATTTTAAAATTTATAAAATATTTGAGAGATTATTTCCCCTTACTTTTTCCTTACTTTTACTATGAAGGTAGACACGTATGTACCACTTCCTTAATGCAAACAAAAGCACTTCACAAGGGAAATAATAATTCAATAGCCCAATTTCATCCAATATACATTCACCTTACCATTTTATTCTATGCCTTCTTCCTACCTAGCCAGTAAAATGGTTAATAGCATTTAAGGAAAACTGTTCATTTGTTCACCATAAATGTTACTTAACCATCTATTGAGCGTCGGTGATGTAAAGGACAATACTTTACATCACTTTATTTCCATAATCGTTGTCATCACGGTGAACATGATTCCCATCATCTGTCACATCTTAAAAGAACTCCCCTTCACTTTCATCATCTTGGATTGTCTGCGTAATTTAACATTCGAACTCACTGAAGAAGAATAAGGACTTTATGCCACAGATGAAACATCATCGCGTACCTGTCTTTAATTTACAATAAAACCAGCCGTGCCTCCAACAACGCACCGATATAACAACCATAGAGGACTCCAACTTCTCAACTTGGAGGACTATTGGAGGCATAAACTACTAAAGTCCATATAAAAAAACTTTATGAAATACTTCACAACTTTAAATTATATTAAACGTTATTTCGTGTAAAATTTTCTCACCCATCAAACGGGACAAACTGCCTCTGCTGCTTCTATACAGACTATGTACAGCCAAGTCCTTATGCTCCATCCTTTGTGGAACGAACACACACACTATTATTACTCAATTACCTTAAAAACAGATCTAAAGTTAGATCCTTCTTCGGATTCTCCTCTCACACTCTTCCATCATCGCAAAAGCTCAGTAAAGTTTTGAAGAGGTCGAACATCTCACGGTTTGGTGTGGTTGGGGTGGTGGCTGGCAGCTGGTGGGTGGAGATGGATATGGCAGGAAGTAAGATGGCTGTTTCGAGTCAAGTCGAGAAAATATGGTGAGCATATAAATTTCACTATCCTTCTACAACGTCCTCCTTCTTCTTTCATATCGAGGAGGGAGCAACCAACGAGCAAGACACCATATACCAAAGTGATGCCGATGCTTAGGCAAAAACACATCAAACACAGGATATTCGTTGAGAATATATATCCGAAGCTAATGGTTGCCCTCAATGTCGTTTAAGCTATTATGTAAATTTGCCAGACATTGTCCATGTCCTTTGCTGGCGTATCTACAGCTACATATGGTGGATATAGCGATAGGTTGAAGGGATACACGTGGGCAGATTGGCGAACCGTTGGCCCGTAAAGAATGTCCTATGATGTGATAGAGAAGCAAAACCATCAGGCAATATCCTTCAATAATATGGAGAGCATGCTTTCTTGAGTTACAACCAAGGCAATCTAGCTTGATGTATCAAGAGGTCTTCTCATTATATTCAGAAGACTCATTTTGGCGGAGTGCGAGGCTATCTACAGGGATTTTTTTTCTCCCATTTTTATTTGATGAACAAAAATTTATTAGTTACTTCGTATAAGTGGATTCTATTGTGATGATGATGAATAAAGTATAATTTGTTTTTCTTGTTTTGGTTGTTTTACGTTCTTGGTTTCTTTTCACCAGGATCAGCAAATTTCACATGCAGAAAAAAATACTTCTTCATAAATATCTTTTTTCTAATCTAGAAAAAATCTGAAAAAAAGAAGATAGCAAAAAACCCTTCACAAGTTTGAACAAAAGCATCCCATTCAACAACAGCGGCGCCATCGCCAGGTAGAAGAAGTGAAATTCACTCACTCACACATACATTCACTCATGAAGTGGGGTTATAAGATTTTCTATGAAATGTCCTTAAATAGGGAAGACAAAAAAAATTTAACTTTTATTAAAGTTTTGCAGTTGCAAACATTTTGTTTTTTTTTTGTTGTTTTCTTCAACGAATATCAAGAACATACATACATATGTGTATGAATATGTGGAAAAGTTTAGAGGGACAATATTTCGCCTCGCCTTGCCGTATGTAAGGACGTGTCAATTTAAAGTTTTTTAGGTGGATTTTTAGACACATAGACAATCTGTCGCAGTCTAAGAAAGGTTTTTTTTTGTGTTGGGTTTAGATTAGGAAAACCCTGGCAAAAAAAATTGGCTGAGTTTTTGTTTTAGCGATAAATGGAGTCATCTCATTTCGCAGACAATAATGTAGGGCAATGTAAGTTTTTTTTTCGTATTTCTTTTTTTATATACTAAACAAATATTCGAAGGGGTGATTCACATACCTAAGCAATTTTTCAACCAAAAAGTATGCAGGTACCTAGTTGTTTTCATATTGAAAATTTGATATCTAAGAAATGTTTATGCTCGACGTAGCAAACCTTAAAGTTTGAAAGAATTAAAGAAAAGTGTAAGAAAAATATTGTTCATGCTGAGTCCTTGAAAACTCTATTTGAATTTTATTTAAGTTTTAAAAGGTGTTGCGTAAGACAACACACGTAATAAAAGTATAGGAAATGAATACAACAACTAAAAGTTTAATGTTTTATTAAGTTACCACTCTATTTCAAAAAGAGATTTAGGGGTTTATTGCGAGAGTCTATTCAGAATATAGACTTAAAGTCGAATAGACTTATAGTCTAGGAAAGATAGGAAATTTAATATGGGCAACCGGGGACAAATTAAGTCATGAAATTTAATTACTGGTATCGACGCAGAATTTTATCCTCAACAACATATCCAAAGTCCTCCAAAATCCCTGAATTGGCTTTTTGTGTAGACGCATTTTAAGAGGTGGGGAGGGGAGGGAGGCGGGAGTTTGTCAAGCTGAAAAATTTTTTGTCATACAATCTAATCATATGACACAAAGTTTTAGGGTGCTTTTCAACGCTGGTTCTAAAGAGACCAAAACTGAAAAGATGCATGTATCCTGTGGAAAGTTAATGTCATTTTTATTTAATGATCACTTTTTTTTTATAGTACAACAAATAATATATTACCAAAACCATTTTAAAATAATGGAATATTAATGAAATTTAGTATAAATGTTTCATTTGACATGTTAACCCAGAATCAAAAGAGTACCCAAAAATATCTTTGGTTAAAGGGTGTTTTTTTGACGGAGAGATGCAAGTGAGTGATTATTACCATAACATCCATGAAAAAATTCTGACACTTATGAAATTTGCTAAAAATATTAAATTTATATTGTCAATCAAGGAACAAAAGAGTCCGTACAAATATCTAAGGTCTAAGTGTGTCCTTCGGGGGTGTAATGTTTGACCTGCATACAATAAACCAAATCCTTACGTAAATACAACGAAAAACGTTATTGTTATAACGATTTTTTAGTTACAATTCAGCCGATGTTGGGATTCGTTATCTATACAATTAGTCATTCGTTCTTTAATGTAGCTGTTCATCAAAAAACGAATTTTTGTTGAGTCAATGAAATATTTTAATTAGACAACGTAAAAGCCTATTAACGAAATTTTTCGTTGAGTCAACGAATTAATTTCATTAATTACTGATATTTTAAATTGAGTCAATTTAATTTTTTTTTTTTTTGCATTAATTTACAATATTTTCTTTGAGTCAATGAATTTCTTTCATTGATTAACGTAAAATATTATCGTTGGTTAGTGCATTATTCATTAATTAAATAAATGATATTATGTGTAGCTTTTTTTACATTATATATTAGTTCATACGCCATTCTTGTTAAAGAATCTGCTAGTGAAGAACAAACAAAAATAGCTTGATGACAAGGTGTGCTAGTACTGATTCCCAATAAGACATTAGGAATCATAAAACTTGTACCGGGCGCCTTGCCAACAGGCACTTTTCATTTGTTTTTTGTTCATTTATATAGATTCTTCGACAAGAATTAAGTGTAAACTATAACCAAACAGATTCAAATTCTATTTTCATAAAAATATGACTTTTTTCAACGGTTAAGTTATTTTACATTATTGAACGTAATTTTTTGTTGAGCCATCGTAAAACAACTTTATATTTTCAAAATAAACTAGTTGCTTTAGAGTTGAGGTAAAAAGTGTATGAAAGCACGTTCATTGACACAATGGAGCCATCATCAACCAACATATTTTTTAAAATAAGTGTTTGATTGGGCCAACGAATTTTGCGTGGAGTCAACGAAAACTCAGCCAACGTAATGAATTTCATAACTTTTCGAATAATATTATTTTCAGTGTAACGGAAAAAACAGTAATTTCTGTTTCAAAATGAATCTAACTTTTTTTAGAGTGCTTGTATCATTTTTTATTAGATTCGGCGTTAAAAAATACCTTTAAATCATATGTCATATGTACTATCTCGATTACACGAAAATACAAATTTTCGTAGGACCTAACATTTTGGTCCGTATAGGGCAGGTCAAATATAACCTATCTAAAAAAGCTCTTTGGATCAAATCATTTTAATGGACTCTTTTTATACTTGGAAACGATGACATATTTAATATTTTTAGCAAATTTCATCAGTGTCAAAACTTATTCACAGATTTTATGGTAATAATGACGCACTAACATCTCGCCCTCAAAAAAGCAACCTTTCACCACAGATATTTTTGGGGACTCTTTTGATTCTTAGTAAACATGCCAAATGAAACATTTATACCAAATTTCATAAAAATCCCATTATTTTATAATGGTTTTGGGTAATATATTACTTGTTGTCTTTAAAAAAAAGTGATCATTCCATAAAAATGATATTAACATTCCACATGATACATGCATCTTTTCAGTTTTGGTCTCTTTAGAATCAGCGTTGAAAAGCAGTTTTAAAACATGTGTCATATGATTAGATTGTATTTTTCAGCTTGACAAACTCCCGCCTCCCTCCCCTCTCCGCCTCTTAGAATGCGCATATACAAAAAGCCAATGCGGGGATTTTGGGGGACTTTGGATATGTTGTTGAGGATAAAATTTTGCGTCGATACCAGAAATAAAATTTCATGAATTAATTTGTCCCTGGTCCGATCCTATCTTTCTTAGACTATTATAGTCTATCATCGGTATTGCGAATTTCTATTAGAATCAATTTTTTTTTTACTAAATAGAATTTTTTTTTCTATCAGGAATTTCTGATCGACTTTTGTGTAAATTTTTTTTAAACCTATGTATATTAAGAATGTATTTTAGTGAAAAAGAATATCTTCTGGTACAATATGAATTTTCATATCGTCATCCATGTTTGGTGTCCTTCATTTAAGATGATCAATCATCTTAACATGTGCTGCAATATAAAATTTTCTACCATAATACATTTTTTTTTAAAGATTTTGATATATATTTTATGTAAATTGTGCATTTTTAAAATGCATCATAAAAATGCACTTTTTTCCAAAAGACTTAATAGTTGATGCTGATGTATTTATGGATGTCCAACAATTTTTCAAATGTTCTTCCGTTTGCAAAAAGCTGCAATGTCATATTTGGTACAAAGGAGCTTGACATTCAACTGCGGAATGATTTTGCGAGTTGTTATAACTGTTATTAAAGATATTAGAGAAAGTGCATTTTGAAGATGCACAAATCACCACTGCACCGCAAAGGAGTCGGCGAAGCTACCACATTATTATAAATTTGTATTCACCATAATAATATTATACAAATGTATGTCTGCATATTTTCATCCAATGTCTACAGGAACCGAATTAATTTTTGCAATTAGTCGCGCCATGGAATATTATTTTTTTGAAGAAAAACTATTTATTTCATCAAAAAAACGTCAAATTTTCGTCAAACTATATTTATTTTCTAAAACTCTAGGGGATATTTGACATTTCAATCTAAAACTCTAGTCGAGAGCTTTAATTATTTTTTTTTTTCGAAAACAGATTATCAGCCCTATTCTGCTAAATGTCGGGGGGGAATGATGATTCGAAAATCATCAATTTGTATTCTAAAGGGTCCGCCATCTAACGTTTTTTTTTTCAACTAGTGCTTATTTCGTGAATGGTAACACTTAGCTCATGTCTGATTCGACAAATAATTAGACTTATCCTTCCGCTAAACGAATATGGTTGTGTATATGCTTGAACAACGCTGGGAAATATTGCGACATTACTTTGCCGATTTTGCCAAAAAAATCATCTTTTCAGATGAAACTCATTTTGATTTTGGCGGGTATGTAAACAAGCAAAATTGTCGCATTTGGGGCACAAAAAACCCGCACGCATACATTGAAAAGCCGATACACCCAAAACGAGTCACTGTTTGGTGCGGATTTTGGTCCAGAGGCATAATTGGGTCATTTTTCTTCAACTGAGCAAGGAGTGGCCGTTATAGTCAATGGCGATCGTTATCGGGCCATGTTGAACGAGTTTTTGTTCACAAAAATTGAAGAGGATGATATTGGCAACATTTGGTTTCAACAGGACGGCGCTACGTGCCACACAGCCGAAGCTACACTCGATGTTGATGATGCATTTTCAAAAAAAAAAAAGTTATTTGGCGGACCCTTTACTATACTATCGAAGGGAAACATTCCCCGTCGTCTGTAGAGTTCGACATTCCCATAAACCAGTGAATCGATCAACCCTATACAAAATATTCACTTTGACATTGTAGAGACGATTATTAATAAAAAATGCATTACGATGGCGGAAAAGTCCATCGATATTGCTATGTGTGGCTGTACGTCCACTCTACAACAAGCTAGAGACTAAACGGGTAGATCGATTTGCTTCAAATTTGGTAAAGCATTTAATATGATTCTTTTAGAGGAGAAACTGGTTTTGTTTAAGCCCATCTGGGTATTGTTCCTTTTTATTTCAATAATTTTTTAACAAATTTTGCAACAAATTTACTAAACACTTTCGGGTTATTTTAACTTATAAAGTAACAAAACAAATTTAAAAAAATAGGTACAAAATGCTTTTTTTAACTATTCACGCTTTTAGCGCTTTACCATGACACGAAAATTGTATTTACAGTGCAAAATATGCATTTATCACCACAAATGATTCGAATATTTAGTTAGATTTCAGAAAATAATTTACAAACTATGACAGATAAAGAATTATTTCACAAAATTAATTCTCTCAGAGCATGGGTAGGTTCAGAGAACTTAGGGGACTTGCAAGTAAGGCAAATTTCTGGACTGTGATTGGTCAGCTGTCGAAAAATTGTTTCAAATTAAGGGAACTTTTGACAGGTGACCAATCACATTCTAGAAATTTGCCTTACTTGCAAGTCCCCTAAGTTCTCTGAACCTACCCTTTGTATTTCGAAAAATTAGAAATAAGAGTAGGTAGAGAAGTTTCCCCGACGTTTAGCAGAATAAAGACGACGAGGAACGTGAATCGATGAAGTGAATCGAACGTTCGATCCCCCGTTTAGCAGAATAGGGCTGTATATTTCAATTAGTCTACTGAGCAAGGCGATACTAACTTCAAATTTGATAGAATCGAAAAAAGTCGAATAGACTTAAATCGAATAGACTCTTGCAATAAGCCCCTTAGACACATACCTACACGCGGCAAAAAATTGTGGTTGCTAAAACTAAGTTTCTTCATCTTATCAAATGCTTAAAGCAAACGCCACCAAATGGTAAACTGATGGATTAAGAACTTCTGAGAAGACTGGGCCGGGTATATTTGGCTTAAAACTGAACTATGTACTGATGGGACAGTCCACTAGCATTTTCTAGGCCAAATCAAACGCCATATGTAAATGTACAGAACGAAACCTCGAAATAAACTATCGCAACCAAAAAATTGTCATTAGGTAAGCTCTGCTTTGCTATTAGCTCAAAACTGATATGGGAATGCCTTACCAACTGGGCAAGTAGTATAACATTGTCTCACTCTATTGGGATTGGGTACCGGGTCAGGTTGGTATCGATCGTATATTGAGAGGAAGACTCCTTAGCAAAAATAAGAGCAACAATACATTTGCATCTCTGGAGCACTTCCGTAATGTTTCTTGTCTTTTCTCTAGTAAAGCAGCCAGTTGCAGTCCTGCCCTAAAACAATTCAACCGTAATACTCGTACTTCTAAGAAAGCACATCAGTTTACCCTCGAGCCCAATTTTGGACGTACTGTCAATTAAAGATATTTTTTTTTAAACCGCACCGTCCGAATGTCGAATGGTTTTCATTTTTATATTCAAAAGTTTTTAAATCCTTCATTTTTTTAATTTTGTTCGTGATTGTTGCTGTTTCGCATGTTCTTTGCTTCAGAAAGAGAAAGAATAGACAAGGAAAGCTACGTACTGTTTGCAGGCGAAGCAAAAACGTACAGGTACAATGCTGCCAACTCTTTTCCATAAAATCTAGTTAAACTAAGTTCAACTGATCTGAAGATCAGATTTCACTGTGAAACCGGATGAGTTAAACCAAAAATTTAAACTCAGTTTAAAGTTCAGCTGATCTTTAGTTTAAACTCCCACTGTGAGACTGGGGGTAACTGTTCTAATAATGAAGATGATGAATATAATTCAATTAAAAACCACAAGTGACCTCAACTCCAAAAATTACTTAATTTGCCCAAATCACAGTTTGCTTTTCAGTGAGTATGTCATATCCTAAATTACTTCTAAAAAAAAAAAATAAATCGGGTGGCACAACGGCTCATGAAGAACCAGGGCCTAGTGACTAACAACTCGCAACCATTCTTGTGTGCGACAGGAATGGAAGGGAGCTACAATTTGATGCCAAATCCGAACTGCTAGACAAGAAGCACTTATTTATGACAAGTGATACTCTTGGAGGATTTGTCAATTCCTCGCAAGAGGCAGTAGCCCTGAAAAAATATTTTTATTTTTAAGGTGGACGAGGACGAGATGGACGAGGTGACAGTGCAACGCACTAACCATTAACCATTACGCTACGGGCTACTACAAAAGTACCTACGAGTCCTTTATCACCTACAGAAAGGACTGGCCATGAGACGAGAAAAGTCTCGCTCTCGATCTCGGTCTCAAATGACGAAACCGAGACGAGACTAAACTGCCTTTTAAGCAACCGAGACGAGACCGAGACGAGGCTGTATATTTGGACCGAAATTTACAAAAAGAGTCTACTAAATTAAATAAAAAAATTTCCAATAATCAACAGTTTGTCCGGAAATCGTATATTTCGGAGATGAGACCGAGACGAGACTTAATTATTCGAGACCAACACGAGACCAAGACGAGAACGAAAATTTTCGATTTTCACGCGATCGAGACGAGACTTACAAAAGTCTCGCAGAGTCTCGTCTCGTGGGCAGCCCTACCTACAATAAATTAAAACTAGAAATTTATATGAAAAAAAAAATACGGTAGCTTTCGAGATTTTGGAATTTAAAGTTTTCGAGACTAAGAGTTTTTGCGAGCTGGCTAAAATTTTGTATGTCGTTTCCAGTACAAGTACTGAATTTTAATTCAAATTCAGGACCTCCAACCCTTGCCAAGTTGAGTTTTAAGGGATGTGTGTTCTAGTACCAGGTAAACTCTTCTTATTTCTATAGGTTTATTGGAAACAGTTCTAACGATTTGAATGACATTTTTAAAGTTTGTTCTTAAAAGTTAGAGAGGGTTTAGTAAAATCCACCCATTACTCCCAAATTCCTACTTTTCTTAAATCTTGTGTTCTTGCAAAACAGCTCGACCCATTTCGATACAGTTTTCAGGTTTTTGTTTGTCTTATAAACTTTTATCTCACTTATAAGAACAAACTCTAAATTTTTAAGCAAAATCGAAAAAGCAATATATATAAGAAAAGTCTGCGCGACAGTGGAAGCCTCAGGCCTAAAAACAACTCTTCTGTACTTGGAAGAATCGCGAGAATTTGGACTTTAGTTCGCTACTTATACCAGAAATGACCTGCAAAATTTATCTGGCATGAAAACAAATCGTAGTCCTGAAAACCTAAAATTCTACAATCCAAATCAATGCACCCAAAATCCCGGAAACTCAAAATCTGTAAGACTCTAAGTCCCGAAATCCCAAAACGTTTCCCCGAAACCATAATTCCGAAGGCATAAATTTAAAGCTTTCGAAGTTTTTGATTTTCTGCATTTTGTGTGTTTGGGGATTTTGGCTCTCGTGATTCTAACCGTATAGTCTTGTGGAATTCCTGTCAAACTAGTGTCTGTTAGTGGAGGTTGACGATGGAGAAGGCCCGTGACCATGGTTTACGTTGGCTACGACCTCACCAACAGCTCAAATGTTAAAAATGTATTTAAAAAAAAAGCGATCGAATGTCATAGTGACATCTTTAACATCGTTCTTGAAGACATAGTCACAAATTTGTCCATTAGGATCACAATCATCCATAAGTCAATGAAATTACTTAGAAACACGAGCGGCTGAGCACCATCGGCCCGGAAAATTGGTGCACCCACCTACGGGATAGCATAGAAGAGTAAAGAGGACTTCAATTTCAACAAACAGCTACTAAGAGACCGAGATTTGTTGTTGAAAAAAACATGTTCACACGATACTGTAGCACCATCATCATAAGTAAGTTAAGTCTCCTTAAAAAAATCTCTTTAAAAAAAAAACACTTCTGAACATTTCTGAATTGCTTAACATGAACGATTTATCAAGTTGAACATAATTAAGAAGCAATTTTTTAAAGTGAGATTAGGTATTCAGTTTTTTTTTTAATATATATACCTACAGTCACATATACCCGACACGTTTTTTGATGTCTAATTTAATATCACATGTCTGAGTGGTACTTAGGATGCAATATAGGTACTTCTTTAGGCTTCAGGAATAAGGTAGGTACAAAGGTTGGTACTTAGCCTGTTTATTACCAAGAATCAGTAAGTAGATTCTGGAGCTTATTAAATCAGATCCTATTATCTACACCATATTAATTTATTTATTGCTTGAGTAAATAATTGCTAAACAAAATTAGACTAATAAAAAAAAAATTGTTACAATTTTCCACATGGACAACAAAAATCAAATTCATCATAAAAAACTAAACAACCATGAAAAAGCATGGCTCTCATTGATTTTACCTAAATTCCAACTAGCTACCTTCAACAACAACAATAAATTCCACTCAAATTCTTTATTGGATCAAAGAAAGCTTCGCCATCCATCCGTTCAAATAAAGTAGATATACCATTATCAAGTGGTACACATACTAAAAAAATAGAAATATACTTTTTCATTTTACTCCACACTTAAAATTTAATACAAACGTATGGAACAGTAGGTATAGTACACCACCAAGGACTACAATGACTCTTACTTCCAACATAATAATAATAACGTAGGTACATATAGAAAGATACACTATGAACCACTTAAAATGATTCGGTATTTTTTTATTTTTTTTTTTTTTTTTTTTTGTCCTGCTCCTGATCCCTCAGACAACATCCTAAACAACACGCCAACGATGACGAAGCGACGACGACGAGTGCTGAACGTTGAACGAACAGACAAACACACACAAGTTATAATGAAAAATTTTCGTGAAATAATAAATTCTAATGAAGTGGATCATAAGTGGAAATAAAATGGTCTTGGTCTCTTATTTTTTTTTTTCTATTTTAGTTTAAGACACAAAACGAGTGTAGGTACATGGTTTCATTATAAAGTTCTTCTTCTTGTTGTTTTTCTCTTCCTTGTGCAATTGCAATTTTGCACAAATTTGATATGCTCAAAGCAGTGTTGCCGCAAGCTGAAATGAAAAGTCGCTAGACCAACCTCCAAAAGTCGCTAGATTGGCTGAAATTCGGGGGACAAAAAGTCGCTAGAAGTCTCTAGACAAAAATTGGTAAATAAGTGTTAAAAAAAATTTCTCTTTGAATAACTTTTTATTTTTGTTCAAAAATTTGAAGTAAATTAACAAAAAACTTAGGTCTATAATAAATTTGAAACAGATGAATTGCTTAAATCAGACTACTGCGCTCACTCGCACTTACATTATGCATTATGTTTTTATGTGTATGTGCTTATGTTAGGTGAAATTCAGTATCCTATTATTTCAAATAGGAAATGTCAAATAATTTAAATGCCTGGAATGTTAAATCACCAGGGCCACTACATAAAAAAAATAGTATTTGCGTGTCACAACTCAAAAAATCCTTACCTTCAAAAGTCGCTAGAAATAATCTAGCGACATTTTAATATTTGTTGTCGCGAAAGAAATTGAAATGTCGCTAGATCTAGCGACAAAGTCGCTAGAATGGCAACCCTGCTGGTTCAAAGTGTAGTTATAGTATATGAAGGTATACCTATATTATTGTATAAAGTACAGAGAGCACCTTATGTGTTAGTTTAGAGAGGAAAGTCCCTCAAAAAGCTAAACTAATAAAGAAAATTCTTGGTTGTCGGAGCTTAAAATAAAATGAAGACCAACGAACTCAACACCAGACACAGGCAGAAGGAAGACCAGATGCGTACACTTTCTTAGATTATTGTAACGGCCGCACTTATCATTATGAAAATTTCTCAATAGTTTTGTACTTTGAAACTGCTGAATTTCCTTTCAAATAAGTTCACAAAAAAAATTCTCTGGTGGATACACGAAGTTCTCGGCACAACTTTAACGGTTTTCTTAAAAAATATTTGTTTGTTTACTGATTATTTTTTTTTTGTCACGTTTTGCACAAAGGTAGGCTGTCAGAGGAGTTTGAAATCCAAAGTGGAGTTAGGCAAGGCTGTATACTGTCACCAATACTGTTCCTGTTGGTGATAAGTGACGTTCTGCACGCAGCTTTGTCAAATGGAAATGGAGGAATTCAGTGGACTCTGCAATCTCACCTCAAACATCTGGACTACGCGGACGACGTATGCTTACTCTCTCATAGGATCATGGATCTCCATCAAATGGCAACAAGGGTGGAGAGAGAAGCAGAAATCGTAGGGCTTAAGATCAACTCGGCAAAAACTAAAAGGATCAGCCTTGGAACTTCCTCATCAATCCAAGTAAATATTTCTGGACAACCGGTAGAGATGGTAGAGGATTTCCAATATCTTGGGAGTATTATCTCTACGGGTGGCGGAACTGAACTGGACGTAAACAGCCGAATCAGAAAAGCAAAGGCTGCGTTCGGAATGCTGTCCAAAATATGGAGAAACAACTCTTTTAGCTTAAAGACCAAGCTACGACTGTTCCGCTCCAATGTTGAATCCGTTCTGCTTTACGGCTGCAGCACTTGGAAAGTCACTGAAATTGTCACCAGAAGGCTGCAAACCTTCGTTAATAGATGTCTACGAAACATCTTGAGGATTTTCTGGCCCAACCGTATCTCCAATGCCGAACTTCATGCGAGAACGGGTCAGGAGCCCATAGACTCCATTATACGAAGAAGAAAGTGGCAGTGGATTGGCCATACGCTTCGAAAAGGCGATCGGTGCATTGCATCTCAAGCAATGCAGTGGAACCCGCTCACACAGGAGGGAAGACAAGTGGGCCGGCCTAGAAGTACATGGCGAAGAACGGTCGAACAGGAATCGGCACGACTGGGGAAAAGTTGGAGAGAGCTGAAATATATTTCAAGAAATCGTACACGATGGCGCGTAGGTGTAGTGGAGGCCCTATGTCCCGTCAGGGAAACATCACGGACGTAATAGGTCCGAGGACCTAAGTAAGTAAGTAAGTACTGATTATTTTTTAAAAATAAAATGATTTATGTTTATTTTAGTATTTAATAAAAAAAAAAAAACAATTAAAACAAAAATTAAACAAATATATATATTTAAGACATTGAATTTTAAAAAAAAAATATATATATTGAACACACCCCAAATAGCGTAACGATTACAATTCATGGCACCCCAAAATTTTGACCCAACTATTGGCACCCCATCATTCAACAGTTATTTTCTCAGTAACCCGTTGTCCGAATAATTTTGTAAGTTTTTCTTTTTTTTAAGGTCTTAATAATAAATTAAATAATCCGTTTTTAAATAAATTTTGTTAAAAAAGTTATTGTTTTATTAATAAAAAGGGTGCCAACAATTAGACTCAAAAAAAACTATGGTTCAACTAGGGCAGGGGGGCGTAAATTGTTACATCCTATGTAGCTACAATGATGAATGGCACTGCCAATAATTATACTTTTGTGAGTGCCAATAGTTCTATAATTCAACCGTTATTGATTTCAATTTGAACAAAATACTAGAATACCATATAAAATGTTTAAAAGTAATCAGTGTAACGAATCTTCCAATTTCTTCTTGTAAGGTTTATTTGAAAAAAAAGAGCAACGTCTTAAATGCTAATATTGGTTGACTAGAAATTCAGTCTAAAAAAAAAAATAAAAAAATAAATAAATCGGGTGGCACAACGGCTCATGAAGAACCAGGGCCTAGTGACTAACAACTCGCAACCATTCCTGTGTGCGCCTTTCGACAGGAATGGAAGGGACCTACAATTTAATGCCGAATCCGAACGGCTAGACGAGAAGCACTTATTCGTGACAAGTGATACTCTTGGAGGATTTGTCAATTCCTCGCAAGAGGCAGTAGCCCTGAAAAAAAAATTTTTTAGTTTTTTAGGTAGACGAGGCTGGGAAGCGATCCCAGACCTCCAGCGTGACAGTCGAACGCACTAACCATTACGCTACGGGCTCCTACATTTCTTAAGAGGGTGTATTAAATAACTGCAGCTTCAGCTTTTTGTTATTTTGTATTGTTTTCTGCGTGAAAACTAACCCCACTTCGATAAAGTGAGTACTATAATTAGTGAGTATTTAGTCCCGTAGTGTAATGGGTAGTGCGATGGACTGTAACGCTGGGAGGTCTGGGCTTACTTCCCAGCCTCGTCCACCTAAACACTAAAAAGTTTTTTTTCAGAGCTACTGCCTCTTGCGAGGAATTGAAAAATCCTCCAAGAGTATCACTGGTCATGAATAAGTGCTTCTCGTCTAGCCGTTCGTGTTCGGCATAAAATTGTAGGTCCCTTCTATTCCTGTCAACACGCGCACACAGGAATGGTTGCGAGTTGTTAGTCACTAGGCCCTGGTTCTTCACTAGCCGTTGCTCCACCCAATTTAATTTATTTTTAGTCCTTTATGGGACCATTTATATAAACATGGTTCAGCCATTGAACCATTTATCAAATATGTTTTAACTTACCCGTTGCGGCATATTAACTGGGGTTCATTATAGTCAACTCTAAAATTAAACCGTGGTTAAACCTTAATTAGTTCGCTGAAATCCATGGCTCAAAATATTTGATTCGGGCAATACAAATATTTGCAAACTAACACTAAAGGTGTAAGATCTCAATAAAATTAAAACAGAAACTTTATGAAAGTGGACATAGTTTTCATGCCAAAACAATGAGTAAAAATACTAAATTACGTTTGCACAAGTATCAGTTTTTCATTGCAGATACTATGGAACTGATTTAACTCAAACGCAGTTTTAAACGGAGGACTTACTTTAACTTTCAGTTGTCTCTCTATCTATCGAGTATCTCGCTTAATACTTAAAAAAAATAACAAACAAGTAAGCTCAGGAACTGCGATGATCTCGCACTGATAAACTGTGTCTTGGTAGACTTATTTCACTGCACCTGAAGCCTGCATCATTAAATAAAATTTGATTTTTGAAGATTTAAATTCATATTTATTTTCTAAGAAAACGTAGCATCTCGATTGCCAGTGTGACAATTCTCCAAGTATATTTGGTTCTAACTTCTAATTGCTTATGTTATGGATTTTTATAAGAAGCTTTAATAAGTAGGCCCCAATTTTTAAATTAAAAAAACTATTTAAAGATATATAAAATTCAGCGGATCAGGTTTTTGTTTGACTTTTTTTTTCTGCAGCAACAAAAATACCTACATGGACCTACTTTTCGATTGAATTTCTAAATTTATTTTGCATTTAGAAAATAGAAAATATTTTTTTTTATTTCAGTGAGTTGAGGTTTTTGTCCCATAACCCCAAGATATCTGTGCCTGCGGCCAATGTAAAGCCAAAATTGTCCCTGTTAGTTTGGCAACCTTATAGCAATAAATATACATGCGATAACTTATTACGCTTATAACTAAACTCAAGCTCGTTTTGTTTTAGAAAATATTCTTTTCTGAGAAAAGCTGTTTTCGGTCGTAGTAATAGTCTTGTAGTATGTAGTAATAGAAGTTTTGTTGTATTTTTGCAGCAGCAGCATTGCATCATGATTTCAGAACACCTATAAAGCAGAAAATAAAGTTTAACTAAAAGATGAGAGTGGGTGGCATGGATGGTGTCGCGTCAGTCCACACAGACGATGAGGTTGAGATAGTTTATTTTATAAGAGTTAGATGTCAGAAAATATACAAGAATTCATGGGAGAAAATCACAAAAGGACGAACGAATATTGAAGAAGAGAAGGAAGAAGAAGAATTTGAAGAAAAACATCTTCAAGAGTATCATACCAAACAGTATATGGTTATCATCGATGGTAATACTTTTCTAAGACCAAACTGCCAAGAAAGCGGTAGAATGTTGTAAATAATGTAAGCTTGCCAGATGCAGGAAGTGAAGTCCTTTTTCTCCAACATCTTCCAAAGGATGTGTGGTTTTTGGGTTTTTTTTTTTTTGTTTGTCTTTTTTCAACTTTTTCGTATTTTGTTCTTCTTATTTTGCTATTGCATGTCATCGTTTCTCAAAGGTGCGAGGTGCAGTCAGAGAATAAGAGATAAGTAACGCTACCACCGCTACTACCCCCTCTACCCCCTATATAGCAAGATTGGTTACAAAAAGAGGGTTTGCTTTAGAGTTTACAACCATTTGATTCTGTACAGAAATGCTGCTGATGTTAAATTGCATCCTTATACAAAATTGATCGAGCTTTAAGGGGCTCCCACAATTTTCAGGAAGCTTAACACTTCAACACGTTTTGCTAAAGAAGTTATTGCTGGTTGAATAAGTGAGGGGGTGAGGGGGGCGGTGTTATAAGGGAACGAACGAGTCTGAATCAAAATGAATGGTATCTGTGTTCATTTTCGAAACTTAATCCAGGTGGTAATGGTTTGAGGGAAGGTTCACATTGGTGTTTTATATTGAATGAACTAAGTAAGTAGGTATAGTATATACGCTAACCGTTACCATCATCGTCATTGGTATTGGTTGTCTGATTGGTGCTAGAATTTGTGGTTGAAGAAAACCAGCAACTTTGGTGCTATATAGAGCTTCTCTATATAAAAGCGCTCTGATGTGCAGCTGCATTGAGATGATGATGAAAGGATGCTGCTGATTACGTTCTAACACACAAAAGGGCTGCTTTTAAACTTTTAACACAAGTACCTACCTATAATCGTGTGTAGGTACCTACGTAGGTAGGTACAGATGCAGGAGGATCAATGTAAAATATTGTTGTGCAGTTTTCGGTTGATGAATGAATTCTTGGAATTGGAAATTTAGGAATACCTATAGAATGGTTGATATAGAGATTGAGTATGAAGGGTTAATGAGAGAAGTCTTAAATAAAGGCATATGCTCAAGGGAACAGAAAGTATTAGAAAATATGTAGGTAGGAACTTATATCAGAAGATATCCTTTTTAGAGATCAATCCTTCTATAAAAGCGTTGATTAATTTGATTATTCCAAAAAGATAATTTTCGACAACGTTAAGAAACCTTAAATTTTAACAACCCTTATGTACCTAAATATCGATATTTTTCTTTTTTTAATCATTTCATTTCAACATGAACATTGAATACGATTTCCGAAACTAAATCTTCAGTCTTTTTCTTGGTTCAATTTTTAAACTACTCGTTTAAAATCGTGAAATATTTTTTGTTTCCATTTCTGAGCTGACTGTACTATGTGAATCGGTGTTGTCCACTTTTATTTTTCTCTTTGTTTTACTGTTAATTAAATTTTTACCAATATTTGTCAATTTTTTTTTTTCAAAATCTATTGCTTTTACAAAAAATAAAGTCACAATATTTTATAAGAATAGAATTTTGTCTTGCCATTTTTTCCGTAAACGATGAACATTTTTGAAAAATATACAGAACAACAGAAATTGTCCCCCTTTCACACCAGAAAATCTTAATCCCTAGCACAAATTCAAGACTTTTTGGAAATATAAATTTAAGATATGTACATATGAAATAGTTTTTACACCTTCATCAACTCCCATTTGCTTAAATCGTATTTTTTTTTCGAAAACTGTGAGTTATGAAAAACGTATCGGTGGGTGGTCAACAGTGCTCGTAATTTATTTGTCCATCTTTTGAGAAACATAAATAAAATGCATAGCTGGAAAGCATGAATTTTAAAATATGCACTCTAAATTATTTTAAATTCGTTATTTTTAAATGTGTACATAAGTTGAAAAAATGTTTGACACAGCTCAAGCTCTAAACAAAAAGTTCAAAAATCTTCAGAGGGGTTCTCATACAAATTAAGAGAGATTATAAAAAATGAAGCAGACATAAGAAAAAAGAAGACAGCTACAGCACTCTCAAATCTCATGCTAGAACATGGCTTCTACAATGCGGATTTTAAGAATTTGAAACTGCCAAATATTGCGTTGTTGTAATAAATAATAAATAAAATATTAACCCCTGGATGAAGCTGGAAAATAACAGGAGAAACGTTGAGAAAAATTAATTAGTTTTAATTAATTGCATTATTCTCTAAAAAAGCCCAAATTTTCTTTGGAAAATTCAATGATACACCATTTATGATCAAATATCATTTCACAAAAATATTTTTTTTATTTCCTAAATTTTTTTTAAACAAAAGGAGAGTACCCAAAAAAAAACCAGAGTCGATGAGAAAAAAATATGTATGGTTTGAAAGGGCATTGACTGTTGATATCAAATATGAAATTATTTTCCTTAAAAGTTATCCCCGGGGCTGGCCGTGAAAATTTATTTATTTTTAATAGCAAGGTGTTTTTTCATGCATACAACATTGGTGAGGGCAGTGCACAAAAGAACAGGTATTGATTAAAAAAAACATACCTATGCATCTACTCGGCACATGGTAATCCGCAAAAGTTGCGTAAAACAAAGTTTCTATTAAGACAAGGCTTCGAAAACTTTTTTCAAAAAATCTGATTTTCATCAGGCAATGCTCAAAAATCCAAGGTTTCGAAAAAAAAAATTGTTACAAGCGTGGCGGACGCTATGTTTGTTTTTGGAATTTGAGGTAACATCAGTATTATAGCAAGGTACAGGAGGAAATACATGTGCCTTGAAAGTTGCATTCTTTTAATGCAAAAATATGTTAACTGTTATAAATTGGTATAAATTGGTACAGTACTAGTCTTGCCAATATATTAAAAGTACTATTATTTATGAAATCAATCAACAAATTCCGGAATATATTATGAAAACAAAACACTTTGGAATTTTACCACTGCCGTTGAAAAATTCTTAGTTTTCCCGTTTTCTTTTTCAATTAGGAGTTAAGTTTTATAGTAAGAAAAAGGCAGGTCTTAATTATTCATTAATCATTAGTATAACAATGTCCGAATGATTTACGAGTTGTTCTTAATTCTTTTACGCTTATACTATTTCGTCAAATCGTTGTCCGGCATGCTTAGGTAGGTAACTACTTTTTTTCGAAACTGTCGAGTAACGGTATGTGTGATAACCGCCATTTTATGAATGAAGACAGAATCATCTTGTGGCTGCTGCTTTTAGTGACTTGTGGGTGAACCTATTTAATAACATGAATCAACCACAATATGAAGATGTGACGCTTTTTACTTTTTTTACATGAAGAAAAATTGTGTTTTAAAAAAATTTAAATAGTCATCTCCAGTCCCGGGGATAACTTTTTATGAAAATGATTACATATTTGTTATCTATCATTAATGTCCTTTCAAACCATGTATGACTTTTCGTAATCGACTCTGAGTTTTTCGCCCATACATTTTTGGGCATTCTCCTTTGGTATGCGAAATTTCAGAATTGTATGAAACACAAAAATAAACAAAACTTCAAAATAATTTATCTTCCCGTTTTCAAGATATTAATTTTTTTTTTTAATATTTAAAATACAAAATCATTTAGATCTTAAAGGACCTCCAGTATAAAATTAGGGTGTCCCTTCAAGATCGTCGGTTTTAAATTTGCCGATAATCCAAGAAATTCCATTCGACATCTTGGTCAAGAATTAAACATTTCTAGAAGCACTATGCAAAGAATTTTGGTAAGAGGTCTACATTTACAAGCGAACAAGGTTCAATTGGTGCAAGAAATCCAGCCGAGGGACCATGCGCAGCACCGTGAATTTACTGATTGGGTGTTGGAACATCATCAAATTAATGCGGATTTTTCGAAGAAAATAATTTTATGGAAAGTCCTATTTTCAGGACGCCATACCCCTGCGGAAATCCACCATATTACGCGAATTGATCTATATTACCGAAAGTATCAGTTTGAGGTGGAAAGTTGTCATAATTAAATTTATTGGAAATAAAATTATTTTTTATTTGCCATATTTTTTCTGCATGGACAATATTTTTGAATTTATATGTAGTTTTATTTTTTTTTTTTCTCATTTCTTAAGAAATTTATGATAATTTTTCTCATAATTCAAATTGTAGAGCATACAGTTTAACAAATTTTGATATATTTTTGAAGATGATGCGATATCCCAGTCCAAAGTTAGAGATTTGGCTGATAAATCAATTGAGCCGAATGGCTGTAACTTTTGACTGTTTGGCAGGTTTTTTTTTTATTATCTAATTACTGAATTTTGAAATGAAAACTTGCCAAGAAAAACCAACTCAATTTGAGTCAGTAATCATTAAATAACAGATTTCTTTGATAATTTTGAGGTTCTTCGATATTACTCTTACTAAAATATTTAATATCTATGTATTAATGCGCTTAGCAAAACCTAAGGAAAACCTAACGGCACTACATAACTATTATATAACGGAACTATTATATAACGTTGGAAAGGTTTTGCTCCACAGATGTTCAGAAACCAAAAATTATGTCCGTATGTAGCTGTTAAAGCATTTAATGGACATTTGAATTTTTCCAGATAAATAATTTTTATCATTTTAAGGGTTGGGTTAAATTGTCTGAAATTATGAGTGACAATGACCATTATTGATTTGGATTTTTGGTGGAAAATTTGTAATTCATATATTTTACCGTTAAGCATAGAAAATTAAATTTTTATATTTTTTTTGATCTAAAATAACTACCATAAGAAATACATAAATATTGAAGTACAGTAGACTAAGCTTTAAAATTAAAAAAATAAATAATTTGTAAATTGTAAATGTTTGACAGTATTTAAAAAAAAAAAGGCGAGTTTGTGTGAAATGGAAGTTTATTTGTTATCGTTTTTATTTAGTACTTATTTTCCAAGGCCGCCAAATATATGCTTAAGGATCTCTCAAACCAACGCGAAACATTCAGTGCGGCGGAGAAACATTAGCCAGTCAAAATTTATCTACATATGTACATACATACATACATTATGTACAGCACATGGTGATAATTGAGAGAGCCCACACAAACGCGATGGAGAAACATCGTCTTTCAAAATTAATTTACATTCTGATAAAAGAGAGTGCCCACATCATCGGCGAATGTTTCTCCGGTGCGCCGTTTGTTTCGCGTTTGCTTTGGGGAGCCTTCAACGATATGTTTCAAGATCACTTCCAACTTTGTAAAAGTAAACAATCAATCAGTGCTAAAATAATAACGATCTGATTTTACTATTAAAGCAGAAATATTTTTGGTGAAATTTGATATTACTGCTGAGAGCAAACAAAGAGTTAAACAGATTCTAAAGGACCATATCACCATATTGAGTCAGGATGTTAATTTTCACTAAGACTTTCCAAAAATATTCAAAATTGGTAAAAGTTTGAAATTTTGAATGTCTTACATTTTTTTTTGTATCCTCTATCCCACAATATTTGGTTTTACTAAAATTAAGGGTAATGTTTGCTTGACAAAAATATTGTATACTTTAAACTCATTTCAAGCATCAAAAAGTGCAATTGTTCTTTTAATTTTGTGTGTATGTGTATTCGCCAAAAAAATTTAAATTTAGCACAATATTAAGTAATATTAAGTAAGGGTAATGTTTGCTTGACAAAAATATTGTATACTTTAAGAAAGGCAACAAAAAAAGGTAAATTATATCCGTCCCTTTTGAACTTACAAAGTGGAAACACATTTTCATATTTTTTTTTATTTTAAAGCTAAACAGTTGGTCGTTTATTTAATAATAAATTTAAAAAAAAGTACGTATACGCCAGAGTGTACGCAATCTCGAATTTAATTTAGAAATTAAAATTTTGATAATTTAAGCAGAACAAAATTTGGTTAACCAAGGCCCATAAGCCCAACATAAGAACTTATGTGACAGTTTTTGCTAAGGAAATAGGAAAAACGAGAACATAATTGCTTATGTTGAACTTGAACATTTATGTTTCGTATTAGCAAACGGGCCTAAGATTATACGTAGTATAATAACGTATTTTATAACGTATTCATATAGCAAAGCGGGTTCAAAGCAAGACATTGCCAACTATAGACCTATTTCTAAATTGCAATAAATCCCAAACATTTTTGAAGCGTTAGTTAAAAAACGAATGTATGAGAATATAAGAAATGGTATCTCTGAAAACCAACACGGATTTGTTAGTAGTATGGTAACTACCACTAACTTATCTCTCTTCTCGCAGTTTTGTACGAAGGGGATGGAGCGTGGTGGTCAAGTTGATGCAGTCTACACAGATTTCTCGAAAGCTTTTTTCCGAGTGCAACATGTTATTTTGTTAGAAAAACTGAAAGCTTTTGGATTTAAATCTGATATCTTAAAGTGGTTTGAACAATATCTTACTAATCGAATTCAGTATGTAAAGATAGGTGACAATTTATCAAAGAAAATTAAAAACTTTTGGAGTTCCTCAAGGAAGCCACCTTGGACCTCTATTTTTTGATCTTTTTATAAACGATCTTCCCTATTGGGTGAAACATTCCGGTAATTTGCTTTTTGCGGACGATTTTAAGATTTTTAGACTTATAAAATCTACCAGCGGCTGCGACCTCCTTTAACAAGACATCAATGACGTATCTAAATGGTGTGAAATAAACTGCTTGCATCTAAATATCTCTAAGTGCAAATTTATTTCTTTCACAAGATCTCCTCGACCCATACAATTTTCATATAAAATTGATAATATGGAGCTAGAGAAAGTTGACAAAATGAAAGATCTGGGAGTTATATTTGACGAAAAATTAAATTTTAAAAATCATTATGACTACATAGTTGCTAAAGGTAATAAATTATTAAGTTTTTTAAAAAGAAACTCAAAGGATTTTAAGACCAGCATACATTAAAATCTGTGTATATAAGTTTAGTTAGGTCAAATCATGAGTACGCTTGTTGTATTTGGAATCCGACTTACGATGTAAGTATTAATAGAATTGAGGCAGTACAACGTAAATTCACGAGGTATGCCCTAAGAAAGCTAAATTGGGTTGATAATGTTATGCCTTCTTATGAGCAGAGATGCCTTTTATTAGGTATGCAAACTCTAGAGACGAGGTGTAAGCAATATCTTATTATGTTAGCGAGAGATGTTTTATGTTCACATATAGATTGTTCTGCTCTTCTTGCCCTTTATCCAATTTTCGCTCCTTCAAGACCCTTAAAAGAAAAAAAAAATGTTGTTTTATGTGCCGTTTTTATACAAATTACGGCAAAAGCGATCCATCCAGTAATTCAGTTTGTAACATAATCGACCTACATTTAAATAGATATTTGTTCAAAAAAGCGTTGATGCTAGTCATATTTTAAAAGTACGATAAAATATTTTAAAAAGTAAGATAAAACTGTTTTGACAAAGAATATTTATTCTATCATGTTATTTTTGTATATTATGTATATAATTAGCTATATCTAATAGAGTTTGTAAGCTCGATAGAAATAAATCAATAAATAAAATAAATAATGTGTGGTTTAGATTTATTAGGGTTTACTGTTGAATAGTTTATGAACATAAAATTTAAAAAATAACTGACTGAGTAGTATTTTTTTTTTTTTTTTTTTAAATTTCAAGCCAACATTTTAACGAATGCTACAGAAATTTACGTATCCGTGAATTTTTTTTGTTGTTTTTTTTTTAAATTAGTTTTGCTTTTCTAACATTTTCAAAATTGTCATGGAGCCCATATAACTTATCCATGAATTTGGTGTCTGTTTTGCTGGCCGAATATTCAGCCACTAGCGATTTTAGTTTAACATTAATAAACTTAGCGAACTTTTAGATCTCACTTCTTTTTACGACTGACTGGTGACGCAAAGGTTTTTGTGTATAGAAGAACTTGGCTTCTTTTTTAACATTTATGTTTCTGGTGTGATTAATATAACACGTATATCTTTTATGCATAAAAAGTATTGTGTGAGTCTTAATATTTTCACATTGAACTTAAGACCTCAACTGTGACTATAATTTGAAAGGCGAAATGCTTAAATTTTTAGCGAAATTCCCTTTTACATTCCATATATTCGGCGTTTTATATTCCATATTTTTGATGGTTTAAAAGCCGTTTTGCTATAATTAATTTAGCAAGTAACTAGCCTAATCAGTTTGTTAAGACATGTTTTCTCTTTTCAAGCCACTTTTAACTTTTTAGTGAAACTCCGCTGCATATTTTTTTATTTTTTTTTTTTCTAAGAAATGACAACTTCGTTTGGAAAACTATAAGCGGAAGCTTTGACTAAGTTATGTGATTGTTGAAAAGATTATTTTGTAACGCACTAAAGAAACAGTCTTACAAGGTTTAATGTATAAACAAAACATCTAGCAAAAATGTTTATAGATCGATTTCAAATTTGATGACATTTTTTCGCTGAGATTATAAAAATTCAATCTATATGTAACTCTTTTTTGATCTTCAATTTGTGTTTTATTTGAAATGCCTTTAAGAATGTGAAGATAAATGCAAAGCAAAGGTCTAGTTGAATCAGTCCATATCAGCTTTTCTTCACGGCCTTAACGCTACAACCAAGTATCACTTGCGTGGAATATCGATTCGTAGAATAAATGGAATATTTCAGTACGTATTTATTGTTAAACTTTTAGTAGATACATATAATTTTGTTTAAAAAACAGGAACTCATTATTTGTTTGTCATTATCCATTTTCATGTTCAACACGTCCAAAAATTATAAAAGAACCTCCATCGTACCATGAAAACCATATCAAAGTTGAAATTAACTGCCTACTACCTAGAATGTTATCGAGCATTCGAGAATACTATATCATATCATTGCTTCTTTTCCACCAAGAAAAAAGTGATAATAATTAAAAATATCCTAATTGGCAATGTGGTTTTTTCGCAGAAGCGTGCGTTCGCCTCACTGGCGCGTTTTGCAACCAAGGTTTCTGCTTGCCGAACAAAAAAAAAATTAATATCATGACTTCATTAAAACTTTCACAGCCAAACCTTTTTGATATTTAAATTTTTTAAATACAAAAAAAATAAATATACCTATTACATACGTACCTTAAGACTGTTTAAAATTCCCCAGATATATTCGCCGTAAAAATTACCGTTGCCATTTAATTTAGCGCGCTCTTGCTATGGCAAGTAAAATGAAAAATTACAAATAAAAAAAAAAAAATGTTCTTATCAAAACAGCAATTTGCTTAAAAAAATGTTAAAGCATTTCCATAAAAATTCAAAATGCAGAGATGATGATGGTGATGAAGATGATGATGATACCGTTCACGATGCACCCACCATCATCAGAGATACACGATATACCAATGTAAAACTTAATTAAATATTCATGAGATGCAACAACGAAAAATCCTTCTTTTTTTTGTGCCTGTCTTCTTTCTTTTTTTTTTTTTTTTGATTGTTTTTGCTCATAAACCAGGACTTGTCTATTGTTGGTTTTTGTACATTGTACTCGAATATAGCGTGCAGTGTTGTGTATGTTTTGTACTTGTACCTTGTATTTTTTGAAGTGTTTTCCTTTTAGTTTTTTGTTCTCTATTTTTGAAAAAGCTACTTAAAATTTTATACAAGCAACAGGGTTATGATTGCAACATTTAGTTAAAGCTAACTTGACTTCATCGCCATCGATGCGAGCAGAGAGGGAGTTGCAAGTTGGTTGGTCCTTGATGGTCGTCCTTATAGATGTGGGGTCAAGCGTAAAATGCAAAATACTTTTTCCGTTCAAATTAGGATTATAGTCTATGGATTGTGGTTTAGATGGAAAATTGTAAGTCAAGGAGTATAGTGTTTCCCACACACAAAAAATTACAATCACTTCAGAGTGAATGGAATGATGATCATGTTTATTTGGATATATTGATGAGGTTAGGGAATATGAGATTGGCTCTATAGGTCCCTGCTATGTATACATATGTAACCTCAAAGGACTGAAATAAGCATTTTAAAAACAAAACTTCCTTCAAACCCAAAACAGACACATGTTTTTTTTTTCTTATACCCAATACCTGTTCGTAAAAGCTAAAAATAAAGCCATTAGGTTGGCAAAATATATTAAATTCGACAAGAAAGAAAACGTGATGCTAGAGTTCTTTTAAAAAAAGTACACTCAAACGGTTTTAACCTTTTTCATGTTTTTCATCGTAGCTCTTGTCAATTCTATTTTCATACACGTCATTATCAATTCAGACCGAGGAAGAAAAAAAGAAAGAAAGATGTGTTATCTTATGGTCTTATTATTTTTAAATGCTGGATAAACCACATTAGAGCTAGGTTTAGGTGATAACAGAAATGTAGGAGCTTGATGGTTGTCTTACATAAAAGATCAAACTGAATTTTGGAAAGCTATAAATATTTTGTTTTTGAAGTGGAGAATAAAAAATAGTTTTTGAAGAAGTTGAAAGAGTAATTGAATCAATGAAAGATGGAAAAGCAGCAGGTTCAAATGGAATACCGGTAGAATTTTTAAAATATAATACAGCAGCTTTCAAGGAAAATTTAACTATGGCATTCAACATAATTTTTAATTTTGGCACTCTTTCTGATCACTTCTACGAAACTCTTATTCTACCTATCTTTAAAAAAGGAGATCCAAGGAATCCAGTCAATTATAGGGGAATTTCTTTTTTTAAATTCGGCATTGAAGACATACACCTCGTTGTTATACAAACGACTAAATAGATGGGTAAATGAAAATAACAAACTCAGCGAGTTTCTGGCAGGCTTTAGAAGTGGTTACTCGATAGTTGACAACATCTTTGTACTAACATCAATAGCTCAAATGAAGTTGGACCAAAATAAGAAGCTATTCACGTTTTTTGTTGACTTTAAAACAGCATTTGATACGATCAATCGAAATGCGTTGTTGTATAAACTATACAACCTAGGAATTTCTTCAAAGTTTATACGAGCATTAGAAAAGTTGTATCAGGAAACTACGGCAAACATATTCAATGGCAAGGAACAATCTGAAAAGCTGCAGATAAACCGAGGAGTTAAACAAGGATGTAATTTAAGTCCACTGCTGTTTGCTCTGTTTTTGGATGATAAAGTGGGATGGCTTACATGTGGTATAGAGATTGGTAGCTTGAAAATTAAAGCTATCATGTACCCAGATGACATAGTCTTAATTGCTGAATCACCCTGTTCCCTCCAGATGATGATAAACAGGCTTTTGGAGTACTGCAGATTATGGATCTTGGAAGTTAACGTGGAAAAATCTAAAGTTATGATATTTCAAAAAGGGTCTGGCAGATTAGCCAGGAATGAGAAATGGAAATATGGAGATCAAGATTTAGAAGTGGTAAAGAAATATTATATACTTACCTAGGAATGGAGTTGACATTTAACTTAAAAATGGAGTTAAAAGGCAAATGCAATAACACAAAAACAGCAATATGTTCGAACTGGAATAGGATTTTTAGCAACAAACTTATTGCTACAAGCTCAAAATTCAGTGTGTTCAATGCAACAGCAAATTCTATCCTTTTGTATGGTGCACAGGTTTGGGGTGGCCAGAAGTTTGAAATTGTTGAATACCTGCTCAGGTTCTTTCTCCGCAAAATATTTTATTTGCCCATAAATACACCTAAGCATATGTACCTATTACTTGGAATCGGGCCTGCCAACAATGTTCATATCAACTCTCAAGCTAAATGCCGATTACCTAATAAGAGTGGTACACATGAGTAACTCAAGACTACCTAAGCTGATTTTGCAGTACGCATTGCGGAAAAACACTCTTTTTACAAAAGACTGGACAAGATTAGCAGCGGACTGCGGTGTTACGTTAAGCTTTAACTGAAAGTAACGCAGAACAGTGGAAAAGATGTTTTTACGAGATTATAAGACTAACAGATGAAAACGAAAGGTATACCTTCATAGAAAGAGCTAGAGAGTCAACAGAGAGGCAGTACTATTCGAAGGTTAACTACAAACTTAACCAACACAATTATTTCAATAGCAGCTATTCCCGTGCTATGATTGGAACAATTTTCAAAATTCGTGAAGAAATGTTAAAATTAAGCTTTGTACTACATCGTGTGTTTGTACAAATTTTTAAAAAATCCAGTACCTAACACTTCATCAAAAGGTAGAAACTTTGTAATTCTAGGTTTTATTCACTTTTCTTTGAAATACGCACATTAACGACATAAGTTGGCTGAAAAACAAAAAAAATAGCCACTGTTCTCTATTAGACCGCTTTCACATAAGGAAACTGAGTTGCCAGAAACTAGAGTTTGTAGACGAAAAGGGTGTGAGGGGAGATTTGTTTGCTTCCCCTTACGCCCTTTTCAACAATATAAAAAAATATGAAAATATGAAATACAGGCGAAACTAGAACTAGTTTACGAAATGCAAGCTTGTAGTAGAAAATATAGTTCTTATAAAATGTAATGCATGCAAATGCTATAGTAATCAAGAAGTTGTCCGCTTTTATTAAATAGAACTATAAAAGTTAACAAATGCACATATAATAAATGCTAAATCACTATTGTTCGACTGTTCGTGTTTGGCACATATAACAACATTGACTTCCTCCGGAGGGACTTTGGTGTTATTTTACCAAATACCTAGGCAATAACATATAATTGAAATTATGCACTTTGATACAAGATATTTGAGGCAAATGTAACATTGATCGCATTCTTGTCAAATGTAATTAGTTACACTTGAGCTATCACCAAAACGATTTGGAATGCATTCTGAAATTCTTACATTCTAACACTGCAAAATTTCACTCATACCTGTACTGTTTGTCATTTTACTACACCATAAGCATTGTCATCCAAAAAGTGCGAACCTAGCTAATTTCTGGCATCCTTGCTATTGGCGCAATAAATTTAAGACCGGAAAGACTTCTCTTGCAAAAACGCATTAAATTTCAACCAAAGCTAAATTTCGTTCAAAATACCACCCATCAGATATCACGGGAGGACAGTGTTTTTTCTTCCAGTGCAGTGCAGGGGTGTTATTGTCGCGTCGTTGTCGTAGTGTGGTAGTAGTCATCGTTGGTGGTGGTGCTGTTGTTGTTCATATAATAATTTACGATTGCAAACTTGTGACACTTTTGGAGTCTCCCTATCTCTCTCTAGCTCACACACAAAGCGGAAAATATACATTATACAAGCTCCATGATGCTTAATTTACAAGCTATTCGCATCCATCCGGAAGACCGAGAACATGAAGTTTTTTTTGATAGGTATTTTTTTTTTCTCCTACTTCTCATCGGCACTTAACATCGTTATTTGATCATAAAAGTGATTATTAAGGAAGGAAATCATTTCCCTAGATGACATTTGTAATCAAAATCGACACATAAAATTGTGATCGGTTTTTGGATCAAAGCGTAGGCTATTAAACGTGTCCCTAGTAAGAGTAAATGAACAACAACAAAAAAACATACTGTGACAAGGAGAAGTCGGATATAAATTTCTTTAAAAATTCCACTAAAATTTGTACACAGGGCTGCATTTGGTATGATTTGGTTCTCATTGTACCTAAGGGGCCTCGAAAAAGTAATATTAATTAATTCTATCTTTAGATTGTTGGTATATTTACTGTTGAAATTCGTAGTGTGGATTTGTTGAAGGCAAGATTATCTCAGAAGAAAATAGTAAGGTTTAATTTGTCAGTGCCCGATTCAAACTTTAAGAATTTTAAGGATTACTCCAGTTAAACTTAGAAAAAAAGATAATATTGCAATGAAAAAGTAGACTTATGGGCACGTTAACGACATCGACACCACCTAGCTGATGAGCCCATACTGTCGAACCTGGTCGAAAGGCATCTTAATGTTGAGGCTACTTGAGCTTTAAATAATTCACTTTTACTAAGCAGAATTGGCAGAATTATGAAGAAAGAGCCCTTAGAGTGTTGTGCACATTTCTTACCCACCCTAATCCAACCGTAAATTATTATGTCCATAAAAGATGTCCACACAAACGCACACACATCACCAACACCATTCTGCCGAAAGGATTTCATAATACTGCCGGTTTTTCTGAAAAGCCAAGCCAACATGAACACGAGCGAGGGCGAGATTTAGGTAAAAGAAAACCCCCCTTAACTATTATTTCGCTTTGAAACTTTATGGACCTCGGATGTAATCGATTGGCAGTGTCGTGTTTCATAAACGGTTGTAAATCTGAAATTAAATGAAAGCGGCTATATTATGTGATCCTCCTTCTTTATATATCGACAAGCGAAGAGCTGATGGTGGCGGTGCAAAAAGGAGTTACATGTCGACGATGTTGAATCCCTCTTTGGTTTATGGTGAGCTCTATACTCTACCTTCTATATCGGATTTATATGCCGAAATGAGCTTTCACCTTTTTCGATTTATGGAGTTTTTGTATCCTACGAACAGGTACACTTATACATACATACGGATATGATGTAGGTATCCATGTATACATACTTTTCTGTTATATAACGTGATTGACATTGTAATTAAGGTGATTTAGTGAAAATTGGCTAAGAAGTGAATAAGCTATGGAAACGTATACAATGCCCATCTATGCCAATAACATATTCATACTCTGGGGATTGGTTTTATAGAGAGAAGAAAAATAAGGATTACGTTGATGTAATTTTATGGTTTCTTAATGAAGTCTTTTTATGCGGGAGCAGTCTATTGGTACCTATATATATGTATAATATAATTGTTATAATTTACAAGGAAGGTGATTTATTTTTTGATTACATTTCTTCCTAGAAAATTATATAGCTACCTTACCATTTTCGATTCATTGCCAAGGCAAATAGATTATTTATATAATTATACATTACCTACTAATAAAATTTTATAGAGATGCTTAGCAAATTTTATTTAAATACACTAATTAAAAGATCTGGACTGGGTTTTCAGGTATTTTAAATTTTATTTTAAGAATTAAAAAAATGGGTTTTTTTTTGAAAACTTTAATATGCGAAATTTACACTTTTAAGAAACGTCTGTGTAAAAAGATTATTTAAGGTGCTAAAATATAACTTTAAGTATATAGCAACAAACGCCCATAGGGAGAGGGGAGAAAGGCCCCTCCCACCTCCAAGAGATTGTTTCACTTTATTAGCTTAATACAAGCAAAAACTTACATACTAACTTAAAGATTAACATTAAAAACTTACACTAACTTAAGATTATGGCTAGGAGGGGTGCGAGGAACGGTAAAGGTAGGTTTTGAGGCTGTCTTTGGTTAGATGAAAGTCGAATAGGTTGTGCACGCTGTAAGAGGTACGAAGCATACGGTTTATAGGTTCGTTGCTACCGTAATTGGTTCGGTAAAACTTGATTTGGAACAGAGGTATGGATCGGAGATTATTGGAATTTGTTTGCAGGGAGATTTTTTGAAGAAGAGCTGGACAATCGATATTGACAGCTAATAGCTGATGGGTGAAGACAATATCAGCCACTCGGCGGCGAAATTCGAGGGAGTCCATATTAAGTAACTTTAGACGATGTTGGTAGGGAGGCAGATTATGTGCATCAGACCAGAGAAGGCCGCGGAGGGCAAAACGAAGGAATCTACGTTGAACAGCTTCAATTCGCTGAGAGTGATTAAGGTAATAAGGTGACCAGACTTGACTTGCATATTCGAGGAGTGGCCTTACAAATGTGGTATAGAGAGATTTAGTGACATAAGGGTCCTAGAATTCCTTTGACCATCGTTTCACAAAGCCCAGTGCGGAGTTAGCTCTCTTGATGGATTTATCAATGTGAGAACGAAAATTCAATTCTCTATCGCAGATAATTCCTAGATCGCACAGTGAATCAACCGAGGGGACTGGCACATTGTCGATAAAATGCGTCCTAGGAGGGAGTGGGAAGCGCTTACGGAGGAAGGTGATAGCTTGACATTTGTTAACATTGAGCTCAAGAAAGTATTTAAGGCACCAGGTTGAAAATCGGTTAAGGTCATTTTGTAGTAGAATAGAGTCGGCAGGGGATGTTATGCACCTAAAGATTTTCTTATCATCGGCGTAAACTGATATAAAAGAGTCTTTTATTATACAGTCGACGTCGTTGGTAGTCAAGATGAAAATCAGTGGGCCAAGGTGGCTTCCCTGCGGGACGCCAGAAGTTGCAAGGATGGGATCAGATTCAGAGGATCTAAAGATTACTTTATACTGTCGATATTTTAAGTATGACTGAACCCATGAAAGGAAGATGATAGGGCATTCAACTTGAAAAGGATCAAATGATGGGAAATCTTGTCAAAGGCTTTGCTAAGATCGGTTGCAATAACATCGACCTCATTACCGTTTTCAAGACAGCATAAGTTTCCTGAAACAAATTCTAACAAGTTAGTAGTAGTAGACCTGCCCTTGACGAAACCGTGTTGGTTTGGGGAGACTATATGCTTGCAGTGGAACAGCATTGTATCATAGACGATACTTTCAAAAAGCTTAGGGATACATGATAACTTAGCAATAGGGCGGTCGTTGGAAATTTCTTTCTTGGGTCCTTTTTTATGGATAGGGATTATAAAAGAGTTTTTCCAAAGAGCAGGAAAAACTCCAAGCGAGAGTGAAAGTTGAAAAAGAGCAGTCAGGGGTTTAACTAAGTGTAAGCAGCACTTTTTCAAGATTATGGCTGGGACCCCATCAGGACCAGCAGAATAATCGTCTTTTAGATTATTAATCTTGCTTTCAACAACTTCTGATGAAATGGTAATGGAGCTTAAGGAAGTTTGGTTGCAAAATTTTAAGTAGGAGAAGTATTCTAAGTCAGGCTGAAGGTCGGTATCAGAGAAAGATTGTCGGAAGAATTGGGCAATTAAATTGACGACTATTTTGGGATCATCGGAGCTAGAGTTCATATAAGTTAAGGTAGACGGGTAGCTATCAGATTTTCTTTTAGCATTGATAAAATTAAAGAATCTTTTGGGGTCTGTTATAATATAAGATTGCATTCGATTCAGGTAATCCTGGTAAAGAGAATCACAAAGTTCAGAGAAAAGAGAGTTGGCGTTCTGATAATTTGAGAGATCGACGACGGAGTGAGATGTTAGGTAAATCCGCCAGAGTTTATTTCTTTCATTTCTTAAAGACCGCAAGTCACTATTGTACCAGGGAGGAGATAAATTCGCGCTTTTTTTGTTGAACCACATGGGCAGAGGAAGTAAGGCAGTTAAAAATTGCGGAGGGCGATGTCCATGTCAGCGGTGAGTGTGATGCTATTGAAGTCAATAGATCTAAGCAAGTCGTTGAGTTTAGGGATGTAAGCTTTCCGAAAATTGAATGTCAGTCGATTTTCAGACAGATTGGGTTTTTGGGAAAACTCGTAAGAAAAAGAAAGGAAAAGAGGAGATGGTACGAGTCTAATTTAGAGAGTAGATAATCACAAGCGGATACCACACAATTGTCAACATTAGAGGAAAATATGAGATCGAGTTGGAGACCTAAATTATTTTTAACACCGCTTAATTGGTAGAGATCTAAGTCTGAGAGGCAATCGGTAAATAGAATTTCTTTGTCGGATGTGGGATTTAGGGCTATGTAGTAAGATTCTTCATCAGACAGGACCCATTGAAGATTGGGATAGTTGAAGTCACCAACAATTATGACGACGTCGGAAGGTTGAGCAGCATCAAAAATGGAATCGAAGGCATCAACAGCTAGCTGATAGCATTGAATAGGCTGGGAAGGTCGGATATAACAGCAAATGGTGAAGAGTGAGGTTTTTGAAATATTTGATTTGACACAAACAAACTCAAAAGAGGTAGAGAGGGAGGTTTTAAATAGTGTTGAATCATAACGATTGTGAATTGCCAGTAAGACACCACGGCCACAAGTCTAAGTATAATTCGGGGAACCATCGACATGAAAGATATTGAAATGTGATGAAAAAGCTCGTTATCGTTTATATCAGCAGACAAATTTGTTTCAGTTAGTGCAAAGATGTCAAAGGGGAGCTTATGTGAGTTGAGAAAGACGGAGGAGGTTTTGGAACGAAATCCTCTGACATTTTGGTAATATAGAGACATGCATTTCGGAGGATGATATTGGGGTAAAGGAAGTCCTATTTGAAGGGATAGGAGCGAAAATAGGGATTAGGTTAGGGTCGATAATATTTTTTCAGGGTGTTTCGGGTACTTTGAAGGTGAGAAACGCGTTTAGAGCTAAAATGGGAAGCATAAGCAGCAAGATCCTAAGAGACTGTAGCAGGAGAAATATCGAAGCCTTCATGGAAGCGGGTGTATTTCTTATGAATGCTGGCCTTCTTTTTGAATTGACACAATCAGGTTGGTTTTAGTTTTGCCTTCAAGGCAAGTCGAGAGGTAAGTTTCACAGAAGGGGGAATCATTGGGTCAAAGATTGGAGGATGAACAGTAGAAGAAGAAGTATCAGTGGTTTTAGCAGAGTTAGAAGTGGAAAGAGGCGGCGTTAAAGGTGAGGAAGCAGGGTTTAAGGTATGAGAGTGTATGAAGTTTGGAAAGTTTGTAGAGGAAGAATTGGTGGGATGAGGGGTCTTTGAAGAAGGTTCGAGGTTGAAAGATTCATCCATTTTTTGTAGCTGACTAATGACACTCTTGTAAAAAGATTTGTTGTCAGTTAGAATGGGCTTTATAGTGGAGTTGAGATCCTGTCTCAGGTCGACACACATGCTTTCAGGCGGCGATTCGTTGAAGGCGGTCACTTTAATCTCCAGGGAGTCAAGTTTATTCGCAACAGAATTAATGTTCTCGTTGTTGCATTTAATCCCGAACAAAACATCCGAAAGGGAAATTTTTTTACACTCATTGCATTTAAAAAAGAAAAGACTTGAAATTCTTTCAAGCATGTTATAGCCCTTTTACTAAGTCCGATACAAAGAGGGTGGAATGATTTGCCACAAATTCCGTTGCAAACTACCCTCTAACCATTTTTATTGTCGAGGTCACAATGGGCAAAATCAAAACGACAACTTTCCATAGTTATTTACTTTTGGGTAAGGGGAAAAAAAAACAAAACAAAAAAAACTCAAGTTTCAAAAAAATAGATCAAGTTATTTTCATAATATTGAATTTCCAAAAATAAATTTTTATTTTCTTAGTTTTAAAAAAATAGTTTTTTAAAAATGTTGGTATTCAATACATGTAGACCAAGGGTCAACAGCAAATTTTGGGAGTGGATGCATAACCAAAATATGTGTATGAGAGTCGGTGTATATATTTATTTCATCAATGGATTTAGATCTGCTGATTACATTTAATATTTCAACAAATTATGTTCAATATTTATATACATACATACAAATACATAGGTACAAACTGAACTAATAAGTTAAATGTAATATTATATTCGAAATTAACTCAGTATCTGTAAAACAATACTTTTAAACTGGTTTTGACTCATTGTGATGTCAACTTCATTGCAAACCGAATTGAATAGTGACAACGAACGCGAAGTGGGCTCATTAAGTCCATAATTAGTTCTGTGAGTAGAAATATGGAATATAGTACACATCTGTTTCTCAGTATTCTTTCTGGGACGTAAAAGTATATAAGATTTAGTAATTCAATAGAATTTTATCGATTTGAAATAATATCTTTGATAAAAATTGAGCTTTGAGCATTCCTTCTTACTTCAAGCGTTTTTGTACCAATCAGGACACACCTTGAAAGATATTTTGGCATATCGCCAGACCAGTTTAAATTTCGTAAAGCGAATCGCGTGAGTCTTTTTTGAATTTGCTCAATTCTAAGTATTCCATTCGCATAGAATGGGCACCAGATTATAGAACAATTTTCCAAATAAGGAAGTACTAATGAATTGTACAACGTTTTAAGTGTGTAAAGATCTTTGAAATCAGATGCGTTTCGTTTTAGAAATCTAAGCAATGAATTTCCTTTGGAAACTATAAAGTCAATTTGAGCACGAAAATCTAATTTAGTGTCAAGGAGTACACCCAGATCTTTTATCAACTCAACTCTTAAAAGAGGATCATTACCAAATTTGTACATAAAACTAATGACGTTTAGTGATCGAGTCGCACTGAAAATTTTAAATTTAGAGAAATTTAATTGAAGGTGATTGTATCTGCACCAATTTAGAATCAAGTCAATATCCATCTGAAGTTTTCCACAATCTAGAATTGAGTGGATGGCATAATAAATTTTGACATCGTCAGCAAACATTAGACAAAGGGCATTCCTAAAAACTAAAGGTAAATCATTTATAAATAAAAGGAAGAGCAATGGGCCCAGAGGACTACCTTGAGGAAGACCTGAGTCAACATCAATAGGATTTGAGTAATACCCATTTATTTCCACAATCTGCTTTCTATTTGAAAGATACGATTCCAACCAACTTAGAAATGAGCTGTTACAACCCATCTTCATTAGTTTTTGAATAAGCAAGCCGTGATGAACTCTGTCGAATGCTTTAACTAAATCTGTGTAAAGTACATCCACTTGATAACCTTTCTCCATTTGGGTTAAGCAATAATTCGTAAAGAGCCATAGGTTTGTGGCTGTTGAGCGGCCCTTGACAAAACCGTGTTGACTAGGCGACAGTAACTCTTTTAATGAAAAATAGAACTTTCCAGTTATGATTTTTTCTAGAAGCTTTGGAATAGCCGATAGCTTCGAAATGGGCCTATAATTTTTAATTAATTGCTTAGCACCACTTTTATAAATAGGATTAATATATGAAATCTTCCATTACTCTAAAAAAGTACTCGATAAGAGAGATTTGTTAAAAAGTAATGTTAAGGGAAGACATAAATTGGAAGAGCATCTTGATAAAAGAAGAGGGGACATTTCGTCATGACCCGCTTTTTTGGAAATATTAATTTCACATAAAGCAACCAAAACTTCTTCTACAGATAAGTGTGGAGGCACAAAACTAAGCGAGGCATCCATATTGGAATACATAGTGTTAACATCTGGAATGAAATCTATATTATAAGAAGATTTAAACAAATTTGAAAAAAGTTGACAAGATGATTGGATATCATTAGAGTTTTCCATATCGTATTCCATCGACTGAGGAAAAGAGGAGGTACTTTTTCGCTTCGAGTTTATGAAAACCCAGAACAATTTTCTATTCTTCATTATGTTTGACTCAGTGGTACATATATATTGTGGGTTGGCTACGAAATTTCGCAAACTAAAATCTCGCACCCAAAATCTCGCAATACGAAATCTCGCAATTACAGAAACCCGCTCTTTATAATCTTGCAATTACAAAACCCCACTTTTTATAATCTCGCAATTACAAAAACCCGCAAACTAAAATCTCGAAAACTAAAATCTCGCATTAAAAAACATATAGGACTTAAAATGTACCTACAAGGTTTTTCCTTTGTGTATGTTGTCAGTTAGTGTGCTTTCAGTTTATGTGCAATAAGCAGTAGATTGGGTGGCCCGCTTCGCAGGTTCAAGGATTTTAACTCCCTTTTCGGGTCCTCTCTCCCGCTCACGCGACTCCGTCGCTCCGCTTAAGGTACGCTCAGTCGGCAGGCAGGCGCTTATGTTGTCAGTTGGTGTGCTTTCAGTTTATTTGTAATAAACAGTACCTTGGGTGGCCGGTGGCGGGCTTTATCTCCCTTTTTTAGGCCTCTGATTTTTCATTTTCCATTTGCAGGATCTTATTTTTCACTGCGGAATTTTCCACCGTGATGTGTAAATGCGAGATTTTAGTTTGCGAGATTTTAGTTGAAATTTGCGAGATTTTTTGTCGTGAAATGTAAATGCAAGATTGTTAAAAGCGAGATTTTGTTATTGCGAGTTTATGAAAAGAGAGTTTATTAGTTTGCGTGATTTCGTATTTCGAGAAATGCGAGATTTCGTTATTCGAGATTTTTGTTTGCGAGATATCGTAGTGCTCCCATATATTGTTTGTTGTTTGTATAAGAAACGGTTGAGAAAGTCAAATTCTCTTATGAATTGAAGGAAACGATTTCGATCTTCGGCAAACCCTGTTAATTTAAAACGCTTAAAAGCTTTATTTTTGGCATTTTCTAAATTGTTTAATCATTTATTAAGCCATGGCAATTTGAATAGCTTTTTGTTTTTTAAGGTAGGCACAAATAATTCTATGACCTCAAAAAGAATGTTTTTAAAACTTGTGTACACTTCAAGAAGTGATTTTCTTTGAAATACGTTTACCCAATTAAATGTTTTATAAAAATTATTTAATGCAATGAAGTCAGCACTTACATAATTAAATTTTCTTCGCTCAATTGGCAGATCATACGAATATTTATAATAATTTAAATTTACTTGCAATGCAATATGGTGAATCGAGTTAGTTAATAATGGAAAGTCTACAGTATCTACATTATAATTTAAGTCATTATTTATAAATACAAGATCAAGAATTCTTCTGAGACTGTTTTTAATATAATTTATTTGAAACAACATATATGGTGGTATCAAAAACAAAAGTCTTGTAGGTGTTTTTTTTTTAGCCTATGGCGGGGATGGGCGTTTGAAAATAGCGAATTTCCAATTTTTTGTCAGAAATATTACCAGTTCAATAAAGCTTAAAAAATAGACAGACGTCATAATGCTCTCTCATTTCATTAAGTCCAAACATCATAACTCAAGATATTAGATTTTAAAGCTACCTCTAATCGATTTTTCTTGGAAACTTTGTTTTGTTGATGTTTTGCTTTTTATAAATCTCCAAGAGTATCCTCTTTAGAAGTTTATATCTTGAGTTATTTGGTCGGGTTGCGGCATAAGATTAAAATGTTTGGGCTTAAGAAAATGATAGAGCATCACTACATATTTTTTTTAAATATATTGAAGTGTAATACCTCTGAGAAAAAAATTGGAAAATCCCTATTAAAAAAAAAAAAAAAAACACCCGGGCCAAATTCTGAAAAAAAGTCTACCAGACTTTAGTTTTCCATAACCATAGTATATGCAGCTACAAACCCTCATACTCATATTTTATTGTTATCCATCCACTCCCAAAATTTGCTATATGTTCCTATACTATTTAAACTTATTCTTAGAAATTTTTTCATAAATAAAAGATTTTGAGAATTTTAAAAGTATGGTGCTCTCAGAGGTACCCTTTGTATCATACAAGTCGTTTTTGATGAACAATATTTTCTAAAGCGAAGAATTTAATTTTCTATCAAATAGAAAAATTCATACTTTCACACTAATTTGACAAAAAAATATTAAAGAATAGATTTTTAAAATAACGATAGGAGACTTTTGAATAGACTCTCGCAATTAAGTCTAGTACGCAGCTCAAGCGAAACGAAAAATGTCTGTCCCCGAAAACACAAACTAAAAGGCTACGAAAAATATTTATGGTGAGCTCTATTAGATGTACATACATATGTATATATGTCAAAAAATAAAAAAATGCAAATAAATATTGAAAGATATTTTAAATTATTCTTTCAAAAATATTTTTCAAATTCTTTAATTGTTCTGTTAATATTTTAAAAGAATCTACTAATTTCTTCTTTAAAAAATTTAATTTTAAACTAATTATAATTTTCGTCAATTTAGTTTCTTAAAAAATTAAAAAAACAAAAACTGCTATAATGTCCCAAACAATAAATTCTGTGCGAAAAAAAGTGGAGACTTGACTCTAGTAATCTACTAAGATTTTCTATTTTCGCTATCGAACTGCGTAGTGCTGAGCAAAAACGAGAACAAAATTTTTCGTTTATGATTTCGTTGTCAATTTTTGAAATTTTCGTTTCACTTCAGCTGTGTGATATGCTAAAACCCCTAAATTAAATTATTTTTTTAATTAAATAGAGTGTTAGAGTTACCCTGAGGCCACACGAGCCACTAATAGCAAGCAAGTTTGGCATACATTAACTGTCAAGTTCCTATACGTGGAACGCAACTTTTAAGCAAGTTGCTTTCAAGTATCTTACTGGCCACGTTCAGCTTTGAGGATAGCCTATCTAGGCTCCTATAAAAACACATTTTTATTGAACTCTTCAATGAGATGACTAAAAAATGACGTCAAAATCTGCCTTAAGGCTTGAGATTCTCAACGAATACTGCCAAAGCGTTGACGGAAGCGGGCGGTGACAGACTTTTCTGTAGCGTCCAAGTAACTTGGATTTGACCTTCATCTCATTTAAACATTTTATTTTTTTTTAATAATAATTTAAAAAAAAATATTTTTGGAGGTTTTTCAATCCATCCTTTAATGGAATTCGACAGTTCATATGTCGACAGATAGGTAAAAGGAAATTTGGTTCCAAATGTCACCCATAAGACCTTTAATCGCGTTTACTCGCGAAAAAAAATTTAATCTCAAAAAATTCAGATTCGTTAAGGTTTTTCAATACATCATCTGGGTAGCAATCCTTCAATTTACTTTCACAGTTTAGTTTTAAGTTATTTATTTTTATTATTGAATTTAAAACTACTTGTTTATGTTCATAAAGCAAAAATAAATAAATAAATCGGGTGGCACAACGACTCATGAAGAACCAGGGCCTAGTGACTAACAACTCGCAACCATTCCTGTGTGCGCCTTTCGACAGGAATGGAAGGGACCTACAATTTTATGCCGAATCCGAACGGCTAGACGAGAAGCACTTATTCGTGACAAGTGATACTCTTGGAGGATTTGTCAATTCCTCGCAAGAGGCAGTAGCCCTGAAAAAAAAACTTTTTTAGTTTTTAGGTGGACGAGGCTGGGAAGCGATCCCAGACCTCCAGCGTGACAGTCGAACGCACTAACCATTACGCGACGGGCTACAACAAGGAAAACATACAACTATTAAAAAAGTAAATAAATAGAATAAATTAAAACTTAAAAACAAAATAATTTAAAAACAAATCAAATTTCATACAAAATTTCTTGTTTCACTGTGTACCACTTTCAATTGATCCACTGTGTACCAGGTTGGCCTTTTAAGAAAATATGTTAATATTTTATAAACTATTTCACCTAAGTAAACAAATCAATAAAAATCAAGTCTATTTAGCCAGAACTACAAATATTAAACTCCAATCAGGTTAAAACACACACTTTGAAGATCGAAAACAAAATAGAAAAGAAATAATTACTTTCGAAAACTGGATCACGCAGACTTATGGGTTGATGTTGAGAGGAAGTAAAAGTCTTCTTTTCGCGTATCAGATTAATTTTAAAATAAAAAATGACAGTGTAAGAGCCAATGATACACTGTGTACCCTGATCCACAATCGACACCTTTACCCTTCTTATTCTTCAGTTAAGGAACAAATTTGTTTCTGTTGTTACAGCATTGATTTCTCTGATATTTTATTGGATCTTAATATCTTAACTTGTATATGAAGCCAGTGAACCATAGACTTCGTTGTTTCTACTTTCTTAAGGCCCAGATTTTGATTAATCCGACACTCTATCGGGTTTTGCATCAGTAAAAAGCTTGAATAAACTAAACCACATTTTGTTTGGTTTTTAATAAATAATTTGTAACCTATAATAGAGAGTACAACATGTACCAGGGAGAGCACAAAACATGCTTTGTATCTCAACCATATTTTTTTGTTTTTTAAGAATGAATTCTATAAACGTGGTGTTACCAACCAACGGTAAGAAATTTTGTATAATCTGGTCAATAAAATGTTGCAAAAACATTTTTGTCCTTAGATGATAGTTACATAATTTCCACAATTTATTTTAGTGTCTAAACTTAACAAAAAAAAAAAAAGTGATTTTTTATTATTTCTGCCAACAAAAAGAATAGATAAATTCGAATACGTACACATCACATGAATATACGAAAGTCAAAATAGAACCGATTTCGTCCTCAACAACTCTTTAATTAATTATTTAGTGTGACATATAATATATGTATTTATAATTATACAAAATGAAGTATGTCATTTTGTGTGATCCAACAAACAAGGCGTAGTATATTTTTTGAAAAGAATCATAAATGGAATACTTTTTCGTTTGAAGATGTAGATTATAGTTAATAGGTAGTTTTCCTCTACTTATTTAGTGGTTTAGCAATCGATGAAGGTATAGGATTTTTATTGATTATTTTCAATTCAATGTTAATTAAATTTATATGAAGCTTTCTACCACGCATTGTCTCCTTATTTGTTATGGAAGAACGATAGAAATCAATTCTTTCATTAATGATTAATTAGATGTGATAAATTAATAAAATTGTGTAGCGGTAATTCCTAATCTCTCCTTTCCACTTCACTCACAGTGCTTTGGCTTAGTTATTATATGCAGTATATGTATGTATCATTACATGCAATTCTTATGATGGACTAAGCCGAAGCATATCAGATAAATTGCTGTTATTGATTTTGTGTATCCAGGGGCGGATCAGTACGCTGCTTTTTTAGGCATAACACTAGTAGTATTGTACTGTGAAGTCATTTGGGGCCCAAACTTGATATCAGCATAGATAACTGTCTGATTTGGTTTTTTATGTCTGTTTATTGTAATGGTGGGTGAATTTAGGGTTGACTACAGCAACATTCGGGGACTGAGGCAGAATTTTTGTTCTGCATATGTCCATACTGTGAAAAACAGGCCAGCTGATTTGTCACTAATTGAAACCCAGGTAGGGGAAAATACCGATCACTCGGAATTCAGCCTACATGGTTAAAGCTTAGTGTGACCCAGGGCTCCGTTTTGTCTCCGACTCTCTTCCTTATTTTTATAAATGATCCTTTGTCTGAAACTTCTAATCCATTAAATTGTTTCGCTGACGACAGTACCCTCAGCTTTTCATATTCGTTCTTAGGTTCACATCCATGTCCTTCGGATTTGGAACTTGAACGGCAGCGTATGATAAGCTCATTAAATTCTGATCTCGACAGCATTGTCCAATGGGGAATAAAAAATCGTGTAGAATTTAATGCTTCAAAAACTCAATGCTGTCTACTGTCGTTAAAACGAAACCCACCCCCCATGCCACTATCCATGAGTGGCACTTGCATTGAGGAAACCGAAAAGCTTTCAGTCCTCGGTATGTGTGTCACAGACCACATTTTATGGAACGATCACATATTCGACATCGCCAAAAATGCTGCTAAGTGTTTAGGTTTTCTCCGTCGATGCAAGAAATTTTTCTCCCCTTCTGATCTGGCTGTGATCTACAAAGCCTTTATTCGTCCAAAACTTGAGTATAACTCTCACATTTGGGCAGGTGCTCCAATAACCCACTTGAGTTTATTGGATAGAATTGAAAAGAGAGCTCTTAAAATGATAGGTGAAAGAACTATAACGGAAACATTCTCATCTCTTGAGCACCGTCGAAATGTTTCATGTCTTTCGTTATTCTACCGTTATTTCCATAAACAATGCTCTAGTGAAAGTTGCCAGTTGCATTCCTCCCCTTAAACAATTCAACCGTATTACTCGCGCTTCTAGGAATGCCCATCACTTTACCCTTGCGCCCAATTTCGGACGTACTGTTAAGTGAAGAGATTCTTTCTTTAGTCGCACTACTCGAATGTGGAATGCTCTACCCAGCTCAACTTTCCCCTCCCATTGTGATCTACAGACGTTCAGAACCAACGTGCATCGGTATCTCCTTTTCTACTTAATCGCTCGTGCTGTGTATATCATCTTAAGGGTAGTCACAACCCCTTTTGCACGCGCTAAATATAAAAAAAAAGCTGGAATTTCGGTATGCATATGCATATCGTCGCCCTAAAAGAAACCCGGCATAACTCAAAAACTTGATTCTTCAGAAAATGAGTTTATAAAGTTTTTTAGTCATACGATTTTTCATTGATTAATTTTTTTTAATATTCAGAATTTTTTATTAAACATTAGGTTAGCTACTTCGGTATTTTATTTATTGGAATTCAACAAAATATATTAAAAAATCTATGACAAAGGTGCAAAAATAAAAGATTTTCCAAACCCTCACCTAAATTTACATCATTTTTCCGGGAAAAAAATTATGTTATTCACATAGTTAAGCTTTTTTTTTTATTATATTATTATTTTTGTTAGTTCAACACTCCGTTGGCAAAAGGAAATAATGGCATAATTTGAACAAACATATTGAGGTACAATTTATTTGATATGATAAGTCAAAAATATTATTTTTACTGAAATTTAACGATTAATCTTTTGCACAACACGAATTATGTCACTTTTTCACATAAAAAAACATTTCCATTCATCTCCTTCATTCCTAGTAGTAGCCCGTAGCGTAATGGTTAGTGCGTTCGACTGTCACGCTGGAGGTCTGGGATCGCTTCCCAGCCTCGTCCACCTAAAAACTAATAAAGTTTTTTTTCAGGGCTACTGCCTCTTGCGAGGAATTGACAAATCCTCCAAGAGTATCACTTGTCACGAATAAGTGCTTCTCGTCTAGCCGTTCGGATTCGGCATAAGATTGTAGGTCCCTTCCATTCCTGTCGAAAGGCGCACACAGGAATGGTTGCGAGTTGTTAGTCACTAGGCCCTGGTTCTTCATGAGCCGTTGTGCCACCCGATTTATTTTTATTCATCTCAAACAACTGAAAAAACTCAATTATGTCATTGTTGATCATAAACAAACAATGAAATGGAAAGATGTGCCAATTCGAACAAAGTCCTTCTAGCGGGATTCCGAAGTGCTACAGTAATGCCACTTTGACAGAAAGATGAAAGATAGAGATTTTTTTAGTGGATTAACATCATTAACTCAAAAATCGTGTTTTTTGAGTTATGTCGGTTTTCTTAAACAGCGACGATATGCAGTTATCTCAACTAAAAATCGTGTATAGAAAATCATTTTGTTTTTCATTTAATATTTTTATAATTGATTTAACCCCGAACCCCCTTCTCTAACAATTTAGTTATTTTTTAAAACAAAATTTAAAAAGCGCAAAAAAAATATTTCTACCAAAATCAGTGTGCCAAAGCTAACTCAAATATCAGTAATAATTGTTTAAAATTGATTCCAATCAAATATACCTAATTTAAAATTAATTCCGATCAATTATTATTATCTTGATAGTTGGCCAATTTTGTGTATATTAAGCGCGCACTTAGGTGATTTACTACTCTTAATACATTTAAACACAGTGCAAGCACTAGGAAAACAGGGAAGGATATAAAAGGACGTACCGATGCCTTGGTTTTGAACCTCTGAAAATCAAAATGACAGGGAAAAATATTACCGATTGAAGCATTTCACATTCGGGTAGTACGACTTAAAAAAAGAATCTCTGTACTAAACAGTATCTCGAGTTTGAGATTTTTCACAACATTTAACTAATACAAATTATTCAAATATAAAACAAAAAATTTCATTCCATAAAACAATTTATAAAAAACTATTGCAAGAGGGTGATAATCCACCGGTTGCTGAATTTATCATTTAGCCGGAGTTTTCTAATTTTTATTAAGAAGTTAGTTAGGTAGGTACGTTATTTTTTTAATATTTTGAAAAGTACATAAAACAATGTTGCCGAAAGTACTCCCATAGGAGTATTGCACTACTTTCAACACAATCGTACTCCCGTACTCCTCCTTTCGCATTCGTACTCCTAATTTTTTAAAGACCTAAAATATCTTACACTTGCAGCAAAGTGTAATGTCAATATAAATAAATTTAATTCACTTTAACTTTACTTTAATGCAAACTTGGCAGCACTTCTATCTTCAAAACTGTTTTCTAAAAGGGAATTTCCATCTTTCTTGTTTATCGTTGGCTTCATGTGTGATTTTGATTCTTGTGATTATGGTTTGGAATTTTTATGTGTAGTTCAATAAAATGAAAAGAATAATTCAAAGTAAACTTGCATCATAGATATTTAGTGAAATTGGATGAAATTGGAGGCGATAAAAATAAAAAAGTTGTAAATGTGTCTTGTGTTGCTGGAGGTTCTAAAACAAATGAGTCTGATGCTGCTGTTCCTATAATATGAATCAAAATTTCTCGCTTTTTGCAAAGCCACTTGCATTTAATGTAAGAAAATACAAATAGTTCCTAATTTGTATTCTATTAATCTAATATTACTATGAATTAAGGTATCTGCCAAGAGACAAATTTATTATAATTAAAGAGATATTTTCTTATTTTTGTTATTAGAACTAATAATTTATTTATTTATTAACAGAATTTATTTTTTGATGATTTTTTTTTTTTAAATAAAGTTTAAAAACAAATTTGTCCACACACTTATTTTGGAAGACAAAAAAATGTCTGTACTACTATTTTTTTCAAAATACTCCCCTTTTTGGGCTGCAGTATTACCTTCTAATATTTTGCTCCGCCAACACTGACATAAAACCTATAAGCTTTTAGGAATTCTCATCAGTTCACCCTTGAGTCCAATTCTGGACGTACCGTTAAGTATAGGGATTCTTTCTTCAGCCGTACAGCAAGAATGTGGAATACTTTACCTGGCCCTATTTACCCCCCCCCCCTCCATTTTGATATTCAGAACTTCAAAACCAATGTGCATAGGTATATCCTTTTTTAATCCTTCCTTATTTTCCTAACGCTCGCACTGTGCTTGTCATATTAAGGGAAGTAAAAACCCCTTTGGTGCGTGGCATACCTACTTAAAAAAAGAGCATTTAGTATTAAAATCCAAAATAGTACTTAATAACGTCCAATTTTCAGTACAGTTTAAAAGCAAATTATTTTGTTCTTACAATTTTAAGTTTGAAAACTATTTACTAAAACAACATGATTTAAACATAAAGAAAAATTAAATTCAATTAACTAAGTTTATTTGCTGGCCTTCACAAAATCTGTGAATAATATTGTAAGTGTTGTCGTTGTTTTTTTAGATGGTGTTTTAAGTAATTGTTTTAAGAAAAAAATCGGTATTACGGTTGAATAGTTTAAGGGGAGGAATGCAATTGGCTATGTCAATAGAACACTGGCTTATAAAAATAACGTTATCCATAAGCTTAAAAATATGGTGTACATACTTCTAATTTTGTCTATGTTTGTGATTCATTTGCAATGTTTCGTTATGATTTTGCATCAAAAAATTAATTTCATGGAGAAAATGTCATTTTAGAGACGAAACTTTATACGGCAACAATACTCCATATCGATAGCTCAATAATGTTAAAGACAGTTTGTATGTATATAGCATAGCCTTACAGCTCAATCCCATTTCTTTTATTTAAAGCAGTTTTTTATTTCAAATTTGAATGTGGCCCACATAATTGCCACGCCCAACATTCATCCATACATTAAGCTTACTTCTTTAAGAAAAAAATATATTAATAGCTAACATCCAGTAACAGATATCAAGAATATTTATTGAAATCAATAGTATTTTCTTAATGGGTGGTTGTTTTGTTTCAAAAAAAAAATAACACTTAACTTTCGAATAAACTCTCAAGTACAAATTCCATTACATTTTCATAGCATCTTCAAAATTTACTATCTCTTACTTTTAATCCAAAAAAAAAGGTATCAAAAAACTTTATCTAAAAGCCACTTAGTATCATCGTCCAGAAAATCAAATTAACATTTCAGACTTAGTCCTTCTTCTCAAGCTTCTTCTCAAAGTTATAGATATGTACACATGTAGTAGTATCTTACAAAATTTTTTAATTAAATGAAAGAACAAATATGAAACGTAAAACTTATTTTTGAAAAGAAGAATTTTAAGCCCTAAATTGGAATTCCTGTTTCATTTTAATTAGATTCTAATAGATTTTTAATATTTATTTAATTTTAAAATTAAACTACTTAAAAACTTAATCATCTATAAAAATCCTTTGAGGACTAAATTTTATTTTATGGTTATAGCAAAATTAAATTGTTGTCTTAATAAAGTTCAAATATTAAGAGTAGTAACTCTGACTTGATTTGACTTGAGTTCTGTTAATTTTCTATTAAATTTAACTTAAACAAAAAAAAACTTTAAATAATTTTTAAATTTAAAAAATGTTACCTGATTTTTGCAACTCCTCCTCTTCAAATTAAAATTGTCTATTGTTGGTTTTTAGTTGTTACAGTAAAAAAACATTCATCGTCACACACATTTTCAATTTTAAAATATTTTTTTTTAATTTTAAATAATTTCATAATTTATTCTTTTTATTTTTTAATTTAAAAATTCAAACACAATCACAGACAAAAACTATCGCAAGTAAAAACATTCTTTTAAAAAAAAAAACAAAAATACACAAAATTTAAATCCATCCATACGGTAGGAAAAACAGAAAATATAGTTTTGCAACAAAATTTAAAATTTAATATTGTTTAAGTTTAAATTCGAAGCTAAATGTCGTTGGACTAGTTTCAAATGCACAACACCTTAACGATCACACCATGGCTATAACAATGGTTGAAAATTTGAACAACAACAAAAAATCACTATGTGTCCCACTTTTTGAGAACAGAAATAACTGTTTAAGTAGAAATTTACTTGAGGACAATCAACCTTCTCAATCCAAATATCCTTTTGCCTTTGTATCTGTCCACAAACAAAAACTATAGCAGTAAAATCAAGAGTTTAGAGTTTAGGAACGAAATCGTTTTTTTTTTTTTTTTATTCGGAATTTAATCGAAAGCAAATACGACCACTCCAGACGAGTTACTCTGTTCAACTGAGTTTAAACATTTTAGGAAAAGCTTCTTTAACACCAACCATCGCGCTATCGTATTACAGACAGACAAGTCGTGGAGTAGCTACTGGCAGCTAGGCAATATTTGTACATGACAGCAGCAGGAGCAGAAGCAGGAGCCAGGAGCAGCAAGCACCACGAACAAAAGGACGAACCCAGGGAGAGCAATTGAATAGTGATGTACGTACATATGCAAGAATTCGGAATGGAACACACCACCCAACCATGACTATGCCATCCTATCGATGGAACACCCAATACCCAACACCAATCACCCATCTATGTCCTCGTCGTTGTCGCTCTTTGGACTTCTATCGTTGGCAAATCGTATAGACAACTGCACAAATATTTTTTATAGGTATGGCAAAAGGACATTTTCAGGGAACCGAATGGTATCATTAGATCCAATCTATATCTCCTGCGCTCTCTCACTCATTTTATCTCTCAATTTTTCAAACCCTTCCGAAACTTGTCTATGCAGAAAGGAGAGATGAACAAATGTTGGCTAATACGGCACGATGAGGACGAGTTGGTTGAGATTCCCCGCATTCCCCGCAATTTTCTGAGTTCCCCTTTGCTTTGCAGAATCATTTCCCCTCGAACTGTTATATTCAACCGTAAGTAATGTCCTTTTACTTCAATCTAACCCCCATCACACCCATTGGGGGTGTTCTTTCATGTTTTGATTGCATCGGCCTTAGGGAAAAACCAGGTCGCGCCAAAATAACCAAGTAAAAGCACTTCAGGACGATATAGCTCAACCCTTGCGAGTTCGATAAAACAATCAAACTTCTCGTATAGAGGACTATAGAGGGTATAGTAAGTCTGTAGGGTTTCGTTTTCGCATGTGTACATCCTGCAATTCACACATATGGATAAGGATATTATGAAAATATGTATGTAAATTGTACACATACGAGTATTACTGCATAGAATATGTTTGGCTGTTGAATAAAAAGCTCAAACGTTAAATATCCTTATAGAGCTTAGGGGTTTCTATGGAAGAGTAAATAATCCTGATTTAACATTTTGCTTTCGCTCTATTGTGTGATATCTATTCTTTTTTTTTTGTATACTTTTATTTGTTTTGTTTTCTAGCATGGGTTACCGCGCGCCGTCAATGCCGACGGCTACTTTATTATTGTTGGTCAAGTTGGTGTGGGAAGTTAAAGGTTCATAGAGAGTGGTGTGTATGGAAGTTTCCTTACTTTTGTGTATTTCGTTTTGTTTAATTAGTCAAGAAGGAAGTTCGTATTTAAAGCGACACGTGTAGAGCAAATGTTTGCTGACGATAATATGTGAATGAATGCTCAAATTGTGTTGACCGGTTTTCACGGTTTTGTACACGGAAAAGTCGTCAAAGTTTCTGACACCAAACTTCCTCAGGAAAAGAGGTGGTTTTTGGGTATTTTTTAAGGATATCAACAATTAATTTTCCATTTCCATTATTCGATTTAATTTTAAATGTTAAATCGTTAGATTGGATAAGGATTGTTTTAGAGTTTCCATGAATTTGGTAGACCTTCCCGGATGTAATTTAGATAATATGAATGAAAGATGTTTTTCTTCAGCGAAACAAGTTTTCAAAAGATGAATAATGGAGTCCAAAATTAAAAACTCCTCTGAATTCCGAAGAGCTTCTTGTCCCAAGATTTATTTTTGGTTAGATGATAATGTACATAATCTCGCAAAAAATTCTAAAACTGATATCATTTTTTCCTGCAGTCTGAATTTTTTTCATAAGGGCTGCGACGCTTGGATCAATTCAAATTTTATCTGAGACTTTTTTAGAACTACTGATTTTTTACTATTTTTCGGAAATATTTTGAAAAATATAACATGCCTAAGAGGCACCTGAAAATGAAAGGAAGAAATGAACAACTGCATTCACGGGTAATTATTATTGAATATTAGTAGGTACAGGTTAAATAATACAAATATCTTGTTTGGAAGTGTGTTTTTATTTTTTAGTTGGAAATAAGGGGGGGTGAGATTCCTGTGCATTAAAATGAAAAAAATTACTTTGGCACAATCTAGGCATATAACACATGATTTCAATGTGCTTTTAAATGGTAGGGTAGAGTCGGGTAATATGGCACCGTGGGGGATATGGAACCCTTTCATTATTTCCCAGTTAATGACTTTTTTTTTAAACAATGACTTCAGAATATCTTTAAATTTCACACAAGCTTCTAAAGGGTGCAGTTGAAATCCAAGAAGCTTGTTTAATGTTTGAACTATAACTGAAAATACTAAGAAATTGTGATTTTTTTGTACAGTTGTTTTTTTTTGTACTTTTGTGAATTCAGTGTAGAAATGAAAGTATTCGGTGTCAGGTCTTCGTTTTAACGGAAAAACAAAGAGTGAATCGTGTCTGTTTGTTTCTTTTTACCGCTATAACTGCACATGTGTAAATGATCTTTTCATTTCGAATAACAGTGGCAGTGTCGAATGGTTGATATGGCACCCCGCAAATTCAGTCTATTTACATTGGTGCCATATCACCCCTTCCTGATTCTAATAAATTTTTGGTTTTAATATTATAACAGTTTTTTTTTGTAACTTTCGAGTGCATGAAGTGCACAATTTATCAAGTCTCATTGCATTTTACGTATATAAAGAACAACTGTGGCAAAAAATCACTTAAAAATTAAAGTTCCATATCACCCGCCAGTCATTTTAGTAATGTATTTTGTTATTGAGAACAAATATGTTTTGCATTGTGAAATCTCCTAATAATCCATTTTGTTTGGTTTATAAATTAGCTACAGATTATATAAATCTATGTTTGGAATGATTAGCCTTTTTACTTTTAAATTTACAAGAAAAGCCATATCTCCCGCCCTTACCCTAAGTCTAATTACATTTAAGCCTAGACGATACGACAACCGGAAAAAAGTTATAGTCATTTTTATGTAAGTATGACTATATTTTCAGTACGATAGGTAAATATTGCCGAACAGGACTGGCCACGAGATGAGAAAATTCTCGGTCAAGACGAGACGAGACTGCTTTTTAACCATCCGAGACGAGACCAAGTCGAGACTGTATATTTGGACGGAAATTTACCGGCAGAAAAAAAAGGCATTTTAAAAATGCTAATAAATTGAACAATCATTAAAATATTCATTTTCTTCTGTACCAGCTGACTGATTGCCCTGAAATTGAATTTGAAAGTCACCAAGAGCCTTCTATTCCTTCTTACTAGTGCCGTGCATTGCATTTAAAAAAGACCTTAGGTCTTACAGGCATATGTTAAAATTATTATTGAAAAAAAAAAAAAAAAAAAAAAAGCAAATTTAGGGGTGTGAAAGTGAACCGAAAAAAAGTTTATGAGTCGAAAGGTGTGGTAATGCTTATGAAAGAAATGCAAGTCTTGCAGTCCCTGGAGGCGGCTTAAGATGCGTTATAACATTTTGGAAACCTAAACAAAATCAACTTTGAGGATAATTGTATGAACCAAAAATTTGTTTTATCCATTTCTAGGTATTGAGCTCCTGATTACAGATCCGTATATCCAAGACCGATTGGAGGCGGAATTTACCCTGCCAGACCGTTTATAGAACCTGAAAAATTTAAAAGCAATGGGTGAGAAAATTATTAAAAAACAGGTTAGAACTAAAGCGCCCTTTTATTTTTGTTTGTAAAGTCCGAAGTCCCTTCTACAATTTCCTTTTTAAATAAAGTTCTTTTAATGTTCAAAATACTTTTTTTCAAAGTTTCATCTTATTAGGTACTGTAACACGGCTTGTGTTGGTAGGGGAAGTCCGACCAAATTACAACTCGAGTTCTTAAAAAATATTCTTTATTTAAAAATAACTAACAAAGCAAAAGAGTGTAAGACTTTTTTAAAATTGTAGGTGGTCGTGTACCTCCGTACAATTATTAAAACGTTCCAAACGCTTAGAAGTCTAAAATAATAATAATAATAATTAAATTTCGAAATAATTCCTTTTATACATTTTTTTAGAAATATTTTCTCGAGCTATTTATGAATTTTAAATTATTAATTTTGAAAAGTTATTTTTTGTAAAGTACTGAAAATAAAACATATCAGTAAATAAAAAATTATAGTGTTATAATCTCCCCCTCTATCGCTGACATCGAGCCGATGATGCGACAGGAAGATTGTCTTTTATTCGTCTTCGTCTACGTAACATAAGAACTGCTTGGTCATCTCTATAGGCTTGTACTTTCATACCGCAACTTAATTGACCAGCATTTGAATTTTTGTTTGAAGATGAGTCTTTTTCTATCTTCTCCCCCTGGATGAGATGTGTGATGATGAATGATGTAGGTTCAGGTAGCGCACACTATCCTCATCTGCTAGCGATTGACTATCTTTTCGTGGTTTTATATCGTTGGAAAGAATTTCTGTGAAAAAAGGTTCCAAAAAATTCTCATCTTCCTCAACACGTACCAAGGCGGTAAATAGATTTTCTTTTCCCTTCTTTCGCTCAGGTGTCACTTCATTGCTTCTTAGTGAGCTTTGGAAAATTTGTTGAATTGAATGTGGCGAATAGTTATTTGTTGCGTTAGTTCTTTTTCTTTTCAAAGGTGGGTCAGGTCCAAAGTGTTCTTCTGGTACTGGTGTTCCAGGAATCAGAGAGACTATTTTAATGTTGTCAAACCATGTTAGAAAGGCTGAGTTCTGGCTTAAAAGCTCGTTGTATATCTTCGGTGAATCTTGAGAACTTTCATGAGCTTTTAGTTCGCTGTCTTCTGCTTGTGATGTTGACGGTCTGGTTATGTTACTTCTCGGTGTCTTAGCAATGGGGGATATAGGTTTGAAGTCATCAATGGTCATTGGAATTTTAAAAAATTTGAGATCATTTTTGAGATGATTTCTTACAACTTTAGTTTGACTCGTGTCGTAGAAATCAAATATTTTTTCTTTTTGATCTGCATGATACCAAACTCAATTCCAATCAATGTTCTGTTATCTGTTGCTTTTGGAAGCGCAATAAATTTGATGGGCCTTACCATTAATCGATTTCCGATAGAGATCTTAGTTTCAGCAATAAAGAGTTCTTCTGATTTTGAGTTTCCATCAGCTAGTATAACATCAGCGTTAATTTGTGAAAATGTTGTTCCATTATTTAAGAGATGTCGCTTTCTACGAGCGACACTTGTTCGAGCTGCAGTATCTAGATACGCTATTCCATTTTTTCCATATGAAACAATTGGTATTGCGGGTAAGTCAGTACCAATTGTGGTTTTCAGGCAATTGAACGAAACTGTTGAAGGTCCTTTTGGCAAATCCTTAAAATTTGGACAGTTAGATCGGACAAATCCTGGAGCCTTGCATCTAAAGCAATGGATTGTTATGGTTGGAGAGTATAAGGTTGTGATTTTGTCTGCTCCTGTCTTGTTTCTTAAGTTCCTTAACTTTTAAGGCAAACAAAAAATTTGGCCATATTTTCCTGAAAAGCAACTTCAATAAAATAAAATTTCCCATACTAAAAAAATTTATGTTTGTACCTAACTAGTAGATAAGTTTATTTTTCATTTTTATTTTCATTTATATTTTCACACTATACCCACATAGTTTTGAACCGTACAAAATCAGGAATAAATTTCATAAAAAAAGTGCAACAATCCAACCAAAACGCGAATTGCTCCTCCAATTCTTCATAATATTTTTTTTTTCTTCTTCTATTATTATTACATAACCTCAAAAAAATATTAATAAAACCATATGCCTTAGCACTATTGTCCATAGCCCGCGAGCTGGGCGAGGTAGTAGCTTATGGTTTAAATCAGCCTATACACTTTTCAGTTTTTCCAGATAAAAAAAAAAAATTAGAAAGAGAGCAGCAAAAAATCTCTGGATGGTGTATAAATTTTAAAATTCATAAGGAACAGTGGAAAATGTTTTAAATTATGCACTTCCGTAATTTTAAATAACAAAAACGGTGGTGCGGTACGTCTTTTTTCAGTAGGTACCAATGGTTGCATTCAGTGCGCTCTGGTTCTCCGCACTAGCTCCTCTGTGTTCTATATCGTACCCTCGTGGATCAGACGCTGCTGCTCCCATATTCCTGTGTGGGAATTAAATTTTTTTTCTCATCCAGTTTGGCCTGTTTTTTGGCGGTTTTTGCTTCTGTTGTTTTTGTTGTGTTTGTTTTTTTTTTATTTTATTTTTTTTTTTTTTTTGTATTTTGTGCCATTTTGATTTTTTCTGTTTATTCAAATTAATTCCTCTGGTGGAAAACACACCACCAGCCCCAGCCGAGTTGGTTGCCCGCACTTTGTTCGTTTGGTACACCAAAGCTTACCAAGCAAAATTAGTACATTCTATGTTTTTGTATAAAAGAAATTCCAAGTGCATGACATCGATAAAGCCAAACAGGATTCACTAGAGCGAAGAACATTTAAATTAACGTCCTCCAGTTCGAATGAGGGTGCACGGCCATTACGGTGTTAAAATGAGAACCCTGATCTACGTCTTCCAGACATTTAAGGGTTAAACAGCGAGCGTGTGTGCGTGCGAAATATCCGATTTTTCACGTCGCGTCGGGTCGGTCGTTCGTTGTCTAGCCGCACTTCCTACCATTGAATCATCATGGCAAAGTCCTTGACGGTTGAAATCCTTACTTGGCGAATACGAAAAAAAAACTCCAAACAGTATAATTTTTTGTTGTTGTTGTTGCTGCTGCTGGTAAGCGATATATGTAGTGTGCTGCACGTCCTTGTGCAGTGTATACAATATGTAGACACATAAAATTTGCATAAAAGTTAAAAATCGGTATACTATCTAGAAGGATTGTTATTGTTTGTTATTGTTGTTATTGTCAATGTTATTATGTTGTTTGGCTTAGATGATGGCTAATGGGAATGGCTGATGTTAATGGTGATGGTGATGGTGATGGTCCTGCGAATGCGAAGTCCTTGGGCTTGGCGTGTCCAACTCACATGCTCTGATGTTTTTGTGTGTAACGAGCATTTTGTTTGAGTTGTACGATTATATTTATGTTCAGCTGTCTGGTTTTGTCCTTATAAGTGAGAGTAAAAGGAAAATGTTTAAATTTCTATGAATATGGGGCGAAATTTATGTATTGCATTTTATTTTATTATATTTTTTGTTGGTATAGATGGTGGGTGTTTGGTTGAAGAAGGGAAAAATGGCAATACAAGAAACATTCACTTTTCCACATATCCGGTTGTAGTTTAGGTATAATGAATGTGTTATGCTATGAGAATGATATCGACTACAACCACCGCTAGCTGAGGACAACATAAAATTTAGTTACGTAGTCATGGTTGTAAAATATTTTTAACTTTAAGGTAGGTAATTTACTTTCTGTACATATTTGGTTTATCAAACATTGAGAACTCTAAATATTCCTTAACTTTACAGAATCTCTTGCGATAAGTATCTACCTGTTTCAACCAAATTAAAGGAATAATAGGTATCTTGGTGATTAAGAGAACAATATCGAACTATTAAAAATAAGGACATTCTTTTTTCCTGGAAATGATCTAACAAAATAAGAACTAGAAAATTCTGCAGAAAAAGGCTCAAAAGTTTTCAAATCATATAACGCTTTACTGACAAGTGTATTTAGAAGTACGAGTTTGTATTATAGAAATTTAAGAATAATAATAAAGAAAGACCAAGAAATATTTAATGTACTTCCAAGAAGAAACATTTCTTGCATATCAGATCGAAATCCAAAAACCAAATTTTATATTGTCTAGAAATGATTTTTAATTCGAATACTCACAATAATTTGCCTTTCAATATAAAATTTTGGGTAGACGTTATTTTTTTTTTCTTAGTTCGACCATCAACCTCTTGCAGGATTGACATTAGCTTGAATTAAACCGTATTTTTGATTTTATTTTAAGCATTTTAAGCAAGAAGAACAAGCTCTACAAATATTCTATTATAATATAGTTCAATCCTTTGTCTATTGAACGAAATAGGTGATATAGTCAAATATAGTAGCGGATCTAGGATTTAAATAAAAATGATATCTAAGAGGTCTCACTGGTAAAAGCTCATATGTGTTTTGATTTTTGAAAATATGAGCACTCTGGAGAACTCATTCGGTGAACTAGTGGAGTAGGTATCTGTTGTGTTGGAACTGTCACTGAAAATCACAAAAAACTGTATTTTGCCGATTGAAAAATAAAATGTAAAAATTTCAAGACGTCACTTTAAATCTAGAATCTTGAGGGATTGCAAATATAAATTTGCTTCTGCATGATTTTCTAAGTACACAGAGAAAACTAACGCTTTTAGAATTTGACTCCTTGCCTAGAGATCTTGTATGTTATTGCTTATTCCAAAATGTTGTTTGGGTATAATTGACTCTCGACCTTGGATATAAGGTTCTTTAGGACGTGACTGGCTGAAAGAAACCATTCCTGTTGTATTAACCAATTACACTAAAATTGACACCTCGTTTTTCTCAAATTCTAATAGGGTTTTAGTCCCAAATGCATTTTTTTTTTATCAAAAAGGCTAAGTTTTCAGTGAAAATTGTTGTTGCATTTGGCATGTTAATTATTCAGCCCCAACCCCGTTTTTTTCAAATATATCTTCAAGCCTTAGCCCCAACTTCGGACTTTGACAGTCCCTAGAGTTAAGCCCCAAACACTCTCTGAAATAAGTTAAGTTTTAATGAAAATGGTTGCTTAACCCTGACTACGTTTTTTGTCCAATTCTTGTCAGGCCTTAGTCCCGAGATGGGTTTTTAGTCCCAATTTTCTAGGCTTTGTTTTAACAGAATAATAATTTTTGCATTAAACATATTCTTGTCTTCCTCCAATTCCCTTAAGACTTTAGCCCCAACCGAATTTTTTTCGGGCTTAGAAAAAGATTAGATGACATGAAAATTGTCCAGCCCCAATTTCGTTATTAAGTCTAATCAAATTTAACAGCTTAGCAATATTTGAGACGAATATAAAACTCTTCACGTTGTAATGTATTGCTTTCTTTATTTCAATTAATTTTAGCAATCGGTTGTGGGGGGGCGGGGCTTTAGCCCCTAAAGCCACCGCCCTGGATCCGCCACTAGTCAATTACAATACTTGATGAAAAAAAATTGTAACCCTATTTTTATTTGAATAATTAGTTATTATTACTCATTAATTGTTTCAAATATGAAGAAGAAAATAATTTGGAAATTATCCTAATCCTTATTTTCGTAGGAAAAATCAAAATTACGATTGACATTTGCAAACAAATCAATCAGTTTTTAATTTAAAATAGAAACAACCTTGCAAAAGTTTGATGGTTGAAAATGTGAATACCCATCGAATGGTTTTTAAAAATAGCATACACAAAAAAATAAACTGCACGACTCGTTCGCACAAACTTGTTCTCGTAGCTAATGACTTGAACGTAGCTGAAAATTGAAAATATGTTATTAGTTCAGTAATATAATGATGTCGTTAAAATTAAAGTGTTAAAAAAAGTTCAAATATAAATTATTATGTATTTTTTTTATAAATTAATTATTTAAAAAGCTTAAAATGCCATTTTGAACAGATAGAGCTCCGAAGAAAAGGCTATTTGAGTTGTTTGATAAATATGAATTTATAAAAAAAAAAAATTAAAATATTATTGCGGTTTTCTTAAAAATAAATTTTGTATGCATTATCAAATTTTTGGAAATTTTTAAAAATTCAGTAAAAAGAAATTAAATACGTCTTCATTGTTTTTTTCACGACTTAATTTTCTTGAAGAGTTCTCTTGGAAATTTTTAAAATCTTTGTTGCGCGCTTCTTGCGCTTCCTACGAAAGTTGGCCGATCGGCAACAGTGCAGGTGATATAATTTCGGGACCATGAATAAAACATTTATGCAAAGTTAGAGGGATATGATACCAGGGATATTAACTGACGAAGCATCTTGCTGTGTCTTTTGCGAATTCCCTGAATTTGTATACATCAATACTGGCAACAACTGCAATCATAATTGTGTGCCTTTTTTTTTATAAGTTCGATGTCTATATTGGTTATTTCGGCTGATAGTTCAGGGTTTCGGAAAAACCACCTAGCCGGTTTGCCATCGTTTGTGTTACCAAATCCCGGTTTTGGTTTATCCATAATTAATCCACGTCGTTATTGGAACTCCTTTTTAATTCGAGCCTTATTTTCTGCCACGACTTCTTTGTCACTATTGCGAGCTTTCCATTTTTTAATATATAATTTGTGTGCTAAATACAGAAGGCATTCAAATATTCGTATCCATCCATGTAAAACAGACAATCCAAAAGCTATGTGTTCTGTTATTACTGATCGTGTAATCATATCGTCCGTTTTTTTTTTTAAATTCCTTCGAAGTTGCTTCACATAATTAACATTTTTGGGTTGAGGTGGTTTTCTGTTCAAGCATTGCACACACTTTTCCATCAATCATTGCAAAAATTAAAGAATGATCTATTATTACAGATCTATTACCGATTATTTCGGAAGTTTTTTGAAGGTCTTGAATCTGTTTATCCACTCGAGCTTTTTGAGCTTTCGAAACTTCATTTGACTCTTTAATATATTCAATTTTCAAAGGCCTGCAATAACTCGTGGAAGATGGACGAGGGTTTTTCCAGATTATATGTTCACCACTTATAAGTCGAATAGGGACTAAACAAGCAGAATCGTCTGCTTCTGACCCGTGAAAATCTTGTTTATAGGAAATATGTCCCGAGCTACCATCAAAAGCCCACTTTGATATTAAGGTACATTTCTCAATTTCCTCATCTTCTATTGTCTCAGGAATACACTGCAATATCGAAAGTAGTCTTTTTGATGTTATATCTAGTAAAGCTTGAAGACTGACTTCGGCACTTGTAGCTATAATTTTCATTTGATCTTTGTTGGGAGCAATCCTTCTTTGCATTCTGCACAACTTTGTAAGATGGAAATTTTTCAGGACCACTAATTCATATCACATTATTTTGGTGTGGTGATAGTTTGGCTGCGACTAATACTGCCAAAGCATCTTCTCCAGTCATACAACTTTTCTCCTGTGACTTGTTAAATGATTTCGGTACTTTTTCAGCTCTATTGGGGCTTGAAGTTGCTTCTTTTAGGAGTTTAGAGGATTGGATCTGTCCGGAAGCTCTTAAGCTCATTTGAGTAGCATAATTGAGGACATTAACAGGTACCGAATCTCGCAAATCCTGCGTTTTTATCCTTTTCGATCGTTCAGAAGAAGTTGTAAAACATACTTCCGGATGAGCACGATTTTTTTCCCGCATCCGATGGTGCTTTATAAAATGAAATTGAACTCAGTTTCGGAATGCGAGAATCTTTTGCTTAAAACTTCTATTTGGGTCTATTCAGTCCTTTTTGTTATTTTAATAAGTTCTTCTTTTAAAAAATTGGACTTTTCTCCTAGATTAGATAAGATAAGATTTTTATTGGTTTTAATCAAAATTTATTACATAATTTACAAAACAAAAAATCAAGAATCTTGGCTTTCTTGCCGTCTGCCTAACTTCTTACTTCTGTTCTTCTATAATAATGCTCCTAGAGCTTCTCATAATTCCAACTAGTTAACTACTTGACAGTAGTAGCCCGTAGCGTAATGGTTAGTGCGTTCGACTGTCACGATGAAGGTCTGGGTTTTTTTCAGGGCTACTGCCTCTTGCGAGTAATTGACAAATCCTCCAAGAGTATCACTTGTCACGAATAAATGCTTCTCGTCTAGCCGTTCGGATTTGGCATAAAATTGTAGGTCCCTTCCATTCCTGTTGATAGGCGCACACAGGAATGGTTGCGAGTTGTTGGTCACTAGGCCCTGGTTCTTCACAAGCCGTTGTGCCACGCGATTTATTTATTTTATTTTTAAAACTACTTGACAAAAAAATTGAATTTTAAGAAAGTCCTTAAACAACGAAAAAAATGTATCAACCGAAGGCACCATACAAAAATTCAAATATCACGAAAAGTGCACAAAAGTAGCATGATTTTTTGACGGAAATACAAAATACACTCAAACTCATTAAAATGACACCAAATTTAATACTCAAATGGACCCGGAACACAGATAAAACTCTACGGGATTAAAAAAAAAAAAAAACTTTAAAACACCACTTTTTAAAAACTGATCAAAGGACATTACCTCTAATTTAGGCAGTTTTTTTTATTATTATTTTGTATGTCTTGCACATTGTGACCCACCTGAAGTTGAAGGCTCCATACCAAAATTTTAAAATTATTTACAGATCAACAAAAATTCGGGTTTTATACAAAGAGGACAAAAACACCAATTTTTGTTCTGAGTCAACTGAAAATAAATCAAACTTCAACTAAGCAGCGCTGTGATGAATCAGATAAGTCTAAAAAAAATCATTTAAGTTTTTTTAATAATGTGGATATTACTTGATCGCAAAATATAAAAATAGTTATAGATATTCTCAACTTCATTTTTTTAATTAATGCCAGCTTTTGGACCATCTTGCCCCAGTGTGGCCCCTTATTTAACAATGATTTAATCTTTTCCTCAGTAATTTTGTCTCAGCTACAATGTATGTTAATTTAATTGAAATCGGGCAAGAAACCAACAATAACTGTTCTATAATGTATTTTCAGCTTGATTACGCACGTCCACGTTAGTGCTCTTCAACAATTATATAGTTATACATATTAGAAAAAAAAACGCACCACAAAACACACCTTAAAACCTTAAAACTGATATCATGCCTTAAATATATCAAATTCTCTCATCTCAAATTCACGAACCATTTAAAAAAATAACGAATTAAATAAACGAACCAATATGTTTCGATGAGTTTACAATTTCCAGTACGAATTTTTTTGGGACTAATTTTTCCCGGGGACTAACCACGTGGATCGAGTTAAGTTGGAACAAGTTGTCTTGGGGCGCTTCTGCGTTGACTCCCTCAGCTGCAACCTTTGTGAATTTCAATGAACAACGACTTAAATTTTGTTAAATTCAAATACATATTATAAACATTTAAATTCAAATTAGAATTGTAACTCTTTTTACGCTCAACCGAATCGAGTCTCTTGCAGAAAACGGCAGTTTTTCAATTTGTCCCTACTGAGAACATGCTATGTACATTCTGCACACGAGAGCTAAGATGATTCACATCAAAAATTATTGAAAAATGTTTTAAAATTTCATAAATAAAAAAGTACGCATACACCCTACCCAACTAACAATTCAGCTTCTTTTAGCTTAAAAATATTGATGTGCCGCAGGTTTCACTTTATATAAAGCTTCGGTACGGCCTTCGGCGGAATTAAATTTCTTATACATGTAACGAGCTGGATAACTACTTCTTTAAAGCCGAATAGAAATAAGAAAAAGAAGACTTACCGAGTTTGCGAGCTGTCACTCGAATAGACTTCTAAAATTGATATTACAGAAGATGTCACTTTAAAAAGCTGCATAAAATTTTTATATAAGTTGCTTCCTTTAAAATTTTCCGGAACCATTTTCATATTGAATACTTCGATACGGCTTGTTAAAGTCTTACTAAAGAATCATAAAAGAATGGCCACGTTCGGGTGGTAGGCAGACATATGGTATCTACTTTAGCATCTAATACGTTTTCGAACGACCAAAACCTTGTATGTAACCAAACAAAACGAAAACCAAAAAAATAAACAGGTGAGATATCAGCTGTTAGTATGAAGTATCTCTCCCAAACCAACGCGAAAGCGGCGCGGAACATTCACCGACAGCAGTTTTTTTTTTGTTGTTTAACATTAAATATTTGTCATTTATTTTTTATGATTGTGAATGATTCGCCCTGCATAGCGAATGTTCCGCGTTGGTTTGGGAGAGCCTTAATCCAAACAGATCCGAACATTTTTGGGATAGCCTTAGATTTCTTTTTGATATCAGCTGTTTGGTTCGTCGTCGGCTGGTTTTTTCTTTAGGTATTACAACAACACGAACAAATCTAGATACCATTGGCGACGTATCCCAACGCGGCCAATATGTCAATCTATAATAAAGAAGCTCGAATTTGTATAAGTCATTTTAAAGAAGCTTTTTAAAAAAACTCTATTCACATTTATAATTATATATGTATATTGAATAAATTGAACACGTGGAAAGAAAGATAATTCGTTTAACTTGATTTGTCTTTCTGAGCATTCGGACAGCTACTATTCGTTGGTTTAAGACATAAGCTTCAATGCACAATAAACATGGACGAGGTTTATGCTCATTAGATAAACATAACATTCGGAATATTTTCGTATATCTGGGTATTTATGTAACGTCACGGTCAGCTTTTATGTTTTTGTTCTATTCAAAGTGAAGACCATAATTAACTTAAGTATTTAAATAAATTGTTTTTAAATTCTTAATGAGCAGTTTAAAAATAGAAAAAGTTATAATAACAATCAAATAAAGTTAATTATTTTTCTTTTCTCCGAACATAAGCAGATGATTGTAACGTCACACCCCTAATGAGCATACCTTGTTTCTGTTAATCGTGCTTAAGTGGCTGTGTTTTTTCGGATTGAAATTATCAAAATTATGCTTTATTACTTAGTTTATTTTATGACTATTGATATTAATTTATGACTATTGAAATGAAAATGGAGCAAGGGGACTGCTAAACAAATCGTTTAGTGACATTTGTTTCCTCACGCGAAATGTATAAGAGAGTTAAAGAAATCTTGTTCAGTGTAAAAATTTGTATAGAAGCTTGGATTTATTTAAGGAAAATGTAAAGTTTTAAAAAAGGAAAAGGCTGATTAAGTTTTTGCATCTTCCAAATTATATCTAATATGGCTGAGTGGTTAGAATGATGGACTGTCACGTAGGAGTTCCTGAGTTCGATCCCTAGTGAGGTAAAAATATAATTTATGTTTTATAATTGTTTCCAATACTATAATTAATAAATAATTGAACTTGATTTCAGATAAAATGCAGTAAAAATCACATTAAAAAATAAAAATAAAAATGTATCTTTCTTTTTTTTTATTTATTTTTGTTCACCTTCCATAAGACTTGTATTTCATTTTTATACAACCATGTCCGAAGCTATCTGTCAAGTTGAAGTGTCATTCAAATTTCCAATATCGCTCGTTAAAACTTCGTATCGGCTTCTTTAGGCTTTTATACAATCTGCTACTTTTAAAAGATCTGCGAATAAGTTTATAAGAAGATTTTCCGAAAACACGTATACAAGCTATATTAGCTTGTATAACATTCTCCTTTTTATGCTTATGCTTAAACGATTATTGTTTGATCAAAATCAGCGAAATACCATGCTTTGTGACCTTTGACCCCCTCTTTTTAATAGACGCGGAGCTAGGACCGATGGGGACTTTTATTTAAAAATTCATAACACCATTTAAAAGCTGATTTAAAAACAAAAACCCTGTATATAATTTTTCCAAACTTTTTTTCACTAATATTCCTGTGCTAAACAATACGAACTTTTCTTTCGCTTTAACCATCAATCACCATTTTCCTCATATTTTTAGATTAAATGAATAAAACTAAACTTTTCCAGCATCACAAAAAAATAACTCTGGTCTCATGTTGAAATTTAATAGTTATATCATTTGTGAAGTTAGTAATACAAAACAAAAAACTTTGCCACTTCTATTTACAGCATAACCAACGAAACATTAAAAATTTAATAACTCTCGAGTCAAACTACTAAGCATGAATACGAAAAATAATCTACTCAGCGTAAATCTTCCCTGTGGAGCTCGCAGAAGTAGGAGTTTGTTGAATGGGATAGCTTTACATGTGAACACAACACCATGGCGACCGTAACAATTTATTTCGCGTTGAAAATCAAGTAGCGGGATCACACATTCATACAAACACAAACACACGCATTCACATTTAATTACATGTACGAGTATGTAAGAATACACCATGGGGAATACGAGGATAATAAGTCCTTAAACAATAAGTGTTTTCAAAAGTTAAAATTTAATTCGTGTCACCACCAGTAGCACGGCTGTTGCGACTAAAACTTTTGCCTCAACTCGAATTGGCCCTTGCCTCTTTATATAAAACACACAAAAAGCCATACAACACCAGCACATAAGAGCAGACGAATAAAGGACCTTTTTTTTTGTGTAATTTATTGTGAAGAATGGTCTTTTATTTTATTTTTGTGTTTTCACTAAAAATATAATTTTTTTTGTGTAGGTTCATGCAACACATGCCATCACGGACAGGAGCGAGCTCTGCATATATTTGCGGTTAGAAACCCCAGCCACGCATCGCAGAGAACAAATAGGAGGACAAGAACAACAACAACAACGTCGACGATGCCAACCACAATACCAAACTCAAAATGCAGTAAATCCTTAAATCGAATATTGATTTGAATGGGAAGTTGGCCATAAATCTGCCCCACAAACAATTAATTTATTTAAAAAATAAAACAAAGCAAAAACACTCGAGCGAGTGACTTTTAACTGATTATTGTATTTTGGGAGCAGAATTGCGAGCATTTATCATCGCTCCTGTCATAAGCGCCTTATGCCTACTTAGGAGCGACCTCTATACCGCTTTTATATAAAAGCCGCCTGACCTCACCTCTTTTCGATGGAATGCCATCACCGGGATAAATCTATCAAAAGGGATCACGACCCGCTGAATTTTATATTAAGCCGTGTGGCATGTGACACTCGATGGGTTCATAAAACATTTTTGGGATTGAATGTTCTTTTAAAGCTGTTGCCGCCTAATGTGACGAAAAATGAAACTTAAATTCTGAGCTGCCGCTCACCGTGACATGTTGAGGTTTTCAACCATAGAGAAAACCATCCAAACGCACATTTACGTCTCACAGTGGGGTATTTGATTTTGAAATAGTAGAATTCGAATTGAAATAATACTCCAGGAATTCTTTTGTTTGAAGCTTGTGCCGACCGTTATAACTCAACGCCGACCATTATAACTCAACGAAAAGGAATTCCCAAGAGAAACATAATGCAAATGGGTTCATATGAGGTCATACAAAATAAATAAATCGGATGAAGAACCAGGGCCTAGTGACTAACAACTCGCAACCATTCCTGTGTGCGCTTATCGACAGGAATGGAAGGGACCTACAATTTTATGCCGAATCCGAACGGCTAGACGAGAAGCACTTATTCGTGACAAGTGATACTCTTGGAGGATTTGTCAATTCCTCGCAAGAGGCAGTAGCCCCGAAAAAAAACTTTTTAGTTCTTAGGTGGAAGAGGCTGGGAAGCGAACCCAGACCTCCAGCGTGACAGTTGAACGCACTAACCATTACGCCACGGGCTGCTACCATATGAGGTCATATGGAGTCTTAAAATTTTAGTTTTCAGTCGTGTTTTTAAACTCTTACTTATATATAATGAATCGATACAAAATATTAAGTGGTAGAATTATGGGAAAATATTAAAACAAAAAAGTACGTATACGCCCGAGTGCACCATTACAGCTCGTCTGATCGCAGCCCTATCAAAAACGTATGAACAAAGCCACGCTTTAAAGGTGAGTTGAAGCATCAAAACAGAGATTACAATAGTGTTGTGTTTTATACAGGTGCGGTTTCGTGGTGCGGAATGTAAAAAATTAGCTTGTTAATTGTTAACTTCAAAAATGTTATGTAATTCTTGATAAACTTAGAAATAAATTCAGCTAAATGAATACAAAATTGATGACAATAATTTTTGTTCCATTTAGTTTCTACGCGTGCGTAGTTCGGTCTTGTATGTGCATTTATATTTGTTGTATAAAATGTATATATGATTTTGATTGTCTACAGAACATCTCAATTATGGCAGTATCAAATAAATTAATAGTTCTTTGGAGCAAATAGCGAAAATTTGGCTTTTTCTATCAGAATTTAATATACATAACTATCCCAACTAACAATTTAACTTCAGTAAGGGTCGATCGAAGCTATTTCCTAATCAGCAAATTTCTCTCTATAAGGCCTTAGAGAAACACATTTGGCCCACATTGAGAAGCTCGAAAGGCTTTTAAGCAATCATTTACAGGTTTGTTGGAAGTACTCAATTTATTTCGCTAAGGCCTTATACAACAAAACCACACTCAAACATTGCAAATGTAGTAGTGTAGTTTTGTTCAAGTGTTTCGATAGGCACATCTAAAAACCCTTATAAAAGGCTTGTCGAGGTTTAGGAGAAGCCTTTTCGAAGCACAATGCAAAACAAAATAAAAATAAGTTCTTTATTTTTATTTCTACATTTTCTCCTTAATTTTCATGCAAGTAATGATTTTCTTCTAGAACTCAATGCACAATAATTATTTATATCTGAAAAAAACACATTACTTACGTGATGGATTTTGCGAGATTTGAACCGAGAATGGTTGGGTTGAGAGTCGGGCATCTTACGTATTGAGCTAGCCTGGCATATGAAAAAAGAGTGCCAAATTAGAACCACTTGAAACCGAAATTAGCTTCCTAAAAACTTCTTTGGGACTTCCTGAAGAATTGAACTAGTTTAAAAAATACAGGTGACCATTTGTCTGTTGCTTGCAAGGGAGTTTTTTTTACTTAATGTTATTTTTTTTTTTTTTTTTAATTTTTAATGTTTCCATGATACCGCATCAGAGAAAATATGGAAGTGGTCACACAAACATACATTTTGTGAGACAACAATTTAAATATATGTAAGTTCCTTTTTCATTGAAATCGATTGTTTTTAAGAATGAAAGGCTTTGATTTGAGAAAAATTATAAAAACTCTTTTATGCTCCATAAAATATGTACTTTTCATTTTGTACACAAACCATTTACTGACAATTTTAATTTGTATCTTTTTTAAAATCACTAATTTGCCAAATAAAAAACATAAACCATAACGACCATCATTAAGTTTTTTCAACTGAAAGTATCTATGTAGTATAGATATCAAAAAACGTTTAAAATGTAATTAAAAAACTACTGAGAAATGAAAGCTTCATACAAAGATAATTTTTGGAAACATTCGAAATTCTTAACGTGACAATATTTCTTAACGATGAAACAGAAACTATACTATGGTCACCTCGGTTGTGAATAATTCAGCCAGCAGTAGCTTATTTTCACATCAATACTACTTTCCAAGCGAAGTACCAGATTTAAGTGCTTTCATGTTGAGTGTGCAACACTTCGTTAGGACCAAATAATCGGAATTATTACTTCCCGCGCATGCGCCTGAGAGGATGATTAAAATTATGTTTGCATAACCACCTATTCACAGGTCATATAGAAACAAATTAGGCTGACATCACTTCGCTGAGGCAAATTCATCGAAATAAATGCTTCTCGCGCATGGGTCTTACAGAGTTCACATAATTATTATGCTTGTGTCGGCCTTGTGTTTGATGGGTTATAGATCCAAAATTGGATGTCATGCTTAATCAGAGTTACCACTGCGATCAAATTTAATTCTGAGGAAATCATTTTTATTGGTGGGATCCGGGGTATTATTTTTTTTTTATAGAAATTAAAAAAAGAAAACAAACAACGAAAATCATTTCTAATAAAAAATGATTTAATAATTTGTATTTGTACTGCTATTCTGAATATAAATTTCATAATTATAGTTCCAGGTAAAAAAAATAAATTTTTTTTTTTCTTTTTTTTTTTTTTTTGTTCTTCAAGTGAATTTAAATAAATTGTTTTCTTTTTCCATATTTATCTCAATGCAGAAAATAAATGTTTGTTCCGTGTTCGTTTTGGAAAATTTAAAAGCTTTACCTATACTCAATGAATCAGTTTAATTTAAATTTTTAAAATGATACAAATTTACCTATTTTTATTTTCATAAATAATTTGACCTGTGGTAACCCTCTCTCGGCAAGTAGAAACATACATGCGCCGAACAGTACACAACATAATGCTTGTATTGGGCTTTTCCTCAGAGGGCTTACAGAAACAAAATAAATTGACATAATTCCACTAACAATTATGCTTCTATTAGACTATTGTACACATAATATCTTGTTTGAGGCCTTTGTAAGCAGGCCCTTCTAGAGCTCTTGGCAATGCTTCCTAATGAAAGATTTTTCTTTGCTTTTATTTCGCATGCCTCTCAAAACTAAGTTCTGGGTAGCCTTACGAAAACTATAACCAAATTGTAAATATTCAGGCTTGCAGAAAATTAAAGATGCTGCTTGTAATAGGTTTGTAGGAAGCTGTTTTCAAAAATATAGCTTCGAAAATTTTCAACTTCTATGTCCAAACTAAATACAAGCCTTGTAGAAATAATAACTTATAGAAATTCAAAAAATGAACCTTTATAGAGGAAAAATTGTTAGTTGGGATGCGTATTACGTTAAGTAACTAAGTTTGACCTAAATGTGCATATGCACAGTGTTTTGAAGTATTTCTAGCTGTCATTCACGTGAATTCATTGTAAAATAAAAAATCAAACCAGCAAAGTTCCCTCCTGCTCAAAACGGTAGATATTATTTAGCCATTTGTTCGCTTCGTGTAACTCATAATTTATAAGTAATGGCTTTCTAGAAACATCCTTATCATTTATTTTGAGTCGCCATTGGGAAAATAAAAGGGAAAGCCATCGAAAAAAGGTCGTTCTTTTAAACAGAAAATTGAAATGTGTTTTCTCGTGATAACACTTGCAGTTAGGCTACATAGCTTTCGCTCCGTCATATTAACATTGAAAGCTTTGAATGAATGAACAACCACTTGTGTTGGCTACCACCAAGTATATTATAAATATTGGGCTGGAATGCGTAGTGCAACGGCCTCTAAGGGAGCTTGGTCTAGGTTCAACTCCGGTTGACGGCAAAATAATTTATAAATTAAAATTGAGACTATAGACTTAGCACCACTTAAATTAATCTAATGATTGGTGTGGCAGCCATCAAATTGCAATAATTCCAGCCTAATGTAATACTTGGTAGTAGCCAACACTAATGGTTGTTATTCATTCAAAACCCTCAAAAATTGAAATGTTAAGAATTCGGGGCATGAATAAATGGCGCAAAATAATAACGGATTCTTGTTGAAGTACAAAAAAACAATTTCTGGATTTTAAATACAGGTAATAACACTTTGTCGCTAGTGTTGTCATTCTCTTTAAATAAAATATAAAATATTTGTTTTTTTTTTTATTGCAACTAACTTTTAAAGTAAGAAAAATACTTGAATTTTGTTTGTTCTACAAACAATACATTATAAATTTTAGCCCTCTTATTCGAGCACATGCACCAGTTTTTGTGAAACATTTCCTAATCGCGACAGCAAAACAATTGATAACGATGAGTTCAGAAAATCATTACTCCTAATTTATGAGTTTGCATGCAGTTATTCGAAAACAAATTGCTAAAAATGCTGTACCCTACTACTCAATGAGATTATAACTGCAGAATGTTATTGATTTAAAGTTGTTTTAGTTATAAAAATTCTTGTTCCAAATGAGAATTTATTCGTGAACAGGAAACAGAATTGATAAAAAGAATTTTGAAGTACATACATAAATCTGAAAGACCAACTTTTAATCATTTACAGTATTTTCAAAAAAAAAGGAACTGGATGTGGTCCTAAGTGGTAACTTCCCATTGGTGCCCTGGTTATTATATGTTGTAGAAAAATTCAAGACCTTTGAAAACATTATTAGTTGCTCAATGTACAATCAAGTTAAGCCATTTGAGGATAAAAACAAATTTTGAACAATTATCGGAAGTTTTTGTATATTTTTAAATTTTGAATGCAAAAGCAACTGTCGATTGATTTGCTTAAAAACCTTTTAGGTATAAAAATAAATCAATAAATAAATAAATTGGGTGGTGCAACAGCTCGTGAAGAACCAGAGCCTAGTGACTTACAACTCACAACCATGCCTGTGTGCGCGTGCAGACAGGAATGGAGGGGAGCTACAATTTTCAATTTTATGCCGAATTTGAACGGCTGGGTGAGAAGAACTTATTCATGATAAGTGTTACTTTTGGAGGATTTGGGAATTCCTCGCAAGAGGCAGTAGTCCTGAAAAAAAAACTTTTTTCAGTTTTTATATGGACTAGGCTGAGAATTGAATACAGACCTCCAGCCTTACAGTCCAACGCACTAACTACTACGCTAGGGGCTAGAAGAAAAGAAACTTGCAATTGATTTCATTTTGAATTGTTATTAATTTATTAATTATGTTTAGAATAAAATTATTTTAAATTCGATAACTAACTAAATTTTTTTGAAAACCCTAAATAGTTAGGGCGTTAGGGAAGCCAACCTTGCACTTCATTCTGACGAGATGAGCTTTGGTATTCTAATAGTCCACATCCTAAATTTACTTTTAAGAAGTGTTGTCAAGGTGGCAACACTGGCAGACCGGAGACGATGTTTTAACACGAAATTTCACATAAATTAGCCTATGAACCGGGAACCAGACATCGGTTGATTTTGTGGAATGTCTCGTTGGATTAAAAATACTTGCAGCCATGGGGATATTGATCCCCCACACTTGTACGCGGGGGGGACAAAATACCCTCGGCGGATAAGAGTTTTTTAGTTTTCAGAAAATAATGGTTATAAAATTAATATTCATACAATTTTAAGATGAGCATCAACGTAGAATTTCATACTCTACAGCATATCCCACATCCATTTTTATCCATGCATTAGTTTTTTGTATAATCGCTTTCAAAATGGGGGAAGGAGGAAGTATATCAAACAATTATATATTCGTCTTGGTATAGTCTAAGCATATGGCACATGACCTTTGGGTAATTTTGAATGCTCAATCTTATGCAATCAAAATAATTTCAATATAATTTCCCTAGAAAAAGTTATAACCTTTTTATAAAATGATGACTAAATTTTCAGTGAAACGAGCATAATATTACAAAATTTCAATGGTATGGTGAAGAAACTTGGCACACATGCCTCATTTGTCGTAAGAAATAAGAATCAAAAGAGTCCATAAAAATGTCTGTGGCGAAAGGGTGTTTTTTTTTTGAATGAAAGGGAGGAAAGGAAAGGAAAGGAAAAGGGACATTCCACGATATCAACCGATGTGTGGTTCCAGATTTATAGGCTAATTTATGTAAAATTTCGTGTTAAAACATATTAAGAAGGCAACCCTTATATATGCGGTCTGCCAGTGTTACCACCCTGGAAACATTTCTTAAAAGTAAATTTAGGATGTGGACTATTAGTGTACCAAAGCTCATCCTGTCAGAATGAAGTGCAAGGTTTGACCTAAAATATGGCCTTAACGCCCTAACAAAAATAATAATGTATTCAAAATGGATACCTTTGACTGTTCTCATGAGATATAGTAAACGAAAAAAGAGCAACGAAAGTACGAAGCGACGTACACATCTATCTAAAAACAATGGATTCCGATTTAAGGGATCTCTTGAAATGGAGGCATGTCAAGATTTTCGATTCGGCAAATCGGACCAATTACAATGGGAAGTTGAAAATTTATAAACTGGACTTTAGTCATACAGAATTTAAAATTCATCATTTTAACTTTTATTTAAAAAAACATTTAAACATAAAAAAACCAACTTACTCATAAGAAGAAAAAAAAACAAGCTAGAATGCTCATTCAACTGGATTCTTCTGCTTTTAATGAGGGAGTTGGATTCTTAATTTATTTACTAAAGCAAAAGAACTCTATCATTTTCAATGTTTGCCTTAAAATAATAAGAACATTGAATATAAAAACAAAAATTAAACTTTATAACTTATAATTTAAAAAATAATCAATTTTTAAAATTGTTTCTTGAAGACACAGTCTAAAAATTACTATGAATATGCCCCTATGTATTTAAACTTTTAAGAAGGTTAATACAGTACAGCAATTAAAAATATCAACCCCTTTTCTAGTAAATCAAAAATTTAAGAAATAACTTTACAATTGTTACTGTTAATTATATTTAATTTGTCTTCTATTATTTTTCCAAACAAAAAATTCCCTTTTAAATTAATTAACTCATTAAAAAAAATCTGTGGAACTGTCCTTAAGAAAAATGCGTTTTTCTTTTAAAGTAAAAAAACTATGCTGATTTTAAATAGATACAAGCAATTACTTTAAGATGATGCAAAATTTTCTTAAATAGTACCCATCTTCTTCTTCATTTAACCGGCGATTGTCATGATCTCAAGGGGGACCACACTTTTCCCACTCAACTGCTTTACCTAAGGTTCCACTTGTCAGGTTCACCGGATTGACCTCAGAAAGAGACGACAGGCCTCCCGGGTTTGGATTGTTCCATGTCTGAGGCCAAATAAATGCAGGTGTCGTTGCATTTGTTTCATCCAGGAGTTTTTGTGCCTGCCTTTCTTCTGCGATAGAGTTGGAACGTTTTGTGGTATTGCATTTTGAACTGGGTTTTCATGGCATCTTCTTTGTACATGACAGTACCAGCAAAGTTGGTCATGCTGTATTTTGTCCAAGATGGTATTTTTGACGTGTAGGTTTCCTCGGATTCTCTTGCTTCTTATTTGATCTCGCTTTGTCACTCAGCTTAGGGGGAATTTTGCGATCAAAGAAGATGGCAGAGTTTTCCCGCCACCTTATCCATCCTACGCTTACGCGATGTTTGATGTCGTCATCACAAGATCCTTCGCTATTGACCACTGATCCAAGATATTTAAACTTTTCGCAGTTGCGAAGCACTGTTTCATTCAAATAGATGTCCGGAATAGGCCTGTATGGATCAGAAAATGGACAGCATAGTTATTCGGTCTTTTTTGCGCTAATGCAGTATCCATTTCCCTCCAGAACATCCACCCATATATCAAGTGCTCGTTTCAAGAACACAGGGTCTTCACTTATGATGGCTCCATCGTCAGCAAAGAATAACTGCTTAACTTTGGGGTCCATCACCTTATCCTCAAGCAGAAAGTCAAAGACAGTAATAAAGAGCAAAGGACTCAAGACGCTTCCCTGGTGCACACCTACTCTAATTGGGAACTCTTCGGTGATTCCTGCGGGGCATCTTACTTTTTTAACTTGCTCGTACATGTCCATGATCATCCGCACGTAGACTTCCGGAACTCCTCGTTGCCTAGGTACAACCCATTGCAGTCGAATTCTTGTCTGTCGAATGCTTTTTTTAAAATCAACCAAGTATGCAAATCTCTTGAGGAATCCCGATATTTTTCCATTCTAATTCGTATACTCTGATAAGCATCTGTGGTTGATTTACCCGAAACAAACCCGCCCTGGTCGTCAGACAGCCGTATTTTTTTTGCGTAAGCGGCCATCCAATATCCGCTCAACGATCTTCATGGTGTGTGACATCAGCTTGATCGAACGGTAGCTGTCACAATTTCGTGTATCACTATTCCCCTTGTAGATGTAGCAACTTAATTTTTATATTCTATGAGCTTAAGGGCCAGTTTGTTTACGGCTAATCATCTTTAATCCATGATAAGTGGAGCTGAGAAATCCTCAAATGTGTTCATTGATTTTAAATTCAAAGTATGAATTGCTTATCATGGATTTCACTAATCAGCCAATTTTGGTTGATTAGCGTTGTTTGATTAAAGCCTATGAAAGTCACATACTAAATTTAACCCATTGTGAACAAACTGGCCCTTAATTGTATACATCAATTAAAATATTAGGAAGAATCTCAAAGGCTATACCACATAATATGGAACGTTATTCATTGTCTTTTTTTTTTTGACTGGACCTATGCGACGTAAGATGCTTCGCTTAAGAACAAAAATTAAAATTAATATTGTTGATTTTGTCAACTAAAAAATGCACCTATTGCCACTGTGCATCATTCAATTCCTTGTAGTAGCAGTAGTTTTTATTTTCTGTTTTTTTTTTTTTTTGTTCTGAATTATTTCAACATATGAAATCATATTCACGCTAACAATCAATTAAAAGGCAATCGATTCAGTTTTAACAATTAAAATTACATAAATTACGAAAGTGATTATCTTGTTCATTTGTCTTGTGCGTGTCGTTTTATGTGTCGTGATGTGTCTGTCCTGTCTGTGTCTGTCTGTCCTGTGGCTGAGCGGAAATGTGTCCAGCTATAGCGCGAATGAGTGTTGTAAAATGTTGTAAAATGTTTTAACAACATTTTTAAATTTATTTATTTTTTTGTTGGTATTCTTTTCATTATTTTACTGAATTTACTTTAAAGTAAAAACAATGGAACAGCGTTGACAAAAAAAAAAAAAAAACATTTTCATCATTACTTTAAAATTAAATTAAAGTGATGGATATGTGTATTGTTAAGGAATGCCTATAAAGGCGGATTCAAAAGTCCGGCCATGAATGAACCTTATACTTATTATAACTGAGGCATAGGGTCATACCAAATTGGTAGGTAAACGTATATATATGTAAATGAAAAAACATGTTATATGATGGAGTGGTTGTTGGTTATCTCCTGTTTTATGTGTTGTCGAATGAATTATGGGCGCACGATCTCTTTTTACAGATAATGAACACTTTTTTAATTGAAACAAAAATGAGGATAAAAAGATAAAAAAAATAATTACATATTTTTATTGTTATTATGTATTTTTTTTTTTTTATTTATCGGGCAGTAAAACAATTAAAATTGCAATTTTTGGATACTATATTTATTAAGTTTAAGTATGTAGTAAGTAATAAATACAATATTTAAAGGGACGACTTACTTACTTACTTTACTTTTGATGGCGTTCACAGCCCAGGATGGGCTTCGGCCTCAACTAACAAGCCCCTCCAGCCAGCTCTGTCCATAGCTAGCCGCTTCCAGTTGCTCACACCGAGTGCTTTGATGTCGTCATTCACTTGATTGCGCCACCTGTTACGGGTTCTTCCTCTGCTGCGTACCCCATCGGGGTTGGATTCGACGACTCGTCGGGCAGGTGCGTTGCTGTCCATACGCTCCACGTGCCCCAGCCATCTCAGCCGCTGTATTTTCAGCTTTTTGACCAGGTCAACGTCCCTGTATAGCCCGTATAGCTCATCGTTGAATCTTCTCCTCCATACTCCTTCGATACACACCGGATCGAAAATCACACGAAGGATCTTCCTCTCAAAGCACCCTAGCAGATTTTTATCCGAATCTTTCAGTGTCCATGCTTCTGACCCATAAAGCAGGACCGGGATGATTAAGGTCTTGTTTAAAGTCTCCTTGGTTCTCTGAGAGAGGGCCTTACTACTTAAATGCCTTCTTAGACCGAAGAAACAGAGCTGTTGGCAAGAGTAATTCTTCGCTTGATCTCTGCACTGTTGTCATTCTGCGACGTAATAGTGGAGCTCAGGTAAACAAAGTCCTTGACAACTTCGAAGTTATGTCTGTCCATCGTCATATTTTGCCCGAGTCGACGATGATGAGATTCCTCTCTCGATGACAGCATGTACTTCGTCTTGTCCTCATTAACCGACAATCCCATTCTAGCCGCCTCCGATTCAATGCTCGCAAATGCCACAGCTCGCTTCGTTCTGCCGACAATGTCAATGTGATCCGCATATGCAAGCAATTGAACGGACTTTTGATAGATTGTACCGCTGGTGTTGATATGTGCGTTGCGTACAATGGCTTCAAGAACGATGTTGAATAGGTTGCATGATAACGCGTCGCCTTGCCTCAATCCTTTTTCAACATCAAACATGACGGAGCAGCGAGATTTCTCCATCGTCATCCTGCACAGGCGGACGAGTTTGGCAGGGATGCCGAGACTCGACATGGCTCTGTATAATTCGTCCCTTTTCACGCCATCATACGCGACTTTAAAATCGATAAAAAGGTGGTGTGTATCGATCTGGAATTCCCGGGATTTTTCTAAAATCTGTCGGAGTGTGAACATTTGATCGACGGTTGACTTGCCTGGCCTAAAACCACACTGATAGGTCCGATCAGATCGTTGACAAAAGGTTTTAAGCGGTCACACAGGATTTTATAAGCGATGTTTAGGAGACTAATTCCTCTGTAGTTGGTACATTTCAGAACATCTCCCTTTTTATGGATGGGGCACACTATACCGAGGTTCCATTCATCAGGCATACTTTCCTCCGACCAAATTTTGCAGATGAGCTGGTGTATGCTCCTAGCCAATTCATCTCCCGCTGATTTAAATAGTTCGGCTTGTAAGCCATCCGCACTAGCAGCCTTGTACGACTTAAGTTTGGATATCGCCAGCCGCACTTCGGTTAGGTCGGGTGGACGGAACTCTTGGCCATCATCGTCCAAGTTGCATGGAGCGTTCTGCCTATAAGCGGCATCTAGGCTGTCTTCGCCATTAAGCAGTCTAGAGAAGTGTTCTTTCCAGATCCTCAGCACTGACTGTGTGTCTACTACCATATTCCCACTCTCATCTCGGCAGGCTTCCGTTCTAGCCTTGTATCCTTGGATGGATCGCTTCACCCTCTGATAAAATTTTCAAACATCTCCCCTACCGCTACAATCCTCAATAGACTCTACCACCCGCTTCTCGTGCTCTCTCTTTTTCCTCCTGAGAAGACGGCGTTCCTCTTTTCGTTTCAGCCCGTAGAGCTCCCGGGCTACTCTCTCAGCAGCTCTTGTTCGAGTCTGCAGCATTGCCTGGTACGCCTCGTCCTTAGCTGCATGCGCTAGCCGCCACTCTTCATCAAACCAGGGGTTTCGTTGTATTCGCCTAGTGAAACCCAGCACATCAGAGGCGGCACTTCTGATGGCTTGTTGGCAGTGTTTCCACTGGTCCTCTGCACTTGATGCTGGTGGCGCACCTCCTGAGAGATTAAAAATTACGTGGTCTGCAAAAGTTCTGGCGGTCTCTTGCGATTTAAGCTTCTCGACATCGAATCTTTTCACAGCATCTGCTCTGCGTTGTCGCGTCATGGATATCCGCATACGTAGTCTAGCTACCACCAGGTAGTGATCCGAGTCAATGTTGGCCGGAAATTTCGTCATGTAGGCTGTGTCCTCCGACTATCGAACCAAAGATGCCCTCCTTTCCGAATCTTGCGTTGAGGTCACCAAGAATGATCTTCACGTCGTACTTCGTGCACATATCATACGTTGTCTCCAGGAGATCGTAGAATGCTTCTTTGGTTGAGTCCTCTCTCTTTTCATGGGGGGCGAGAACACAGATCAGCGAAATATTCTTAAATTTGCCTTTGATGCGGATTGTGACCAGGCGCTCACTTACACTTCGGAAGCCCAAGACTTCTTGCCTAAGTCTTCCCCTTATCACAAAACCACAACCAAAGAGCCGCTGACCCTGTTCCTTCAAGCACCCGCCGTAGTAGATGTCACACGTTTTCAGTCTCCGTATGCCCTCTCCATCCCATCGCACTTCCTGGATGGAATGATAAAGGGACGACAGACATAACAAAAGCTTAATCTTTAAATTTACTCTAAATAAAGATATCTCCATGGAAGTGAATCTATAACTCTGTATCAAATTCATATACCTATGAAGCTAGCTTATACCTATCCTATAAAGGCATAAGTTACTTAGGTACGTATGTTTTCATTTCATTTTTAACCAAAACAATAATTGCTGTATGTTATTTGATCATATATTTTGTTATTTGATCAATTACTTTTGGAAATTTCTCCTGCTCCTGCCACTGATATCAAATTATTATTATTTATTAATATTCATAAGCTTGGATCGGGACACTGCTTTAATATGGAGCACAGCAGATATCTCGATGACAACGCCAGAAACAATAGCAACATCAATTTTACTCAAGCATGAATAATACCTCTCTCCTATATTTATATAGCATATAGGTAAGGAATATTGACAGAAATTGATGCCTTGGATTCCTATGAATAACAAAATGACTTCACAGATCCTCCTCCTCAATGTTTGTAGACAGGACACACATAGGTACGAAGTTAATATTATGAAAATAGCCTATGTACAAATAAATATGTACTGTTGGTACATTTATTTCTCAATGCTATATTTTAAAGTCTTGCAATTTAAAGCATTTCAAAGCTCTTAAATAGGAAATTATATACCTCATGGGCCAATTATTGTACATACATAGTAAAGGGACGAAAATTGCATATTCATTTTTAAATTCAAGTGTAGGGAATTTATAATGTTTTGGTTCGTTATATATAAATGACAAGCTAAATGGCGTTTGATTTGCCAGTGAAATTAAAAAATTATTTGATCTAAGGTGTAGTTTGTTTTGTCTGCTTAATATGCGATATAGGCGTAATACATACCTATGAGTTATTAAGTTATGTTTTGTTTAAATTGATTGCTCTGTTAATAAAGGTATTCAAGTTAAATTACTGATGAGGTTAAAGCCGAATGAAGGTATTGCAGCTTTTATGCAAAAGTGGATACGTTTATATTAATATTACGCAAGTGAGGAAAGTTAATATAAGAACATTTTTTGGCACGAAACAATAACAATTTTTTTTTTTTATACAGGGTGTCCAGTAAATACTTTGCGCTATTGTCTGTAACAGAAACAAAAATATATACAGGGTGTCCAGTAAATAATGGATAACCTTGGAATGCCTAAAAGTAGACTTTATGACCGTCCTGAAAACTAATAAAAAAAAAATCTATCCGAACCACAAGAAAAGATTTATGCATTTTTTTGTTTAGTGCATTATTTTTTTCGTTACTTTACGTTTTTGAATACCACGACTACAAGTGAATGAATTCCACCGTTTTTTTTTTCGTAGCAATATTTAACATTGCTTGTGCCAAAACATAAGAACACAAAAATTGTAATAACTGTTGGAATTCTTAGAGAAAAAAATTATTGAACTTTGATTTTCGATGCAAAATGTGAAAGAAACTAATTTTTGAAAAAGTGAAATCATCTCTAGTATGAAAAAATGCATGAATACTTAATGGGCCAACTATTTTTAAAATATGCGTGTTGAATGCGGATTTCAAAATGGTATAATTTATTATTGTATATAGAACCAACAGCAAGTTATTTGTAAAAATCTGCAATACTAGAGCCAATTTAGCAAAAACAAAAGTTTTCAAAATTAGCACAGTAAACGTAAAAAATAATACCATTCGTTGAACATGGTTGATTTTTGATTGATTGCCTGTCTTTAAAACGTTGTCCTAATTATAAATTCAAGCTTTTGACTTTTAGGGCCGAATGCAACATTACCAAAAATGTTAACAAAGTGCAAAAAAACGAATAAATTTACGAGCTTGTTTGAATTATACCTCCTCAATTGGCCTTTTAAAAAACCATCAAATATTTTGGTAGTGGTTATTACCAAATTAATTTTCTTATAAGAGGTGCAGTAAATAAATTGAATACAGCAAATCGAGCTTCTCAGAGCAGGTACAAATATGACAGATATACAGGCAGATGGATATGAGGTCTGGGACCAATTTTATGGCCACACCGTTCACCAGACCTAAATCAACTTGATTTTTTTATTGGGACTGCATTGAGAAAATAGTGTACAGCAAGCCCATCAGGTCCTTAGAGGAGCTAAGAAATCTTGTGGAGGCAGCTGCATCACAAGATTCTGAGCAAAACTTAACAAGATTATTATAAGATTTCCATTTATTAGGAGGTGCAGAACCTGTATTTCAATGGGTGGAAAACAGTTTGAGCATTTGCTTTTAATTAAAAAAAAATATCTATTTATTTTTTTGTGTTCTAACTAAGTGATTGAAAGTTGGCTCAAAATTCAAAAGACTATTTGTTTAAAGAAAATAACAAATAAACTAAAAGCAACTGCGAAATATGGTTTTTTAAGGGCCCAATAGACCCAGGTATACACTAAAACAAGCTTGAAAATTTAGCCGTTTTTTTCACTTTGTTAACATTTTTTGTAATGTTGCAATTGGCCTTAGAAGTTAAAAGCTTGGATATATCATAAGAACAACATTATAAAGACAGGCAATCAATCAAAAATCTACAATGTTGAATGCATGATATTATTTTCACGTTTAATTTGCTAATTTTTAAAACATTTGTTTTTGCTAAATTGAATCTCGTGTTGCTTATTTTTAACAATAACTTCATATTGGTTGAAGATTCAATAATAAATAATACCATTTTGAAATCCGCATTTATCGCGCATATTTTTAAAATAGTTGGCCACTTAGGTATTCATGTCCTTTTTCATACCATAGATGATTTAAAAATTTCGAAAATTAGTTTCTTTCACATTTTGTATCGAAAATCAAATTTCAATAATTTTTTTCTCTAAGAATTCCAATAGTTATTATAATTCTTGTCTTCTTATGTTTTAGCACAAACAATGTTAAATATTGCTACGAACAAAAAACGGTGGAATTCATTCACTTGTTTAGTCGTGGTATTCATAAACGTAAAGTAACGAAAAAAATAATGCACTGAACAAAAAAGTGCACATATCTTTTCTTGTGGTTTGGATAGATTTTTTTTTTATTAGTTTTCAAGACGGTCATAAAGTCTACTTTTAGGCATTCCAAGATTATCCATTATTTACTGGACACCCTGTTTATATTTTTGTTTCTGTTACAGACAATAGCAAAGTAGTTATATTCACTTCTGTTTTGTTTTTACTACTATATGCCTGTAAGAGCTCAGGTCAATTATATGCAATACCCGGCACTAGTTGGAAGGAATAGAAGTTAAGGAAAGAAGTTTTTTGTTTTGGTTGTTGTTTACGTAGGTATACATTTTTATGTTGAGCTGCCAACACACTCCATATTTTTAAAAACGCCGAATAAGGTAAACGAGATTTACATGCTAAGGACAGTATCTATAGAGACATTGGTGCAATTCCAGCCAAAGAGAAGCTGTCAAAATTTTCAATACACAAAAAACAGTTTAAATCACAGGCGCGACCGCAGGGTGGGTTTCGGGGGTTCAAACGAAATGTATCAAATTAACTTTCTAGCATAAGGATTTCAGTCTTAATTTCAGAGTTTCCAGTTTTCCCACGAAATAAAAGTCAAATGAACCGATGACCTTTAATATTTTACTTATCCATGTAGTTATAGTACCTACTACAAATCTCTTTTTCCCTGAACATATTTTACCCATAAAACCACGTTGGCGCAGACATAGACACAATGCCTGTTCACATTGGATTTTTAATGCTGGTTTAGGCTGGCGCGAACGCAGGAGGTGGTTTTGGGGGTAGATATAGATTTTGAATAAAGTTCGTGTCTGACCCGGGGTTTAGACAAGCGAGTAGAACTAGTAGCGTTTATGTGTGTTAGTGTTAAGAGAAGAAATAATTTAATGCTACATTTGCCTTTATACACACTACACATAAAAATTCAAATACAATTACATTTGTTTGCTAATTTTATACCTTCGTATGGATGAAAAGTGAAATGCGACCCAGGCTTGCATGTAATTTCCCAAAGAACTGTTTTTAACGTTATACATTCCATAGAACTGTATTTTTCTTTAATCTTCGAATTTCCCTGAAACGGCTTAACTATTTTTTAATAAATTTGTATGCAGTCGCCTCTGGAAAGTGTTAGCATTCCGTACCAATATTTAAAAAAAGAATATTATTTGATAAAAAAAAACTGTTTTAAATAACAAAGTAAATTTAGATAATAACTAAGAGCTAGTTCGTAATCGTCTGACTAACTTATATCTGCGAAACATTGAAATCTGACCTAAGCAGTCCTGCAAAACAAATAACATTCGTTAACATCAAACTTGTGTAGAAATCAAGTCGGCTTCGGGCCGGAGAAAAAACATTATTATATTCTGGCTGAAAAAAAAATGAAAATTAAAAAAGGAAAACATGTAAGTAGATAAAAGTAAATGAAATGGCTCTGAAATACATATGCCATCAGGATATTTGTCCATCACAGAATATTTTGTTCCATTTAAATTTCGGCTTTTCCCGCTCGAAAATTACGTTTTTTTTTTTTAATAATAATTCTAAAAAAAATATGATTTTTTGGAGGTTTTTTAAATTCAAACCCATCATCATCGTAGCCATCCTTCAAAGGAAGTAGACAGTTTATACCTTATAGGTAAGAGACAACATTTTGGCGTATACAGAATATTTCGTTCCCAATGTCACCCAGAAGCCCTAAAATCGCCTTTTTTCGCGTGAAAATTTAATATTAAAAAAGCGCCATGTTTAAGAACCCGAATTTATTAAAAAACTGCAGCCTGCTTGCTTTCTTAGGGCAGAAGAAAAATAAAATCGATATGCAGAAGCAAAGTAGGTATGCGGCAGATCTGCCGCAGATTTCTGCGATTACGAACTCACCCTAAGTTCTTAAGAATTGAAATCTAGCAGTCTAGTCTTTGAATACACAGCAATCGATACTATTAGAAATTTGCCCATAAAAAGACCACAATACATACAAATGATGTGAACAAAATAATTTATTTATCAAAAAATGTCACCCTAATTCTCGGCAGGAAACAATTAAATGTAAGCAGGAACCTTCTAACAGTTGAGTGTTTTATTTTAATTTCGACTTTCTTAATAATAAAGCGATTGAGATTTGTATGCAAATGATTATGAAATAATTAGTTTTTTGTCGATTAAAAAAAAAACTAAGAAATCTTGCGCTGTCTCAGAATAGCAAGTAATGTTTTAATTCCGAGAAAATGTTTTTTTTTTTTTAATAAATTTGTAAGTTTTAAAAATAGTTTTCATTTTAATCGGAGTTGAAACATTACTGTCCTTCAACCTTCAAGTCAAGATTTCGACTTTTCACGATAAAATATAATATTTAAAAACGTATTAAATTTTTTAAACCTACACCCGTACACCCCCCCCCCCCCCCTACCCGAAATGTATTCCTGCGTTAGCGCCTGCACAGCGTTATGCAGCAGTCGAAGCTGGAGCTAGACGAGTTATCCAACTTTGACGTATTCAGCAATTTTAACGTTTGAAATTATCCAAAAATGAAAAAAAAAAACAGTCGATCGTTCAATCAATAGTGGATAAATAGCAAACAAATATTGCAGCATTAAATTTGTTGCGTGTTCTGAAAGATTTTATAACATTAAAAAAAAAAAAACACTTTTTATCAGACTTTTTATTCACAGTTTTTTTTTTCAATTTTTCACACTTTCTTTTTCTCAAACTCTTACAACACTTCTTATTACACTTTTTAACACACTTCTCACATTTTGTATCGAATTTTTTTTACAATTTTCATCACACGTTTTCTCCCATTGTTATCACACATTTTCTCACACTTTTAAACACACTTTTCATCACACTTTTTGTCGAACTTTTAATCACACTTCTTATTAACCTCTTTATCATACTTCTTATCACACTTTTTCTAACACTTTTAAACACAATTTTCATCACACTTTCTTAAAACTTTTTTTCACTTTTATAAAATTCTTATCACACTTTTTTTTTGTATCACACTTTGTATTTATCTCTATATCACACTTTTTATTACATTTTTAACTGTTTTTTTTCGCACACTTTTTATCAAGCTTTTTATTTCACTTTGTATAACAAATTTTATCACACTTTTTTCACGCTTATTCTCAAACAATTTATCACAATTTTTATCAAACTTTTTATCACACTTCTTATCAATTTTGTGATTACACTTTTTATCAGGGTAATGCAGGGGGGTTGAACAATAAAAATTAATATTTGAGATGTTGAACTTTTCAGTGTTTAATGCCTTTCTGATAAGAAATCCAACAACTCGCCCCTCAAACTCGGGAATCTATATCTATTATCTAATACATTGATTACTTATGCAACATCTGAAGGTTTTCCTTTCTTGAAACGCTGTTTTCTTGCAAAGCCTTTGAAAAATAGCTATATCACCCAATTTAGCCAGTGTGTCAGTGTCAGTTAAGGCTTCTATTAAAAACCATAATTTAAATTCTTTCCTCTCCTTCTATTCCTTTTAACTAGTGCCGTGCATTGCATTTAAAAAGCCTGAGGTCTTACAGGCATATAGTTAAAATATTAAAAAAATGTATTAATTTGCAAATTTGGGATAAGAATTAAAGATGTTCTTGAAGAAAAAAGTAAAGCTTTACCGTAAGCTCAAAAAATCGATTTTTTTCCTTTTAGGAAGTTTAATCTTTTAAAACACCGTTTTTTATTCTTTAATTTTAAAAAATACTTAACATTACTATTTCGAAAGCATTATGTGCTTATTTAAGATCGATTTAAGACAACTAAAAAAAGTGAGTTACGGCCATTTTGAGCTTAAATTCTCAAATAAGGTTTAATTAATACTTCTACAAAGAAAATCAATTGTTTTGGATTTAGTATTTCAATGATCAATAGTAAGAAGGTTCATTCCTTGAAATTATAAAAGTGTTATTATGTTTTTTATTTGAACAGAAATAATAATAAACTAAACTTAGGCATCAAAAAAGTCTTTAATTTTGCTTTTCTTTCATCTTAAAATTGGAAATTTAAATTTTCGGTGTTAATTTGCAATGAAAGCTATATAAACTTGCCCCTTACAAAATTTGGAAAACATATGATAACTCAGGTCCGCTTAAATTTATGTGATTATTTCCAAAAAAGTAAGAATTTATTATCTAAGGGTAAAATTTTTCAGTGGTGAGTTTAATTAGAGTTAGTTAACTCTAGAAATACATTGGACTACTTTAAGGTCAAGAAACAGTTTTTCAGTAAAGGATGAATGTTAAAAGACTTAAAAAACTCGAAAGAGAAAATATCAAAGGATAAGTTAATCCAGAGACCAAATTTTGATAGAGTAAGATTTTTTTTTTCAAAAAACGGTGCAAATACTGAATACTATTCCAAAACTTATTAAGTTAATTGAATTGAAAAATTAATTTTTGAAGAAATTCCTTACCTCAATGAATGATTTCTTAAAGTTTTCATTTACATTTTGTATTCATATTTGTAGGTATTTTTTTTCTTAATTTTCTAAAAAGTTTTTGTAACTTTTATGTTTAAGTTTTTTTTTTAAATTAAAAAATTCAATTAAAATTTGATTCACCAAACCCGAATGCAAAATCTCTTGCAGATTTCATCGAATTAATACTGCTTTAACATTATGTCTCTACCCGCTACAAAATGTTTGTAACAAAATCAAAATAAAAATACGTGCTTCTAAATAACCAACAAGAAAACAAACACACACAAAAATCAAAACAAAATAAATTGGGAAATGAAAAATAACGAGCTACCCTTATAATTATTATTCCCATACCAAACTCTGTAAATATAGGTACTAATACTTCATCCAAAGAACAAGCTTACAACGCGACTATCTGCATATTTCACGCAACGATAAAAAGGATTGCAACACCGCATCAACATAATCAGCCAGCAACAAGACTATACCTACTACAACAAAACAGTATACACTTCTCTTCCAACCAACAACATACAAGCTGATGCCGTTCCACCCTCATAACATAAAAGGCTCGCAAAATATGTGCATCGCATACAGTCTGAAAATAGTACCTATAGATACATACACTCCACCCCTTGTTCTTCCAACATGTCCCCCCATCATCCACTCTTCCCCCTTCCTCATTCACCGCCCATTATTTTCAACTGCAAACAGGAAACAAAACGTCCTTCATTTACACTGCACCGCACTGTTACCGTTACCATTACCAAACCGACCATCGTGTACTGCCGTAGTAAACTCGTATGCCATAATAAAATATCTGACAGAACGTTGTGCCTCCGGCCGCCGCCATCCACCCCCTCAATTCAATCTACATCACGCCAGCCTTGTTCAATCTCTGCACAAGGACTGCTTCTACTACACTTCGAGTACTACAACTACTATATCTACTACTGCCAGCCTATCTTCAACCAAAAACACGGACTACGTACATACCTTCCCATAGATGATACCTAGTAGACGACCCTCTCGACTGCAACATCAATGTGCTAGGTCATGCCACACCAACCAACCACGCGCCCGCCACGCCACCGAATCGCAATACTACTGATGGGCTTGCTTCAACCGTCCAGCCGTGCCGACCACCACCAATCTGGCTTGGCTCGGCTCGTCTGTCTGGCCTTCGTGCGACAGTTTTCGGATTCCACACCCCCAACCCCAATTTCCAACATTAACCCCTTGCCGCACTCCCACTCCATGTATATACATGCCATGCATACACGCCTTCCTGAACTATTAAATTTACGTGTTTTATTACCTACTTATATCACCACGTTTTGGCCAAAAAAAGGACAAACTTTAAAATGTCCTTAATGGCGTTGCCTAGAAAATTCTTGTCGAACTACAACTATAAAAAGAAAAAAAAAAAAATAATGGAAAAGAAGAAAAATATAAGTTGCAAATGAAATTGTTAAAAAATATTTCTTTCCTGTGGGTGGATGTGCGATGTGCATGTGGATGTGGATGTGGATAGACAACTGCACTCGCCTGATGGCAGGACAGTCATTTACTTCTTGTTGTGGTCGTGTCGTACAGTCCTGAACAAAATACACAATCACAGAAAGAGCCAACAAATACTTCAACTTATTGGCGGAAAATAATTAATTTTACCCAAGCGAAGGACATAATATCGCCAAGTTTGAAGGGTTCTTGTAATTACACTATTGCTGGCATCAGAGGCATTCAGTCACACCGATATGCACTCTACAACGGCTAGAGGCTGCACGTTGGAGTTTTTTTCTTATCAAATCTACCCAGTAAATAGTCCTTCGGATGCACAACCAAAAATCCAACAACAAGCTAAAATGATGTGTTTACTTTAAAAAAATTAAAACTATACTGACCCAGACCAGGTGGATCGAACACTTTAAATAACCAAAATGGTAACATGAGATTCACAAAAAATCAGCTTAATCTAAAATGGGTCGACGAATTTATATAAAAGCAACAACAACGTAAATTGATGTATTTTTGCGTCTTTTGATGTGTTAACATCTAAGCTCTCGGTATAGGTTAAATCATATTGAAAGTAGAATAGCCACGGATACAGCATAACATATCCGTTCCCCACCATTTTGTTTACCGAACATTTTTGACTCATGGTTCGTGCATTGAATAGAGTAAATTGAGGTAATGTGGTACAGGTCGGTAATGTGGTACAGGCAGTGTTTTCGAAAACCAAGCAACCAATTGAAAGTTTGGTATGACCGCTTTCAAACAAGGAAACTGAGTTTCCAGAAACTAGCTAGTTTGTAGACGAGAAGGGTGAGAGGGGAGATTTTTTTTCTTTCCCTTACGTCCTTCTCGCTTACAAACTCTTTGTTGCCGGCAACTCAGTTTCCTTGTGTGAAAGCAGTCTATGCCTTGTATACACATCCTCCCTTTGAGTCCCGGCACTCACACATTTTTCTTAGAAAATTTTGCGCTCAAAAATGTTTGTCAGTAGGGCTGACCGGTCTCGGTCTCGCATGACGAGACTGCATCCGAGACGTGACCGAGACGTGATTCTATATTTGGACCGAAATTTACCGAGAGTCTCGGTTGTCTCCCCTGAAAAAAAAGCTATACTAATAAATTAAAAAATCCATTTTCATTTAAATATTTATGTTCTTCTGCACATTTTCAAACTATATGGGGGACAAAATATATTTGGACGTATCGAAAAATATTTCGTTCCAATAGTCAACATGTTGCCATGAAATTGTATTTTTTCGGAGCAAGAAATAAAAGCTAAAAAATGTCAGACTTTTTAGAGGTTAAATCCAAATTTTCTGACATATCAGTCGTTAAACTGGTGTTCAAATAAGTTATAGCGGTAGTTAGACCAAGTAAAATAAAGTTGTTCACAATCATTGTTTAGTTCATCAACTCAACCAAAATTTAATGCCGAATTCTCTTCTCTAAAACTACTGATTTTTTTGTTTATTGATTAGAAATATCTCTTACATTACTAATTTTCTGAATAATAATAAATATTTTTCTCTTTTTATAGTCAGGTCGACAAAAAAAAGGTCGATTGGTCAAAATGTCTTTTATCGACTTTTTGAAATTCAAAATTCCTTCATTTTTTTGGTCGACTAAAAATCTCAACTTGACAAAATGTTGACTGCGTTGAAAAAAGTCGAGCAAAATATCACCTTGTCGATATTTTTTCTCAACAAAATTGTACAAAATGCCGACTTTTAAAATATCGACTTTCAAAATATCGACGAAAATGTGTCGACTGGGGATCGAAGATGATGCGAAACTAGTCACTAACGAGCAGATCAGTTTCGTTAAAATAGAAACATTATATACTTACGAAGCCAGAGAATTGTGAGAGATTTTAACTGTCGACATTTGTATAGTCGACATTTTGATCAGATTATTGTTTATGGAATGATGTTTAAAGCGCGTGCACGCTTCTGCACTTATTCAAGCGCGCGCGCGCTTGTAAACATAATTCCATAAACCATAATCTAATCAAAATGTCGACTATCGAAATGTCGATTAAAATAATGTCGGCTATCAAAATATCGACTGTTGAAATCTCGGATCGAAAACGTTCAGTTTCGTCTCGGTCTTGAGTCAGTCTCGTATAATTAAGTCTCGGCCTCGTCTCCGAAACATACGATTTCCGGCCAACTTGTTGATTATTGGAACGAAATACTTTCGATTTTAGTTTGAATACGTGCAGAAGAATATAAATATTTAATTAAAATTGGATTTTTTAATTTATAAGACTCTCTGTAAATGTCGGTCCAAATATACAGTCTCGTCTTGGTCTCATCTCGGTTGCTTTAAAGCCAGTCTCGACTCGGTCTCGTCATGCGGGACCGAGATTGAGACCGAAACTTTTCTCGTCTCGTGGCCAGCCCTAGTTAATGGTTCTAATTTTAGAGAATAAAAAAGATAAAAAGTTATCTTGAATTTTTACGTCAGGTTTTTTCTCAATCTTTCCCGGATGGAAAAATGCCAAGAGTCTGTCTAGTTTCGTCAAGGCCCTTGTAAGTTAGGAAAAATCTAAGTAAGCAAAATCTAGGCGAGGAAAACTTGTCAAATACTTGCCGTTGTTGGATTTCAGTACTACAAATTTAGACGAGGAAAACTTTTCAAACACTCGTGAGGCTCTCCCTAATAAAAACTTGTTGAACATGTTTCGGTACCATTTATGTCTATTGTATACCAAAAACAAAAATTTTATAAGCACCATACAATTTCGGTATAATTCGACACTTTTTTCTCTTCTTCCTTTGTCTTTTTTTCATATCACACTTTCTATGAATGTGAGACATCTGTATATTATAAGATTGTTCTAACCCTTGCTAGTCCCTTGCCAGAATTTATTCAAGACTCTCAAGTGCGTTTTCGAAAACTGGATTATTTTTCTGGGCGGGTTTGTCTTTGTATTCACAAATAAAACTTGCAAAATGTTTGAATGGACATATATAACCATTTGAACTCAATCACACATGGTTCAAAATAAAACATGTTTTCTTTTAAATTCTTGTGAAACACCTTACTTTCTTACAAGGACTTTTTTTTAGGTTGTCAAAGGGGAACAATCCAGTTTAAAATTTTCATTTTATCAAGAGATTATAAAAAAAACATTCAGAAACTAAAACAACAAATTATACCTACACGGTAATTTCCGCAACCCTCCACAAAAAAAAAGTTAGTTTGTAGGTTGGTCGCAGAAAGTAGCTTTTGTAACAATATACTTGCTTTAAACGAAAAATATTGTTTGAGGTTCAAAAAATTTAAAAATTTCAAAATTTTAGTCAAACTATACTATACGAAACTAGGACTTTAAGAAAAATTGAGTTTCGTCATAGGTACCACGCATATGTAAACAATGCCAGGATTGCCAGGTAACGGGTAGCAAAATTTCAAACAATTCTTGATTAGAAATTCTAATTGGGTTGGATATAGTTCACATTTGATTTTGGTTGTAAAATTGATGTAAGTTGGACTGAACTTAATAAAAAATTGCTTCTGAACAAGGCCCTCACTGTCAACTGAAGAGTCCAAGTTAGAACGCTGGAACGAAACGCCAATTTTTAATGACTAAAGGCCGTTAACGATTATTTTGAATGGGTACTACACTCCACACATGGCTTATTATTTTTAACAGAGCATCATTTCTCTGGATTGGACGAGAAAATCCATTTTTTTTTTGTAGAAGAAAATGGCTATCTACAATGATTTTTTTTTTATTTCCAAAAAAACAGCTTTAACAATTTTGAAGGATTAAGACTATTAATCTTATTTTTTATTTAAATTATAAAATGAAGTTAAAAATAATAAATTCGCAAAGGGAAAAATATATCAATCAGACAGCTGACCTGTAAAAATGAGGAGTACCTATGTGTACCTACCTACATCAGGTAAAATTTCTAAGTCAGTTTCCTAAAAATAACGAAGACAGGAAAAGTTTCCAGTTTTCAGTTTTTTTGTTTGGAAAAAACTGATTTTGTAAACTTTTACGGCGACTTTCTCTTTAACCACCTAGCGCCTACTTATACTTTATCTGACTCAAATTGATTAGCATAAGAATGTCGTTTTAAGCCAATATAACTACAATTTAATTTAATATTTTTTTTAAACATGGTCACCTCACCAATATAATAAGCAAAAATAACATACTGTCCTGGTCGAGCGAACAATTTTATTTTGGCCAGTAAAAAAAAAATAAACACAAATAATAACAGCAAGGTTGCCTACAGTAACTCTACAAAATCTGCAACGTGCACAGAGCCCCATACACTACACAGGCAGCAGGAAGCATCCTTTGGGATCGCTAATGAGCTTTCAATTTTTTTCCATTAAAAAATTAAATTATATGAATGTGTGTTGTAACCTACCTACACCAGCTTCATACACCGAATATATTCCAACACTCGTTGTTCCTTTTCCTTATGAGCATAGTATGTGAATGTGTATGTTGTGATGTGCATTCGTGTAGGTTAAATGCAGCTGAGGGAAATGAAATGCCATTCATTCGGCTACGTTTAAGCCTCCAATTCTCTGCAGTAGAAGTTCAGTTCAGACATCAGACAAATACAAAAAGACAACAAAAGAACTACGACGACGACGATGAAGAGGAACAAAAATAAGCAAAGAAGGAAAAAACCCAACAATAAAAGGCAGCGACAACACCCGAAAATAAAAATAAAGAATCAAACAGACACACGAGAGCAGAGATAACCCCTAACGAAAAAAAAAAAACGACGAAGTGCACTACTGCTGTTGCCACTGCCAGTCAGTCTCAGGAACAACCGTCGCGACGATGACGATGGACGGCGACAAGGAAGGAACAAACAACAACAATAACCGTGCAATAAAAAGGGAAAAGCTCCACCTAGCATAACCCACGAAATGTGGTTCGGTTCGGTTTAAAAAAGGACGAAGACGAGGAAAACTAAAAAACAAAAAAGCGACACACATCTACAAAACTGCACAAGCTTTTTGGCACATTTTGTTTGGAACATCAAGCAAAGGACAATCACCCACATCGTACCGTTTGTTCGTTGTCTATCTTTTTGGCTAGTGTCTCTTTTACTCTGCCTGCGTCTGGATATAATTATTAAATTTATTTGCATTGCATCCGCCAACGCCGAGGCTCACAAACTGGGCCTTCAAATTTCAACTATAATTTGCTCATTTATTCTCAGACATTCCCTTTGCAGAAAGCTTTCATTTGATGGAACACATCAAACACATCGAACATGTTTGAAGAATTGCTCTATTTCTGCACAAAGCTGTAATCAACTTTATTATTCTACTTTATTCATAGAGATGCTCATTTAAATCTCTTATATTGTGTGAGAAATAAAGAAGAAGACAAAATTGAGGGAAATTGGGTGGAAGGATGCAAAATACTTGTAAAACCGAAAAAAACAACACCTTGCGGAATAGTTTGAAACAAAAACAAAACACTTGTACTCGCCCTTTATTCGTGCGACTAATGTGAGCACAAATTTAGAAAGGATGAAGGAAATAATGATGAAAAAGTGGATAGAAGATGAGGGCTTTTAAAATCATTGTTAAATCATTTCACACTCTTCTTGTAGTTGTTTTGTTTTAGTGAAACCATAGCTAATGATGATGTTATTATAATAGTGATTATTATTATTATTTTTATTATTGTTGTTAATTTGTGCGCCTTTTCTTTACTTAATTACTGTATGTCAGCTTTTAATTATTAAATTTTTCTTCATATTAACATTTTACATTCAAAAACTGCATTAAAACAAAACTGCCTTATAGAAAAAGTTACTTTTTGAAATTGTTTACTGTGGCGTATACTTACTAAAAAAAACATCTCAATCTAAATAAAATTAATATTCATTTGGAAGGAAATCTAAAATCTTCTGAGTTAAGTATGTAGTTGAAGTATTACTTCAGAACAATTAACAATTTCACAAAAAATAGGCTTCTCACAGAGTAATGCGTCACAGAGTGGTTCAAAATTCTTTGGAGAGGGGGTCCTTAATCTGCAAAAAAAACGAAACATATGAGTGTTTTTTTATAAAACAAATTCTATATATACTACTGAAATACATCACCCAAGTAGAAGACTTAGCATTATTTAATTGGTCTTGTTGATTTATTGATTATTGATTCAAAATAGCTTTTAACGGCCTTTCGTCCTTAAAAATTTCCAGGCCACGGGTAACAAAATTTCCAACAATTCTTGTTTAGAAATTCTAATTGGGTTAGATATAGTTCACGATTGATTTTCGCTGTAAAATTGATGTAAGTTGGACTGAACTTAATAAAAAATTGCGTCTTGACAAGGCCCTCACTGTCAATTGAAGAGTCCAAGTGAGAACGCCGGGACGAAACGCCAATTTTCAAAAACCGAAACATTCAACAGATTTTAATGAAATTTCGCATTTAAAATTATTATAATGTGTGATCACCAGTGATATAAGTATTAAATTTAAATTAAATAAAATTTTTTAATAAATACAAAAATAAAATTTGGTTTTTAATAATTTTCATTTAAAAATAAATAAAACATAGAGTGAATTTCCGTTAACTAAGACGTATTTTATTGTCAAAGTTGTGATGTGATCTTTTAAAATAGTTTAAGTTACTTTATTTCTTTAAGTTCTTCCATACTACATTTTTGTGACATCAAGTTCAAAGAAAACTTAAAGTGATAACTTAAACTTACAATAGTAATTTGCTAAGAACATAACATGCATATTACATACACAATTTTTAACGTACACACTTTTAAGGGCATTTTTGAATAAACCCCTGATTCTTAATTAATTAAACTTAATGAAGAACATAAAAATAATATACACGCGTAAAACAAAATATGTAGGTAAGAAAAACATTTTTTGACAAATCGCACTGTTTGGTGCAATTTATGAGTAATTGGAATTAATTTGTTTGTGTCTATATTTTTGCAATGATGATTCTGGTTATAATTACTGAATTTTTAGTTCGTCATTTAGAAGTCGTTGATGTCGCTTAAAACCGCTAGTCTTTGATGGTAAATCTCAGACATTGGATTTGGACCATTTGGAAATCAACATTTTGTATGCGTAGTTGCTGATTAGCCCAGCTAAAGCATAGTACGCAGCTGAAGCGAAACGAATATTTTCATACAAAAATTGACACAACGAATTCATAAACGAAAAATGTTGTTCTCATTTTGTTCAGAAGTACGCAGTTTGAAGGCAAAAATGGAAAATCGTAGTAGTTTAATAGAGTCAACTATCCACTTTTCTCCGCAAACAATTTATTGTCTGTGACATTATTGCTGGTGAAAACTTGACATTTTTAGCTATTGTTGGTGGCTATTGAAGCAACAAAATATATGAAAATTATAGTTAATTTCAAATTCAATTTTTTAAAGAAGAAATAAGTAAGATATGAGCCCCATCATTCGTTAGAAAACCCTTAATAGAACTGGTAGCAACTCAAATTATAGAACGAAAAAAAAAAAAGTTTTCTGAATAAAAAATTTAAACCTTGTCTTTCGATTTTTCATTATTACATACCTACAACCTGAAGTCGTTTTACTAGCATTCACATTCAACGACCGCCTCATTAAATTCATTTGTAAATAATTTTTCAAAAAGCAAACACGTTTTAGATTTTACTTTTTGCGCCAGTTTCAGAGAAGGAAATTCATTTGTTCGCCCTTCCTTTTGTGGCATTACTACTATTTCAACCCAAACTCCATAAATCTCACATAAAAAAAACATTTAAAATCAAAATTATCAGACATCGTTCGTTCAACTAGTGTTCACATTAGCTTCAACGGTCGACCGAGCAAAATATCAAACAAATTTTAAAACTTTGACACGAGTTGATGAACTTGTTGACGGATGTGAGCCCCCCATACAGAAAGACATTTTTCGCTAAAATAAGTCATAAGAAAATTAAAAAAAAAAAAACTTTAATATGTAGGACCAAATTTGTAGTTTCTTGAATACTCTTGAACTGCGAAAACCTTGACTTTTTTGATTAAATAGTTTTTTTTTTTTAAATACATACTCAAGTTTCTGCTAAAATATGTGTGTATGCGTAAGTCTAAAACAAGAGGGCGAAAATACGAAGAAAAAAAAAATTCTTGTGATGGCCAAAATATAGGACTTAGTTTATAAGTTACGTTATACAAGGTTCTCGTTTGTGGATGTTGTCAGTTGGTGTGCTTTCAGTTTATGTAGAGTAAACAGTACATTGGGTGGCCCGCTTCACGGGTTCAAGGATTTTAACTCCCTTTTTGGGTCCTCTCTCCCACTCACGCGACTCCGCTTAGGGTATGCTCAGTCGCCAGGCAGGCGCTTATGTTGTTCGTTGGTGTACTTTCAGTTTATTTGTAATTAACAGTACCTTGGGTGGCCCGCGTATCGGGTTTAGGGATTTTATCTTCCTTTTTGGGCTTCTGATTTTTCATTTCCCATTTGCAGGATTTTATTTTTCAGTGCGAAATTTTTCAACGTGATGTGTTAATGCGAGATTTTAGTTTGCGAGATATCGAAGTGCTCCCAATTACAAAAGCACGCCAATTAAAATCTCGAAAATTAAAACCATTAAAAAAAATAAAGGACTACATACAAGGTTTTTTGTTTGTGTATGTTGTCAGTTGGTGTGCTTTCAGTTTATGTGCAATAAACAGTATCTTGGGAGGCCCGCGTGTTCCAGGGTTTTAACTACCTTTTTGGAGCCTCTGGTTTTTCATTTTCCATTTGTATGATTTTCCAACGTGATGTGTTAGTACCGAATTTGAATATACGAGATTTTGATATACGAGTTTTTAGTTTGCGAGAATTTGGGTTGTGGAATGTAAATGCGAGATTGTCCAGATTTTTAATTGCGAGTTTACGAAAAGCGGGTTTATTAATTTGCGATATTTCGTATTTCGAGATTTAAAAACAAATGCGAGATTTCATTATTCGAGATTTTAGTTTGCGAGTTATCGTATTGCTCCGAGTTCTTAATTGAAATTCAAGTCTTAAATGCGCAATTCTGGTCCACTGCGGACAAAATCTAAAAAGTGAGATTTTCAAATTTCTATTTTTGCCAGAAATTATAGCTTCCGAAATAAAAATAAAAATTTTAACTCCTATAGTTGTTTTCTTGTTCCAGTTTTCGCTTCTATTTGTTCGCAAATTCAGCTTAATAGTGATCCTAGAAAATCTTAAATATGCAATAAGAAAATCAAACACATTAATTTGCACGAATTTGAGTGTAACTATAAACTTTATGAAACGCGCAAACCCTGTTTTTTTGGCTTGCATAATTTTTTGTATTTAGTTTTTTGATAAATTAAAATTTGAAAATTTCAAAAAAAAATCTAATTTTTAAACTTTCTTCACAAGAAATTGTAGCAACAAATTTAATTCTTTATGAATTGTAAGTAAAAAAGAAATACAAACATTTTAGATTTTCAAATAACAATTTGCTGCGCAAACAAATCTGAGTACAACTGAGTACGACTAGTTTAAAATTAAAATTTTTTATTTGCTAAGCAAATTAAAATTTATAAAGCTACAATTTATTTATTTCTTTTATTTTGTATTCTTTGTACTAACAGTGCTACAGTCCACACAAGATTTAATTTTCTAGAATTTCTGGTACAACAAAGTTTAAAATTCATTTTTTTATATTTTTGGAAAATTACTTCACTGTGAAGTTAGCAGGGCAGTATAATTTAAACTAAGCCTATAAATAAATGCAAAAAACAAAATGAAAATGTATGTATGGACTCCCTGCAAATTCCTGGCAAGTTTGGTAAAAGTTGCATTGCCAACTTGTCAAAAAATTTCACTTTACAGGAAAAAGTCTTAGTTCTTCCTAGGGGAATTTGGGTTATACTCACAATTCACGAAAACGGATAATCACCATTTTTTACACAGGTACTTTTGAAGGTCATAAATAATACTGCATTTCAAAATGTACAAACAAAATTGTAATCGCATAAAATAGTATTTTTGATGTTTTCACGCTGTGAACATGCCTGTGACGTTAGCATTAAGGCTTCAAAATTTTAAGGACCCATTAATTGGATTGATTTCACAACTCCTTTTTTTCAAATAACCCTATTGGTCATGCTAATGCCAAAATAAACTCAAAAAAAAAATAAGACAATAATTGTTGTAAGATTTTTCTAAATTTGTCGTGACAAAAAAGTTTTATCGCAACTCCAACACAATAAAATACGAGTTTTCTATTAATCCAGATAATCTATAATTATGCTTGTAAGGGTTTATATACGAACTAGTTTTGTTTTTTTGTATAATAAAAATTTGAAATGCTCATTTTTCTGAAAGTAAAAATACATAGAATAGTACAAAAACCCTAAAATAGTATTTTTCAGTAATCTTAAACTAAGGTTTAAGCGTTACCCCTACCATACTTTTTCGCTAACGTTTTTTTTTTTGTACGTAATTTGTTTAAACAATTTTCAAGTGATTTTATTTAAATAAGCTGTGACATAAAGAAACTTGTCATGTTTCTTTTTTTTTAAGGAAACAAAATTTTGTGTCACTACATAATAACGACAATCATGACAACTGGCTAGAGGGAGTTTAAAATCGCTTTTGAACAAAAGATTAAGACCCAAGGTAATCATTTCAAAAAAAAAACTAGATCAATAATTATTTTTAATTACTTTTCAAAACTGAAAACAACAATAAGAACCCTTACTCCAAACAGTCTTTTTTAAGTACATATATTGTCATCATATTTTGTATCAAAGGAGAATGGGCATTTTGGTCTACCTATTGCCCACGAATAAGATATATATCGTTGGAAAGCTTAGCCTTAGGACATCATTTTTTTGTATGGACACAAAGCTGTAAACCATGTGGTTTAAACATTATATGGCAACAAAGATTGCAATTCGATCAAAAATTAATTGCAATATTGTCCCTTTGCAATGACAATATTGGTCGCTTTCGATGAACTGAATAGACCCCAAAATAAAGGAACTTTTATACTAATGGCCAATAAAAGCGAATAGTATCATGGTTGGCGAGTAATTCGCTTAACAGTGTGAAAATTCTACTTTTATTTATTCGATTTAGTGATTTTTATTAATGGGAATAATTCTGCGTCTAGTGCCCACAATGAGGTATACAACGTTGGAAAGCTTAGTTCAAGAGCATCATTTTTGATTATGGACACAGAACTGTAGACCATGGGGTTTAGGCAGTATCTTACAAAGTATAAAACAATTCGTCTATGTTTATTCGAATTCGCAAAGTGTTTTTCTTGTTTTTTTGGTCGATTATTTTAGCCAACTGCCATTGCTTAGGGGAGCAAAAAAAACTCACCCGTTGGTACACTCCATAGTTCCTAATCATTTTGATAGGTCTCGTTTCTAGGCACTAGGTAGACCAGCTCCCATATATTTTTGCCCATTCTCCTTTGATTATGATTTTCGTGCTACTCCTTTCAAAAATGATTGGCAAAACTCTATATTGACACTCATTCTTAATAAGATTTTCCTTGAACCGTTTATAAAAACAACACAACAAATACATGGGTGATTTTACAAATTATGGAATTTTCTATGGCCACGCTAATATTTTGAAAATGGTTCAACCAATCAATCTGATTTTTTTTACATTAGTCAATCTAGTCGATACCCACATTGACAAAAAAAATTATCAAGATCTGATACATTTTCATTACTCAAATATTGACCCATTCTAAAGAAAAATTACTTATTATCCAATCGTTCTTCAAAAAAATATAACAAATGATGATAAACAGTGCATCTTTTTTGCTAACGCAATCATTCTTAAACCAACCGCCCGCCATTGCCATCTATCATGTTAACACAATGTTTGTGATGTTCTTAAAAAACACTTTTGCAAACGTGAGTATTTTACCAAATAACTACGTACACTTCTTGCCTCTAGTATAATCCTATATTTTTCATGAATCATTCAGTACACACACACAGATTTTATATGGGTCAGTTCAAGACCTGCCTACATTTTTGCTTAACCCATATAGCATAGTTTTGACATAAAGCCACCTGCGGCTGGTTTTCCATCTACATCTACATTCTACATCTCTTAAGGCCAATCGGTTGTTTTTATTTTGTTTGGTCTTTTGTTGTAAACCTTTCAGCAAACAAACCAAAGTCAATCCTCAAAACTTCATGACCGACACACAGTAATATGTTCAACCATTTACAAGGAGTCCAAAGATTTATTGCTTGGCAATAAGGTGCTCTCTGGCCGAGCGCCCATCGACCATATCGCCCAACTCACAAGTTCCAATCCAATACTGGATCTCAGTCTCGAGCCAAAATATGTGCGTGTGCTGTGCTGGATCGGAAAAGAGGCTTGCTTGCTTCATCGACCAATAAATTACGGAGCCAATCAGCCGAGATATCTATAAACACAAACCTGGGGTGCAATCGAAAAGCTATACCACACACTCAGGGCATAATCAGCCAAGAGCACCGACGACGACGACAGCCACAGCGGCAACAACAACAGAGGGCAGTGTGACAACAACCTAGGGTAGCCGCTCTGGAAGGGAGAATCTCTTTGTGTTTAGCCAACGTCTGAAGCCGATGCTGATACGAGCTCCGAAGCAACATCGTTGGCTGATACAATAATAAAGCAAATTTAGAACCCTCTTGCAATATTGCAATACATCAAGTGTCCTTTAGTCAAAAAGGATGCCAACAAATTGTCCATCCGGACGACGACAAACACCAAAAAACCACCCTCACCCTCACCACCACCCCCACCAACACCCACACTCCACACACTTCGTAGGGACACCTTCTTGCTCCCCCCTCCCCCAATCAGTGGCCCTCGATTTATGTCAGAGCAAAAGCAAACCATAATTTCGTCCTTTGTCCAAAGCGTTGTAAATTGACCACTTTTACACACTTGCAGCTCATGGCGCATCCGTTTTCGCCAAGGCAAACAGGGACATTTCCACTAAGGCATTTTTAAGTTGGCACCACTCGCACACTTTATATACATCCATCCATACATACATACATACATACTATATCTGCTCATAATGGGAAAATACATTTGACAGATAGAGAGGGTTCCGGGGGGAGGGTGAAGGCAGGACAAGGATTTACTGCATCACTCTCGCTTGTTCGCTCTAACACAATATGAGTCGAGTGTGTTAATTATTATCCCGTAATAAATAGCTGGATAATTAAGTTTTGCCCTCCCGGCTCCCTAAAATGATGGCAGCTCTATGGTAGCTTTTGGCCATGTCCTGTCCGTCTGTATCGAAGCTAAAACAAAGTGGCGGGTGGCCATGGCGATACTATTGGAAGGACACATAGGAAGAAAAACGATATGTTAAAATGTGTTGGCACCCAAGCGACGACATAAGCCCAAAGGGTTGAGTTTATTAATTATTAATTAATTATTTAATAAATAATGTTGGCCGCTAAAAAAGTTTGAGAGGGTGGGGGGGATGTGGAAGTGCAAGTGGGCCACAACCATTTAGATGGATAAGGTGCAGGAAGCAGATTTGAGAAAAATCATGTCAAGCATAAACTATGTGAACACAAATTGAATTTTTTTTTTTGTGAGTTACTTTATGATATTATATGGGCTTCGACTACACTGCGAAAAATTAAAGTTAAATTGCTTAGATTTTACTTGCGTTTAAGGGTTTTTATTACTGAATATGTTTGGGTGGAACTTAAACTTACTTAAAACACAAAATTCGCTTAAATTCACCCATGCATTTCTGAGAGAATGGTCACACTGTTCATTTTTCAATATTGTAGGTATAACTCGAAAACTAAGCCGAAATTGTGAATTAAACTTAAAAAAACTTTTTTTTTATAAAAAAATTAAGAAGAGAAAGGACAATGGACAAATTGGGCCCAGCACCAATAAGAACAGCCTTCATATCGTATAAAGGCACATGTTTATGCATTCATTATCCGTTAACCGTTTGTCCAAATTCGCTATGTGACAAAAGTAATTTAATTTTGAATAAAATGAGTTTTAGGGTCACATTTCCTTTTTGCCGTAGTTTTTCTTTAATATTTTGTGTATTTTTCGCTCGATTTAAGCCATTTTTTGGAATTAAGTTCTTTGAACCCATGGCACACTACTTGAATAGTTGAGGTTTTTAAAACTATATTAAGGGGTCGCAAGCATCAACTTTGAGAACAAGCAGTTCTTTGAGTATTTAATTTGTCAAAATTACAAATATTGGTTTTAAAATAACATTTTTGATGCCAAAAAAATTGCCGCGGGGCGAAAAAAACTGCCGCGGGGCAAAAAAACTGCCCCGGGGCATAAAAATTGCCGCGGCGCAAAAAAACTGCCGCGGGGCAAAAAAATTGCCGCGGGGCAAAAACTTGCCGCGGGGCAAAAAAACTGCCGCGAGGCAAAAAAACTGCCGCGAGGCAAAAAAACTGCCGCGGGGCAAAAAAATTGCCGCGGGGCAAAAAAACTGCCGTGGGGCAAAAAAATTGCCGCGGGGCAAACAAACTGCTGAGGGGCAAAAAAAACTGCCGCGAGGCAAAAAAAAAACTGCCACGGGGCAAAAAAACTGCCGCGGGGCAAAAGAAATTGCCGCGGGGCAAAAAAATTACCGCGGGGCAAAAAAATTACCGCGGGGCAAAAAAACTGCCGCGGGGCAAAAAAAAACTGCCGCGGGGCAAAAAATCTGCCGCGGGGCAAAAAACTGCCGCGGGGAAAAAAACTGCGGCGGGGCAAAAAAATTGCCGCGGGGCAAAAAAAACTGCCGCGGGGCAAACATATTGCCGCGGGGCAAAAAATTGCCGCAGGGCAAAAAAATTGCCGCGGGGCAAAAAAAACTGCCGCGGGGCAAAAAAACTGCCGCGGGGCAAAAACAACTGCCGCGGGGCAAAAAAAAACTGCCGCGGGGCAAAAAAAACCGCCGCGGGGCAAAAAAACTGCCGCGGGGCAAAAAAATTGCCGCGGGGCAAAAAAACTGCTGAGGGGCAAAAAAAACTGCCACGGTGCAAAAAAAACTGCCGCGGGGCAAAAAAAACTGCCGCGGGGCAAAAAAACTGCCGCGGGGCAAAAAAACTGCCGCGGGGCAAAAAAAACTGCCACGGTAAAAAAACTGCCGCGGGGCAAAAAAAAACTGCCGCGGGGCAAAAATAACTGCCGCGGGGCAAAAAAATTGCCGCGGGGCAAAAAAACTGCCGCGGGCAAAAAAAACTGCCCCGGGGCAAAAAAACTGCCGCGAGGCAAAAAAACTGCCGCGGGGCAAAAAAATTGCCGTGGGGCATAAAAACTGCCGCGGGGCAAAAAAACTGCCGTGGGGCAAAAAAAAACTGCCACGGGGCAAAAAAACTGCCGCGGGGCAAAAAAAATTGCCGCGGGGCAAAAAAATTAACGCGGGGCAAAAAAAACTGCCGCGGGGCAAAAAAACTGCCGCGGGGCAAAAAAATTGCCGCGGGGCAAAAAAAACTGCCGCGGGGCAAAAAAAACTGCCGCAGGGCAAAAAAACTGCCGCGGGGCAAAAAACCTGCCGCGGGGCAAAAAAACTACCGCGGGGCAAAAAAAAACTGCCGCGGGCAAAAAATCTGCCGCGGGGCAAAAAAACTGCCGCGGGGCAAAAAAATTGCCGCGGGGCAAAAAAATTGCCGCGAGGCAAAAAAACTGAAGACCATTTTTAATTTCGAAGGTTGCGGTAGAAGTTACATTGCCACTTTTGACAACAAACTTCCTACCATTGAGCATATCTTAAAACATATATAAAAGTGGTTTACTTATGCCCAGTCTGGCTAGCTTTAGATACAGCCCTTCTAACCATACGGTGTCGAAAGCTTTCTCAAAGTCAACCAGACAATCACCTGCACACTGTCTTTTAGATTTGTTCCATTGGACATCAGAAACGAGCTTAGACGCGGCAAGAATGGTGTCATGTCCCGCCTTATAGCCGAACTGATTGTCCGGTATGATATTGTTGTCCTCCGCTCACTCTGACAGATCTCTATTTATAACTTTCTCAAATACCTTACTCGGAAGAAGACTTATCGACCGGAGATTCGCCGGATTGGAGTTGTCCTTTCCCATTTTCGGGAGAGGATGAACCACAGCTGTCTTCCACCGTCAGAGCGTTGTTAAACAGTGTGCCATAAATGTCAACTGCTTCCAGAGGCAGATGTCGCAGTACAACGTTCGATACTTCTGACTTCTTTTTCTTTAATGAAGCGAAGATGAGCTGGAGCTCAACTTTCGAAATTAACAGGGAATTAGCCCCGTTCCATTCGGCGATGGTGGCGTTTGCCAAGTGTTCTTCATTGAACCCGGTGAAACCAAGATTCTCTGATCGCCATTGCCTCATTTCATTTCGAAGGTAGAAGTGGTGAAGCAAGGCTCTGTTCTGCAGGTCATGGTTCGGGCGAATGCTAGCATTCACCTTGTACACTTGCTGGAAAGCAGCCCCCGCAGCCTCCACTTTCTCATGAGGATCTTCGATTATAAAGAGGTCATCGTCCAAGACGGCTTCCTCTGGATCTATGCCCGCTATCAGAAGTACGTCTCTGTTCTCTGTCGTTCTCTGAAGATTAAGACACGGAAGTTCGTTTTGATCATTCCGTCTAAATATTTTATTAATTTGAGGAAACATACTCGGGTCGCTAGAATTAACAGCCCGAATTTTGTTGACCCAATACAAATTAGTAGACAACCGGTAATTTTCCTTGATCAATTGTTTGATATTTTTGATAGACGACTTCAGTGTCCTTATCTCCAGATCGTGTATGTCAGTAAACTGTCTGTACAAAAGTTTCAGTCTTGTCAAAAGTCCACTTTTTTGTCTGTGTAGTGCGTCGATGGTCGCGTTGCGGTACATGTCTGTGGCTTCGCGTTCTTTGTATTTTGGTATTGTTTTTTCCATTGTTCGTTGGATTGTACTGTCCATTTTTTCCAGGTAATCGTCAATTTCCGTATTCGTCAAATTCCTGTCATTTGGTGGGGATATATTATTTGTTACACACTGGTAGTTAAGGACGGAGATACTCCTCACACTATCCAGTTTGCTGTTAGGTGAGAGCTGCACTAGGAAGATGGACAAATTCCTCTTCTCCCGTCTTGCTCGTACTGTGGTAAAAGGCTTGACCTCGATAAATTCGAGATCGTCGCTCGCTTTTTGGCGGATCTCATTTAAGAGGTCCTTCGGTTCCGTGCAGGAATCTATGCCCTTTAAGAGGATCGTTTGTAATTTTTCAACTTTCGGCGTGAAGCTGAAGAACTCAGTTGAGGAAACTTTTAATACATTTTTTATTATTTTATGCTGTTCCACCGTCATGCAGTGGATAGCATGCCTATCTACACTTAATCGTTTAATATAAAAGTTTTGACCTATGGCCGACTTACACAGTGGTCGGACTCGCCGCAACAACCAACAAAACTTTATCCGACCACTGGTTTTGTAAAGAGGGCAGTCTAGGCTTACATTTGATACCCCATTTATAAGAATGCATCATGGTTTAGGTATCCTAAGCAAAAATGCAACCCCAAAAGTACGTTTTCTACCCATTGACACTTGAAAAACCTTGTCCGACCAGCGGTTTTGTTAAGGTTAAGACTAAAGATATGAATTGGCATCATTCTTTTCGGAAGCCACGATGAGATAGGTATACCTACGGTCGCCTCCCGTCCTAATAGTTGTTTGTTTTTTTCTCACTGTACTTTAATTCAGTAAAGTTAAAGTTTCATATTATACAAAATGCTTTCAACAGAGCCTTTTCTGTATCGCTGTAAAGGTTGCTATAAATTATTTTGTAATAGTGTATATAGCTGCAGCATCTGTGTATATGTATCTCTATATAGAAATGGATCGAAAATATTCTCTCAATAACACTGCCTTAGAGTGTATAAATATTAGAGAGATAGAGAGTGAGACAAATTTATAGCCCATCGGCAGTTTGTTAATACTTTGTGCTACTAACGCGCAAATTTAAGCGAATATAACTTTTTGTATATTTGGCCACAATTTGCCACCATTCGACACTATCGCTGATAATATAGCCAAAAGGATATTTTACTATCCTATGTATAAACTCTCAGCTATGAATGTTTAAGGATAACAAATTTTGTTTGGCGTTTTAGCTTATTTTAAGAGGAAGTGTAAAATGTTGGTTTCATCTGTTGGTTGTTTGTATTAAGAAAGTATATAGATATTCTTCTTCAGTGCTTAAGTCCTATAATTCCTTGGATGAATAAGTTTTGTAAATGAAACAGATACTGAAAGTTAAAAGTTTTGTTGGCCAGACCACAGGCGGAATAGATATAAAAAAAAAAACATTTTATCAGGGTACAGGAATGTGGTCGAATAGGAGATTGCTTTTTAGAAAAATATGCAAGGACAAGGTTGCAACTACTTTTATTCGATACATTAAAGGGTAAGAGTTTGAGGTTTGAGCTTTAAGGAGCAACTTAGAGCTTTTTCAAATATCGGACCCGACGATACACGAGTATATTTTTACCATGTTATTTTATGTTTTAATATAACGTGATGTGTCAGCGGGCTTCAAAGTAAAAATGCCTATTTGAATGGTGCATGGAGATGCCAGCACTTTTCTTTGCCTCTTCTTTTATATCTACAACATGATTTTTTCGAGATCACCCTTAGCTTTCAATTTTGTTATCGATAATTTGTATGAAAACGTCAAAATATATGAGCCAACGAATGAAAATAATTTTTATAAACAAAAAAAAAGGACGACTTTTCATTTGAAAATTATTTTTTTTTTTGATTTTGTATTTATAATTGAGTTTTTTTTCACAGTTGTTTGTTTCATTAACGATCGGAATAATTTTCTATACGAGATTTCTATTTATTTGAATGTATTTTGTTTTTATTTTGCATGCTTGTCCAAAAGCTGAAATGTTATTGATGGCGATTTCAGAGTTTCGTTATAGTGCTGGTCATTTTTGCTTCGATGGCTTTGCTAGGTTCGGATGTGTTTTTTTTTCGACCATTTTATCTGAAACTGCAAAAAAACACGGCTAATGTTTCAACTCCGATTAAAATGAAAACAATTTTTTTTAAAATTAGAAAAGTTAAATAAAAACAAAAACATTTTCTCTGAATTAAAACATTACTTACCAGCCTGAGACAGCTGACAAAAAAACTAATTACTTCATAATCATTTGCATACAAATCTTAATCAGTTTATTAAAGCCCAGTCAATAATTTCAAAAAAGGGCTTAATTCGCAAAGCATTTTTGATATGTTGTTGGGGCATGTTAGAGTAGTCTGTAGCTAAGCTTGCAACTTCGAAAAACCTGTGCTCGCTGCAGGAAAAATACAACAGTGAAAATAACGCAAAAATCACCCCATTTTTTCCGACATTTTCCTCTATAACTTTGGAAATATGCAACCCAGGAAAAAACCATCCACTATATTCTTGTTTGTTATAAAATTTTCTACAAGACCATATTAGTATAAAATGCATATATGTTATAGTTGAGTTGCTATCTAACCACGAGTAAAAAAAAATTATGAAAAATTAAATTATTTGGAAGCACTCAAAAATTAGGTCAAAAATTGTCCAATTCTGCTAAAAATTTTGAATCATATATCGAAACTTTTAAAACAGCTACTAAAGTTGCTTAAAAAAAGATATAAATATTGTAGCTATATTATATCATAGTTAAGGGTTCCAAGTACGTGTACAAAATAAGTGCCAACTTAAGCGTCCTACTTTGACCACAACAATGATACAAACATTGCTTGTTGGACTTAGTTATATTTTATATATTATAATGTTTCTTGCCAAAACTATTTGACCGATTTGGATCGAATTTTCAATTTTTTTCTTATAATACTCTAGGTTATTTCATTGCAAATTTTGAGCACAATTGGACAATTTTTGACCTATTTTTTGAGCGCTTCAAAATCACTTAGTTTTTCAGAATTTTTGTTTATACTCATGGTTAGATAGCAACTCAAATATAAAATACATGAAAACTAATGTGGTCTTGTAGCAAATTTTATAACAAACAAGAATATCGTGGATGGTTTTTTCCTAAGTTGCATATTTCCAAAGTTATAAAGAAAATGTCGGAAAAAATGGGGTGATTTTTACGTTTTTTTCACTGTTGCATTTTTCCTGCAACGAGCACAGGTTTTTTCGAAGTTGCAAATTAAGCTACAGACTATTCTTACATGCCCCAACAACATATCAAAAATGCAGAACTATATCGCACTTTGCGAATTTATTGTCGAATTTGACTGGGCTATTATTAGGAAATATTAAAGATGAATTATTGACCAATTCGTAGTATACTTAAAGAGTGGATAAGATAAAAATCTTGATTTATCCTTCGGCTTTTTTGGTCACAATGGATATGGCAATGAAACAATCAAGTTACATTTGCTTTTCCCGACGTTTCGGCAGGGGTTGCTGCCTTCTTTAGGGGAACTTTATTTCACACAAAAATATATATAAAAAAAAAAAAAAATTTCAGTATAATAACAATTGTATGACAACATTAAAAATTAGACTTACATTTTGTAAAAATATCAAAAATTGTAATAAATTTACATTGAATAAAATGTTTTAAATTTATGCACTTCACAGAATAAACAAAAAACAAGTAATCGACGTTTAGTCAGTGACAAGTGAGCAATATACAGCGGATATGTTTTGTGTGTCGAGCTTTCGGTTCATGTTGTTGCGGTTGTTAATGATGTGCAACGTTTCAAGTGTGTATCGCTTTGACGCGTGCCGCTCGGTTTGGAGAATTTGGACATCTTCGAAGTCTGGAGAATGGCCGCTTTCAATTATGTGACTCGCTAATGCCGTTTTCCCAGGGTTGTTAGATTTTATGTCAGATTTGTGGTTAGACATACGTTGACGAAGGAACTGTTTTGTGGTGCCAATATAGCATTGATTGCAAGGATCGTCGGGTTTGCCCTTACAGTTGATTTTGTATATCACATCCGTGGTTTTGTCTTTATCCGGTTTAACTTTAAGCTTAGTGAAAAGGTGGCTTAGTGTTTTGTTGGATTTATAAGCCAAAAGAACGTCTTTTGATTTGTTGACGACAACCTTTTTGAAGTTTTCAGTTAAACCAGGTACATACACAACACTTTTGTAGTATCCAATAGGGCAATCCGCTTTCAGGTTCTGTGGAGCTTTGATTTTTTGTTTTTGTATAAGACCACGTATAACTGAGAGGGAAACCCATTATCTCGCAGTATTTTTGGGATTTTTATTTCATTGGCGTTATGAAATTTTTCATCACTCAGCGTGAATACTTTGCCAATAAGGTTGGAAGCCGTGTTGATAATGATGTGCTTAGCTTGGTTAGATTTAAAATTAATTAATCTTCCTGACGCTGTGTCTTCATGGTGCCAGTTAAACACGAGACCCTCGTTCTCCCGACGAATTTTCACGTCAAGAAATGCTATTTCACAGTTCTTTTCCATCTCAATTGTGAATTGGATCTTTGGATGGAATCCGTTTAGGGATCTAAGAACATCATCGACTTTGTCTTTGTTTATGATCGCAAAATTGTCATCTACATATTTTGAAACGAACCTTGGTTTTTCTTCCATTTTTTCCAGACATTCTTCCAGCAAATAGTCAAGGACCAAGTTGGCGATAGTCGGCGACAATGGATTACCCATAGGCATTCCAAAAATCTGCTTGTAAATTTCATCCTTGTACTGTAAACAGTTGTTCTCTTTTAAGCAAAAATCGAGAATTTCCAAGAATTTGCCCTGGTTCAACGTTGTGTTTTCACTTATTACATCCCATCTTTTTTTAGCTATAGTTATAGCTAAATGGACGGGGATGTTTGTAAAAAGTGAGACAACATCGTATGAGACCAAAACATCATTCTTTTGAAATTTAACAATTTTTGCTTTTTCAATAAATTCATACGAATTTCTTACCGAGTAGCTTGATTTTACTGTAATAACCTTCCTACATATTTCGAAAGTTCATAGCATGGCAATTTCATAGACGACGTAATCGGACGCAAGGGCAGATTTGGCTTGTGTATTTTCGGCAAGCCATAGATTGATGGAAGTTGTGCCGTATACGTAGTCATCTTCGTTTTTTCCCGATCGTCTATACATTTGTTGTTGCTCAGCCATTTCACCAATTCGTTGTTGCGAGTCTGCAGTGTTGTTGTTGGATTATTCCGCACTCGTCTATATGTACTGCGGTCCGATAACAGGTCACACATTTTACTATCATACTCTTCTCGTTCCATCGCCACAGTAACGTTGCCCTTATCAACTGGTATAATGATGATGTTTTTATGCTGTTTTAGAAATTGTATGGCTTGTTTGTTTACATTTAGCACATACTTGGCAAATTGATCGTTGCGTTGGTGTCGAAGGAATGAGTGTAGCATATTGCTATATTGTGCTCTGATCATCTCTTGTTCCCTCTCTTCTTGCACATTACGAATAACCTCTTCACCATCAGCTATTAATTGAAAGAGCGGGAAGGTTTTTTTGTCAACAGTTAGTGCAAATTTCTTTCCCATCGATAACAACCATTTGATTTCAAGGGGAAATTGTACTTTTGTTCTATTATCAAACCATTTTTCGTGCATTTCAATATTAAATGATTTCCAAAGTGATGATTTGAGTTGGTCTATTTTCTGTGCATTTAGTTGTTCTTTTTTATTGTACGTGTCTCTAAACATTTGTTTTTGTTTTGTTGTGAACTGTTTATATTCGGAAAAACAAATGTAAGTTGATTGTTTCATTGCCATATCCATTGTGACCAAAAAAGCCGAAGGATAAATCAAGATTTTTATCTTATCCACTCTTTAAGTATTATTAGGAAAGTCGAAAATGATAAAAAAAAAAACATTCTGTTTAAGGTAGGTACTGTTAGAAGGTTGTTGCTTTCATTTAAATTGTTTCCTCCAGAGAATAAAGCTGACGTTTTTAGAGAAATAATTTTTTTATGAGCAAATTCGTATTAATATCGACTGGTTTGTATTCGCTTACTTACTTACTTACTTTACTTTTGATGGCGCTCACAGCCCAGGATGGGCTTCGGCCTCAACTAACAAGCCCCTCCAGCCAGCTCTGTCCCTAGCTAGCCGCTTCCAGTTGCGCACACCGAGTGCTTTGATGTCGTCATTCTCTTCATTGCGTCACCTGTTACGGGTTCTTCCTCTGCTGCGTACCCCATCGGGGTTGGATTCGAAGACTTGTCGGGCAGGTGCGTTGCTGTCCATACGCTCCACGTGCCCCAGCCATCTCAGCCGCTGTATTTTCAGCTTTTTGACCAGGTCAACGTCGCTGTATACGGGCTATAGCTCGTCGTTGAATCTTCTCCTCCATACTCCTTCGATACACACCGGACCGAAAATCACACGAAGAATCTTCCTCTCAAAGCACCCTAGCAGATTTTTATCCGAATCTTCTTCTGACCCATAAAGCAGGACCGGGATGATTAGGGTTTTGTATAAAGTCTCCTTGGTTCTCTGAGAGAGGGCCTTACTACTTAAATGCCTTCTTAGACCGAAGAAACAGAGCGGTTGGCAAGAGTAATTCTTCGCTTGATCTCTGCACTGATGTCATTCTGCGATGTAATAGTGGTAGCCCAGGTAGACAAAGTCCTTGACAACTTCAAAGTTATATCTGTCCATCGTGATATTTTGCCCGAGTCGACGATGTTGAGATTCCTCTCTCGATGACAGCATGTACTTCGTCTTTAACCGCCAATCCCATTCTAGCCGCCTCCGATTCAATGCTCGCAAATGCGGTGCATCAAAATTGTGTGGCGACAAGCCTAGAACATCAAATTCAAAAATTCCGTGGTTTAGTTTGTAGCTTCGTTTTCATTCGTCAAGGAGTCGACGGACTGTATGAATGTAATTCATATTCATCGGCAGCGACTTGATTTTGAATGACGAAATTTAAATGATCGACTTTCTTGTATTTCGCAGCCAAAATCCTTGTGCACTCAGCCATATATCGTCAACATAATTCTATGCAATATTCGGGAAAAATTTTGTAATGAGCTCTTCCTTGGTCGCCGCCGCCGCACAGTGTTTTGTCCCTCTATGAAAAATAAAAAAAAAAAATTTAGATAGGCATATTTTTGTTATGGAAACATAATTATGAAGTGCCAACTCATCTCAAAACGGTATTTTTTTTAATATAATTTCAATTATGTTGCTACAAATCAATCAGCAACATGTGTATATCAGAGAATGAGAAAACTTTAATGGATTTATGGAATTTTGAGAGGGCTGTTATTTGAAGTTCGGTAAAGTTTTAATGATTATTAATTTATTGTTTGATTTAAGCGAGTTTTGTTGAGTACGTTAAAAGTAAGAATTTGAAAAATAACAAAAATATGGATGAGCTATTAATATTTTATGCTTAGGCAAATTAAGTAATTAGTAAAGTCGGAACTCAAACTTCTTTTACAAAAAAACACATTTAAATTTTTTTTTATATTTCCTTGCTAGTAGTCTTAATTTGATGTTGGCAAAGTTTGATCTGCTTTGGTTTGCATATTCTTGCGATATTTATTTTATTCTGCAGCTGGTCACAACTCAATAACGCCTGTTTTGAAAAGTGGCTTGAAGCGGACCCAAAAGACAAAACAAACTCTGTTTTTATTTATGTCTTAGACGTATGCGAACAACAAAACATCCCTGATGTATTTAAAAAAAATCCAGTACCAAGAAGTCATTTGAATTATTTGCGTTAAGTTTATTTTTCTAATATTGTGGTGACATTTTTTGTTGACAAGTTGTGGTTGGGCGTTAAGGATTAGCAATTATTGGAGGTTATGTTACAGAGCGTCATAGCGAGTTATTTGTCTTTTCATTATACCTAAACAAAATTATCAATTTCAAAATTATCAAAATTTAAACGTTTTTTTTTTAATTTTTGTTTTTTTTTTTTTTGAAAAATTATTTGTTTTTCATTTCAAGTCTAATCCATATGTGACTCATGAAAAACTGTGAAAAAAGTGAACCAAATTTGTTATTTTTTGGTTTAATTTTGATTATGATTCATAGCATAATGTTTAAAGGCCTTCCACGCTAGCCCACTGTGTATTAATACATGTCAAAAAAGTGGGAACAAATCATGTAGAATAGTGTGGAAACAAAATATAAAAGCCCAGCCTACACAACCCGACATTCTTTCCCACACGATTTTACATGTGTTAATACATGAATAATTTTAGGAACAGTTCTAATTCTATCCCACATTCTATTACACTTTTTTTTAGGTTAAGGTAATGTATTAATACAAGCAAGTGTGGAAGCAAAATATGACAAGTCATTTCTTTCACACAAATTTGGCAGTCGCGTGGAATTCTTTCCCACTTTCAATTTGACATCTATTAATACACAGTGGGGTAGTGTGGAAGGGCTTTTATTATGACAAATATAATTTGTTCCTTAAATTGATTTGTACAAATTTGAGCATATGGTATGGGTAAACGGTTTGATGAATTGATTTGTCTAAAACACCTCATACCAGCATTAGTCTTGCAATCAATATTTGTAAAGCAGAAAAAGATTTAAGAAACTACAAACAAAATGCGTTTTCTTGATCTTCTTTGAAATAGCACAAAACAAAATTCAAATTCGAAGTCAGATTTATCAACAACAAAAATCTTAAAACAAAAACCAAATCAGTAATTTTAAGCTCAATAAACTAATAATCCAATTCATGAATTTGATTGACTCAGAACAAATTTTCAAGGAAAAGAAATCCCAAAAAAAAAACTTGAAAATTGAATTTGCTTACGCTGCATATTTCTAATGGTTGCGCAATAACGGTATCTTAAAATAATATTTTTTTTTAGAAAACATCAAAACTAAAAAATAAATCTTTATAACGCTTTTTGTTTCAATACGACCACTTTTCACAGGGATACAGCTCAAAGAAACACTAAAAAAACTGAAACAAAAATGTGTTCATTTAATTCTTTTGGCAAGTGTCTTATTATGAAAATTGTGCTAAAAAATTACTGTACAAATATCGTTTTTTATTATCAGAACAATTTTTCCACAATAACTGTTTATTTTAACAACAAAAAAACAACAATAATTCAAACACTTCGGGTGCTAGTATTTTTGAAAAACCTTTGTATGGGCTCGCAACACTGTGCGCCGCCGTGATAAATTGACAAAAAATCGGTGGAAATTCAATCAGTCCGGTGAATAAGTCCACTGGAATCACGCCATTGCCCATCGCCACCAATTGCCTGGAGAACTCTGCAACAGACTGGTCATTTCATATAGCAACTCGAATGTTCGATTGCAATGTCAATTCCTTCACATTTCGCCCATAAAGGAGACGCCTTCCGGCAAGTTCTTAATTCATCTACCGCAGTTGATCTTGGAATGACAGGCAGTGTTTGATGAAATCCACGTGACAAGAAAACCACTGCGCCAACGAAATGTTGTTCATCATTTCGTAAATCTTTCAAAGAACGATTCAGGGCTTCCAATGAGCGTTTGTGAGCCATTGTTTACTCGTCCTAGATGGTAATCTTATATTGCAGCAATACTTTCGCCATCGCAGACCTCTTTTAAATGTAGGTTCTTTATCCAATTGCAGATTCAATAGAAATTTCAATGTAGATTGGTTCAACCTTCTAACAACGTATAGCCAGCCGCAATCCAAAAAGAGACAAGTTACAAAGCAATCTTAGACCTCAGTACGAATCGTAATCAAAATCAAGGAAATCAGGAATATTTCTTTTTAGTTCCACTGGGGCATCAAGGAAATAAATGAAACCATTGTCGTTATCGTTGCATCAATCGTACGCTTGCTTTTGTTTTGGATTCAACATTGACACATTTGTTCGAACATCTTGACTCAATGCGACTCGATCGGAATCTGTTTCTTGTTCCAATTCTCGATTAAATGCGAATAAATGTACTAAAATCGGTTCTTCTCGGATAAATAATTTTCCTGGAAATTTCTGGGATATTCCTCCATAGTGTCCTTCCTTGGGCCAATACAAATCTATAAAACCCAAAATTGTGAAAATCGAACTTTCCGTTCTTGAGTTATGCCGGCTAAAACGAAATTTGCACCTATAGCGCCACCTGTTGGGGATTTCCCGACTTTTCTTTTTCCATAAACCTTCGCGTTGCAATTACGAATAAACCCGCAAAAGGAAGTATTTTATTTGGACCAGTCATTCTCAAGTTTTAAGCAACCGAACAAACAACGATCAATTTTAATAATGATACACCACTTTCAGTTGTTCTTCATAGAAAAGAATTCAAATTTTTCTTGTTCATAAATACTGATAAACTATAATTCCTATTAAAATACCTTAAATCATTCTAAAGCTTTAAAACAGTTTCACAAAAACTATTTCAAAATAACCCTTTATCGAACTTTTCCATTACATCAGCTATTAGGTTAGAATCACTATCGAGGTCAAAACTATATTTTTTAACAGCTTTTATGCATAAGGCACTATACGGCGCTATGAAAATAGCCAGCGAACATAAAAATACAGCGACAGCAAGGATTTTATCTAGAAATCAACACTATGGTTAGAGAAAGTGTTTGGTTGGCATTTGAAATAACGGCAAAACAATTTTCATTGTTATCAACTCCCCCTGTATAGTTATTTCATCAACACTCAATATAGAAATAGAACTCATTCCAATGAAACCAAGTGAATAGTGTCTGTTGTGTCTCGCCAATCTATTGAAATACTCGTTGAGGAAATCTTTCTGAAACCAAATAAACATTGGTACACTTTAAGTCGCTTGATTGATGTTGATATGGAAAAGCTTTAGCCTGAAAACCAACTGGATCAGACAAAACGTTTTTGTTTCAGAAGACAAGGAAAAGTATAAAACTATGTCTTTTTTTCGACCGACACGACGACGCGACGGTTTTTTATGGGGTTTCTAAGACAGGGAAACACGTTTTTCCTCAGAGATTATTGTTACGTATGCCAGCAATATAATTTTTCTCCAACTCAACTTTAATAATTTTGATTTGATTTTGATTTCGATAATTAAAAATACTTCTAATGCGTCACGCTGGAGGTCTGGGATCGCTTCCCAGCCTCGTCCACCTAAAAACTAAAAAGTTTTTTTTCAGAGCTACTGCCTCTTGCGAGGAATTGACAAATCCTCCAAGAGTATCACTTTACACGAATAAGTGCTTCTCGTCTAGCCGTTCGGATTCGGCATATAATTGTAGGTCCCTTCCATTCCTGTCGAAAGGCGCACACAGGAATGGTTGCGAGTTGTTAGTCACTAGGCCCTGGTTCTTCATGAGCCGTTGTGCCACCCGATTTATTTATTTATTTATTTCTAATGCGGTTGTGTGTTTGTTTGCCTATGAATGAATGCTTTATTAAACGTGACATTTATCAAGTTTTACAGAGTGTAGGACCTTACCTCTTGTATATAGAGGAGTATAGCATCTCTGTACCCCAAACCACTATTTTTGATTGTTGTTTTGACTGAACGAAGCTGGGAAGCTGGAATGTTGGCTTCAACCACACAATTGGCTCAACACAATGTGTCGATAGATGGACGGACAGATGAGAACGACGACCAATGGGTTGGTTGGTCATGCATTCGGCAATGGAAACGCATCAATTGGTTTTTGGTAGAGCATAGAAGTACAGTTTGGTCTACTATTTCGAATTGTTATAGTTACTTGGTTAAGATTCTTGGTTTTCTATCTCTCTCTCTCTCTCGCGCGCGCAATGTGCTTTATGGAAATATTTAATGGATTGAATTAAGTACCACGATCAGGTTGCAAATATTTGCCACAAAAAATAAAATTGGAATTGAGGAAACTAGGCTACATTTTTTTTTTTTTTTTGTTTTTTGAATTGACAAAATATTTTTTGGAAAATTTTGAAAAACATTATTATTTAATTGGGGTTTTCGTAAGATAAAGCACTTGCAGTACGGCTGCATAGCTGTTGCTTTTTTTGTGCATCTGCATACAAAAAAAAATTTAGTCGGTTTGTCCAATCAATTAGAAACTCGAAAATATAAAAAGGGGCAAGTACCTACTATTGATAAGAACGTTTAAAAAAATACTTTATAATTTAAAAAAAAGAATGTACTAATTTAGTATAACTTACATCTTCTTATAAAAATTCTTGCAGCTGTTTTCGAGAAAAACAATATTTTTCTTAACAGGTTTTCAATATTTGTAGTTTTCAGTTAGTTTTGAGTTTAGAAACATGATTTTTTCAAATATTCTAGAAAATTTGAAAAAAAATACCTTATGACAAGTTTAAAGAAGTTTTCAAACACACACAATTTTAAACCTTTTAAAAAAATTGAAAAAAAAAAGTTTTTTTTTTAATATTTCGGTTCACAATAATGTTTAAACTTTATACAAGCTTCTTCACAAATAAAAAAAGGAAAAATATCACCAGAATCGTTTTCGATACAATCAAAATTCAAAAACCAAAAAAATTGTTCTACCAGAGGTATCAAAAATAACAATTAAAAAAATGACGAAAAGTAGCCTTTTCCTGTTGATTTTAAAAGGAAAAGCTGGTATACTTATTGTGTAAAATAAATTCAAATATGGGAAAATTTTGTTGTTCTTCTAACTAACGATTTCTCGAAAATGAAAGCAATTTATTTTTAAAGACGATAATTTATTAATACTTTCAAAAATAATTTCGTAGCTCAAAAGTAGGGGGGAGGGGGGGAGGAGTGTTCCCACTAAGGCACTTCTCCTTTCATCGAGGCGGCAGCGGACGAATTCTCTAGATGGAATCAACGGTGGCGTCTACAGTTCCAGTTAGGTTGAACTACTTAGTGAACACCTTATATGGGCTACTACGACATATTTGTAGCTCAGGCCTATAAGGAGCGGTTTATCCGGCTCCCTACCCTTGGAGTTATACGAAGGGTCTGGTCCTCCGGGTCGGGGGTTGTGCGTCGGGGTAACTTCCCTACCACGTAAAAAAAAGTTGTTCCGAAACAACAACAAGCCTCGGATATGGATGATTTTAAAGTTGACGACCCCAGCAAACGAAACAAGGACAATGAATTTCGGATCTGCACGTGGAACGTCCTGTCCTTATACAGAACACGTGCAGCCGAACAATTAGTGGAGAACCTGGACAGGCTAAAGGCTGACGTAACAGCCATCCAGGAAGTGCGATGGGATGGAGAGGGCGTACGGAGACTGAAAACGTGTGACATCTACTACGGCGGGTGCTTGAAGGAACAGGGTCAGCGGCTCTTGGGTTGTGGTTTTGTGATAAGGGGAAGACTTAGGCAAGAAGTCTTGGGCTTCCGAAGTGTAAGCGAGCGCCTGGTCACAATCCGCATCAAAGGCAAATTTAAGAACATTTCGCTGATTTGTGTTAACGCCCCCCATGAAAGGAGAGAAGACTCAACCAAAGAAGCATTCTACGATCTCTTGGAGACAACGTATGATATGTGCCCGAAGTACGACGTGAAGATCATTCTTGGTGACTTCAACGCAAGATTCGGAAAGGAGGGCATCTTTGGTTCGATAGTCGGAGGACACAGCCTACACGACGAAACTTCCGGCAACGGACACAGGCTGGCAGACTTTGCGGCGGGGCGAAATGTCATCATCTCAAGCACCTACTTCCCACACCTCAATATACACAAGGGGACTTGGCGGTCGCGTGATCAAGTAACCGTCAACCAAATCGACCACGTTGCGATAGACGCGAGACATGCTTCCAGTATCTTGGACGTCCGAACGTTCCGAGGGGCCAACATTGACTCGGATCACTACCTGGTGGTAGCTAGACTACGTATGCGGATATCCATGACGCGACAACGCAGAGCAGATGCTGTGAAAAGATTCGATGTCGAGAAGCTTAAATCGCAAGAGACTGCCAGAACTTTTGCAGACCACGTAACTCTTAATCTCTCAGGAGGTCCGCTACCAGCATCAAGTGCAGAGGACGAGTGGGAACACTGTCAACAAGCCATTAGAAGTGCCGCCTTTGATGTGCTGGGTTTCACTAGGCGAATACAACGAAACCCCTGGTTCGATGAGGAGTGCCGGCTAGCGCATGCAGCTAAGGACGAGGCCTACCAGGCCATGCTGCCGACTCGAACAAGAGCTGCTGAGAGAGTGGCCCGGGAGCTCTACGGGCTGAAACGAAAAGAGGAACGCCGACTCCTCAGGAGGAAAAAGAGAGAGCACGAGAAGCGGGCGGTAGAGTCTATTGAGGGTTGTAGCGGTAGGGGAGATGTTCGAAAATTTTATCAGAGGGTGAAGCGATCCACCCAAGGATTCAAGGCTAGAACGGAAGCCTGCCGGGATGAGAGTGGGAATATGGTAGAAGACACACAGTCAGTGCTGAGGATCTGGAAAGAACACTACTCTAGACTGCTTAATGGTGAAGACAGCCAAGATGCCGCTAATAGGCAGAACGCTCCATTCAACTTGGACGATGATGGCCAAGAGTTCCGTCCACCCGACCTAACCGAAGTTCGGCTGGCGATATCCAAACTTAAGTCGTACAAGGCTGCAGGTGCGGATGGCTTACAAGCCGAACTATTTAAATCAGCGGGAGATGAATTGGCTAGGAGCATACACCAGCTCATCTGCAAAATTTGGTCGGAGGAAAGTATGCCCCATGAATGGAACCTCGGTATAGTGTGCCCCATCCATAAAAAGGGAGATGTTCTGAAATGTACCAACTACAGAGGAATTAGTCTCCTAAACGTCGCTTATAAAAATCTTGTCGGCCATCCTGTGTGACCGCTTAAAACCTTTTGTCAACGATCTGATCGGCCCTTATCAGTGCGGTTTTAGGCCAGGCAAGTCAACCGTCGATCAAATGTTCACACTCCGACAGATTTTAGAAAAATCCCGGGAATTCCAGATCGATACACACCACCTTTTTATCGATTTCAAAGTCGCGTATGATAGCGTGAAAAGGGACGAATTATACAGAGCCATGTCGAGTCTCGGCATCCCTGCCAAACTCGTCCGCTTGTGCAGGATGACGATGGAGAAATCTCGCTGCTCCGTCAAAATTGGTAAGAACACCACCGATTCCTTTGATGTTGAGAAAGGATTGAGGCAAGGCGACGCGTTATCATGCAACCTATTCAACATCGTTCTTGAAGCCATTGTACGCAACGCACATGTCAACACCAGCGGTACAATCTATCAAAAGTCCGTTCAATTGCTTGCATATGCGGATGACATAGACATTGTCGGCAGAACGAAGCGAGCTGTGGCAGGGGCATTTGCGAGCATTGAATCGGAGGCGGCTAGAATGGGATTGGCGGTTAATGAGGACAAGACGAAGTATATGCTGTCATCGAGAGAGGAATCTCAACATCGTCGACTCGGGCAAAATATCACGATGGACAGATATAACTTCGAAGTTGTCAAGGACTTTGTCTACCTGGGCTCCACTATTACATCGCAGAATGACATCAGTGCAGAGATCAAGCGAAGAATTACTCTTGCCAACCGCTGTTTCTTCGGTCTAAGAAGGCATTTAAGTAGTAAGGCCCTCTCTCAGAGAACCAAGGAGACTTTATACAAAACCCTAATCATCCCGGTCCTGCTTTATGGGTCAGAAGCATGGACACTGAAGGATTCGGATAAAAATCCGCTAGGGTGCTTTGAGAGGAAGATTCTTCGTGTGATTTTCGGTCCGGTGTGTATCGAAGGAGTATGGAGGAGAAGATTCAACGACGAGCTATACGGGCTATACAGCGACGTTGACCTGGTCAAAAAGCTGAAAATACAGCGGCTTAGATGGCTGGGGCACGTGGAGCGTATGGACAGCAACGCACCTGCCCGACGAGTCTTCGAATCCAACCCCGATGGGGTACGCAGCAGAGGAAGAACCCGTAACAGGTGGCGCAATCAAGTGAATGACGACATCAAAGCACTCGGTGTGCGCAACTGGAAGCGGCTAGCTAGGGACAGAGCTGGCTGGAGGGGCTTGTTAGTTGAGGCCGAAGCCCATCCTGGGCTGTGAGCGCCATCAAAAGTAAGTAAGTAAGCTCAAAAGTAGCTGTAAACGGTTTTTGGCCCAAAATATTATGCCATTTTATTTTCAGCGACCCAAAACTAGTCTAGAAAATGAAAACGGGTAGGAACTCTGGGTTTTGCTAAATTCTGTATGACCCAGTATCTGTATATCTTAAATACATACTGGTAAGTATAAAATTGTGGTTTTCAAAATACTACCTTTGCATAAATTCTGTATTAAATACTTTTTATTGAATTTCATTCAATGCAGTCCACTAAAATAAAAACAAAAACAATATAACTTCTATTGTTTAGGTTTTTTCTTTCTTTATTAAATTCTGTATTGAATAACAAAAAACCGTTTTAAATCAATAATAATAAAAAAGTGACAGTGACAGTGGCTTAAGCAAAAAAAAAGTTATCGTGGATCATTTAGTTTTCTTTTATTTGGCAATGTCAGTGTGAGAGGTTCTGTTCATATCAGACAAACAAAAACAAATAAATCATCAAATAATGTTAATCAACATTGCTTAAAACAAAAAATAAATAAATCGGGTGGCACAACGGCTCATGAAGAACCAGGGCCTAGTGACTAACAACTCGCAACCATTCCTGTGTGCGCCTGTCGACAGGAATGGAAGGGACCTACAATTGTATGCCGAATCCGAACGGCTAGACGAGAAGCACTTATTCGTGACAAGTGATACTCTTGGAGGATTTGTCAATTCCTCGCAAGAGTCAGTAGCCCTGAAAAAAAAACTTTTTAGTTTTTAGGTGGACGAGGCTGGGAAGCGAACCCAGACCTTTAGCGTGACAGTCGAACGCACTAACATTGCTTTGCACATACAAATAAAAAGGATATTTGTTTTGCAACTATAATATTTGTGCATTGACTCATTCATACATACATCTCGTGCAAACTATGCATACCCAGTACATAGGTACCGTCAAAATTAAAATTCATGAAAATGGTACACTTGGGCGTATATGTACAAAGTTATCGTGTTTTTTTTTTAATTTGGAACATTTGTCATCAATTTCAAACTCGTTCTGTATATAATGTCCATTCTTTATTGAAAAACAAAATTTTGCTGATAACACAGGAAAACACATGTTTTGCGGCACATACCAAATTAAACTTTTCAGAAAGTTTTTTGTTATCTGAATGAATCTGAACTCGGAATTGCTGGATTGGATCAGGTATTCTATATATTTTACTTCCAAAAACCGAGTTTCCCGTTATTTTTGAGAGTTAATTTACACCACCAATAACATTTTTGCCACTAAAACCACTAAAATCATCCCATCTAACAAAAAAAAAAAAAATTCTTTCTAATACTTTCTTTATCCTTCGAAAAATCATTAGTCAGTGTAAGTCTCCACCTTTCCATAGTTACCTCCCGCATAAGGCACTATACCTAATGAAGAACTGTTAGATTTTAACTCACGATTTCTCGAAGAGGAATGGAAATTTTGGAGAGATTTTAACTGAATTTTTAAAGAGAAGATTAATAGATTAGTTTCAAGTGCCATTATGATGTTCGTTAGGAAAATGTAATTAGTCCTGCAAATCAACCTCATAACGCAAAACTCTGTTTTTGACTATGATATCTTGAAAACCTGAGCCAATTCAGATATTCTGAGGTCATATTCTATTTTAGGACATTCAAAGCCTTCGCAAAAATATAATCTAGTATCCGCTGATATTTGTTTAAATTTTGTTCCCCTGTGTAATGAATTTACTTTGACCTTTTAAATATCAAAACGATTCTATTTTTAAATAGAGAATCCAAATTAAGTAAGCTATAGATAGTGCTACCAATATTTTATGATTTATAAAAAGTTGTTCAAATATGACAGAGTTAAAAAAAAATCTAAATATTAATAATGACACATTTTTTACATATCTATTAGCCCAGTGCAATTATAAAATTTTATATGGGGGACCCAACAACAAAAACTGCTGGGTCAGATTTATAAATGCACTGGACTATATAGAGTATTCGAGATTTTACTCAAAGTAAACATAACGATGATGGAGAAATCCGAAAAAGTAATTTTCATCAAGACGACCGTCAATTGCGTGAAGCGTGTCGGTCTGTTTGTCTGCCCGCCTGTGCGTCTGTGTGGCCTAGATGTACATCGAGGTAAAGCCTAAACGGTTGGACGGATTTTCTTCAAATTTGGTGTGAATCATTTTTATTAAAAAGGAAAAATTCTTTAGGGACTTGAAGTTACTTGGAAACTATAAAGATCTAGTTTTTAATTTTAGCAGAAAAACTTAACATTTTTCCACAAAACCCTAACATGCCTTAATAGAACCTGTATACAAGCGAGTACCTCTATCGGAAGTAAAAAATAAGTATTGACCAATTTCCAATTATGAACCAACGAAGCAATCGTTTTGCTTCTCACTATGTATACTCTCTCTCAATCCGCACAGTTGAACCTTCTTCTATTGCTGTTAGTTGCAGCAGCATGTAAAAGATTTTGTATAGGTATCTACATATAGATGCGTTACCGGGTTTAGCATCTAGGTATTGAAACAGTATAGGTACAGTTTGGCCGATGTCCAAGTTGCTGTAGCAATGGTCAATCTTATTGCAGTTGTGGCCGAATTAATTACACATCAGGAACGTAGGTTTTGGTTTGTTGCTGTGTAGGTATGTATGTTTACTTTTCACTCGTCTTTATGGGATATTGTGGAATTACAATGATTGTATTCTACCAATCTGTGGAAGAAGTGAATGGGTTTTTTCATTTTTAGGTGCTGGATTGGAGTTTTATTTTTTGTTTTGTCATTGATCAGCAGGTAAAGAGTACTGTCGTATCTCATAATCCACTTGATAACTTATACTAAGGCTGAGGCCAACTTCTTAAATAAATGTTTATCCTAATGTCAACTTTATTTTATTTCAAGAGCAATTTTAGTTTCATTTAAATAAATACATTTTAAATTAAAAAAAAAATCTCAGTAAAGCTTATATAAACTTAAATAAATCGTTCCAGAAAACTCCATCAAGTGCAAAAAGTCCAATTTTATCGTCATTTTATTTTTTCAACAACTCACTGTCACTTCTAAAAAAAAAACTCGTGACTTTTCTACATTTTTCCCGACTGAACTTATAGGAACTTGCTTTTTACCCTTTCTATATAATTCTAAGAAAAAAACTTTTAAAAAAAGATAAAATCTTTCTTATTCGTGCCTAAGCAAAAATGTTACTTGGAATTCCTTAACATATGTATGTATGTGTGTACTCTGTATATTTAAAATACAACGAAAACAATATGTTTCTGGTGGCTCAATTTCTCGTTTAAAATAAATAAACAAAAAAACTAAAACAAAACATTTATAAAACCATTAAGTTTAAATAACAATGACGATGACAACAGCGCCCCAAATGGCCATTTAGAGAATTATGCTAGTTTTTGGCAATTCCAAGCAAGTCCAACAAAACATTAACAACAACAAAAAACCAACATGCAAAATTGTGTCCTGCATAAAATGAAGGACATTATCCGCATGGACTTTAAAGCTGGTTTCCTCTATAATAAGAACCAAAAGCAACAACAACAACAGAGTCCAAATTGTCATGACGAGAAGCATTGACAATAAAAACACCAACAACAACAACAACACCTTCATTACCAACTGAGCCTTTTCCCAATCTGAAACTCTCTATCTATATGGACATGGACAGGACACTCATGACTCTAGGTTTGGATAAATTGTCCAATTTCGCGTCCGTCGTCGTCGTCAGCTCGAACGGTTGCAGTCATCGTCATCGCCTGAGAGTGTTTAGGCCACATTGCAGAAATCAAAACATTCTAGCATGAATATTTGGTTTGGCTATAGAGAGAACTTCATATTTGGTTTGGCTATAGAGAGAACTTCACGGCCCACTTGGGGACTGGATGAGGTTAAAAAAGGAACATTAAAATGCAGGTATCACATCTAGGAAGTCTAGGCCCACCATAGTTATCACCCCCCCTCACCATCGCCAACAGTCGAAAAACCAGCCAAAGGAACCGAACCACTCATGTTGAGAATAAACACATAAAGAGAATTTCATCGGTAGAAATGTTTTTAGAACTAAAATAAAAGTCTTCATCCGCATCCATGATGAGCAGATTTTAAGAAGTACAAAGTTTCATCAAAATCCTTAGAGTGGTTTTCAAGAATATTACAGAAAAGCTTTAATTGTTTTTTTTTTGTCAGTTATCGGTTTTAGAAGATTCAATTAAAAGTACAAGTACATACCTCAACTCCTTAAATGCGTTTCACGTTGATAAGACCGTGAGCTTATCAGTTACATATAAATGCTATCATACTCTTATAAGACGTATGACAGCATCTAACTGATTAGCCATTGTCATACCTGAGCAAAATGCATTCCTGGAGTTGAAAAGTGACCTCAACTCCAGAAACGCGTTTCGTCGAGATATGAATGAGTATTGGACTCATCAGTTAGATGTTGCCATTCCCTTCTAAGTCGTATGACCGCATCTAACTGATGAGCCCACTGTCATACGCATACCTGCGTGAAACGCATTTCTGGAATGGAGGTCACTTGTACTTTAAACTGAATTAAGAAACTTTGGGTATATTCAGTCACTTCACCTAAAACAGAAGAAATTAAATTTTTCATATTAAACAAAAAAAAAATTTTTCAAAGAATTATATTAAATATTAAATTCTTTAAAAATAACTTAAAGCAAAGCCAAACATCTTTTAAGGCCCTATCTTGATGTATTTTCCTACTGAAAACACAGGTTCGAGAAATTGCAAATATTCGTCGTCCAAAAATTGAAAAATCTTAAGAAATTCTCCTTCCGCTCTTGAAAAAACCAAAACATCTACAACCTTCTTTCTACAACACAGGAAAATTGCATAGGACAACACCAGGACATATCGGGACACTTAATTGCATACAATGTGTATATAAATAGTCGCTTCCGTGTAACGAGACGGTCCGGCAAAATAACAGTTTCATTTCTTTATTTTTTTTTTTTTTCTAAGTAAATACAAGCGTTAGGTTTTGAGTTTCGATTTGGAAGGAAACTTCTTTGGTTATTCTTCTACTAGTCGTTGTTTGGGAGATGTGCGAAAAGGAATATTGAAATAATTTTTGTTGGTTTTTCAGGACATGTTTTTTTATAGTTTTTTTTGCTTTGTTCATCTAGTTCTCAGGGACGAGAAAAGGGTGAATTCCGTCAGATTTTTTATTGTCCCTGACAAGTTTATTTTTTGTTTTTTTTTTTTTCTCAATCAAACTTTAAGGGATATTTTTTGAAGATTTGGAAATTTTGGATGTCTGCCAAAATACCTCACATAAAACATGTTACAATCAGGTAAAAGTGCCTTTAGTGAAGAAGGAAAGAAGTAGACATACTCGTTCCTAATGCTGAAGAGATTTTTTGATCCTCCGTGGAAGTGCCTTGTATAGTATAGAAATAGTATATACATATTGGCAGTGGTGCTTGGTATGTATAATCGTAACCTGGTCCTCAAATATAGACGACAATAAATGCATTTGAAATATTTCGCGCTGAAATGCAATTTTAAGTGCATGTCGAAAGTTTCACTGTCTTTTCTTGCTTCAAAATGGTAAAATGACAGAGAAGTTATTGTGAATATTATGTGACTATGGTTTGGATAGCGAGTTAAACTATAGTAGGTAATTTCAGTGTAGATAAGGTATGACTGTGTTCATTAGGCTTCGATTGTGTTCTTATGTAAAAAGCAAACCAGACAAAATTGTCATTAGTTGGGTTTTTCGAGTCAATAATAACTAGGATTGTAAAAGACATAGCAATATTTCGAAAATAGAACGTTACAAATGGTTATATTTGAGGTTATTAACACCCTTATTAATAAACACAAATTAAGCATGAATTATCTTTAAACAAAGTTAGCTTAGTTCAAAAAATAAAATTGAATTTAATCAGTTGATTCGCCAAAATAGATGTCAATAATTTTAAAATGTCTTTGAAATTGATAACTTAATGACAACTAAGGATGGATTTTATAAATAACAAATTTCATTGTGTTAATTTACTTTTGTTCAACGTTTTATTTATTTTTGAATTAAAAGTATAACCTATTTATTTATGTGGTTATTATTTGTCTACACGCACTATAAGGATCTAATTAAAACTAAAAATAAACATTTTCATTTTTAATTCTTAGAAAATTTCTGTTTTACCAAAATATAATCATTCTTGATAACTGATAAATAATAAGAATTTTTATCAATTGCAAAGAGTAATGGGGCAGTTTGTTTTTGTGTAAGAAAAAAAAAATAAATTGGGTGGCACAACGGCTCGTGAAGAACCAGGGCCTAGTGACTAACTCGCAACTATTCCTGTGTTCCCCTGTCGACAGGAATGGAAGGGACCTACAATTGTATGCCGAATCCGAACGGCTAGATGAGAAGCACTTATTCGTGACAAGTGATACTCTTGGAGGATTTGTCAATTCCTCGCAAGAGGCAGTAGCCCTGAAAAAAACTTTTTAGTTTTTAGGTGGACGAGGCTGGGAAGCGAACCCAGACCTCCAGCGTGACAGTCAAACGCACTACCAAGGAGTAAATTTTTATGAGGCGAGTTCACCACGAGTTATGAAGTTATTTTGACTTGTTGAGGCATCAGTTAGGTTGTCAGAATAAGGCTGTTAGTACGATATGTTAAATCATTTATAGTATGTTACCAAGTTGAAAATTGTATTTTGCTCATTTTGAACGAGCTTAGCTAAATTTTACTACACTTAAAATCACCAAATAGTAGTAAATCCATATGACGCTTTGACGAATATAAATGTCTAACTGAGGTGTATTTGAAAATTTTTAGCACGGGCTGTAAATTTCTTGGACGTTTTCAGCTGAAGTTTATGAATTAAATTGTATTAGTTTGATCTAGTGTAGTAGCCCGAAGCGTAATGGTCAGAGCGTTGGACTGTCACGCTGAAGGTCTGGGTTCGCTCCCAGCCTCATCCACCTGAAAACTAAAAAGTTTTTTTCAGGGCTACTGCCTCTTGCGAGGAATTGACAAATCCTCCAAGAGTATCAATTGTCATGAATAAGTGCTTCTCGTCTAGCCGTTCGGATTCTACATGAAATTGTAGGTCCCTTCCATTCCTGTCAACACGCGCACACAAGGAATGGTTCTTCACGAGCCGTTGCGCCACCCAATTTATTAAATTAATTTATTTATTTATAGTTTGATCTAGTTAAAAAGTATTTAAAATTGTAAAATGCATTTTTAAACTAAAACCTCAATTTAAGGCTGTTTAAAATTTTGCGTCAATGTAAGCAAACATTTATTTTATATTTTTTTCAAATATACAATTTTGGAAAAAAAATTGGAAACAAATTTGGAGTACCAAAAAATCTTATTATTAATAAGCATGTAAAAATTCAAATTCGCAAAATTTAATCTACCTACCTGTTTTTGAAAAAAAAAAAAAAATAATTTACAAAAAAAATTTTTGAAAATTTTGATATGCAGTATTACATTTTCCAAAAGAGTTAAAAGAACACAATTTCGTTCAGTTTATTTGAGTGTTTTTTTCCAAGAGCCTTATCTCTGCGAAAAGTGTTCGTATTGTTTATTTAATTTTGATATGTTAAATTTATATTTTACTAGCTGACCCGGCGAACTTCGTTCCGCCTAAATTTCATTAATGTAATGAAAATAATTATTTCCAGCATGCGCAATGCTGTTTCATTTCAAATTCACAAAATGCAACGATCGACCACCCATCGATGGTTGTACCCATTTCTGAATATTGTCGTTGTCAGCTCAGCACTATTGGTTGCTGTTTATTTATGCTGCTGTATATACTTCCCTGCTTTGAATGGGTCAACTGAACTGTGTTCTAATACGTTGGCATCATACTGTGTTCGAGTTTGTGGAACTGGTGTGGAATTATAAGCTGACGTGACTCACTTCCGAAGTTTGGAAACAATTATAATTCCAAAGCTCATTGATAAAAGAAGAGTGAAATAGCTAAATGGTGATGAATGCTTTTGGAGAATACTGTGTCGTTCAGCTTGGGGAGACCTTAATGTTGTAAGGCAGAGTGTTGAATCAGGAGATGGTTTTATGATTCTACATAACTGTTGTTGAATGTTGGTAGTGATTCCAGAGCTGCGTGAACATCCTTGGGCTGCGCAATTGAGGATATGTTTCCAAAGCTTATTTAAGACGATTTAAGGTGCTGATCATCATCTGATTTTCTTCAATGGTAATGAGCAGGGAAAGGATTTTGCTAACTTTGTCTATTTTTTTTTTGTGTGATCGTAAGAAAGTATCGACTTTATACAAACACGATTCATGTCCTCCTGATTCAAAATGTATGTATTTTATTTTGCCTTTTTTTGCCTTTTTTACCTGTTAATGCTTTTTTTTGCCTTTTTTATCCGTTAGTGTCTTTTTTGTCAATTTTGACTTGTTTGATTTTTTTTATCAAAGTTAAACGAAAATATCTAAAAAAAATTCTACAAATTTCATGAGATAATTAACATCTAATTCTCAATCCACTGTGCCAACAAAAATCTTTCCTTTCCTTCTATTCCTTCTAACTAGTGCCGTGCATTGCATTTAAAAGACCTGAGGTCTTACTGGTATATAGTTAAATTATTATTATTATTATTATAAATACAAACTGCATGTAGTTTTTCCATTTCCAGTTAAGATTATTTCACTTAAAAACATGATCCTACAACAATCTTAAGCGCACAGAAAACAAATTTGCTTGCCCTCAACATACAAGAAAAAGAACGCTGGCAGTGTAGGTTGTATATAGAGTTACTATGATCTCTTCTCAATAAAATTTCTTGTCCTTTTTTTGTGTTTTTTTACACCAAAAAACATAGATCTTTGCATTTCTCTATTAATGATCGTGCATTTCCTTGCACTGCAAATATCAATGAAAATTTGAAAAAATCGAAAGGGCCAATTTACAAATGAAGTGTTGAAAAATTTCGCTTCTGTTTTTAATGTAAATCGTGGACTTAAAACTGTTGAGCAAATGCTTTAATAAATGGCGACGTCAACTCCACACTTTCCGAAAACGTTGAAGTGAATGATATAGAGACTAAATAGTTTAAATTGGGCTCCACTCATTTCTGCTCAAGTAGAAAGGTCCTTTAGCGCTTCTAACACCCCGACTCCACAGGCCATGAACGATGTCCATAATCCAATCTACAATCCAATACAATCTGATTTGTATGGATATGTCACTGCTTGGACATGGATTTTTGCGACTCCATGGGATTTTAGAAATTTTTTTTAGAAATGTTCCATAGTCCGGCCATCGTTCATGGCTTGTGGAGTCGGGGTGTAAGAGACAATCGTAGAAGGATGTTACCTGAACAATTTCAAAAAGCTGTTCGTAGTTCAATGCTATTATAATTAGATGTTAAGTTATGTTTATATTCTCTTTATTTAATAAATGCCTTTTTTTGCCTTTTTAAGAACTTTTGTTTGCCTTTTTTGATTTTTTTAGGGCAGCAAAATCCTTTCCCTGGTAATAAAACTGTAATATTGACTGCAAGACTAATAGTCGGGGAGCCCGCCATAGGACGACCTACCCTCATCTCCTTACCAGCTTAGAGGTATACAGTTTTTTAGATAGTATCCAAACAAACAGTGTGCGCATGGGTTGCCTATAAAAAATTGGGCCCTTCATAGGGTTGCCATGAGAAATATTAAAGTGCGGCAACCCTTAGGTTTAACCAAGTTTTTGTAGAAATCCTGGTACTATCATGGTTATATAGGAGAATTATCTGTATTTTGATGTAAATTCCAATGAAAATACCAAAGGGTACAAAAATAAAAATAAAACAACCTATAAATTAAAAAACAAAACATAAATATTTTAAAAATTAGTTTTGCCAAAACCAATTCTTTAATTAAAAATTTTACACATACCTATTATAATATAAAATACATATATAGTTTTATATTTTTCTTTAATTTTATCAATTTTATTTAAAATGCCAATATTTTTAGTTCATTTATGATTACCAAAAGCTCATGTTGAAGCACCAAAGTGCACTAAACAAAAAACAAAAACGATGTTTCTATTGTTATTGATTATCTTCTTCTTATTATTTTTATATTAATCAGCTTCATAACAACATAACATAATATTTCAATAGAACGTGACACTAATTTATAGTAAACTAGCTGACCCGGCGAATCATTTATGTAAAGAAAATAATAATTCCGAGCATGATATACAATGATGTTTCATGTAATTTGGTCAACTGAAATTCTTTATTCTAAAGAATACCATGTTGATGCCAGAAACATCCAGTGATTGTCGACTTACGACTTATTAATTGTCAATTGTCATATTAAAAGCGAGACGCATTGGAAATTGAAGACGCTTAAATACGAATGGCAAATCGTTCGGAATAAGCGGAATCCGTGGAATGAGAACATCTTCGCATTTGAATTTTTGCCTCAAAATCGTGGCTTGAATATAAGATTTGATTTGATGCACTTCACAATCAAACGCGTTCCGTTACAAAGTTTTGGTGCATTGTGGTTGCGCAGCAAAATTATAACTGAGCCTACTTTCAATTTTAATTGTGTGGTGAAAAGCCCGGAACATTTAAAGAATTCGAAAAATCCGTGGGATAGTTGGTGGCTTCGTTTTCATCCATCACGGAGTGCACGGATTTGAATAAATGAACTCACCGACGGACGATTTGATTTTGAACGACAAAATTCAATTGATCGACATTCTTGTTTTACGCAACCAAAATCGCGCGTGAGCTCAGCCAATCATGGTTAACATAATTTTGAGTGAAATTCGGAAAAACATTCGCGATGAGCTCTTCCGTCGTTGTTGTAAAGTAGCAAAAATTCGGTGGAAATTCAATAAGGCCGGTGACTAAGTTCACTCTTATCACGCCATTACCCATCGCCAACCAATAAATTGACTGGAGATATCTGCAGCGAACTGCTCATTTCGTAAAGCCACTCGCATGTTTGTTTTGAATTGCAATTTCTCCACGTATTGCAATTAAGCCGATCCTCCCAGGGCCTTCCTGGGGCCAATAGCAATTTATCAAGCCATAAATCGTGAAAATCAAAGTAACCGTTCTCGAGTTATGAATTAAAAACCAGATGTTCCCGGATTTTCAATTTTTCGGGAAATTTTAGGGGATTGTCCCTTCCTTGAACTAATACGAATTTTTCAAGTCCTTAATCGTAAAGATCGAAATAACCGTTCTCGAGTTATGCATTTAAAACTGGATGTTCCCTGTTTTCCAATTTTCCTGAAAATTTTCCGGGATTTTCCTCCAGTTGTTACGGTAAAATTTACCGCAACAAAAGTCATCCTTCGATTCCCTCCTTTCCGTTATTTACTTTTCGTTACGGCTGCAGAATACTGGCAAGGTTGAGGGCAACCATGGTATCATCAACCATTGGTGTACTTAGCCAGTGTTCTGCAAAAGTAACAAAAGCAGGTGTACGAGATATTTGGATTTTACAATTGGAACAGGCGGTTCCCAATTCCATATGTTCGTGGTTATCATGTAGACAAGTGGTCGCATGCAACGAGAAAAATACCGGCGGATGAGCTGAAGAGGTAACGAGTCAGGCGGACTCTCACCTACTCATAAATCAACAACACAACATCCTAAATACTTCTTTATTTAACTAAAATTAACTTATCCTAACTTAACTTAAATTGGCTTAACTTAACTTAAAGTAACTTATCTAAACTTAACTAAATTTAACTTAACTTAATCATGTATTTTAATATGGGTCATTAACGCTTACTTCGTAACGTCCTTAATTTTCAATTCTAATTCTTAGATAGTAAATTGGTTAAAGAAGAACTATCGGAATTGACTTTAGAGAGTAGGGTCCTAATTTTGCAAATATACTTACTTACTTACTTAGGTCCTCGGACCTATTACGTCCGTGATGTTTCCCTTACGGGACATAGGGCCTCCACTACACCTACGCGCCATCGTGTACGATTTCTTGAAATATATTTCAGCTCTCTCCAACTTTTCCCCAGTCGTGCCGATTCCTGTTCGACCGTTCTTCGCCATGTACTTCTAGACCGGCCCACTTGTCTTCCCTCCTGTGTGAGCGGGTTCCACTGCATTGCTTGAGATGCAATGCACCGATCGCCTTTTCGAAGCGTATGGCCAATCCACTGCCACTTTCTTCTTCGTATAATGGAGTCTATGGGCTCCTGACCCGTTCTCGCATGAAGTTCGGCATTGGAGATACGGTTGGGCCAGAAAATCCTCAAGATGTTTCGTAGACATCTATTAACGAAGGTTTGCAGCTTTCTAGTGACAATTTCAGTGACTTTCCAAGTGCTGCAGCCGTAAAGCAGAACGGATTCAACATTGGAGCGGAACAGTCGTAGCTTGGTCTTTAAGCTAAAAGAGTTGTGTCTCCATATTTTGGACAGCATTCCGAACGCAGCCTTTGCTTTTCTGATTCGGCTGTTTACGTCCAGTTCAGTTCCGCCACCCGTAGAGACAATACTCCCAAGATATTGGAAATCCTCTACCATCTCTACCGGTTGTCCAGAAATATTTACTTGGATTGATGAGGAAGTTCCAAGGCTGATCCTTTTAGTTTTTGCCGAGTTGATCTTAAGCCCTACGATTTCTGCTTCTCTCTCCACCCTTGTTGTCATTTGATGGAGATCCATGATCCTATGAGAGAGTAAGCATACGTCGTCCGCGTAGTCCAGATGTTTGAGGTGAGATTGCAGAGTCCACTGAATTCCTCCATTTCCATTTGACAAAGCTGCGTGCAGTACGTCACTTATCACCAACAGGAACAGTATTGGTGACAGTATACAGCCTTGCCTAACTCCACTTTGGATTTCAAACTCCTCTGACAGTCTACCTTTGTGCAAAACGTGACACTTGGATCCATCATATGTAGCCTTGATAATAGCAATCAATTTATCTGGGATGCCCCTCCTGCGCAAAGCAAGCCAAATAAATTCTCTATTGACACTGTCGAACGCCTTTTCAAAATCGATGAACAGCAGGTGAAGTGGTGATCGATATTCAACGCACTGTTCGATGATGATCCGCAAGGTGTTGATGTGATCCACACAGGAAGATCCAGTGCGGAAACCTGCTTGTTCGGCGTCGAGTGTGTCTTCGAGGTGGTCTTTAATTCGGTCCAATATTATCCTTGCTATTATCTTGGCTACTGCAGGCAGAACGCATATTCCTCTCCAGTTTTCGCACTGTGTGAGATCTCCTTTCTTTGGGAGCTTGACAATCATTCCTTTTTTCCACTCTTCAGGAAAGCTCTCTTAATAAGTGGGTGCAGTAGCTCGCTCGATGTCGTTGGGGCTGCTCCTAAGAGCTCTGCAGGAATACCGTCAAGTCCAACCGCTTTGTTGTTCTTCAGTGCTTTGATGGCGGTGATAATTTCTTCTTTACTGGGGGGTACGGTGCGTATTCGGGAAATTGTTACTTCGGGTAGCTCAGTGGGAACAGGGTTCACTTCACTTGTGAAAACGCGGTTTAAAACTGCAGAACAGTGTTCCCTCCACCTTATGAGCTGGTCCTCATCCGAAATTAGCAGGGATCCGTTTGTGTCTTTAACCAGGTGTTGTTTAGAGCTCTGGACACCAGTGAGCTCTTTGGTAATTCTGTAGACGGTCCTACTGTCACACCTACTAGCGGCTTCTTCTGCTTCTGTGGCCAGTGCGTTGATGAAGTTACGCTTATCACGTCGCACACTACGGTGAACTTCCCTCATCTTCATGCGGTACGTAGACTCAAGCTCGTTTCTCCCTGCTGCTGAGGTAGCTGCGATGCGAGCTTTAAGGTGTTTCCTTTCTTCGATCCTTGCCCAAGTTTCGTGGGAAAGCCAAGCACTATTTCTTCCTTGCGCCCGGCCGACTATACTTTCCGCACCGGATATGAACACATTTTTCACAGCACACCAATGATTTTCGATGGATGTGGTTTCCGTGCTGCTGATTGCGTTCAATCCTTGTGAAAGGTGGTCCCCTAGTTGTTGGCGCACTGCGGGATCCTTTAGTCTATCTGTATTAAACTTGGGCATTCGAGTGTTTCCTTGGGATCTACGAACTGCAGCTGTACGCAATCTTACGGTAGCAACCATCAGATGGTGGTCCCGGGCCATTCCCATGTCAGCACCTCTTCTGTTACGGACGTCCTGGAGACTGCTTCTAAAACGCCGGCTGATCGCGAAGTGGTCAATTTGGTTGGAAGTTGCTTGTCTGTCAGTCGACACCCAACTGACTTTGTGGCACGTCTTATGCTCGAACATGGTCCCTCCAATAACAAGGCCGTTGGCGTTGCAGAAATCGACAAATCGTTCGCCATTGTCGTTTCGGTTACCAACACCATGTTTTCCCATGACATGCCTTAGCCCAGTGTTGTCATTGCCAACCTTGGCATTTAAGTCTCCCATCACCATAACTATATCACCTCGTGGAACGCTATCATAAGCAGCACTCAGCCGGTTATAAAAGGCCTCCTTCTCCTCGTCAGAAGAGAGCAAAGTTGGGGCGTAACACTGTATGATGGTGACGCGACGTACTCTAGTCCGGAACCTGGCTTTCAGGATCCTGTCACCTAAAGGCTCCCAGGAAATTAGGCTTCTGAGAGCTGTTTTGGAAAGCAGCAATCCAACGCCAGATTCCCGAGCGCTTCCAGGTGTTTTTCCGGAATAGAATAGTACAGTGTTACGGGTTGGTGACTTGAACTTCCCCGAACCCAGCCATCTAACTTCACTTATCCCTAAGATGTCCATCCTATACCGCATGAATTCCTTCTCTAGTTGCAGGAATCTGGCATTCTGAGGACCTTCTTTTCCATTGTCAAGAAGCGTCTTCACATTCCAGAAACCAATCTTTGTCCGGGTACAATAGCCAAAAGTCGTCAACGAATTATCATTAATTATCCGAGGCGTAGTGTTGGTTTCGGTAGCGGGTTGATTTCAGTTACGGAGAATGCTAACCTCCGTAACCTATCCTAGAAAGCTAGGCCTTTTCGCACTTGTAATTTTGGCCTATTTATGTATATTGGGATACATAAATAGTTGCCCGGGGACCACCACGAGGAGGTAAAACAAGCACTTCATCGTGACTGATTGTTGCGCTACTGGCCCAGACCAAGTTCTGAGCAATCAATAGTTTCCCGATCAGGCACGATGCAGGTCGCCCCATTTTGCAAATATGCCTTCCTCTATTTTAACTCGAACAAAATGTATTATGGTTTCAATCGCGCTTCGAGTCACACGCGAATAGTTTTGTTGTAACTGAGAAAATGCTCAGATAGGCTTTTTCTCGATTTTATTTCTTTTTGGTTTTTCTCGAAAAATTTAGTTTTGCGATAGGTCTGAACTCGGCCATTAAGATTCGGCAAGTTTTGGAAGGACATCCAACAACTTGCTGAATCCTTGTCTGTGAGCGTGAGAGTAAAGTTTCGTTGAGATTCAACTACGGTGGCTTACTGCGGAGCGAAAAAGGTTTCCAGGAAGCCGGTGTGCCGTGACCGATGATCACGAAAACGAATGGCTGAATGTGTGAATCTGTGGGTGACTGGAATGGTCGAGGGAAGAATAGGTTTGTTTTTAGCTGGGAAAGCCACTCTTGAGAGAGCTAACCAAGCGAAAAGTTTATTTTTGAGGAGACGAGAAAAATTCGAAAGGAAAAAGAAAATCGAGGAAAAGTGTGATTATAAAACAAAAAAAAAGGAAAAGTCGGGGAAAATTTTTGTATAAAAAAAAGGAGAGGAAAGTGATTCGAGGAGTTAGGAAAACAATTGGAAAAGGTTCGTGGAGATAGAGGTGGAATAGCAAAAAAAAAAGATAAGTAGAGTGGACATTTTGTCTAAGTGGTTAAAATCTTTTTTTGTGGTAATTTACAATTTAGATAGTTCTTTTCTTTTGTATTCATATATAGTTCGAGTTCGTTTCATTTCATTTAAAACCCAATAATTTGTGGGACACGGGAATTTTCTTAACCGCGCGTTAACGGCCCATTTTTTTTTAATTATTTATTTTCTTTGTTTGCTTGTTTCATTTTAACGGCTAACCGTAAGCCATTTCAAATTTCTTAACTTATAACTTCTTTTATATTTGAACAAATTTTGGGTTTTTATCCTGGTTCGTCCAAGGTTTCCCAAATAAAAATAATTTTAAGACCCCTTCTGGGCATATAATCAAACTTGGTGTTTTATTTCATATTCATTCGCTTAAAATATTAGATTTGGAATTTTACTAATTAGCCTAATTAAAATTCCTGGCGCCCACCTTTTATTAGAAGTACCCCACTGTACTTGTAATAAAACCCTTCGATCGTTTTATCACTTTGATTAAAACGAATCAATTTTTTTTTATAACAAAATTCTTCCACAACAGAACCCAGCCCAGCTGAGCAGTCGTGGTGGTAGCTTTTTTTATCGTGCTACAGTTTGCATTTTTTTTCTTTCGCGTCTCTTTCGTTCTCTCCTTTCGTTGTTCTGGAGTCGAGCTGTCAAATTGAAGACAAACAATTATTCGGTGCACATCGTGTGCTTACTTTTTTTTTGTATTTATTTAATAATTAAAATTTGATTCGCGATAGTTCGAGTAACTTAATAAATAAATGAATAATAAATACCCCCTCGCGACGTGAAGAAACAGTGCAACACAGTGTCCTATGTCCTTTCTTGAGCCAATACGAATCCATCAAGCATTTAATCGTGAAAATCGAAGACACCGTTCCCCAGATATGCATTAAAAAGAGGATGATCCCTGATTTCCAATTTTCCTGAAAATTTGTCGGGATTTTTCTACAGTGTCCTATGTCCTTCCTTGGGTCAATACGAATTCATCAAGCCTAAAATTGTGAAAATCGAACGATCCGTTCTCGAGTTATGGGCGCACACACGGACGGCATTTCTCTTTTATATACATATATAGATTTGTTCTCAAACATCTATATTTTTTTTTTTTTTTTTTTTTTTTTTTTTTTTTTTTTTTTTACTTTGACTTTATTTTAGATGAAGACTTAACGCTAACAAAATTTACAATTCATAAGCAATAATTAAATAAGCGACAATTAAATAAGCAATAGCATTAAACTTCAAATAAAATAGTTAGGAACATCCTGTTGCCCATAGGCAAGAGGCGAATGTACCCTTAAGTTACAAAAAAAAAATTTTTAAAACAATTGATGGCGATCATTTATAATGTAACAAAATTATTAATATTATAATAAAGCAAGTAAAAAATCAAAATGAAGAATACAAGTAAGCAGCTCAAAAGCAAAATGAAAAATACAAGCAAGGAAACTAAACTCATTATTTTTTTTTAATTCTCAAATAATTACATGCAATAATGTATCTTTTTCACTGTAGTTCAAAGAAAATAGAAAACGCTTAATATTTCTTAGGAATGTTGGTTCGACTCTCTCGCATCTAATATATTCAGGCCGGTTATTGAATAAACGAGGTGCAGTAACTAAATAAAAGTGACAAAAGTGTGCTTTTTTAATGTTAGGTACAGTTACCAAATTCATGCCGTTGACACGCAAACTATGAGATCCATACAATCTAGCAGCCGTATATCCAGAATTTTCGAAGAATATTTTTAATACTTTATAGAAATATAAGTGCTTTAGTGGCAGAATATTAAGATTCTTGAATAAATCAAAACTTGGTGTTCTACGATTAACCCTAGCAATAATTCTGATAGCATGTTTTTGCTTGATAAGTAAAGGCTCAATTTTGTTAAAATGAGTACCGCCCCAACAAGAAAGTCCATATTGAAGCTTAGCTTTAAATAAACCATTGTATACCAATTTTAGAATAGGCAGACTACAATATAGACTAAGATGGTAGATTTGCCTAACAACTTTGTTTAGATAATTTTTTTAAGTTAGAAGTGTGGTTTAACTAACTCATCTGTAAATCTATCAGAATACCTAGGTATTTGAAACTTCCAACTCTCAATTTCAATTCTAAAACAACCATCAGAGCATAGCGGGTTTTCATTATAGGAGGTAGTGGAATCATGCAAGCAATCATTATTAAGCCGATATCTAAGACGAAAATTTATTGAAATATCTTCACAGATATTACCCCTTATGTTATAAATCATAAATTTTGTTTTGTCACTTATGATAAGTCGATGAATATAAAACCATTTACGCAGTATCTCAAGATCATTATTTATATCAATAAATAATTGGAAATCATTTTTCGAAGAATATGACAAAGCAGTACCATCAGCAAAAGCTGTGATACTGCTTAAAAATAGGATAGGGATTAAAAAAAGGATAGGGCCCAGGACAGATCCTTGGGGAACACCCATATTAATAATGGTCTCTGAGCTAATACTATCCCAAATTTTGACCCTTTGTTTTCTGTTCATTAAATAGGATTCTAACCAATCATACACGGTACCTCTAAAGCCAGCTCTATACAATTTACCAAGCAACAAAACATGCTTTAGTTATATCTATGAACAGAGATGAAGGTATCTCAGAATTGTTCAGGCTGCTATAAATTTCACCACAGAGTTTTAAAACGACACCCTCCGTAGACTTTCCAGTCTAAAGACGTATTGATAGTCAATTAAAAAAGTTTGTTTTTTTTTCAAAAAAGATAGCATTCTGGACTTCATCCCGTTTTCAAAAATTTTCGAAAAAACTGATAGGAGGGATATGGGACGGTAATTATTTAGGCTTGAGGTGACACCTGTTTTATGAAGTAGTTATACTTTTTTAGGGCATCAGCAAAAACTCCTTTTTGCAAGCTGAGATTAAAAATGAAGCTTAAAATATCAGAGTTATACTGGAAATCAAATCAAATGAATTATTTAATGACATTATGATTTTATGGATTTCTTCCGAACTAAAATTGACAAAGAAAAAACTTCTTGGTTGAAAACTAACATCAATGATAGTGTTATTACAACACCACACATTTTCAAAAGTTGGAAAATTTGATAAATTCTCACTAATGTTTGCGAAAAAATCATTAAACAGGTTTTGCAACTTTTTCAGGATCTGTCTCAGTAGAGTTTTCAGTTTCTATTATAATATTCACCTCGGCTTTATTTCTGTTCAGAATAACATTTACTATTTCCCATTCTTTTTTCGAGTTACCTAAATTCTCAGCCAGTTTATTACCACAAAAAGTGTCTCTACAAAGAGGAATTTCAGTTTTAAGCTCAAGACAAAGTTTTTTATAGAAAAACTTAAGCCTCGTGTTATTAGGATGTTTTTGTTAGACAGCCAAATAGTTTTTTTCTTTTTATATATTTTTTTTTAGTAGTGAGAAATTCATCCAAGATTTACGGCATGTTAGTTTCAAATCTTGCCTTTCCTGAACAAGAATATTATTCGAAACATGAATTTGAAGTTTGGCTAGAAAGAGGTCAAAGGCAACTGACGGATTCTCTGCTACATAAAAATCATTCCAAAACTCATATGTCAAAGCAGATTTAAGGGAAATAAAATTAATTTTTTGGAATTTTTTCGATTAAGGCTGTTCGGTCCTGGAAACAAAATTATCAAACTGAACTATACTTACTAAACTATGGTCAGTTATTTTAAAGTCAAATACATCTGCTTTATAATTCAAATTAGTATTTTTTATGTAATCTTAAGAAAATGTGATCCAAGCATGAAGTTTCTCTAGTAGGTTTATTTACTAAGGACTTAAAACCAAAGTAAGATAAAACAGCTAGAAAATTGTCAGCATCAAACGATTCAGACAAAATATCAATATTGAAGTCACCCAAGAGAACTCGGTTCTTATAACTTTGATTTTCCAAAAATATAGATAATTCATCCACAAAATCTTTTATAGTGAAAAAATGAAATCTGTACATACAAACAAAACAAAACAAAACCGAGTACTTTCAAACGTTCATATCTCGAGTTGTTAATTTTTGACAATTTTGTTTGTCATATATAACTTTCATGTATTTAATTTTAATACAAGTATTTCGCCATGACTTACCGTCTAGAAAATAAGTTTTCGACCTTTTAACACGTTCACCCTAATTTACCCTACTTAAATTTAAAATTTAAAAAAATCCCATATTTGAAAATTTTTAAATTAAATATCCTTTCATATTATATAGTTTTTGTATATCTTTATGGCTTACCACATAAGCGCAATCAGATAATTGAATAAACGCAAAAATTGACCCATACCGAATGTTCGAAATTGTACAAATCAATTAAAGGAACGAATGTTGTTAACAAATTTTATTAACAATAACAAATATCAATTACTTTTTTCACACGTATGCTTTAGTTACATACTTTTTTTATAAAACAAAAAACAGTATTAGTCAGAATAAAATTTAAAAGAAATGTAAACAAGTATTGAATTAAAAAAAAAAGAACTTAACGTTTATTAACTAGTTAGATATAAAAAGCATGTTATGACGTCTTAGAAGACATGATAATACAACTATTATTATTTTATTGTCACTGTTTTATTTTGTTTTGTGTTTTGAAATGAAAGAGCGGCTACCAAGCGTATGATAAACTATTGCACCGCGGATGTTGAAAAAGAGTGGTACCAACCGATTTAGTCAAAAACATAACAAACCCACTAGTAGGAGAAGTTTCTTACGTTGTTTTGAATATAAAATAGACTCCTTCGGTTGCATTTGAATAACTCATGGTTCATCTATGCTACGATTATATATTTTTGAAACACTTAAAAACCGACATATACATTTATTTTGTCGACTCTGGGTTTTTTCTTATGGGCATTTTCAATTTTAACTAACGATTTCTGGATGACGAAAAATTTCAATTTATTTTTTGAGAAGAAGATTTAAGAAGTTTCGGATGCCATACTTAATTATTTTTGTGGTTAAAATTTAATTGGTGAAATACTTACCTCAAGACGAAAAATAAATTCAGGACAAAACAAAACCTTCTGATGCTGTTACAAGTTATCAGCAGCAAAATTGACAAAAACACATTTTTTGAACATTTAGATTACAACATCTCGAAAACTTGAGACAGTCTATCAATTCTGAGGTTTGCTTCTGATTTAGAACGATCAAAGCATTCGAAAAAGAATAATCTAGTTTCTGGCCGCTGAAATTTCGTTCAGTTTTGTTCCCCTGATTTGTTATTCAGAATCGAGGTTTTTCTTCTCCGTCAAGATTTTTTAAAGGATTTTTACTTACAGAATTTTGTATTTATTGTCAATTAAAATCAGCAAGGTTTTTACAGACTTTAAATTACAAAGATTCAACAAGCCACATATAACAGACTGGTATCATACTGATGGTACCCCGCCAGCTGAGCGAAAAAAAAAAACGAAACTTCCGTAGAATTTCAAACTTTAGCTTTATCTCCATGGTACCAATTTATAAAATGCCACCTTTGATGTTTCACCATACTTATACTGGTCGATAACTTTCTACCATCATGTTATCTATAATTTTTTACTTTTTCTTTGAAAAAATCATAGTATTCTTTTGAAAAAGGTCATCACTTGCATATTGAGTTTGTAAGTATGTATGTATATGTGCTTTTATATATACATATATATTAACTATAAAAATGTCATTGATTCGTAGTACTATCTCTGCAAGAAAGGAGGACATTAAATACTTCCCTAAAGAGAGTTGAATCTGGAAGAGGTGCGATGCAATGGCGATGTAACGAAAAAACACAGGAAAAGCATAAAAATCATTCCTTGAGATAGATTGTGACGAAGTGATAAAACTTTAAGACATCTCCTTACACACACACACAATCCCATACATACCTACATCTGTACATGCATATGGAAGAAAATAGCTACGTTGGTCCATTGAAGCGGCATGCAGTGCAATTTAATACCGTCATCATCTTCCTACAAACACAAACCCTCATATTGTCTATATAGAGTTTTGAGTTTTTCCCGCTTTATTTTTTTTTTTATTTTTTGTTGTTGTTGCTACTATATAGCTCTCGTCTATATGATGTCGTCCTTCTGTCCTGCTATCCCACTAAGTAAACTCTCCTTTTTTGTCAATTTTTTTTTTTTTGTTGTGTTCATCTTTAGGATAACTTAAGGAACATTGTAGCCATATCCATGGCGAAGTGGTGCACTTTGTCCAGCACCCAGAGAAGAAGAAGCTGTAGCATCATATTGAGTCTATGTGAAAGTGCACATCGGATGCATTATCCTCCTTTTTCTTGGCCATGTGTGTGCTTAGAGCTCCTGCCGCCACCATTCAAATGTTGATACACTAGCTCTTCTCTGTGATGCTGAGCGCTCCCGCCTGAGTGCCTCAATGCCTCACGCTGAATGGATGGCGTATTGATGATGGATCGTTTTTCATCTCAAAAACCTTCGCTCTTTTCCATATATATCACCATAAATACATATAACCATACAGATATACATATAAAGAGCGCTGTCCTTTTTCTATCGCATCTAGCCACTGTCCTCATCTTGACGGTTGGTTGGTTATAGTAGTCTTCAGCTCTCTTCTTTCTTCACTTTAAAGCGTCTTTGTTTTAATATTGGCGGAGAAGAGCCAGGACTTACCAATACAAACACTTTCAAACCTACGCTTAAGTAGTTTTAAATTGTAAGTTATCCGGGCGAAATGTAGACGTATATCTTTTCTTTTTTGTATAAACTATCGTCGATATGTATGTACGTTTTTATATCCTAGGTATATCCGGAAATACGATGTTTTCAATAAGTGAATGATGGTAAAATATTAAAGTCAGTAGTTCTTGTCGTTAAGTAGGTGGTAGGTACTTTTGGTGAAAAATAATGTGAACAATTTAAAAATAAAGTTGGTATCAAGTGGCTGTACAGGAATTGTTATAGATTGTTTCAAAAAAAAAATTGGAATGTTGTGTTTGCGCTATTCAACACCAGGTGGAACTGAAATATTTTCTTTAAGTTGAGTGTTGATATTCTTTTGTATAATTTTAAATAAAAAGTAGAATGCTTATGGATTTCAAGATTGACTCTGGAGTTGTGGTAAAACCCAAAACAATAATAACCAAAAGTAAGCAATAAACATTCATGAACTCAATGCATATCAACCTACATATGTTTATGTTGAGAATGGTCAGCCGTCACCAAGCGATACCATCTGGTGTTGACCTGATCGTTGTTACACATTATCATAGTCGGTCGCTATGCACCAAGTGCATTACAATATTTGTTTATATTGATTTTTGTTTATGACTGCACTTACATATATGATTCACATTGACTGAGCAATTGGAATGCCTTTAAGGAAATGCAACGAAGGTTTATTTTGTCAAATAGACATTTAATTCTTACGTCATGTGAAGAGGTGTATTTGTAGGTCATAGGCAAAAGTCAATTCATATTCTAAGAGTGTGATAAATATATATTGAAAGATTTATGAAATTTGGTTAAATTATTTTAAGTAAAATAGGAAAGATTTTTGAGAATAAATTTAGTCTTGTTTTACAATTACATAGAACATGACTCATTTTCATTTGCGGCTGGAGAGCCCAGATAACACTCAATGTAAATCGTGCATTTTAAATGCTCGGAGATATAAGCGGCTCTTGAAGCTAAGAAAAACCATCGATATCTCGTAACCAAACAACCCTTACACTGGACCATTTGATATCTACAAAATCTAACCCTGAAAGCAAAAAACAATAATTCTTTACATTTTTCTTTCACAAATTATTAGAGGGCGTAGTGACCAAGATCATTCCTTACTCATTATGGAACGTAAAAATAAGGATCAGGTACTGAGTCAGATTCAGAGTAATGGAGAAGAGGGTACAGAAAATCACATGAAAATTCTTGTATTTTCAGAGTTCCCAAGTTGTATCATAAGCAGTGTTCCCATAACGCCATTATTAAGGCTAGATCTAGCATTATAGAGAAGAGAAAAGCATTATGAAATTTTAAAATTATGTTAAATGCTTTTCTGGCATTCTTGTTTTTATTTTTTGCATTCTTGAATGCTTTCGAATCATTGATTTGATATCATATTTAGAAAAATATATTTAAAAAAATTAGAACCTTAATAACTAAATTTTTTTTTAATTTTTTTAACCTTAATAACGTCAAATCACGGTAGCAGCCCGTAGCGTAATAGTTAGTGCAATCGACTGTCACCCTGGAGGTCTGGGTTCGTTTCCCAGACTCGTCCACCTAAAACTAAAAAGTTTTTTTTCAGGGCTACTGCCTCTTGCGAGGAATTGACAAATCCTCCAAGAGTATCACTTGTCACTAATAAGTGCTTCTCGTCTAGCCGTTCGGATTCGGCATAAAATTGTAGGTCCCTTCCATTCACGTCGACAGGCGCACACAGGAATGGTTGCGAGTTGTTAGTCACTAGGCCCTGGTTCTTCACGAGCCGTTGTGCCACCCAATTTATTTATTTTTATTTTATGAGAAAAAAATGTGCCAAATTGAAATTTTTATTTTTCTAAAAATAATTATTAAGTCAATTAGCTTTACTTTGGCATCAAAATAATAATTTATTTTTTCTTCAAATCTCTCAAAATTGACAATTAGAATTTTCAATGATGGTTTTCAATGATAGCTTTGACTGGCCCCTTATTTAAAAATAGTTTGCTGTAAAAGTTCCTATTACCTATTTACATTATAAAGTTGTTATTTTTTAATTAATTTTGCTTTGTTTTCGTTTTTCTGTTATTATAAGGAGATATTACCTATGTACATATGTATGTTATGTATTTATGAGAAAACAAATATTTCAATCATCGATATGGACGTTTTTCTACATGGATTTTGAAATCTAGCATTTTGTTTTTGGAGCTCCCGTACGATCTGGCATTATAAAATTTTAAATCTAGCATTATGAAATTTGAGATTACGGCAAAACTGATCATAAAATACCCGTTTTCAGCCTCTGTCTTAAAACTATTAGGAGCATTGAATATTAAAAACATAAATTCTTTAAAAACTAGGTATATTTTTTTCCACACATTTTGACAAAAATACAATTAATTACATACCTACATTTTTGAAAAAAAATTAGGTTGGTATATATTTTTTTTTTCCAAATTTTGAGTTTTAAAATTTAATTTTTTGAAAACTATTCACTAAAACTTTTTTTAAAAAGCAAATAAAATGGTAAACACCTGGCATAGCGTTTTAAGTGCTGCCATTGTTTTTTTTTTTTCAATAGTTTTTTTCGTCATCATGAAATTGCGCTTCCCGCCTAGGCAGGGTGGAATTTCTAACTTTTCCTGTATTATAAACACTTCAAATGTAGTATATCGCTAACACCATTTCTTAAAGAAATCGAAAGTTGAACATGTCTAAGTTGATGGCAGATCATGAGAGAAAATATGGCAGATGTCATAGGCAAAAGTGAGGTTAGGTTAGGAGCGGTGTGCTGTGCACAGCCTAAGCTTTTGTGTTTACGGGGGCCTATTGGTCCATTGTGGTCCCCTTATAAATAAAACAAAGATGTTCCTAACTAATGGTTCACATAGACTAGTTTATTTTGTAAACCAGTCTGTTTTTCTATGAATTTTCTCATATTTGCCATCGATACCTGCGCTAGATCGTCTTGTTCTCCAACAAACCTGTTTCCGAAGTACCGGGGGCAATTTGTTTGCCTATTCTTGTGGCCAATGTGCAAATGGCGCAATGACCCGTTAGTACACCTATCAAGATTCTAATTTTCTTTTTAATCAGCGATAAAATATAATAAGTTTCCTTTTCATTAATTCTAGGCCATTAACTTCTAGAGATAACGCAGTCGTTCCTGGAAATTCAGGAGTTATTGACTTGCTCTTTCGTTACTAGGTCAATTTTCCTTTTAATAACGCCGATCGGGATTTCAGGTCCCGTAAATAATTGTCTACTACTGTTTCTGTTGGATAATGACCCTTTCCTTGCCAGTTCATCTGCTATATCATTCCCTTCTTTAGTGCTATGTCCAGGAACCCAGCAGAGTTTGACTTGTTTGGAGTTACAAATATTTTCCAGTACGCTTTGGCATTTTGCTACTGTCTTGTATCTTATAGTCCCACTGGCTAATGCTTTGATAGCAGCTTGTTGTGTGAGTTTATATGATTCTCAAATAATGAGAAGTTCACAGAACACCCCTACCCCTGTTCTTTCTTCCATTTTTGACCCATCGGAATCGGATACCTTGTTCACTGATTACTGAGTTAGGTTCTCATCCATGTCTTTCGGGAATTAAAATGGAGAAGTACCTAGATATTTTAAAATCTATTATGGGTGGGTACGTAGTCAGTTTTCACATCAAGTTCAGCCACTGTGTCAGACATTTGCAAGAAAGACCCATGACAATAGGTGCTGTGCTTTCAAGAGCTCATTTCTTTAGGTCGAAGTGCACTTTTAGCTGCTGTGCATCTTATGTACTCGTCCAGTGCTGGAAGATTTAGAATAATTTCCAGCCCTGCTAGTGGCGTAGCGTAGGACCCTGTACCCCCATTATTCTTATGCAAGCTATACTCATAGGCAAAAGTTAAATGCTAAAACAAAAATCAGGCTTTGACAGTTTTAACATTAATTACTTACTTAATTTTGATGGCGCTCACAGCCAAGGATGGACTACGACCTCAACCAACAAGCCCTTCCAGCCAGCTCTGTCCCTAGCCAGCCGCTTCCTAGCTAGACCTCAACCAAGAAATTTGTTGAGGTCGTACTCCACTTGTGCCAGCCACCTATTATAGGTTCTTCCTCTGCTGCGTACACCATCGGGGTTGGATTCGAAGACTCGTTGGGCAGGTGCGTTCTTGTTCATACACTTCACCTATCCCAGCTATCTCAGCGGCTGCATTTTCAGCTTTTTAACCAGGTCAACGTCGCTGTATAGCCCGTTTAGCTCGTCGTTGAATCTTCTCCCCCACACTCCTTCGATACACACCGGACCAAAAATCACACGAACAATCTTCCTTTCAATGCATCCTAGCAGAATTTCATACGATTTTTTCAATGTCCAGGCTTCTGCCCCATAGAGCAGGACCGGGATGATTAGGGTCTTGTCTAAAGTCTCCTTGGTTCTCTGAGAGAGGACCTTACTACGTAAATGCCCTCTTAGACCGAAGAAACATCGAATGGCAAGAGTAATTCTTCGTTCGATCTCTACACTGTATCATTTTGTAATGTTAAAGTGGAGCCCAGGTAGACAAAGTTCTTGACGACTTCGAAGTTGTACCTATCCATCGTAACGTTTTGCCCAATCGACAATGTTGATATTCTTTTCTCGATGACAGCATAAACTTCGTCTTGTCCTCATTAACCGCTAATCCCATTTTAACCGCCTCCGATTCAATGCTCGCAATTGCGCCTGTCACAACTCGCTTCGTTCTGCCGACAATGTCTATGTCGTCTGCATACGCAAGCAATCGACCGGACTTTTGATAAACTGTACCGCTGGTGTTGACTTGTGCGTTACGTACAATTGCTTCAAGAACGATGTTAAATAGGTTGCCTGATACCGCGTCGCCTTGCCTCAATCCTTTCTCAACATCAAAGGATTCGGTGGTGTTCTTACCGATTTTGATGGAGCAGTGAGATTTCTCCATCGTCATCCTGCACAAGCGGACGAGTTTGGCAGGGTTGCCGAAATATGACATGGCTCTGTATAATTCTTCCCTTTTCACGCTATCATATGCGACTTTAAAATCGATAAAGAGATAGTGTGTATCGATCTGTAACTCCTGGGTTTTTTCTTAAATCTGTCGGAGTGTGAACATTTGATCGAAGGTTGACTTGCCTGGGCTAAGACCACACTGATAGGGGCCGATGGGATCGTTGACAAAATATTTTGAGCGGTCACACAGGATAGCCGACAAGATTTTATAAGCGACGTTTAAGAGACTAAGGGCCAGTTTGTCCACAGCTAATTATCTTTAATCCATGATAAGCGGAGTTGGTCATGGATTTCACTAATCAGCCAATTTTGGTTGATTAGCGTTAGTTAATTAAAGCCTGAGAAAGTCACAAACTAAATTCAACCCAATGTGAACAAACTGCCCCTAATTTATCTGTAGTTGGTGTATTTCAGAGCATCTCCTTTTTATGGAAAGGGCACTATATAACGAGGTTCCATTCATCGTGCATATTTTCATCCGACCAAATTTTGCAGATGAGTTGGTGTGTATAAGGTATAATTTATTACTAACCGCAGTCTGGTGAAAGATCCGAAAATATTCATCTTATAAAAAATTTTGATTGGATGACATTTTAAACAGAACTCACGTATTTAATCAAATTCAAAAGATATCAATTTAAGGATGTCTACACAATTGAAGAGAAAAACTAGTCATTGCCAATTTTTTTTAAATGAATTGCCACTGTCAACCATTTGATTTTTGTACCTATAGACATTTTCCCTAAGGAAATTCATCAATTAAAAGAGACGTAGTAAAATTATAATTAAACTCAATCAATCTATATATAGGTACATCAGATATGTAAGTTATGCCCAAAAGGCCTCAAACTGAATTAGCTACATATTTATTTGTGAACTTTATTATTATCGAATGCGAGGGGCAAAAAGGATACCTATACATCACTATATACACAACATTCTAGTGTAGGAGATGAAATCATCATCATCTCACGTTTCTCTATCCTTTCATCGTCAACATCAACACTTCGTTTAACGTATTCTCCTCGTATGGCTACGTATAAAGCATCCTGATGGTCAGCACTCTATAGTTCTGTGTGAGTTAAAAACTAAGGGCTTGAGACATAGGATTGAACGCATTTATGTAACCAATGCCACAACATCTGATCTCTAATGGATTGCTTGATTTATATCCATCTTATCCTATATAGAAAGTGCAAAAGAGTAAAGAATTTCCTCAATATAATCTTCGTGGCCAATGGTTCCCAACGCCAACGCCAACGAATGCAAAGTAAATTTTCGATATTCGATACATTTTTTTTTTGCTTTTACTTTTTTTCCTGCAGTTTGTGGTTTCTTTGTGAAAGTGATGGAAAAATAACTAAGAGTCAATTTTTGCCATCCCCCGCTAACAGAAACCAATCTAGAGGGTGTTAGTTGTTGTTGGGATGAGAAAATGGGTTTAGGTTAAGATGGGAAAATTTCTATATAGGAATTTATAGAAGGTGATGATGGCATGTGGAATGCGAATGTAATACAAGAAAATTATAAAAAGCAAAAGGAGTGCAGCATGATGCTAGAGAAAGCCATCCATTAGAAGGATATGTGAACCTACATACCTATGTAGGTATGTATTATTTTATTTGTATCTATCTATGAATTAAAATAAGATTCAGGGTGAAAGTTAATGCACATATCGATTTTTTTTTTTTTTGAAATACATATCTATACCTATCGAAAGGCGCACACACGAATGGTTGCGAGTTGTTAGTCACTAGGCCCTGGTTCTTCATGAGCCTTTTGTGCCACCCGATTTATTTATTTTATTTTTAACTAGGATAGATAGATTAAAGTTATTTTTTATAAGGAAATAATAATGTATGTTCAATAATTAGGTACTCCTTTTCTATAAGAATATCAGAAAGAAATCCATGTGTCCAACTAACTTCTGTTGGAAATCTTTAAAGTTGAGTGTTTTTGAAGTTCAGAACACAAATCGTTTAGAAGTACTGCAAATTCAAAATAGACAATAATTATGATTGTGTGGTGTTATGGTGTCTGCAGTGCGTATGTTTCTTACTACAATTTATGCTTGCCTTTCTTTTCCATAAAATTTAAAATTATTGCATTTGATATTTTAATTTGAAAGGCATACACTAAAAATTATAAGTTACTTTCTACTAATATGGCCTCCTCATTTCCTCAAGCTTTCATTACTTTTTGAGCTCGGTTTTAGTCATCAAACTTTATCATAAAATCACACTTGTAATCAACACTTATTGCCACTGTTTTGGTTCTTCAATCCATTTTTTGAACGTAGTTTTTGAAAATTGTCCATAATTGTTGATAAGGCTCAAATCAAGCTTCAAAGGAGATTTCAATAGTTAATTTTTTTTATTAACTAATTTATTTTTATAGAGATACCTAAATTTCCTGATCCTTTAACTGTTATTCAAATTCATAATAATTGTTCACGGTGGCGTATACGTACTTTTTTTTATTTTTTGTTAAATTTTTAATACTTTGTATTTAATTCTTCTATTCGATACTTTTCAAAGCAATCAACTTATTCACTTTTATAAAAATCACAGCAAAAAGATACTGTGAATTTTATTATTCTAGGGGAATTTGTTTAAATTCGTGCACCCAGAAAATAAATACCCGTGGTCAGGTTTTTTGTAATAAGAAGATGAAGAAATTTAAATATTAAAATATTGAAATTACTTCTGTTTTAAGCGGAGTGGAGGGCGAAACACAATTATTTCTGGAGTTGAGGTCACTTGAACTTTTTAATTGAATTTTATTCATTCACTCCACTTAAAACAGAAGTAATTTCAATATTTTAATATTTAAATTTCTTCATCTTCTTCTTATTCACTTTTGACATTGAATTTTTGTACAACGAGGAGTAAGCCCAGTGGGACTGACCAGCAGAAAATCGGGGAATCCAGTCACACATAAATAAGCCATCTTTTATTTATTTTTTTTTTTTGAGGCAATAGGGTTCAAAATCGCCACTTTTTCAAGCCTTTGCTAACCCTTGCTAGCCCCTTGCCAGAATCTATGTAAAACTCTCTAGTGCCTTGTCGAAAACTATATTTTTTTTTCTGCGCGGGTAGTCTTAATAGTATTTCGAAACCTTAAAGCCATTTTCGAAATGAAAAACTTTTTCATAACGATTGTATGGCAGGTACGTTTTTAACCTATTTGACCGATTTGGATCAAATTTTCGAATTCCGTCTTATAATACTCTAGACTATTTGAATTTTTAGCATAATTGGACAATTTTTGACTTAATTTTGGAGTGCTTCAAAATAACTTAGTTTTTCAAATTTTTTTTTTACTCATGGTTAGATAGCAACTCAAATATAACATACGTAAATTTTAAACTAATGGGGTCAAGTGGAAAATTTTATAACAAACAAGAATATAGTTGATGGGTTTTTCGTAAGTTGCATATTTCCAAAATTATTAAGGAAAATGTCCGAAAAAATAGTGTGATTTTAGCGTTTTTTTCGCTGTTGCATTTTTCATGCAGTCAGCACAGGTTTTTCGAAGTTGCAAACTTAGCCACAGACTACTCTAAGATGCCCCAACAACATTTCAAAAATGCAGAACTACATCGCGTTTTGCGAATTTAGACCTTTTTTGTAATTATTGACTGGGCTAACAAGACCATTATATGAAAAGAAAAATAAATATTTTGTCTTCTTAAAAATAAATGCATTCACAACTTTTCTTTTATTTTGTACTTGCGATATACATACGTACTACGTAGTATATAGGGAAAGTTTAGGATACGTGCAAAAAAAAAACGAGAAAAAAGTAGGTCTCGAAATTCTGTCTGTCTCTCCGTCTGTCATCTATCCGTCTGTCTGTCTGTACCTCGACCTGCAGCCTAAACGGCTGAAGCGATTTTATTCAAACTTTGGACTTAAGGTTCTTATGGGATTCCCTAGAGGGGAAATTGAAATTTTTGTTTAGCTCAAAAAATAACAGTACCTACCATACAACCAATATACAAAAATTGATTTATTTCAAAAACGGCTCTAACAATTTTGAAAAAAAAAAAAATTATGAGCTACTATAATTACAACAGTTAATATTTTGGTAGGAAAAAAAAATTGTATAACAGTTATTACCGGTACCTGTCATAGAACCGTTTTTTTTGGTTTTCAAATTTCTCGTTAACAGCTACAACAATTTTTTTATGTAAGAGGTGCTTTATAATTCTAACAATTTTGCATATACATTTTTTTAAAAAAAATATTTTTTGGATTTTTTAAAAAATATTGAATTTTTTTTTGAAAATTCAATATCTTGAAAACGGTTTAATGATTTTTTTTTTTTAATTTTGTAAAAAACTTAATTTTATTAAATACTAAAAGTTGGCATACCAAATTTAATATTTTCAAATTTTCAAGAATTTTCGTATACCGTATAACAAATTATTAAAAAAAAATAAAAACGCTCTAACGATTTTAAAATTATTTATCAATAGGGCTCGGATTTCCATGCAAATGATGTTTTTATCACAACAATCTGAAGCCTAAGACCAAATTATCTTTACGAATCATGTGATTTCCTTCAAAATGGAAAATGGCAAAATGCATATTTTTATTATAAATGCATATTTTCATAATAAATGCATTATTTGAGTGCATATTTTCATATTGTTTATTCATAATTTTCAATATAGTATCAAGTTTTTAATTGTGACGAAAAACCTAGGGGAGGTGTTGGTTTAATAGATGAGGAACATGGATAGAAGCAGTTACTTAATATGCAAAACATTTTTAAGAGATCAAATGCGATGGTGATGAAATTGTTTTTATTTGCTCAAACTATAATTTTCTATTTGGCACGATCACAAACCTTGAGGGTAGGAGCATATTGGAAAATCGAATCGATTTAGTTGATGGAAATTTTTGCAAAAAATAATTCTTTTAAATGCTCTATTGGTGCAGTTATAAACAAAAAATAAGACTGTTTTTTGAGATAAACCAAGGCTATTGTAAATTGTAAACTAAAAGCAAATAATAAGTCGAATTATCTATCTATCTATCTATCTACCAAGGCTATTCTACAAAGAAAAAGAAAATGGTAAGTACGTTGGACTGTCACACTGGAGATCTGACTTCAGTTCCGAGCCTTGTCCACATCAAAACTAAAAAGTTTTTATCAGGACTACTGCCTCTTGCAAGGAATTGACAAATCCTGCAAGAATATCACTTGTCATGAATAAGTGCTTCTCGTCTAGCTGTTCGGATTCGGTATTAGATTGTAGGTCCCTTTCCATTCCTGTTGACAATCTTACGTCAGATTGAATTCAATTCCTTTTAAAAACTTAATAAAAATATTTTTTTTTAATTTTTTTTTCTAAGAAAAATAACCTAAAACAATGTTTTTAAGTGCATATTTTTTTTTACTGCATATTTTCCATTTTTAAGGGCATATTTTAAGCGCATATTTCCGATTTTTAAGTGCATGAGAATCCTAGCCCTATTTATCAACCAAATCAGATAGCATACTTTTTTATCTCTATCTGTTTAAGCTGTTAAATAAAAATTATATTAATTTGTAGTAGGCAATAATTTATATTTTTTTTAATGATATCATAATGTTATAGAACCACTATATATGCACAAATGCACATTGTCAATTTTAAGCTATCTTTAAGTTGTTAGCTAAGAGAGCAAGTTTGTGCGATCCAGTCGTGCCCATTTTTTTTTTTTTTTTTTGATGTCTTAATTTTAAATTTCGCTGTAGAATTTAAAAATATGCGCAAAGAAAAATGTTTGCAAAATCTTTTACAGATAGATAGATAGATAGATAGATAAGATTTATTGTTATTTTTCTTGTTTATATTACAAAATCAGTTTACAAAAATCGATAAGCATGGCTTTGCCGTCTGCCTGATTGACATTAATTTAAACAATTAATAACAAGTAAGTTTCCATATTTCAAGAATAAATATAGGAAAAATAGGAAAATTTTAAATATTAAAATATAAATTTTTTTTTTTTTTTTGTTTGTTACATACATTATGTTAAAAATCTTCATTTACAATTTGATTTCTATACTTTATTGCTGCTTTATAGAAATAAAAAAGTTGTTTTATGTCGTTTTCACAATTAAGATGTTCAAAAACTTCTTCTTCTGACATGGTGTCTCTTCCAAGGAAATTTCTTCGGAATTCTTTTAGAATAGGACATCTACCAATGAAATGCTTAACATCTTCCCTCTCCGATAGGTTGCAGAGACTGCAATAAATTGGTAAATCAGGACGATGCGGGATATAATTAAGCCGTAAAAGCTCTCCTCTCATTTTGAAAATCGACGAAATCATTTCAAAAGTGTTTTCATTGTGAAAATAATTCCTTTCGCACAAATTATGGTTTAGTACACTATATATTGCTCTATGTACGGATGACGAAGCTGAATTTAAACAATCAGCTCTGCATTGTTCATCTACTTTTGATATAAGATTGTAGAGTACCTCTTTGCTGTATCTTCCATTTTCATGCATAAAATTGAACTCCAATCCGCAGTACGTTGCTAGCTCCTCCAATTTCTTATACCATAAGCTTCTCCGTTCTATTGTCTTCATTGCAATTATTTTAGGTAGCCTATCCTCCGGAAGTTCTAAGACATTAATAATATAGCTCAGGTGCAGTTTGAGAGTTTTTATGAAAAGTGGTGACAATCCTGTTTCAATATTTATCATATAGTTTGGCGTAGTGCTGGGCAGATTGAAGCATTTTTTAATAAAGTATCTCAGCAGTTTTTCCACAGTTTCATACTGACAATACCCCCACGCTTGTGCTGCGTACATCATTACCGACTCAGATACCGCTTGAAAAACTTTGTACTTAACACTATGGTCAACTAGGTGGTTTGAAAAACATCTCTTCCAGGTAGCAGATATGGCACTTTTAGCTTTTACTAGTTTCTCTTTTAAGTGAGGTTCCATACTAAGATTACTTGTTATCGTCAATCCGAGATACCTGTAGGAGGTTACAATTTCAATGGGTTGTCCATTCAGCTTCCATTTTTCGTTGCTACAAAGTCTTCCAGAACCCCTTTTAAAGATCATTATTTTTGATTTTGACAGATTCACCGTAAGATTCCATAATTGGCAGTATGAATCCAAGCGGTTAATCATAAGTTGCAAAGTATCTGGCGAACATGCGAATAGCACAACATCATCTGCGAATAATAAGGCTTTTAACAGAACACCGGCTATATTTATGCCTCCTGGTAGAAATTCTGTGAGATCATTGATGTACATTGCAAAAAGATACGGGCTTAACGTGCAGCCTTGTCTTACTCCCGCCGTTGTCTCAAACCATTCTGAAATCTCGACTCCACTCCACACAGCTGATTGGTTATCCTCATAAAGATTTTCGAGAACCCTACCAAACTTATGACTCATTCCTGCGTTGTACATCTTGTAAAATAAAGCTCTTCGGTCGATATTGTCAAATGCAGCTTTGAAATCCACGAAAAATGCGTATAATTTCTTTTTTTGTTCTAAAAATGTTCCAGCGATGTTTTGAAGTACAAAGATATTGTCTACCGTTGAATATCCATTTCGAAATCCAGCTTGACATTCTTTGATCAGTTTATTGCTTTCAATCCAATCTGTCATTCGATAATTTAATAGTTTGGTAAAAACCTTATACGCTGAATTCAGAAAGGATATTCCTCTATAGTTATTCGGATCCGATGAATCTCCTTTTTTATGAATGGGAAATATAATAGCTCGTTTGAATTCATGTGGTATAAGGCCTGTTTCCAATATTTCGTTAAAAATATCCGACATTTTCTGAATGAATCTGGTCGTCGCATACTTAAGGAATTCTATTGAAATCCTATCAGCTCCCGGCGCCTTTCCGACTTTGAGTTTTTTCAAGACATTGCTCACTTCTTCCAGTGTAATTGGTGCATCTAATATTTCATTTGTAGAGAAAGGTGTTGCGTATTGAAACGGTACAAGCGTAGCTGATGGGTTCAAAAGAGATCCAAAATGGTTCATCAATGTTTTAGCGTCTAAATGTATGCCAATTTGCGGTGCCTTACCGTTAAATTTATTTATTGCAATCCAAAACTGTTTAGTGTCTTTACAACAAGTAAGTTTAAGAGCTTCGTTTTCCATATATCTCTTCTTTTTATTCTTGCACATCTCTTTGAATGCTTTGTTTGTTTGAATGTAAAGCGTTTTGAAAGATTGGTCACCGAATTTCCGAAAAACCTTGAGCCATCCAAAAGATCTTTGCCTCGCCTTTTCGCACTCAGCGTCGAACCATTTTTCCTTATACGCTATCTTTTTTGTATCACCCTGTCTGATCGGTGGGCAGGACATTTTAATAAGGTTTTCGATATCGGTTAAATTGTATTGTAGATCTGGGTTTAAATAGAGTTCAAGATTGAGTCTATACTGAGTTGCATTGACTTCTTTCCACATTAATTTTGGGGGTAGTTGTATGGGTCTTGTGTCTTCACTTTCAATCGGAACAGTGATGAACTGCACCGTAATGGGCATGTGGTCTGAAAACTGTTCGGTCAAAACTTCAAAATCACTTATCAAAGATATCCATTCACCTCGTACTAAACAGTAGTCTATGACTGAGCAGCCTTGTTGGCCTATGAACGTATGCTTTCCACTTGAATCCGATCTACTTGTACCATTTAAAATACGAAACCCAAATGAATCACATAACTCCAATAATCTTACACCTTTTGCATTTTTAGTTCCGTCTTCAGAATTTCTTGTTTTCCCTGCGAATTGATTTTCTCTTCCTTCTTCACTTCCTATTCTAGCATTAAGGTCTCCTATGATCATTATATTGTCGTATTGACTGCTCTCAATTATTTTATATATAACACTGAAATCTCTTTCCCAATGATTGCAGTTAACGTATGTTGGCAGTATAATTAATTTGGTTGAACCCAAAGATATTTTCAAAAGTTTTATTTCTTCTATAGTTTCAAATTTAAATGAAATGTGGTTTAAATTATTTTTTTTATATCCAAAGAAGCATCCTCCACTTGCTCTTACAGTTAAAAATAAGTTCCAAAGCTATGTAATCACAGAGGAAAAGGCTATGCCTATACTTTTTTTTTGTACTGGCACACAACAGATTATAACATTTTTATTCGAAATACACTCCTCGTCAACTGAATACGCACAAACATTTTTGAATATATTTTATCCATTTTTTCCAAACAGTGATGGTTATTATGCCATCTGTTGATGGTAAAAATTTTCGTAACATATAAATAACAGAATTTCAAAGTTTTATCCAAAAACAACCGTGAGTTTTTCCTTCAACCACTTCCAAAGTGTAACTTATGCAAAGTAGAAGTTTTTTTTGAGTCGACTTAATAGGTACAAAAATTAAAATTGGTATTGGAATGGAATGAAACAAGTTTTTGTTTAAGTTTAGTAGTGGGTACTTCCACCTTTATTTTTAATTACTTCGTAAATTCGATCCGGCATGGAATCGTATAGCTTTTTAATGTAATTTAACGAAATTTCGCTCCACGCTAATTTGATTGCAGAAATTAAGGTTTCTTTGTCTTCGAACTGACGACCACCCTCATAAACTTTGCGTACTAACCACCCCCAAACATTTTCTATGATGTTTAGATCAGGTGAGTACGGCGGCCATTGAAGCAACTGCACTTGTTGCTCCTCTATCCATGTTTTTATTATGCGCGCTGAGTGAATAGGCGCATTATCATGTTGGTAGGTCCAGTTTATGGGTCCAAAGATGTTAGAAAATTTAGGAAAATTTCTTTCCAAAATTACTTTATACCCAGCTGCTGTCATTCTTGATGTTACAACCTCGAGCTCAACTGTTCCATAATAACTGACTGCTCCCATATCATGACACCTCCTTCACGACTATGATGGCGCTTTAAAAATCTTTTTTCTTTTCTTAAGTCGTGAAAATAGAAGTTGAACCCATCAGGGCCATCGAAATTAAACTTTTTTTCATCTGAAAAAACCACGTGATACCATTCTTTTTTCCAACTCATGTGAAGTCTTGAAAAATCTAATCGCAACATTTTCCGTCTCTCGTCAAGTGGTGGTTTTTTCTTAAGTTTCATTCGTTTAAGATGGCTTGAGTTGTTGATTACTCTTAATACTGTTGAGCAACTTGCGTTTACACCGACTTTTTGTTTTATTTTTGCCACAGAATCAGAAGAATTTGATGCACATCTTAAAATTCTTCGTCTCTCAGCTGCTGTTGCTGCTGTTTTCTTACCTCCCTTTATGTTTTTGCCGTATGCATCTTTATTTTTCAAGTAAGAATAAACAACATTAAAACTTCGGCCAACTTTATCAGCTATTGCACCTCCAGTTAGGCCTTGGTCTCTAAGTAAATCGATTTTAGCTTTTTCAACACTGTTAAGACACGTAGATCTACCCATTTTTCTTAAAATTTGAAATCAAGAATTAAATTTTACTGAAAACACTAAAATCGTTAATTTAAACTGTCAAGCACTCCAAAAAACTTATAAACAACGAAGAAAATGGCGTTGTACCTATTCAGTTGACTAAAAAAAAAACTCCTACTTTGCATATAAAACACTTTGCAAGTGGTTGAAGAAAAACTCACGGTTGTTTTTGGATAATTCTTTCGGAATTATCTGCTTAACATCTTAAGGGAATAGTAAGCATCAACAGATGGCATAATAACCATCACTGTTTGGAAAAAATGGATAAAGTATATTAAAAAATGTTTGTGCGTATTCAGTTGACGGGGAGTGTATTTGTAAGTTGGTTGTTTAAAGCCGATAGATCTTCATATTTATGCAAGTTTAATGAATTAATCATGAAGCACTTTTTTCCTCCAAACGAAAAAATTTGAATGCCCTTTCTCAGATCGCAAATAAGAGTCATCGATATTTTTGTATTATTTAACTCTCATGTTGTGGGTGTTATTTTTTGTTTGATGGAAAAAATGTCAATTAACCAAACGTAATTAATTGTTTGATTCTTGATATAATACATTTTTACAGGTATCAAATGTCATGTTGTTGGGGGAGATGATGATGATGATGCTGATGATGATGGCAGGGCAGTGTGGGGTCGTTATGTGCTACAACACTCCAAAGGAGTCCAACGAAAAAAAAAAAACAGAACAAGAAACAAGGTAAAAACATTTGTATCAAATAAGCTCAAAAAAAATCGACTCTTGTGTGTATATATAATATGTGTGTGAGTAGGTTAGTGAAAAAAAGAAAACTCATGACAGAGACGGAAACGGATATCTAGACCATTCGTACAGAAGTTAATTAAGAATTTAATTTGATTTTTTTTTTGTTTCATTATGAGTTAAGTTTCTCCTGGGGGTTGGTTAAGTGATGGAAGGAAAATAAAAGATTACAATTGCTTCTGTGTAGGATAGGATAGGATAAAAGTGTGACATATAATAAAATGAAATATTGCTTAAAGTTTATTAAGTAAATTAAATACAAATTAAAATTAAGTTACTTTTATTTTATTAATACATATGTATAATCTTGCTTATTAAATAAAGTGATTTTACAACATAACTGTTTTAATTTCAATTTATTTATTAAAGTATAATAGTTGTATCACAGAAAGAAGATACAGAATCCTTTAAGTTACTCCAAGGCTAGGTAAACGATTACAATTGAATAATATGTAGTAACTAAGTGAAAAAATGAATGTAAATATGACTTTATGATATAGGTATCTACATAATTAAAAATATATGGAAATATTTCTGTTTATATAAAATAATATTTCAAAAAATTAATATTTTATTGAAAAGAAAAAACATTAAAAAAAAACAATAGTGGAAGAAAAAAAATCCATAGGTAAATAAAATAATAAAAACAAGGAAAAACGCCACAAACTGCCCCCAGAGTGTTTGCCTGCACCAATAATGTGCTACTCAATAATCTTATACTTCTAGGAAAAAAATTTCACAGCATTAAATCGTTTACGAAAGTTGTAGTTTGGTTATACTAAGAAAGAGTAGCCTATGCTATACCAGTGCTAGATTGAGATGTCTTGTAGTTAGCAATGGAGTTATAAGAATGCGATTATAAAGGTAAGTTGGCAGACGACTTGTTGTTTTAAAATTCAATACAAAAGTGATAAGCTATATTGATGATTATAACTTTTGGTAAGGAACAATATATAAAAATTATTAAAAGAAGAATTTTATTCTCGATGACGATTTTAAAAGATCACTGTCTGCTCACTTTTATCCCTACCTACATGAAAAAAAAATTGCAACGAAATTATAAATAACTGATGTGTATATTTGTTTTTTATTGGATACATTTTCATCATTAATTTTTACTTGCGATACATGTACGTAGTATAGGGCAAGTTTAGGATTCGTGCAAAAAACAAACTTGAGATAATAATTTTCCCTAACATTACGATGATAGAAAACGCGAAAAAAAGTGGATCTAGCAATTCTGTCCGTCTGCCTGTCTGACCGTCTGTCCGTCTGTCTATCTATAACTCGATCTGCAGCCTAAACGGCTGAAGCGATTTTCTTCAAACTTTGGACATATGGTTCTTATGGGATTCCCTAAAATGGAAATTAAATTGAAATCTTTTTTTAGCTCAAAAAATAACGGTACCTACTCATCATACAACCAATATACAAAAATTGATTTATTTCAAAAACGACTCTAACGATTTTGAAAATAAAATTACGAGCTCCTATAATTACTACAATTAATATTTTGTAAAAAAAAAAATTAAAACGGTTATTAACGGTACCTGTTATAGAACCAATTTTTTGGTTTTCAAATTTCTCCTTAACGGCTACACCGATTTCAACCAATTTTGTTATGTAAGAGTCAATTTAGAGCTAGGTCTAAGTTAAACAGGGGTTGAGTAGAATTTTCGGACGTTGATTCTATTTTTTTAAGTTTATCATTTCAAAATATTTGAAGCAATTTGTGTAGTATACCAAGTTAATTATCTTATAAAAATATAAAACCAACAATTTGTAATAAAAATCGGTCTGTTTTCATTGAGCTAAAATTGTCTTAAACTGTAGTTTAGTTAAACCTGGGTCTATCTGAATATGCCCCAATATCTTTAAAACGGGTCAATGAATATTTTTTTTAGGTTTGTGTAAAATTGTTTTTTATTTAATTCTAGAAGTTAGTGTACCAAATTTGAATTTTTAAAAATGTCCAAGAATTTGTATATATAAAAATACTTAATTTTTAAGAAAACCGCTCTAACGATTTTTGATTTTTTTTCTTCATAAATTCATATTTATCAAACAAATAAGATGATATACTTTTATTTTTACCTCTATCTGTTTTAGCTATTTAAATAACAAATTAATAGTAATTTTAATGTAAGAGGTCGTTTGCTTTTAAAAATTTTGTTTAATGATTCTTATCATAAAGTTGTATAACCAATACATATGCACATTGTCAACTTCAATCTGCATTAAAGTCATTAGCTACGAGAGCAAGTTTGTGCGACCCAGCCGTGACCATTTTTTAAGTACAACAAGTAAAATATTACCCAAAATCATTTTAAAATAATGGTATATTAATGAAATTTGGTATAAATGTTTCATTTGGCATGTGTACCAAGAATTAAAAGAGTCCCCAAAAATATCTGAGGTAAAAGGGTGTTTTTTTGACGGAGTGATGCAAGTGGATGATTATTACCATAACATCATATATCATATGTCATATTTAATATCTTGATTACACGAAAGTACAATTTTTCGTAAGATCTAACATTTTGCTCTTTGGATCAAGTTATTTTAATGGACATATTTAATATTTTTAGCTAATTTCATCAGTGTCAAAATGTATTCACAGATGTTATGGTAATAATGCCGCACTAACATCTCACCCTAAAAAAAAAAACCTTTCACCGCAGATATTTTTGAGGACTCTTTTGATTCTTGGTAAACATGCAAATGATACAATTATACCTACCAAATTTCATTAATATTCCATTTTTTAAAAATGGTTTTGGGTAATATTTCACTTGTTGTACTTTAAAAAAAAAGTCATGATTTCATAAAAAGGACTGACTTTTTACAGGATACATGTATCTTTTCAGTTTTGGTCTCTTTAGAATCAGCTTTAAACTTACTTACTTTTGATGGCACTCACAGCCCAGGATGGGCTTCGGCCTCAACTAACAAGCCACTCCAGTTGCGCACACCGAGTGCTTTGATGTCGTCATCCACTTGTTTGCGCCACCTGTTACGGGTTCTTCCTCTGCTGCGTACCCCATCGGGGTTGGATTCGAAGACTCGTCGGGCAGGTGCGTTGCTGTCCATACGCTCCACGTGCCCCAGCCATCTCAGCCGCCGTATTTTCAGCTTTTTGACCAGGTCAACGTCGCTGTATAGTCCGTATAGCTCGTCGTTGAATCTCCTCCTCCATACTCCTTCGATACACACCGGACCGAAAATCACACGAAGAATCTTCCTCTCAAAGCACCCTAGCAGATTTTTATCCGAATCTTTCAGTGTCCATGCTTCTGACCCATAAAGCAGGACCGGGATGATTAGGGTTTTGTATAAAGTCTCCTTGGTTCTCTGAGAGGGGGCCTTACTTCTTAAATGCCTTCTTAGACCGAAGAAACAGCGGTTGGCAAGAGTAATTCTTCGCTTGATCTCTGCACTGATGTCATTCTGCGATATAATAGTGGAACCCAGGTAGACAAAGTCCTTGACAACTTTGAAGTTATATCTGTCCAGCGTGACGAGTCGTCGATGTTGAGATTCCTCTCTCGATGACAGCATGTACTTCGTCTTGTCCTCATTAACCGCCAATCCTATTCTAGCCGCCTCCGATTCAATGCTCGCAAATGCCCCTGCCACAGCTCGCTTCGTTCTGCCGACAATGTCTATGTCATCCGCATACGCAAGCAATTGAACGGACTTTTGATAGATTGTACCGCTGGTGTTGACATGAGCGTTGCGTACAATTGCTTCAAGAACGATGTTGAATAGGTTGCATGATAACGCGTCAATCTTGCCTCAATCCTTTCTCAACATCAAAGGAATCGGTGGTTTTCTTACCAATTTTGACGGAGCAGCGATATTTCTCCATCGTCAACCTGCTCAGGCGGACGAGTTTGGCAGCAGGGATGCCGAGACTCGACATGGCTCTGTATAATTCGTCCCTTTTCACGCTATCATATGCGACTTTAAAAATCGATAAAAAGGTGGTGTGTATCGATCTGGAATTCTCGGGATTTTTCTAAAATCTGTCGGAGTGTGAACATTTGATCGACGGTTGACTTTCCTGGCTTAAAACCACACTGATAGGGCCGATCAGATCATTGACAAAAGCTTTTAAGCGGTCACACTGTATGACAGGTAGGTATAGCTGTTTTTTGAGATAAAAAAATATCAATTTTGTATCTAGGGTATCCCCTAAAACCTTCGGTAAGTCCAAAGTTTGAAAATCGACTGACAGACAGGATTGCTGTACCAATTTTTTGTTGCGTTCTCTTTCATCGAGTTCGATTTTTGTATAAATCCACTTTTTTTGAGTATTGTTTTTTTTAATAATTTTGTTTCTATTTTGAGTCAATTTTGATAAAATTGCACCCCATACTTAAACGGGGGTAAATTATGTAATCGATGAAATTGATACAAAGAAAAGGTGACACACTTATGATTATATGGCTAAAAACTATTATATATATGGCTAAAAACGTTTTCGATGTCTGAAAACGGAAACCTTCATTAGATCAAAATAAAAATAAAAGACCAGTGGGGGATCCAGGGGGTGGCTACAAGGGGCTAAAGCCCCCAAATCGATTCCTAAAATTAATTGAAAGCAATGCATTAGAACGTGTAGTCTTATATTCGTCTCAAATATTGTAAAGCTGATTTGATGGAACTTAACTCTAGGGACTATCAAAGTCCGAAGTTGTGGCTTAAGCTTGAAGGTATAGTTGAAAAACGGGGTCGGGGCTGATTAATTAACATGTCAAATGCAACAACAATTTACCCTAAAAACTTAGCTTAGAATAAGATAAAAAAACAACGTGACGAGTCAATTTTAGTGAAATTGTTTAATATAATAGGAATTGTTTCTTACAGCCAGAGAGAGTTTAGACAATATTGGAGCTTTATTTCTAAGGTCGAAGTGAATTATAAATACAAAACATTTTTGAACTGAGCGATAAGATATAAAAAACAACGTGACGAGTCAATTTTAGTGAAATTGTTTAATATAATAGGAATTGTTTCCTACAGCCAGAGAGAGCTTAGATAATCTTGGAGCTTTATTTCTAAGGTCGAAGTGAATTATAAATACAAAACATTTTTGAACTGAGCGATTACATACAAGAAATCTAGTCAAGGAGCCAAATTGCAAAAGCGTGCGTTTTCTCTGTGCACCACTCAAAAAATCATACAGAATCGAATGTGAATACTTGCGATCTCTCTAGACTCTAGATCTAGAGTGTCGTGCAAATTTATGGACACATTTTTTGAGCAGGAATATAATGTGTAGCGTATATGAACGAAAGTTCATTCACGCTAGCAGAACTAGGTCGCCTGCTATTTTTTGGAGCAGCTTTGCCTTATGTCCGACTAAAAATCTTGAAGTTTTGACATTTTATTTTTTAATCGGCAAAATATTTTGTTCTGTACTGACAGTTCGAACAAAACAGATACCTATTCAACTAGTGGATTTGACAAGTTCACGAAAATGAGATCGCCGTCAAAACACATATATGAGATTTTGCCAGTGAGACCTCTCTTAGATATCATTTTTATTTTAAATTGGATATCTAAGCCCCCCCCCCACAGCCAAGTTATAGATCCGCAACTGCAAAAGACCACGCATCTTTTGTAATTAATGACACTCAAAGCTATTAAAGAAATTTATTTTGAATTTAATTTATCCAAACAAAAAAGTCAATTAAAACCTCTTTAACTTATTTCACTTTTTATTGAAAAAACAAAACCAAATAAATTCTCTACATAATTAAACATGCAATTAAATTTAACATTAAATTAGAATCTATGTTGCACATAAAAGATACGAGGGTATAATAACTAGGTATATAAAAAAATATGTCCTAGATACCATTTGGCGAACATTAATTAAAAATCTAAAACAATATACGTTGTATGGACACAGCAGCAAAAACAAAACATTAAAACAAGTAGAAAGCTCACACACATGATAGATACACACACAACATCTGGAATCTCCCAATTTGCTCATTGTTAATGATTTAATTGCCATTAAATCATACAAACCGTCACATTTTATATCCTTATCGATTATGGCCAAAATAATATAAACATTCATGTACAAAAAAAATTACATATAAAAACACAAAACACAATCCATGAGCCACCAAATTTCAAATGTAGCCAAAAACATCGAGCGTCATCATACACACAAAACCCCAATGTATATCCATTAAAAGCTTATAAAATGCTAAAACTCATTCGAATCCCTTGGCACAATTGTTATCTCTAGAATGTAACACCCGCTACCGCTACCGCCGTGCCCTCCCCTCCTCCGCTATCGTCGTCATCGCTATGATGGTGTACCCAATCATGTATCAGTGATAAATACCCCAATAAAATCCCAGCGAAACCTCCAAAAAGCCAAAAAACCATCAGACGATGAATCCTTGCAATGGAATATATGTAAGTACCTACATATAATAATAAAATATAACACAAAGAATACAAAAAAATATATATAAATGAACACATACATCTGTAAATACTAAATAAATTGGCAGCCATTAAAGACGGATTTAAGGACCAGAGCAGAGATAAGTCGATGGTATGGTATGGAATTAACCCAAAGCATCAACCAAAAATTAAAAAAAAGAAACAATACAAACAACGAAGGAACAACAGAGGACCTCCTCAATGATTATACCGAAGAACCGACACTCCCCCCTGTCACTAGATGTATCCATATCACCTTCTACCCCCAACCCATCCCATTTCACCTTAAATGAAGAAGTTAATTACTGGGAGATGTGCTCTTTCCGAACGAAATTGGTAAGCCAGCGAATGGCATCCCATTATCATTTAGCAACAAGCGCACATCCAGAGGACTCACAAGAACAGGCAGGGCACAATCTCCTTTATGCCACACCACAAAAGGATTCTTGGGGATTTTTGGCTCAATGTCACGATAGTTTTCCAAAATATTATCGTAATCAGTGACAGTGGTAAATTCCTCGTTCAGAGATCAAGCAATATGCAAAGGAGGCTTTCCAGCACTTCGTTCCTTCCTTCCTACCTTCATATCCTTGGCTCTTCTGGTTCGGGGTCGATCCAACCAATTAAGAGTTAAATACTTTTTTGGCAACAGTGTTAATCGAAAAAGGTATACAACATGTGCATTAAAAAGACAACATTTTTAAACATACTTACATATTATATTTCGGTGTTGCAATCTTAATTACGTCCCCGATAAGCAAATGTCCTTATTGTGGGTTCCAGAATTTTTTGGCTGTTGGTTCTTTTTTTCTTTGTTTTCTTTTTTCTTTTTATTTGTTCAACAACTTCCTCCAAATTATATTTTGGCCAGATGTGTTCGTTTTAGCTTATGTCCTGGGGCAACACCAATATGGCGAAATTGCTTATGATGATAGAAAATTCTTTTAACGTATGCGTTGTCAGTTGTTGCTGCGCCACATAGTGTGGTGAGAAAAAACTTTCTCACTCAGCTTGCTTCTACACCCCCCTCCCTCCAGTGTCTCGAAACAACGCTGCCAAATAGAATAAACAGACAAAAAAAAAAATCCAATAGTCAAAGGAGAACAAATTTGTATCGAAGATGATTTTTCATGGTTCTTGGCATTTTTCAAAGGAGCTAGTTGCTTTGCAGGCTACTTTGTAATCTGTCCGTTTTGTCGGTAGCTATAGTCCTATAGTATAATGTCCTACGGGCGATATTGAAGCAGTTCGAACAACTGGCAATCTGCCTCTTAAAATGGAATATCTCTGTAAAAATGTGTTCCAGCCCCCTCCTGTATAGTCAACCACCCACTCGTAAACACATTTAATCGGTTTTTTTTTTTTGTTGTTGTTCGTCTTCTCTTTTAATCGATTTAGATGCCGTAAAAAAGTTTTATAACATTGATACTCTGTTGGAGAGGAGGAAACTTATTCAGCAAGCAAAGGCGATAGCTTGATGGTAGGTGTACTATGTATATGGTTAGGGTGAAGTATTGACTTGAAATCAATGATTGATTGATTGATTTGCTAAAGTGTTTAAACATTGCAGAAGATTGAAAGCTGTATAGGTGTCCGTAGGTACCTAATGTTTGGTCAGTTTTTCTATCTGAAAGATTTCATTAACGAAATATTATGTAACTTTTTTCTCAAAATTTCTTTTAGGGAAAGCGAACTTATTAGCAGTTTCCCACTTCTTTATCTTAGCACAGAAACAACAATAAAACCAAAGTAATAACAAAGAATTATTTTTGTTACTTATTATATTTTGCTTAAGTTGACACTAACAGTCCTAGGTAACTTCAATCAACAAACCAATTTATCCCGGGTCTAACTAGCTGCGTTGAGCTTTTGCACACTAAGTTGGTTGAAAACGCTGGTTGGTAGGTTCACTAGTTAAGTTTGCATGTCAAAATTAGGTAATACATAATAGAAAACTTGTAAAGTAATCCTACCAAAACTTTGTTCAGTAATTATTAAATTTCAGATTTCTCTAAAAAATTTGATGTTCTTCTATATTAGGTATTAGTTACCTACTCTACTTAAAATATTAAACATTTAACCCCAGTTTCACCTTGCACTTCATTCTGACGGGATGAGCTTTGGCCCACTAATAGTCCACATCCTAAATTTACTTTTAAAAAGTGTTGCCACGGTGGCAGCACTGGCAGACCGGATATATAAGGGTTGGCTTCTCACCATGTTTTAACACGAAATTTCACATAAGTTAGCCTATAAATTGGGAACCAGAACGTAAAATATCTCGTTGGATTAAGAATACTTGAAGCCATAGGAATATGTTCATTTCTTGACCCCTCCCCCACCATTGTAAGCGGGGGGAGCAAAATACCCTCGGCAAATAAGGATTTTTATTTGTCAAAAAATAATGGTTATAAAGTGAATATTCATAGAATTTTAAGATGACCATCGACGTAGAATTTCATACTCTACCGCTTATCCGAAGTATATTTTTCTCCATGTATTAGTTTTTTGTATAATCGCATTCAAAATGGGGGAGGGCAATCAAAATATTGTCAGTTGTTTACTTGTGACTCTGTTCAAGTCAGACGCGTATTTTATTTTCTTGCTTTTATTTTTGCATAATGAATTCTAAGTGCGGACTTTGTAATAAATTTACAAGTAATGTTAATTTTATTTCATGTGATGTTTGTGCTATAAGTATTCATAATGAATGCTCAAAGTTTCAAACAAATGAACTTAAATTTATTAAATCTAATAACAATATATTCTTTCAATGTGATAAGTGCATGAGTAATAATGCTTTGCCTGCTTGCATACAAAAAATAAATGATCTCTCTCTCTACCTACAAGAATGTATAAAAGACTTAAATAAATTCGGTTAATCTTTGGATGATAATGCAAAAAAAAAACTGCCCATTGCTAAACCTAAGTCAAGTGCATTAAATACCAGTAGAAACATTCGTGATACAACTCGTGTGCAAAGAGTTCCAAAGGTCGGTGAACTGTCTGTTCGCACATCTTCGCCTATGAATCGTCTTTCTGCTAACCGTAATGATCGTTCTCCTGCTGGTTGCTCTCTCTTAAGCGCTGCTGGTGCATTAAAAAAATCCAAAGTTAAAATTAAAATTTCATCTTCTGTCCCGAATCTATTATCGGTAAACTCTAATTCTGATAAGAATCTTGATGATTTGCCAAAAGGAAATTCTGGGATTTTAAATGATGTTGCTTTAAATGCTGGGGCTGCCGATGCTGTTGCTAGATCTCTTTCATTATCTACGTGTTTAGATAAGATTGACAAGAGTCAATCTAGTTTACCTGCAGAGATGATGGTGCCGGCTGATGTTGACAATAGTGTGTCTATGATAGGTTCAGTGGATGACGATAAATCGAATGCGAATGGTGAAGCTTATTCTCCTGAAGTTGTTGTTGCTGTTGGTCTAGTGGATGACGATAGATTAGCTGCTAATGATAAAACTTCTTCTGATGGTGGTGAAGTTGTTGTTGCTGTTGCTGCTGCGGGCGTCGTTGATGCTGATTCTGGTGGTGAAAGGGAAAGTTTTGTTGAAGTTGCTCATACTGATAGTGGAAGGGATGGTGTTGTGGTTGCTCATGACGCTGTTGCTGCTACGGGTGTTATTGGTGATGCTGTTTCGGAAAAGGGTGGTTTTACTGATGCTGTTCATCCGGAGAGTGGAAGTAAAGGTGTTGTTGTTACTCATGATGGCCAATCACAAACAAGGCCTAAACAAATTGGAGGAACGAATTTCCTTGTGAGGCATAACTTCAAAATTGCAAGAAACCTTAAGTGGTACCATTTAGGGAGTTTTCATTCCTCTACAACAACTGATGAAATAATTGGTTTTATATCTACCAATTTGTGCATTCATCCAACAACAATATTTTGCCATAGACTTGAAAACCGCACTCTTCCTCATCGTAATACCATTAATTTTAAAGTTGGAATCCCATATGAGACTGCAAAAAAAGTCTTCGACGCATCTTTTTGGCCTATTGGGGTAAAAATTCGTCCATTTGTGTATATTCCAAAAAACCTGCCTGCGGAAATAGTTCAACAAATATCGTAACAATGGAAACTAACTCAGCTTTAAATGTATATTACCATAACGCTAGTGGAATTCGTACTAAGGTAGCTCAACTGTTTAATCTCGCTTGCCATTCTGATTATGACATTATAATCATCACAGAATCTTGGTTATACAGTGGAATTTTATCCACAGAAATATTTGACTGTCGCTTTTACAATGTCTATCGTATTGATCGGTGCAAAACATCACTTGAACGTGGTGGTGGCATAATAATTGCTGTTCGCACTACTCTTTGCAGCGATGAAATTACTCTGCCTATTAAAGATATTGAACAAATCTGCGTTCGTGTTAAGACTGGTTCAAAACATCATCTTTATTTTGTAGTAAGTTATGTTCCTCCAAAAAGAAGTTTAGATTTATATGAAAAGCATATTCAAAATATTGAATTTATAAATTGTAAATGCTCAGTATTGGATAATTTAAGTGTATTTGGTGATTTCAATTTATCAGATATTATTTGGACATGGTCCGAAAATGAAAAAACGCTTATTGCTTGTAATTTAAACAGAGATTTTGAAATTATTTTTATTGATTATATTTACTCATTAGGCCTTTGCCAAGTTAATGCTGTTACTAATTGTTTAATGAAAATATTAGATCTGGTTTTTATTTGCTCTGATGAATCTAACGTAAGTGTTACAGAAGCTCCATTTTCATTACTAAATAATTCTCTTCACCATAAAGAAATTGTTATTGATATTGTTATGTATGATTACCAAAAAATCGAAGCTAATTCAAATGTTAATTCTTTTAATTTTTCAAAAACTAACTTCAATGAACTAGGAAATTTCTTTTCTGGTATTGATTGGAATATTGAACTAAATTCTTTTGACTTAGTACGCAATTATAATCGTTTTTCTGAAATTTTGTTTATGGGCTTTAATCAATTTGTCCCTCGTGTACATAAACGGAAATCTTCGAAACCTTTATGGTATAACAAAAGGCTTTTACACCTTAAAAATATTAAAAATAAAGCATTAGCGAAATTTAAAACAACGGGACACCATACTGATTATATGGTTTTTAGTAACCTTAGACGAGATTTTTTAGTATTAAATAAGTTCCTCTACAGAAATTACATTGTGAATATTGAAAACAACATAAAAAAAAATAGTAAATCGTTTTGGTCTTTCATAAACTCCAAAAGAAAGTCATCTGGAATTCCTCAAAATGTTAGTTTCAATGGAGTCAATTCGTCAAATGTTGATACTCATTTGGAACTTTTTGCTAACTTTTTTGAGTCTGTTTACTGCTCCCCACTAAACACGTTTGTGTCTAATTTGGAAGAAAAGGTTGACATTGGTTCAATGGAATTAAGTTTCGATGAGGTTTTAGTAGCGCTTTGCGCCCTTAAAATAAATAATAGTGGTGGTGCCGATGGAATACCATCAACCATTCTGAAAAACTGCAGTGATTCTCTTTGTTTGCCTCTGTTGAAAATGTTTAACAACTCATTGTCCATGGGGTTCTTTTTACCAGAATGGAAGGAAGCATTTCTTGTTCCTATATTCAAGGCAGGTTCTAAAAATCTAGTAGAAAATTATAGAGGAATCTGCAAGCTCTCAGCCATCCCCAAACTTTTCGAAAGTTTGGTTAAAGATAAAATAGAATTTTTGATAAAGGAATGCTTATCTGAGTCACAACATGGCTTCGTATCTGGTCGGTCTACTGTGACTAATTTGGCGGTTTTTTCTTCACATGTTCTAAATGCAATGGAGAATAAATGTCAAGTAGATGCTATTTACACAGACTTTAGTAAAGCTTTTGATTCGGTAGATCATATTATTTTACTGAAAAAGCTTCAGTATTTTGGTTTTCATTCTGAGATGCTTCAATGGATCTCTTCGTATTTAGAAAACAGAACTCAACGAGTAATTATTGACAACAAAGTTTCGAGAAGTATAAAATGTACCTCCGACGTTCCGCAAGGGAGTCATCTTGGTCCTTTACTTTTCCTAATATATATTAATGATATAGTTGACATAATACAAAATTGTAATTATCTGCTATATGCCGATGATTTAAAGTTGTACTTTAAAGTTAAAACCATTGAAGATTGTGTAAGAGTTCAGCAAGATTTAAACCATATTTCAAGTTGGTGTTCTTTAAATAGTTTGAAACTTAATATTGTAAAATGTAAAGCTATAACATTTTCCAAATCTGCATTTGCTATTAATTTTCCATATAAAGTTGAATCAAATCTTTTGTCTAAAGTGAACAACATCAAAGATCTAGGCGTTATTTTTGACAATACTTTTTCTCCAAAAAAGCATATCGATTATATTGTTGCGAAGGCGAATACCCTAGTCGGTTTCATTAAAAGGAATAGTAAGGATTTTACGGATCCTTATGTCTTACTAACCCTTTACACCTCACTGGTTAGATCAACAATCGAATATGCTGATGTGATTTGGAACCCATGCTATAGAGTTCATTCTGAAAGGATTGAACGGATCCAAAGGCGGTTTACTAAATTTGTGTTTCGTAAAATGCGTTGGAATTTTAGTCCAGACTATAAAGCTAGGTGCCAATTGCTCGGGATGAAATCCCTAGAATCTAGAAGAAAAATCCATGATGTAATGTTTGTGAGAGATATACTTTGCTATCATATAAGAAGTCCGTTTTTGCTTTTTCAGATTTCCATTTATGTACCATCTAGACAGTTAAGAACAAGTTATTTCCTTTTTGAACAACTGCATAGAACGAATTATGGTAAAAATGAACCTATATCACGAGCAATTTCCTCGTTCAATGAAGTATGTGTTATTTTTGATTTGCATTTATCTCGAGATAAATTTAAAATTGAGTTATTGTATAAATTTATATTTTAATTAATATGTATAAATTTTGTAATTGCATCTGTTAAGCAAATCGCTTGTAGATAAATAAATAAAATAAAAAAAATAAAATAAAAAATATAATTTCCCTAGGAAAAGTTATAACCTTTTTATAAAATGATGACTAAATTTTCAGTGAAACGAGCATAACAATACCAAATTTCAATGGTAGGTATGGTCAAAAGAGTCCATACAAATATCTAGGGCTAAAGGGTGTTTTTTGAGTGAAACAGAAAACTTTGAATCTATGCCCCGTAAACCCCCCTAGAACTAGTGCGTTGATAGAAGTTGGTAGGAATGTTTTGTTTTTTTTTTGTTACCATGAATAAAAAACGATAAATCAAATATCTATTGTCAAAGGAAATTGGATTCAGCGTTAAAAAATATCTTAAAACCATATTGAATATTTGTACCCTGATAACATAAAAATAAAATGTTGGCTTTGTAACCCATATTTTCCTTCCGCCTAAAAAACACACCCCTGGAACCAATATATTTGCATGGATCCTTTTGAGTCTTGGTTCTAACAAGAAATAAAACACTTCTACCAACTTTCATCAACATACCAGTTTTGGGAGGGGTTTACTGGTAATAGTAATTCACTTATCCCTTTCACTCAAAAAAATACCCTTTCGCCCAGATATTTTTATGGACTCTTTTGATTCTAATTTCTAACGACAAATGAGACATTTTTGCCAAGTTTCATCACCAAATCATTAAAATTTGGTAATGTTATGCTCGTTTCACTGAAAATTTAGGCATCATTTTATACAAATGTTATAAATTTTTCTAGAGAAATTATATTGAAAATTATTTTGATTGCATAAGATAAGGCATTAAAAATTACCCTAAGGTCATGTGTCATATGCTTAGATTATACCAAGACAAATATATAGTTGTTTGATATACTCCCAATTTTCCCTCCCCCATTTTGAAAACTAATACGTGAATAAAAATATACTTCGGATATGCTGTAGAGTATGAAATTCTACGTCGATGCTCATCTTAAAATTTTATGAATCTTCATTTTATAACCATTATTTTCTGACAAATAAAAATCCTTATTCGCCGAGGGTATTTTGCTCCCCCCGCTTACAAGGGTGGGGGGCTATAAATTTCAAGACTTTTTCTGGTTGAACTTTGAAATTTCTGATTTGGCAACTACATAATGCTCCTCGATGTAAGCAAAAAACGATTTCAACAAAAATGAACGAATGGGAAAATTGTTTTTCGTGAATATACCTAATATACGAGTATATTTGAGAAAAGGTGATTACAAAATATTTTTATTTATTATTACTGATTATTTTCACACAAAAAAAACCCGAATTCCACGAATGTCAAAATAACGAAAGAAAGTAATCCGTATCTTCGCGAATTATGTAATCATGAACGTTCGTGCCTGTCAAAAACACGAAAGACTAAAGAAACAAAAAAACGAACCTCATAATCAGGTTCAAGCATTCTGTAGCTGTCATTTTTTGAATCGTTACGAACGATTTGCCGCCTTTAATCGACTTTTATTTTTCTGTCAAGTTTAAATATAAGCGCTGCCACCTAAGTCCAATACTAACTTTACTTTTGATGGCGCTCACAGCCCAGGATGGGCTTCGGCCTCAACAAGCCCCTCCAGCCAGCTCTGTCCCTAGCTAGACGCTTCCAGTTGCGCACACCGAGTGCTTTGATGTCGTCATTAACTTGATTGCGCCACCTGTTACGGGTTCTTCCTCTGCTGCGTACCCCATCGGGGTTGGATTCGACGACTCGACGGGCAGGTGCGTTGCTGTCCATACGCTCCACGTGCCTCAGCCATCTCAGCCGCTGTATTTTCAGCTTTTTGACCAGGTCAACGTCGCTGTATAGCCCGTATAGCTCGTCGTTGAATCTTCTCCTCCATACTCCTTCGATATACACCGGACCGAAAATCACACGAAGAATCTTCCTCTCAAAGCACCCTAACAGATTTTTATCCGAATCTTTCAGTGTCCATGCTTCTGACCCATAAAGCAGGACCGGGATGATTAGGGTTTTGTATAAAGTCTCCTTGGTTCTCTGAGCGAGGGCCTTACTACTTAAATGCCTTCTTAGACCGAAGAAACACCGGTTGGCAAGAGTAATTCTTCGCTTGATCTCTGCACTGATGTCATTCTGCGATGTAATAGTGGAACCCAGGTAGACAAAGTCCTTGACGAGTCGACAATGTTGAGATTCCTCTCTCGATGACAGCATATACTTCGTCTTGTCCTCATTAACCGCCAATCCCATTCTAGCCGCCTCCGATTCAATGCTCGCAAATGCCCCTGCCACAGCTCGCTTCGTTCTGCCGACAATGTCTATGTGATCCGCATATGCAAGCAATTGAACAGACTTTTGATAGATTGTACCGCTGGTGTTGACATGTGCGTTGCGTACAATGGCTTCAAGAACGATGTTGAAAAGGTTGCACGATAACGCGTCGCCTTGCCTCAATCCTTTCTAAACATCAGAGGAATCGGTAGTGTTCTTACCAATTTTGACGGAGCAGCGAGATTTCTCCATCGTCATCCTGCACAGGCGGACGAGTTTAGCAAGGATGCCGAGACTCGACATGGCTCTGTATAATTCGTCCCTTTTCACGCTATCATACGCGACTATAAAATCGATAAAAAGGTGGTGTGTATCGATCTGGAATTCCCGGGATTTTTCTAAAATCTGTCGGAGTGTGAACATTTGATCGATGGTTGACTTGCCTGGCATAAAACCGCACTGATAGGGGCCGATCAGATCGTTGACAAAAGGTTTTAAGCGGTCACACAGGATGGCCGACAAGATTTTATAAGCGACGTTTAGGAGACTAATTCCTCTGTAGTTGGTACATTTCAGAACATCTCCCTTTTTATGGATGGGGCACACTATACCGAGGTTCCATTCATCGGGCATACTTTCTTCTGACCAAATTTTGCAGATGAGCTGGTGTATACTCCTAGCCAATTCATCTCCCGCTGATTTAAATAGTTCGGCTTGTAAGCCATCCGCACCAACAGCCTTGTACGGCTAAAGTTTGGATATCGCCAGCCGCCCTTCGGTTACGTCGGGTGGACGGAACTCTTGGCCATCATCGTCCATGTTGAATGGAGCGTTCTGCCTATAAGCGGCATCTTGGCTGTCTTCGCCATTAAGCAGTCTAGAGAAGTGTTCTTTCCAGATCCTCAGCACTGACTGTGTGTCTACTACCATATTCCCACTCTCATCTCGGCAGGCTTCTGATAAAATTTTCAAACATCTCCCCTACCGCTACAACCCTCAAAAGACTCTACCGCCCGCTTCTCGTGCTCTCTCTTTTTCCTCCTGAGAAGACGGCGTTCCTTTTTTCGTTTCAGCCCGTAGAGCTCCCGGGCTACTCTGTCAGCAGCTCTTGTTCGAGTCTGCAGCATTGCCTGGTACGCCTCGTCCTAAGCTGCATGCGCTAGCCGGCACTCTTCATCGAACCAGGGGTTTCGTTGTATTCGCCTAGTGAAACCCAGCACATCAGAGGCGGCACTTCTGATGGCTTGTTGGCAGTGTTTCCACTGGTCCTCTGCACTTGATGCTGGTGGCGGACCTCCTAAGAGATTAAGAGTTACGTGGTCTGCAAAAGTTCTGGCGGTCTCTTGCGATTTAAGCTTCTCGACATCGAATCTTTTCACAGCATCTGCTCTGCGTTGTCGCGTCATGGATATCCGCATACGTAGTCTAGCTACCACCAGGTAGTGATCCGAGTCAATGTTGGCCCCTCGGTTGGCCCTCGCGTCTATCGCAACGTGGTCGATTTGGTTGACGGTTAGTTGATCACGCGACCGCCAAGTCCCCTTGTGTATATTGAGGTGTGGGAAGTAGGTGCTTGAGATGATGACATTTCGCCCCGCCGCAAAGTCTGCCAGCCTGTGTCCGTTGCCGGAAGTTTCGTCGTGTAGGCTGTGTCCTCCGACTATGGAACCTAAGTCCAATGGGGATTTTTATTAAATTGTCAAACTCAAAACTGACTAACTGAGCCAAAATTTTGGGTTGATGACATTTGTGCGTTCTTTTTGTTTAATTATAGATAACCTTTAGCGTTCTTTTATTAAGAAAAAGTTACCTTGGGCCCTACCAATAATCAAATTTAGAAACGACTTAAATATTTAAGGAAAATAGACCATAATGGTATGGACTATCAAAAATAAAACATACATGTTATCTTTCATATTTTAGAGTCCATACCATGTAATATTAATTATTTAGGGTCCACCTAAATATTTAAGTCATACAATGGTTAGTTTATTTTTTAGAGCCGATACAATTATGGTTCATTTCAATTAAATATTAAAGTCGTTACTAAATTTGATTAAGATTATTAGGGACCAGTTATAGCGATCAGTAAAAAACATCAGTAAAAGTTGAAAACAGATGAAGTTATAGCAATCAGTAAAATTATATCAGTAAATTAATGTCAAACCGACAGCCGCAATCTTTTATTTATTTTTAATGATACAAAATGCTTCAGTCATTTTTTTACTAATGAATAGAATTGTTTGCTTTTCGTGTTCCGATTTGGAATTGTTTTTAATTTTGTAATAATTTATTATAAATTTAATTGTTTTATTATTGATTTTGATATTTGGAATTGTTTTATTTTCATCAAAATTTTATTCTTTCGATTGGGTCAATTTTTTAATAAAATAAATGTGTGGCTCATAAGAACTTAACGATTCGATTTCATGCACAAATGAAGTTGATAGTGATTTAATTTGTAAGAACCATGCATTTTTGGTAGTGAATTATTTATCAATAAGTTTAACGAAATCAAAATGTTGTCTGTTGTTTATTATTTCTTATTTTTTCGATTTTTGAACCCCTTCCCATTTTACCAACTTTGGTCGTTCTTAAATAAAAAGTTACTTTTTTAACTTTGATATTGCATCTTTTGTTTTTGACCATAGTAACAAAAAAGAACGCACCACTAAAACAAATAACGCCAAGCACTTAAACGTCATTTACCCAATGTTTCGATTTGACGTTTAGAAGCTATGAGTTTCTAAAATGCCCTATCATAAGTGCTCGCGTCCGGAAGGATTAACTTCTGTATTGATTGAGTCATCATTTGGCTAAACTAAATTTTTTAACATTTTAATAACTATCCTGAAAATATTAGAATTCAACAGTTTTCTTTTTACTTCCGATTAGGTTTTAATATCAGTGGCGTAGGTAGAGTGGGGGAGATCAGGATCAGACCCTAGAGCGATTGGCTCTTCCACATCCACTTAGTTTCCACAATGTTAAACATATTTTAATAAAATATCCAGCTCATCAGATGCGTTATTACGTCGCCAAAAGTGTTTGAAGGCCACTGATGTAGAAGAAAGTTACTTTATTTACCTACTTATCACAATATATTATTATCCGAAGAATATTATCGAAAAATATAGTTTTCACCTGATAAGAAGAAGCTTCAAGTTCTTATGATTGATGGATCTTTAAGAAAACCCACTGATAGCTCATTTCTTTTCAACAAATCCCCACACTCTAAATAATGAACTTTTTAAGTTTTTGCTTTTGTATTTCGTTTCATTTCACCATGATATTCACTTCCGCTATATGTATGTGTATAGAATCCATTGCATGTTGACTTTGAGTGAAATGAAATTGATCCCGAATCATTCTCAAACTTGACAGAAAACCGCAAAAACTACAGCACCAGAGGACAACAAGAAAAAAAAGGAAAAATAGAATATTCAGCATTCAACCAAAAATATCCACTGGCTGCTGGCATGTGTATAACACAGAGTGCCAGCAGAACTCTTAAAATGAGCGATAATCTACGTTTCGTGCACATGCTACCTTTCAACCGGAACCGATGAGATTAGGTGACATCCTTAACACCAACCAAAAACTAGCAAACATCATCCCTTCATCATCCGCCATCCCATCACCCACACCCACTACTAGACCACCATCGCTCTACAGGGTGGAGTTGCCACAAAATGCACTCAAGTGATATATTACCACCAAGGATATCCACACATATCCATCCCTAACTCAAGTGTGCATGAAGAAGAGGTCCTCTAATACCTAGGGTGGTGTTCTATTCTGGGTACTGGACAAAACAAAGAAAAAAAAACAAACAAAAATGTTTAAAAGAATAATATAAAATAAAATATCTTCACCACCAAATAGAGCACAAATATCTATGTATGTATATATGTATGTATGTTTACTACCTGCCTATATATAAAAATACAGAAAAACAAAAACAGAAAAAAACAAACCACATTTTTATCCTCATTTTCAGGATTTACTCAATTTTTTTTTTCTATTGAATTGTTTGTCGTAATGGGGCGAAGGAAGCCGCCACAAATGTCTTCTGTTTACAGGTACTACACTGCCATCTATAGGTAGAAGTACATATCTACACAGTCATGCATGCAAAAATCTATTGTACTTCCGGTGGTTGCAGTCAAAACCCAGAGAGAGATGAATGGGTGACACACCGAAAAATAAGGATATAGACTTATCAAACTAAAGAGGGTAAGGAGCTCAGAGCCCACCTTTGTTGACATTTGACGCTCGTTGTCGTTGTGCCTCTCCTAATACCGCATGCCACATATTCAATAGAAACACCCAGCACATATTGCATTACCAACCACACCCCATTACGCTATATCCATATAGATATAGTGGTGGCGCTGCCATCGCCCACATACATATATTATACACCGGAAAGAAATGTCGGATTTGTGTCGTTGGGAATTCGGCTCGAAGGATCTATAAACGGTTTTCAATACTTGTCGTTGTTCCAGCGTTGGAGTTTTAGGTTTAGGTATGTATAGGAACCTATAGCTCTACATACTCGCAGTAGCTGATGGGGAAGACGAACCAATGATGCAGATCAACATGTTTGTCAAAGGATTTACCTTCAATTTAAAGTATGTAGGTACCTTCTCACTGTTAGAACATAATATTTCCTTACATCATACCGTGAAGGGATGGGTGGGAAATGGTGTCAGGAGTCTTCAGGCATCAGAAAGGGTTAAAGTTACAAGGGAGTTATAGAATTATTGTGCTGAAGGTGGAAGAGCATGTTGTAAGATATTCAAAAACAAAACACATTTTGATGCTAATGAGCGACGCCAGGAAATCAGTCATCAATAATGAAGGATTGTAAATGCATTAAATCCTTGAGGCTTTCTTTCTGTTTTTTGTTTCTGTGGAGAAGAAAATTTGATTCCATATGGAAAAGTGGTGTGTTTTTGTTTCGAAAATTATTTATTTGACTGCTTCTGAATAACTTCGAACTTTAGAACTTATAGAGCAGATAAGGTAAAGGTAGATGGAAGGGGATTCAAAAATAAAAGCCAGCCCGGAGAGGGAACCTTTATAAAGGTTAGACCGCACTTGACGGAACTGCACTGCAGCGGAACTGAGATTCACAAAAATTCGTATGAAAATGTATGTTTGTTTTGTCGCGTCTTGAAATGTAGTTGCGCTGAAACTGATTGCGGTCTTGCCTAAAATGCCACCCCAGTACCCAGTTCACGTTGGGTGGACTTTTCAAACACCTCCGGATATGCTTTGCATTATTTTTTCTTGACTTTAAAATAACAGTATGTCCACATAACGACGAACCATTGTGGTCCATGTCCGCTTTATGGAACTATTGGGGCTCAAATTCTTCCATAGTACTCATGCTTTAAAGCTGCCTTACAAAGATTTACCTAATATGTCACCGTTCCAGAAATCGAAGAATGAAATATTCCTTTGTCCCCTTTCACACAAGGTTGTGACTTTACTGCAATTATTGCAGTTCGAAAAATAGAAATAATGCCTTTAAAAGAATCTACTGCACTTTTTGTCTTACGAACAAAATATTCAATATGTACCTAAATATAATCCAAAAATGATTTGTTTGATTCTGAAATCAGTCAATCTCATTCTAGCAAAAACCTGAACGCCAGTAATTGCTTTTGGTTATGTTTTGAAGGCAAATGACTGTTTTTTTTTTTAAGAGGAATGAATGTTAAGTATATTTTATTAAAGCCCATTTGCTGAAACGAATCTTAAATATTTAAGTCCAACATAAGATCTTATGTGACAGTTTGTGCTGTGGAAAAAGTAGAACATACGCATTTATGTTGAACTTAAATATTTATTCTTCGTATCAGCAAACAAGCCTAAGTTATTTATGATTATTTATGTAACTTTTTATTTATATTAAAATATAAAAATCTACTGCGATAAAAATGAATCTACTGCGTTTTTTTTTTTCAAATCTACTTCGGAATTTGTTTCTTCAAATAGTCCCATCCCTGAAACTGAGTTGCCAGCGAGAAGGGAGTATGTCAGCGAGAAGGGCGTAATGTAAGATTTTTTCCCTCCCCTTACGCCCTTCTGGCCAACAAACTCCCAGTTGCTGGCTACTCAGTTTCTTTGTGCGATGTGGGCACTATCTCTTATCCCATTATCAGTATCCATATTACAAGTCTCAACACGGCATTTTCATTTAAGCATCTCAATTTGTGCTGACCACTCAAGTTTCACTAATTCAGACTGCGAAAATTACCAAAAAGTACCTTTATGCAAAACTGTGAAACTGGCCCTCAATCTCATACGATTACTACAACCAAAAATCGGCAATGCACAAATCAGTCAATTTAAATCCGGGCTAAGCTTTTTCCAGAAACTGTCTGAAATAACGTTAAACGGAATCATATTTCCAGCGAGCTTTTGTCGTTGTCCTCTTCATTTTCTTATTGCATCTGTCATCTTCATTTTCCCTTGAAATTCACTCACAGCAAAAACTAAACAACAAACTGACAGTTAATACACTCACACAAAAACTGAGAACCTATTTGTCGACCATTTAATGGAAAACTGGAAAGAAAATGAAAAAGATCGAAAACCTTTTGAAAGCCCAGCTTTACACTGTCCACAATTTGCATTGGCGAGTCTGTGTTTTTGTTATCAAGAGTGAGATTGAAGTGAAACACACACATTTATTCCAGTTTCAGTTTTTCTACCTTAATAACTGTCATTTGCTTGCGTTTGTCACTAAGTTTGTTTTGCAAATTTCGCGAATTGAAAACAGAAAAAATGACAAAATATTTTGTTAACCGACCAAACAATTATATTCATTATTTTAAAACATCATCCAATTCTTTAATGAGTTAAAGGTAACCTTTTTAGGCCGTGTGTGATTTGATCTAAAATGTTGGTTCAATTTTCTATCGTGGTTAAATTTTGACCCTAGCGTGGTGAATAAAATGGGTTAAAACTAATGCAGCTCAAGAGACAGTTATTTATAATTTAAAGGAATTTTAACCAAAATAGTGTTTTAATAAATCCCTTTAAGGCCGTGTGTCAATTGCGTTAAATTTGATCCCATGGCTAAATTTTGGCATTACTGAGGTGAATATAGTCGTCAAAATTTAACCTGCTCAGGAGCTCGTTTAAATTTTAACTAGTGGATAAATTTTAACGTTTGTATTAAGCTAAAGTGACCAAATCCAAAAAGTCAAAATGTGGGACGAAGTAAGGAAGTTCATCCGAAAATAATACACACATATATTTTTTTTAAATGTGGGACAATTTCAATTTTATTAAAGTAGGTTGCAGAATATACAAAAAAAACACTTATTTTCTACGAAAAAAGAGGAACAAAATCTTACCTTATAACTATTAAAAAACAAAAGTATTCAATAAATTCGCACAAAAAGTGAAACCATAACCTGACTTAACAAAAAAAATTAGTTCAGTTAAAAAAAAATTACTAGGTTTTACTTTAATGCGCACTCCAAAAATCGTTTTTTTTTAATTCTACTTGACTTATTAAAGGCTTAACTACATAGGCCTACTTTTGTACAAGAGTACAAAAGTGAGAAATAAATAATTATTCTGAAGGCACCTGCTTGCAAAAAAACAATGGAAAATCGTGCATGGTGGTTTAATTTATGTGTCAGAACAATTTTCGTATGTTTTTTTAGAAAGCACGTTTCTTTAGCGAGCATTTTAATTTCTCACTTTTGTACTTTTGTACAAAAGTAGGTCTATGTAGTTAAGGCTTAATGCTCTAAGCTTAAAGGCTCTCCCAAACCAATGCGGAACATTCGTTGCGGCGAAAAAACATTCGCATGTCAAAATTTATTTACATGGTGATATATGAGAGTGCCCACACCAACGCGGCGGAGAAACGTATGAAATAATTTTGAGTGACGAATGTTTTTTCGCCGCAACGAATGTTTCGCATTGGTTTGAGAGAGCCTTAAATCTGCAAAAATGTGTGTGAGTTCTCTTGTCTTTTGGGGTGGCACGCCCATAAAGTTTCAAAACAACTAGAAATGTTATCAAAAATTCAGCAATGGAGTGTAAAATTATTACACATTCTTTTAAACTAGGAAAATTAATTTCAAAAAATTTTCCACTCCATAAGTTACTTTTTATTACCATTTCATTATATCATTTTGAAACTTAGGGGTGTGCACGCGCAATCGGAAAGAGAGCACACACACATATTTGCAGATTTAATTTATCGCAATTAATGACTCTTAAAATGCGCATCAAATTAAAAGCCTGCAAAAAAAAAGCAAAAAATATATTCTATTATGTATTGTATGTGTATATGTCTATATTTATAAGTTGAGGCTCTCCCAAACCAATCCGAAAAATTCTTCGGCGGAAAAACATTCGTCAGTCAAAATTAATTCATATGTTTCTCCGCCGCGTTGGTGTGGGCACTCTCATATATCACCATGTAAATAAATTTTGACATGCGAATGTTTCTTCGCCGCAACGAATGCTCCTCATTGGTTTGGGAGAGCCTTTATTCACCCATATTTCTCTAATGGTTGAATTTTTTGCAATAAGTTATTATTATTTGACACCTCCTCTAAGAAATTTTCCCAGCTTGAATAGCTCGATCTCACAGCCAATATCACTTTAAAGGCTCTCCCAAACCAGTGCGGGATATTCGCTGCGGCGAAGAAACATTCGCATGTAAAAATTTATTTACATGGTGATATATGAGAGTGCCCACACCAACGCGGCGAAGAAACATATGAATTAATTTTGAGTGACGAATGTTTCTTCGCCGCAACGAATGTTTCGCATTGGTTTGGGAGAGCCTTTATTGTTACGACAGAGAGTTGTGGCTTTTCCTCCGTTCATAATTTGTTCACAATTGAAAATATTCTTTCCGTCGACGCATTAGTCCCCGGCAATCAGAGGGTATAATCAACAATCTTTTTGGAGTTTTGGTAAGGAATATTGCAGTTTTTTTAAATGTGAGAAAATTTCCACCCGTCTCAGCTATCAGCTGATATAAAATATCAGCTGATAGCTGATATCATTCCAGTTTTGTCTTGATAAATTATAAAATAAACGATCGAAAAATTTAATTTCGATTTTTGTGGGCATCTTCTTATTTTGTGGGACGTTTGTGGGACAATTTTCGATGTGGGACAGTTTGTGTAAATGTGGAACTGTCCCACGTAATGTGGGATGAATGGTCACTTTATATTAAGCCTAGTACCACGCTGCTGATGCGAAACGAAATTTTCCTCCGGTCTCCAAAAAGACAACAAAATGCTTACGAAAACACAGCGGAAAATATTCATGGAGAGTTTTAATAAATTGAAAATAAATAAATCGAAATTTAATGGAAAAATAAACAAAAACAGTGCTGTAATGAAAGAAACAACAAATAAAAACACAAACAAACCTGTTAAAGATATTATAAATTTAATATCAATTAACTTGACCAATTCCTGGGCAAAATTTATTCCCCAAACGATACTCAGTATTCAGCTAGATTCGTGTATTTGTCTTCAATAAATAAACCGAGCTCTTTACTTTAGACTTGAACACTTTATTTGATAGTTAACATGAAAGAAACTAATTGAACATTAATTAAGAAAAATAATAAAAGTTAAATTATGCGACATTAATATAATCGGTACATATTAATTAAAACTTGATCTTTTCTTTTACCCTGATGCTACACGGGCAAGTACTGGCAAGCAAGTTGGCTACATAGATTAACTGTCTAATTCCTATAGGTGAATATGCTGTGACGTAGGCGGCAAGCAACTTGCCAGGCAAGTTGACGGGCAAGTTGCTTTCAAGTTTCTTATTGGCTACGTTCTGCTAGACTTTCTAGGGTTCGATCTTACATTTTGATTAAAATTACTTAAAATATGGTAAATCGTACTTAAATGACGAAAATGAAAATAAAACCACAAAGTCGCAATCTCACATGGGTTTGTACTTTATCTGAATCATAAATTTCGGTTTTTTAATTCAAACATTTAATTTCCAAAATTTCGATTTTTTTATAATAATTCTTTAAAAAATCGGATTTTTTTGATGATTTTTAATCCATCATTATCATAGACATCCTGTAATAGAATTTGACAATCAATACCTCGACAGATAGCTATGAAACTAAGTTATGTCGTATGAGGAATATTTTGTTCCAAATGTCACCAAAAGAGCTAAAACGACTTTTCCCGCTGCTCACATCAAAATCGACTCCCAGAATTGTTCAACTTTCCCCATTATGACATTTCGATCTCTCTTTTTGTTGAATTCTTCAGCGTTGCCAGATCGCTAACAAACCCAAAAGTCATTTTCCGCACAAAATTAATGGTCCGGGCAATTAATTCATTGCGAAAAGAGAGTGGAGACTTGTCAAAACAATCTGGTATAATCATCAATTTCGCTGGTCGAACAGCGTACCACAGAACGAAAAGAACAACGAAATTTTTCGTTTATGATTTCGTCATGTCATTTTTGTATGGGATTTTTCGTTTCGCATCAGCAGCGTACTAGGCTTTAAGCCTAGTTATTGACAATAATGGTTTATCCCGAGTATTTTATTGAATAAGGGAACACAAAATTCTTATTCCAAATATTTTGAATACCTAAAATGAATAAAGAAACATATTCACACTCAAATGCAAAATTATTCTAATGCAAACCAAAAGTTGAAAATGACGTCTTGCGTGTCATGCTTAACAAATGAGAGTGACGATAGACTAACAGTCCAGGTATACTAGGTTCATGACTGCCACTATCAAAATGCAATTTCCGCGTTCAAGATCGTATCCAAAGCGATTTGGACAGATTTGTGTTGTAATTCATCTGAAAAAAGATATTGTCCCGGTCTACATTGAACGATATTTTCAGTGCCGACAAAAAATTGTTGTTGTAATCGTGTGCGATTGAGAGGTACAGCCGACATGATCCTTCCAGTTTCGGCCGATTTTTCCATTCAGCACGGGAAAAATCGTTCAATGTAGACCGGGACATTGCAACACCAAATCGAGGTATCTCTGAACAGTTTTAAATAGGTTGACACCGTCTCGAATAGGTTTCTTAACCCAAGGAACGTCAATAGGAAATGTATGTTTTAAAAAATTTCATTAAATGCAATTGACACAACAAAACCCTTCAATTTTATTCACACCTATAAAAACGGATCAAATTTAACTGTGATCAAATTTTACCAAAATTTTAACGCAGTTGACACACGGCCTAAGTTTGTTTTGCAAATTTCGTGGATTGAAAAAAGAAGAAAATTACAAAATATTTTGTTAACTGACCAAACAATTACATTCATTATTTTAAAACATCAGTCAATTAATCCATGAGTTTAAAGTAACCTTTTTAATATGGATGCAAATGTCAAGTAGTTCAAGGCAAGCAAAATTGGCAGATACGGAAAAGAATTCCACCAAATTCTGCCCGTCTACATGCTTAGTTATCTTCTAAAATTCACCACACACACACTAAACACATCCATTTATTCCATTCAGCACGAAATTTATTACAAATTGGACACATTCAGCTTTTAACCAAAAACATCAAAAAATTCACATCAGCTGTCATGCGTATTTTATTTCTATCTTTCAAAGTTTGAAGCAAAACAACGATACTAAACAAAAACAAACAAAGAATTCCTATATTTTTCAAAATCAATTAGATTTTACAAAAAAGAAAATATCCAATAATCTTAACCCAAAACATTCATAATTCGGTTTTAGATCTAGAGAACAATCTTTTCTCTATATCAACCCACCAACATCATCTTCCACACACACACAAAATGGCCTCGAACGACTCGGGAGTGGACACCAGCAATGACAGCAACGATGGTAACAACTTCATACTACCGATTCCCTTGGTGATTCCAAACCTACACGACCTCAATCTGTTGGGCGATGCCGGTATCGAAGACGATCATCCACCACAGCCTTTTGCCCAGCCACAACCGAAACCATCCGATATGGCCGCTCTGATGCGTCCATCTAGTCTTCCGTCTGGCAGTCATTCGCTGAAGATGCGGTGTCGCAAGAAAGTCAGGAGTGTCCTGTGCAGCTACGCCACCATCCAAACAGAATCGAACGGCCGCCGCCTACGCCTCGCCGCTTCCACCTGCAACGTCGAGCTACTCACACGAATGCTCGAAAAGGGAACCGACCCAAACTCATCTGACGAACACAAACGCAGTCCCCTCCATTTGGCTGCCTGTCGGGGATATGACGAAATCGTATCTCTCCTTTTACGATACGGCGCCAATCCCAACATAGTCGATTCCCTGGGCAATACACCTCTGCACCTGGCCGTGATCTCAGCCTCTTCGAACAACTTTAATCTAGTAGTAAGAATACTGCTCCAAGGCGGAGCCAGTCTGCATGTATACGACCGCAGTGGCAAAACTCCCTTCGAGTTGGCCGAGAGCAAATGGCGACTGCTCAAATTGCGCTACCAAAATCCAACGCCCGAAAAGGAAAAAATCCTAGAGGACATGTGCCTGCTGATAAGCCTCATGTTGCGCTACCTGTACAGACAGAAACAAGACATCGATGATCTGGACGCACTCGAGAATCGCCTCAAGAACCTCAGCACTGAAGACCAAGTTGCCGAAGCTGATGCGTTGCTCGCTAGCGTCGAGAAGATGTCACTCAAGTAGCTGTAGTAGATAATAGTAGTTTATAGTTTGCGTTATAGCTCGAAACATCGAGTCCGCATTATAGAAGACGAATAAAATTATGTATTTATGATTTAAAACTTGTAATTTGCGCGAAGTAAGAACTCTAATGAAACACGAACGGGGAATAGACCGCCGCCGCACTTGGAATAAAATCTAAAAATCTTTATTTAAAACAAAAAATCTTATTTTTGTATTCATTTTGCTTCGAAATCATTTTTTTGTTTTGTTTTCTTCCAGTTTATCTCCAGAGATGAAGTTGTTTATAAGTGCGACTTGTCAAATTGCTGGTCGATCATATGGCTTTTGACAAGTAAATTAGCAGCAGGCAAATCAATCATAAACAAAACTAGTTTTTTCGCTTGAACCTTGAAGATCGTGCGCAAAAAGTTTATAGAAATAAATTTGTTATTAAAAAAATAGCCTGGAGGCTAGATAATTATATAGTTATATATGTATGATCTATCTAATAGAGCTTCTTATTTGTGCCACTATCTCGAGAAGAGTAGGTAAGTTCCAAAATTGTGTGTATTTTTTTAAGGGATTGCCACTAACACTATAAAGATTAACATTAACACTTAGAAATCTGGTGCTTTCGAATAAAATAGTTAAAGGTTTATTTAAAATAATTAGGTTTTGATTGGGATACCTCCTCATCTACTAGCTTAATTCAATTATAACTAAATAAGGCATTGTAAAGCCACACATTTGAGGTTAGAGCTGCAAGTTAAAATAATAAAAGAGGCTTGAAGAAATTTTACTTAATACATATATGCGGGAGCCCGGGTGTCTGCCAACTTGTACATATGTAGATTGATGAGGAAGTTAGGCTTAAGATATAACAAAAAGCTTACATTTTGAGATTTATGTCGAACAGAAACATTATCTGTGTTTCATCAGAAATGATGATTGGAGCTGATATGAGCATCCTCAGTGAGCCTCACGAAAAAAGGAAATTAAGAAATAAGAAGAAGCCACATAGCATATTAAAAGTGGTAAAGTTTTTCTAAATTCATCTTCCACTGAAAAACTGCTTCTTGGATAGATGAATTTTCTAAATTCATCTTCCACTGAAAAACTGCTTCTGGACTAACAAATCTCGCAAGATAAAATATCATAGGAATTATTTTTTTTAATGTAATCCCAATCCAGCACTGAAAAACGCTCTTAATGCAATGAAAATTCCTTTAGAAATAAACAGCATAATATTTAGTCCAGACTTATGATGCAAACCCAAGAATAGGACGGAATATGTTTAATGAAAAGCGACCCAGATAAACAAAAGAAAAATAATCATTTCGTTCAGTAACCTTGTCGTTTGTATGGAAGGAACCGTTTGCGTCAAATCAGGTAGTTCTGATTTTTTGCTGAGTTGTTCAGGATGTTGGCCTAATAAATAAGCTATCCTAGAAATAAGATCTTTGGAGCAAATTTCTTTTTCAAAATTTTGAGATTAGGATTTAGGACTTAAGTCACCAATAACTGACAAAATCGCCGTTTTTCTGATTTTCGACCATGAAGTGGTCGCCGCTCGAGGTCGTAAACTTAGACTATTTATAAAGCCAACATCCTGAACAACTCAGCAATAATCAGAACTACCAGATTTAACGCATACGTGGGTGTGTACTGTATAGTGACTGTACTATACAATATCCGCAAAATTTTATTTCTGGGGAGTTGACTCGATCTGCAACGACTTTGGTGCAGATTTGATATGTCAAAAGTTATATGGAATGCGGATGGGCTTTATTGAAATTCCTGCAAAATTTTTACACGGATGCCAATAGAAAAAAACTGAGCAAAACTGTCCAAAGCCATCCGCAGACCATTCATCAATGTAATCGGGATGCATGAACCCAATATTTAACTATTTGAAATTATAGGATAGTATTAGATATGTACATATGTATACATTACATTGCTTAAATCGGTGCTGATGTCGTTAGGTACGATGCCTTTATCAAACCAAGGAACACAACAGGATTCAGATTTTATGTATAGCTTTAGAGAAAATCAGAGACTTGCGTTTTGTGTTATAAGGAAGAATAAGCTTCTTATGCAATTACCTTAGATCAGTATAGATCAGACAAATTTATAGATACAGAAGAACAAACAAAAAAATGGTTAACAAAATGGGTACAACAAAAACTGAATTTGTAAAAAGATCATTAAAATTGATATCTAACCTATTAAGGCTTATTAGTCCGAGGCTTATTTGCGGAGTTGTAGGCATCCAAAGATATACAACGTTTTAAAACTAAAAAAAAATACTTTGAATGAAAATATACCAAAAACTAGAGCTTGTAAAAGGGTTTGCTTTGGATGTGCTGATAGTATTTGACAATACATTTCCACATTATGTACATTTCAATGAGAGACTTCCAGAGACTTTCATGAAAAAATGTTTTTGGTGATAGGGAGTCCATGCTTTTTTCAAAAATCAATTAAAAAAATTTTGGACAACAATGCAAAGGCCTATCCGTTCTCTATTCAACAACATCAACCGCTCTTACGTGGCTTTTTTGGAAAGTTATAGTCCTATAAAGACTTTTAGTTTTGGGTCAAAAATAATGGAATACTTTGAATTCAAATATCTTCGCAACCAAACCTCATAAAATGTTTTAGTTTTCAGCTATGGATAGCTCTCAAAAAACCTTATTAAGCGTTTTAAAACCAGCAATGTATTGCAACATGACACCTTAACTTCAATAAAAAATGGTCAAGGAAATTTGATTTAATCCAGGCTAAGGACATAAAGAACAAAAAAAAAACCCTTACAGACATCCACTAATGTTACCTAGCACATCAAACATATTTTCAGGCATTATGGTGGGTGCTTGTCTCCAAGTTGTGTATTTAATATATTTGTTAAATTTTAAATAAAAGATAAACTTTAATTAGTTCACTATAATGTATTAAATTTATTTTAAATTTTTAATAATTTTCACAACTTTATTTAATTTATAATATAATATTTAGCGACGCATTTCGGAGTGTGTCTCCATTATCAGGCGAAATAATTGATTAATAAAACAAAATAATGACGCATAAAATCATGCCGTTTCTTAAAAACATAACTCAATATGAAAACTATAATTTCCGATGTTGAAATTTTCGCTACTGCCTTTAAAAGTAAAATAAATTTCGTCTGATAGGACAAGGACATAATAGGATCTCTCAGATATTCCTGAACTAGCCAATTAAAACCTGATCAACTATATTCGTTGATATTATTATTCACGACTTTCGGTATCATTCTCAATGCCTAAAATTCGTTTCAGTTTGTTTGGTTAAATTCAAATTTTAACATTTATAAACTATCAATTGATAATAATTTGAAACGTAATACGGGTGTTGGGCTATAAGGTGCCAAAACAAAAATTGACTAAAAACCCAACAAAAACAAACAAAAGAAAATATAAAAAAATAGCTTACAAAATAGCTTTGACAAAAATTGATTTACCATTGATTCTTTAATTCTATGTATAATTAAGTAGGTATTCTTGTTTTGCATGTACATAAAAACATACCTATATATGCAAGTGCTTTGTTATTGAGTTTTTGTGGGGTTGTCTTTCAAATTCGAAAATGTTTGAATTATTGGTAAATAATCTTCAACTTTGATTTTTCACACGATTGCGTATCAAATCAATGTATTTTTTACATATACCTATAACAATTTTTATGAGAATAAGAAGGAAAATATTTGAAGCCAGTGCTGTTGGTCTACGACTACGCCCGGCCGCCGCCGTGGACATAAATGCAAAAGTGAGTCTCTGACTCACGTGCACTGTTCCCATAATGGCATTATTAATGCTAGATCTAGCATTATAGAGAAGAGAAAAGCATTATGAAATTTTAAAATTATGCTATATGCTTTTTTGGCATTCATGTTTTTATTTGTTTGCATTCTTGAATGCCAAAAATGATTTCGAATCATTGATTTGATGATATAATGTTTGGAAAAAAATATTTAAAAAATTAGAAAGCATTCTGATTTAACCTTAATAACGTCAAATCACGAAGATTCAAACATACGTTCACAAAATTCATGAATTTTTCTAATAGAAATGAATTAATTAAAGCATCTGTTGCTGTGCAATCTGGAAATTCAATGGCCGCGTTCGGATACGTAACCAAAGGAATCTGGATTTGTTCGTGTTGTTGTAATGCCTAAGGAAAAACCAGCTGACGAACCGAACAGTTGATGTCAAAAAGAAATCTAAAGATATCCCAAAAATGTTCGCATTTGTTTGGATTATACTAACAGCTGACATCTCACCTGTTCACTTTCTTGGCTTTGTTTGGTTTGGTTGCGTATCCGGTTTTGGTCGTTCGAAAACATATCAGATTCTAACGTATCTCAGATACTTATCTGCTTACCATCCGAACGTGGCCAATTATTTGGGCCTATTCAGCTAGGTCTTTTGTTCTATTATTCCGCTATTCCGTTATCAATTTCAATACAAAAGTTTGAGCTGTCGAAAAACATTTTATGAATTATAATATGGTATTCGGCTGATTACATTGAAATTAAGAAATCTGCTATGAGATGTCGTCGCAGTAAGGTGTGTTATTAGTTTTACAAATGTGAGGTTGGATACTGACATATATAGATAGCTATGGAGTTATGTGATTTGTTTATAATATAATTATATGTCTAATGGTGTGAACTTGTCAGTAGTGTTTAAACGATGGGAAAGAAAGGTATTACATTCCCGGGTTACAATTGTCTGTGGCCTTGCAATGATTTGGGTGATCATGAAAAAATAGTAAATAGTACGGATTTCATCGCGTATATGCATGACTTGGAATACCCAGTAGCTGGTCGACCCGAGGATATAAGAGCAGCCGATCGCGAAGCAATTAGTAGTTTTTGGACGGATTTCAAAGCGAACGGTCGAGCAGCAGATTTAACTGGTATACTTGGCCTCGGTGTTAAATATGGTATCGATCTGTGAAGCTGTGAAGTGATAAATTTTCCAAAACTTCACACGTTAATAACTCGATTCTGGATGAGTGTGCAAAAGTGATATTAAATGTCAAAACTTGATAAAAAATTACGAAGTTTTGACATTTTATTTCATTTTTTACACTCATCCAGAATAGAAATATTAATGTTTGAAGTTTTGGAAAATGTATCACTTCACAGCTTCACAGATCGAGAATTGACCCCCAGCTACTAACTTTTAAAGATGCAGCTGGGGAAAATATGTTTAAGGAACTAGGTCAATGTGTGAATGGCATGGGACTGACTTCGCTTCCCATTTCAAACGCTGAGGTTGAGCGCCTGTTCAGCTAAACGAATATATAATTAAAACAAAAATTCGTCATTAAATCGAATAAGAACTATTGAACAGTATTGTCCAATCCAAATACGCAAAGGGCTAAAGATAGAAGATAAATGCTACTTTTCTTATAAGGTTTCAGGAAGTGTTATAGAGGAAGTTGTAGCCTCGACGAAGTATGAAAAACCTAAGGCTGAAGAAAATTATTTGTATGAAAAACTTTGGACTTACTCATTTTTAATTAAAATCATAAAATAGATAAGATATTATAAAATTAAAAATGTGTTAAGTCTGACTGATTTAAAATTAAATAATTAACTACTAAAACATGTTCTTACTACAAAATAGTGTATGTATGTTAGGTATTTATGAGAAAACAAATATTTCTTTTGCATTTTTATAAAATGTTTGTTTTTAACCATCTATATGGACGTTTTTATATGGATTTTGAAATCTAGCATTTTGTTTTTGGAGCTCCCATACGATCTAGCATTATAAAATTTGAAATCTAGCATTATGAAATTTGAGATTATGGCAACACTGCTCACGTGGTGATTAATTCGCAATGTTTTCTTTTTAACACTTTTATTTTATATTTCTAATCCAAAATTCTAAGAATTATGGACAAGGTCATCACCTACTTCATTGTATATTTTAACTTATGTATATATAAGTATGTATAACCAAATAGAAGAGATATAATATTATTCAGATGAGTCATAATACCATTCGCATCTTTTTAGTGAAAGATTATAAAAATAGACACAAACTAAACATTTTGTTATCATCTCAAAGACTTTAAGACTCTTGTTTGTCAGAAATATATTTGAAATTGATAAGATATTGATGAATATTGAATGCAAAAATACTACATTTTAATGGTTTTTCATGAGATTGTTTTAAGTAGGTAGATACATACAAATAAACATACATAACGTGTTGTTGAATTGAATTAAACATTTTGGGAGTCCCCATTTTTGCATTTTTGATTGGATCTAATTCAAAGGTGTATTTGTTTGGAAAAAAATGCAAATAAGTACTCGTTGAGTGACCAATGTGAAAGCCTGGCATTTAGTCGCCGGTTTTTGCGTTGAGTCGATTAAACTTTTCTCGTATGGAGAAGAACTACATAATATAAGCATTAAACAAGTGCAGGTATGCCTTTATATTTTAAAAGAATAAGTAGAAATGTTATATTAAAATAGGCTAAACGATTCTTCGCAGACGTGCGTTAGTCATTGAGAGTGTTAACAGAAACCTTCAAGTGTAAAAATCAGTACTTTACCGATAGTCGACGAATGAGACACTATTTTAAAAGTTACCCAGAAGATAAAATAAAAAGAAACTGAAAAAATTGACCGTTTTAATTTTTAAAAAAGTGATGTTTTAATTGTGTGTGACAAAGGCGTGGCAAATCGAAACAACAAACGTAAGTAGTATTTGTATTATGTATTTTTTATATAGTTACCTACCTAAACAAAGATTTTATGTGTTTGATTCATTAATGCCGTTTTCCATTGGTTTCACTCAAGGTTCCACTCATTCTGAAATCTTGGAACAGTTTGTAATGCTTCTGCTCAATTCTGACGCTTTATATTTGTATTGGTGAATCCTCAAAAGATGGATGAGCGATACTGAAAAATCATCGATGTTAACACCGATAAGTCAACATCGTAGAACCAAACTGGATGTCAAAAATTATCGAATCGGAACACCGTTTTGTTTTTAACATCGATGTTTTTAATACATTTTTTTCAACATAAAAATGCAATACATAACAAATTCAAAATACCTTTATTGTTTTAAGAATTATAACCATGTTCTTGAACATTATTTTCTTCCATAACATCGATGAGTTCAAAATATTAAGATACAGGCCAAATTTTCTTTACAAAAATAGATCGAACAAGTCTTATTTTGTAGGCCAAAAGGAAATTTGATGTTAGAAGCCCTAACAACAATAAATTGAATCAAAAATACACTCTTAAATTTTTAAATTTTATAAAAATATTGTTCTTAATTTAATTAATGTTTGAAAATCGATCTTAAATTATTTAGCATAAATGAACATCTAACAAGTCGTTTGTAAAAAAAATCATGTGTTAACGGTGCATTAGCTTTCTGACCATCGATGATGTTAATGCTTGAACATCGATCTTAAGTTATTAGCATCAATGAACATCTAACAAGTCGTAGGTAAGAAAAATCTTTTCTAAACTATGTCTATCCTTTCTGAACATCGATGATTTTAATGTTTGAACATCAATATTAAATTATTTCGCATGAATAAACATTTAACGAGTCGTTTATATAAAAAATCATGTGGAATTGGTGCCTTAGCTTTCTGAACATCGATGATTTTAATACTTCGAAAGCATTGAAATTTAAAATAAATTTGTCATCCAACATCGAAGTTTTTTGTCTAACATCGATGTTTTGCCAACATCGATAAACATCTTAACAATTTGTGTTCATCTCTCAGAAGTCAAAACGCTTGAGTGAGTTTTTTTTTTTACATTGTATTAGTGCTTCTTAAGTGGATTCTGATTTTAAATCAAGAATCGAATTTCTCAGAATCGTCAGAAGCGTATTTTGTCTGCCAATGGAATTGTTTCAGAAGACTTCCGGACGCTTCTGGACGGCCAAAGGAAAACGGCAACTACTGAAGTACATCAGCCAAGTAGAAGACTTAGCATTATTTACAATTCTTGATTAGAAATTCTAATTGGGTTGGATATAGCTCACAATTGATTTTCGCTGTAAAATTGATGTAAGCTGGACTGAACTTAATAAAAATTGCGTCTTGACAAGACCCTCACTGTCAACTGAAGAGTCCAAGTGAGTCCAAGTGGACGAAACGCCAATTTGTATGTACTAAAGGCCGTCTATATTGAATCAATAAGTCATTTGTGTTGTCCATATTCTTGGAATTTGAATAAAAAAAAAACTATCGTCTTTGGTAAGACTATCCAATTGTATGCTAAAATAGAACAAATTCTTCACTTTTGTTGTACTGTTATTATTTATCTTAAAATAGTGTTAGTCAAATACCAAAGTTTATTTTGTCAACAAAAGTTCAACTGTCTATATTTTACTTTAATGGGGCATATTCATAGTAGCAGATAGACCCAGGTTTAACTAAACTACAGTTTAAGACAATTTGGCTCAATGAATACAGACCGATTTTAATTACAAATTGTTGGTTTTATATTTTTATAAGATAATTAACTTGGTATACTACACAAATAGCTTCAAATATTTTGAAATAATAAACTTAGGAAAATAGAATTCAAGGTATATATATTACAGGTAATATCATAAGCGTTTTCATTTTTGTTCAGTTCTGCGCATGTGTCATAATGGAAGATAAATGGCTGATTTCAGTGCGGTTTGCGGTTTTGTGTTCTGTCATTCTGTCTCGTGTGCGTATGTGTTCGTTCATTAATTTAAATTTCTTTTCAATTCTGCAAAAGTATGGTAACTAATTTGTCCATAAAAATAACAAAAAAAAGTATTTAAAAAAGTTTATCCGGGCCAATTAATCAGCTAAGCACCTATGTATGTATGTAAGATAAAATAAAAATATAATTGAAAAAAAAAAGAAAAACTAAATAAAATGTATTACTACACTTCCGACCAAAAAATGGAATCGCTCCGTTTGGCCTTATAAAAACAACAATTGCTTGGGATACAATATCCATAATTAATTATTAATAGGCTCGTTTTAAAGCTTGAACTTTGAACTTTAAATTAATCAATCATAAAAAACCGTTGGACAGTTTTCGCGCAATCGTTTAAAAAAAAAACAGAACACAAAACTAACTTTTTACAATTTTCACGAATTTGTTTTTTTTTTTTTTTTTTTTACCTTTCAGTTGTCACTATTGTCATTTTTCATTTTGACACAAAAACCTACACTAAAAGCAGCCATCTTGAAATTTGATAAGCTGCGCGTGATAATACCTTAGATATGTGTACTGTGAATAGAATCAACGTCCGAAAATTCAAGTTAACCTATGTTTAACTTAGACCCAGCTCTAAAATGACTATGAATACGCCCCAATATGTTTATTTAATTAGTTTTATCATTGGCTTACCCCCACTATGATGGTGGTAAGATTATACTCCTACTCAAACAGACCTAATTTTAGTTGTATTTTTTATTTACAAAAAAAAACATTTTATTTGTATATTTTTGGTTGATGATGGACTAAATAACAGTTAGTTTTAGGTTTCATTTGCTTTAATTTTGTCATAATTTAGATTCAGAGTTAAAAACGAGCTGCATTACCCTTATAGGCTAAGAGCTGACAGAAAATTTTTGGTTTGGATGTACCTATAACCAAAATTTGCGAACATGTACCTATGTTGAGGTACAAAGGCCACGTGCCACAATCTCAAATTCAATCTATTTTGTCGGCGGGGCTGGAGGCGGCAGGTTGAAAACCGCGATTTTTTCAGATTTTGGTTTAGAGTATATAACCACTGAAATATATATGGAAATTAAAGAGAATTACGCTCTCATTAAGAATTTCGGGGTCCCAAACGGTTTAAGTGTCGCCAGACCCAGACAGACGCCCCCCAAAATGGGCAAAAACCCAGATTTTGGTTTGAAGGTATAACCATATATGTAAATGATATATCAAAAGATCGGGAAAAATCTCCTCCTAACAAATATGTGGATGCCAGACGATTAAAGTGTCACCATACATAGCCAGACGCCCTCCAAAGGCCCATAAGGTAAAAACAAACTTTTGATTTGGAAGATATAACCAAATAAATGATATAGTTATCAAAATATCGGGAAAAATCTCCTCACTACCAACATGTATGTCCCAGACGATTAAAAAGTCACCAAACCCAACCATACGTCCTCCAGGACCCATAGGGGGAGAAAAAAAACGTGGGGGCTAAATTACGCTAAAGGAACAGTTAAGCTCGATTCACAATGCGACGTGAAAACGTAACGAGAGCGTGACGTGAATCGCTGTCATTTTTTTCTAGTTATAAAATCGTTCCCCATAATTCACAATGCGACGAGTTTTTTGACAGCGTTAAACTATTTATTATTTTTGTTCTTGCTGTGCAGAGTGCGTTCAAAATAATGAAAAAAATAAAACTGAAATTACTTTAATTATTTAAATATTATAATTGTGTTTGGCCATTGGGACAATGTAGTTACAATACAACATTATAATATTGTCAACACAAATAGATCTATAAATATACATACATTCATTTTCAACAAAATTTATATTTATTTTTGTTAATTTACACTTATCTGTTGTGTTTTCTTTATTATTTTCTACAATTTCACAAAATTCACCATCAGTCAAAAATAAAAAACGTCGACGTGACGTGACGACCAGAAACGTTTTATTGTGCATACCCTGGCTTTTCCTCGTATACTTACATGATTTGAAGTCGGCTTGACAACTACGACGAGATCTCGCCACGCTCACGTCGCGTTTTCACGTCGCATTGTGAATCGAGCATTATTTCAGCTACCTCTTCTGATGAAATGTGTAAGGATGGCATATAAATTGCAGCTCAAAGAATCATGATTTTTCGAAGATATCTATAGTGGGCTTTAATTTTATAAATTTCAGAGCATCTGGGTGGGAGTGGCAACACTTAAAACGTCTTGCACTTACATATTTGTAACGGAGATTTTTTTACATAATAATAGCATTTATATAGTTATACCTTCGAAATATAAGTTTGTTTTCTCCCTATATGGGCCCTGGAGGGCTGTCTGTCTGGGTCTCGCGGCACTTAAATCGTCTCGGACCCCGAAATTCTTAATGAGAGCGTTATTCTCTTTTATTTCCATAAATATTTAAGTGGTTATATACTCTAAACCAAAATCTAAAAAATCGCAGTTTTCAACCTCCCGCCTCCAGCCCTGGCGACAAAATCATCCTGCCAGACGATTGAATTTGAAATTGTGGCCCTAGTGCCTTAACATTATGTACATGTTCACAAATTTCGGTTATACATCTTATCCAAACCAAAAATTTGTTGTCAGCTCTCGGTCTATTAACGACTGTAACATTTTTAGTATGACAAGCCCTCGAAGACAGCATATAAATTATGTTTTGTTTATTTTATTTTCAGAAACTGTCGCGAATTCACTGTTAAAAATAAGCTTTTACAAAAGTTTCAAAATGGAGAAATATGAGTTTTGTTTTAAAAATGATCCAACTTGTTTTACGGTAAGTTTATTAAACATTAAACCCTACCCAACCCATACAACGAAGAGACAATGGGGCGTATTCATAGTCATTTTAGACCTGGGTCTAAGTTGAACATAGGTTTGGTTGAATTTTCGGACGTTAATTCTGTTTTTTTAAGTTTATCATTTCAAAATATTTGAAGCTATTTGTGAAGTATACCAAGTTAATTATCTTATAAAAATATAAAACAATTTGTAATTAAAATCGGTCTGTTTTCATTGAGCCAAAATTGTCTTAAACTGTAGTTTAGTTAAACCAGGGTCTATCTGCGACTATGAATATGCCCCAATACGTTTTCACAGTATTTTGTTTTGATTAAATGTATGTATGATGTACAATGTACATACATACATAATTTAATCAGCCCTATTGTGAGTTTCACCCGGAAATTTCGCCCGAAAATGTTTTGTTTGCCCGGATTTTTAAAAGCTATTGCGAGTTTCATCTTCCATTTTACAACAATTGCGTCCTCGTTCGCTATTAAATATTAAATGGTAATCTTGCTGTAAATGAAATGATAAGGGAATTTTTACGAACAGGGAACATTTTTCGCCCGAAACTTACAATAGGGGAAGAGTGAAATGTAATTTTCCTGGGCGGATTTTCTTTCACGCAGAACTCACAATAGGGCTGAATATTATATTTAAAGCTAAGAATCAAGGCACTCTTTGCGAAATCCAGGCTTAATTTCAGTTTTGCTTTCTTGACTCTTGCCGCATCTGATTTTCGTCTTTCGGATCTTATTTGTTGCGAAGGACAGCTCATATTAATTTTTAATAGGAACGTGCATTACTAGCGGTGTTCTTTTTATAAATTTATTTCCAACCAAGGAAAACTTACAAGTTAAGATGGTATCACCCATTTCACACTTTTATGTGGAGTGAGGAGAATATTAGTTATGAAACAAGTTTATTTAGTAAATGCCATCATTTTGGGGTTGATTCATTTAAATTTCAACGAGAAGATATGAGCTAACACTTTTAATGTTGACAAATACCATACAATATAACCAACGGCCAATGAATTTTATTCATTCACTCCACTTAAAACAGAAGTAATTTCAATATTTTAATATTTAAATTTCTTCATCTTCTTATTATTATGAATCATAGTTATACTACGTTTTCACCAGAAACGTACCTACTTAACCGAGATTTAGGTAAAGAGATTTATTTGGTGTTTCCACTCCACAAAAAGATCAAAAAGAGGATTATGACAAAAGATTTTAATGGTGTTTATTTTTTTGTGAGAAAGATAGTTTTTTTTTACATTTTTATCTGTCAGTAAACGAAAATGGCGTTTAAATGGGTCAGTTCCACAATCATTCTCCGAAAAAAAAGTTTTATTTGATTTGCCAAACTAATGTTTCCAAGAAGATTTGAATGAATTTTATTTGAAATCTCCATTAATTTGAGGAGATTAAAATTTGTATGGCAAATCTTCAAGATTTCAAGGAGATTTGTGATAATCTAGCTAAATCTCGGTTCAGTGTCTGGTGAAAACGTAGTATTAAGCCCAAAGGGGCTTTGAGCTTAAAAAAAAAACGTCTGCTATTCTAAAGCAAAGATGCAGTATCGACTACCATTCTGTACTGACTAAAAACTTATGTTGGACTTAGGATAGGTGGCTTTTACTATTTTTTATGAGATTAGCAATAATGACAACATTTATGTAAGATTGGTTGGTAGTTATGAAAATATCTATAAAAATATATAATTATAAATATATATATGTGTAAAACGCTGAACCTCGTAGGGTAGATTTTTAGGGTTAAGTTTCTTTACTTTTTTCTTTAGAACCTGCCTTTTTTCGCCGTTATGTCACACTGGGTCCGTGAGAATCGTGATTTCATACTAGATTTTAATCCATCACCAGCATTGCTTATGTTCGTTGCAGTTTTTTGCCTTATTACTTGGATATTAATATACACATCGATGCTGAAACTATTTCTAGTCATCGGGGGATGTATGGTATTTATTAGACAAACCTTAAACACACAGAAGTTAATTTTTATTATAATTTCAAAGATTGGTGAATATACAAAACAAATTGACCACAACGAAGATCCTGTAGATTTTGCACTTAATTTTATATCAAATACATCGATTATCATCGTAAGTACATACATACTTATATGTATCTTGTAAGAAAATATAATATTACCTATATTTATCAATAATGTATTACAATCATAATATTTGGTACCAACATTTTTTATTGTATACGTATATTTTTATATGATGTAATATGCTTTTTGTTTCAGTCGAAAATTGTGAACACTGTGATTAGAATCTTTTTTGGTGAGGATCTCATTTTATAAACCAACTGAGGTGAAAATATTTGGCTTTGTAATATCATTTTGTTTGTATGTATGTATGTTAAATATTATATGTATGTTTTGTATATATATGTACGTATATAACGAAAAATAAACACATCACATGAAGCTTATGTAAATTTGAATTTGTTTTATTGTGTCCAGCTATTTGAAAAAAAAAAAAAATGTATAATTACTAAGGCTAATTGTAAAGCTAATTACTATGAATTTACAACGGGACCGGGTAGAAATTCTGGTTTTCAAAATTGTGCCTATTGGTACAAAAATTCTGCTTTTCATAATTCTGCTTATTTTCGATTCTGTTTTACAAAATTCTGCTTTTCAAAATGCTGCTTTTCAAAATACTGAGAAGTAATAATATAGAAAAATAAAATTCTGCTTATTTTGATTTTTTTTTTCAACAAGGATTTATTAACGATGTAACAAAAAAAAATAACAACAAAAAGTAATATACATAGTCTAATAAATTAATACAAAACAACATCTAAGCAAGACCACAAAGAACTTTATTATTTGCTATTCGCTTAAGGAACCCAGTGAGGCTTAAGTCTGTCCTCTTTTTTAAAATGTTTTGTTTTTCTTTTTTGTTTTTTATAAAAAAATAATTTTTGTTTGTTTTATTCTCTCTCCATTTTTGAATCTTTCAGCTTCAGCTTTGGCAGTGATAAGTTCCTTTTTGAGATCATTTATGAATTTGTTTAGGCCTGCAAGACTGCGACTGACTATCACCTTAAGTTGACGATGCCATGCTTCAACATTGTTCTAGTGTTTTTGGAAATGTCTCTTTCGTTGCTTTTGAACTGCCATAAATAATTTAAAGCACACTTTCACTTCCACTTTTATTACTTTCAGTTCACATTCACATACTTTTATAGGGAAAACTAGGTACCTACCAGTGGCGTACGCAATATGGTATACTGTGCTAAAATTTCATATATCATCGAAGAAAGTTTTTTATTATTTCTTAGTTCAAATTTTATTTTTGTTAATTTTTAACTTTAGCAGTATTTTGATGTCGTATTGAAATCATTAGTTCATACCACACGTAATCTAGATTTTGTTAGACATTTCAAACGTATCTCAGTATTATTTATTTATTTACAAAATTCGCAAAATGGTTTCACACATTTAATTTTTTCCTTCTTTTGCCATTTAAAAAACCCCGGAATGAAATAACGAATGCAGTGTACTTATTTACATAATACATTCTCTAAGTATCTTCTCTTTTTTTATTGGTTTTTAGTGTGGTCAAATGCTTTGGTTATGCTTTAACCAGTATCTCCGCGCTCAGTGAACGTATCAAATATTCAAAAAATATTTTTAAGTATATGTAAACTGCATACTTTTTTTGCCGAATGTTATTTCTAATGCTACGACATAAGGCATTAAAAATAAGGCCTTTAACTTGTATCAGAGGTAGACAATCTTCTCAAAAAAGTTTTGTCAATGCACTATTTTTGACGTTTAATAATTTAATAAACTTCTATTTTGATAAGTACAGAAATCGAATTGGAATAAATCGTTATAGTTTATCTTATTTAAACTGTACTTAAGTAAAACATGAGTTTAGATAAACCAATATGAAACGCCCCAATAATTATTTGTATTATGAGAATTCACTTGAAAAATGTTACCATTTTTTTCATTGTATAGCTACTGTTCCTTTACTCTGAATTTCTGTGATTTTCTGTGCATTTTGTTCCCAAGTTCTGTCAATTTTATTTCTTTTATATGAACTTGACAGGACTTTGGACTAAAAATCACAGAAACTCAAAGTAAAGGAACAGACCTAATAAATGTTATTAGCCGTGTTTTTTGAGAGAGTGACTAGCAACTCAGTAAAAGTTTAACACGGAAAACACACACAAAATTCTCTATAATAATTTGTTTTGTTATTGTTTTGCGTGTAAACATTTTGCTGAGTTGCTATTCACTCTCTCAAAAAGCACGGATATATAACAATAGCTATGAGCTTATTTAACGAAAACCCGGAAATTGTATTTATTAAAATGGGAATACACTTTTCACCTACCCCTATTACCGTTAACGTTGTTTAAATCGAGTCCATAAAGTGGATTTTTCTCAAAGTGGATTTTTACAAAAAAAAAATTTGTTTAGAAAGAAAGGTAAAATCCATTTCATAACTAGGGAGTATTTTGTGTTTGTTCTTTTGTTTTTTTTTTCTATTGAAATTAAACTTCTGGTGGTTGATAATACGAAAGGCTTTAATTTTTTTTGCTATTTTGTGATACTTAAAAAGAATTTCACCAAAATTGAGACTGAGCCCCTCGCCCAAACAAAATCCTGCGTACGCTACTGGTACCTACTACTCTCTTAACAGTATCTTCGTTATGTGATTTTTATAAGAGTCCGTAAATATCGACCAAAATTTGTGTCTAAGTAGGGTATAACAGACTGACTGAAGAGCCCACTGTTATACCTTGGGCGAAACACAATTATTTCTGGAGTTGAAAGTGAATTGAAATCACTTTTCAATTTCATGTGAAATGAAATTGCATGTTCTGCATTTCGATCGATTTCGAAAATTTCGAAATTGCTTGGAACTGTCAAAACTGAAGCATCACCCATTTTTATTTTGTTTCTAAAGTGAAATTACTGCTGCTTTGAAAATGGATGCAATATTATTAGTAATTTTAATGGAAAAAAGTGGCAGAATTCTAAAGAAAAAATTAGCAGACAAATCAAATACATTTGATTTATCTGAAATAATGTGAGTGCGTGAATATATATGATAAATAAAGTAAATCCCTAATTTTTTTTTTAAGTTTCCAAAGTGAAGTGGACAAATTGGCCTACAGTGACTCGGTGTGTGTTTTCTGTCTCTACTTGAGAAACCCCTCGCAAAATTAGGATGTTCCTCCATGCATTTCAGGAATACCTTTTCTTGTCGTACGTTCATATGTTTTCCCCTAAAAAAAAACAATAAATAAATACTGAAAATCGAAAAAAAAAACAATTTGTTCTTACATTTAGCACGAAGACGAAGAAATACACAAGCTAACAGCAACTGTACCAATTTCACAGGCAATTCACAGAACATTAACAAAGTGATTTGAATGCGTTCAGAAAATGGAATAAACCGAAAATCAGAACATCCATTTTCCTTTTCGAAATTCAAATTCACAATAACGAATGAATTGTGGAACACCCAAATTCACTTTCGCCATGTGAATTCTCAATAAGTGAAATGCAGAACATGGGCGTAAAATCGGGATGTACATAGTTCGACATTTTTGATATATTGTTGGGGAAAAGCCTGTGTTCGCTGCAGGAAAATTGCAACAGTGAAAAAAAAACGCTAAAATCACCCCATTTTTTCCTACATTTTCCTTTATAACTTTGGAAATATGAAACTCAGAAAAATAACATCCATTATAAACTTATTTGTTATAACAATGTATACATTTTATATTTGTGTTGCTAGCTAACCATGAATTAAAAAAAGAATCTGAAAAACTAAGTAATTTCGAAGCACTCGAAAAAAAGGTCAAAAACTGTCCAATTCTGTTAAAAATTGGAATCAAATAGTCTGGGTTATGTGATTTTCGATAGGATTTCAGTGAAATACAAACAAATTGTCCCGTGGTAGTTCCATATCTAAAAACCTTAAGTAATTTTCTTGTTTTCGCTTCTTTTTCGACTTATAAATGTTTTTGATCTAGTAACTTGCGATATACGAAGTATAGGGCAAGTTAAGGATTCGTGCAAAAAAAAAATTGAGATAATAATTGTCCCTAACATTACGATGATAGAGAACGCGAAAAAAGTGGGTCTCGCAATTCTGTCTGTCCGTCTGTCTGTACCTCGACCTGCAGCCTAAACGGCTGAAGCGATTTTCTTCAAATTGGACTTAAGTTTCTTATAGGATTCCGTAGAGGGGAAATTGAAATTTTGATTTAGCTCAAAAAATAACGGTACCTGCCATACAACCAATATACAAAAATTGATTTATTTCCAAAACTGCTCTAACGATTTTGGAAAAAAAATAACGAGGTACCAAAATTACTAAAATAAATATTTTGGTAGAAAAAAAAATTGTATAACGGTTATTAACGGTACCTGTCATACAACCGATTTTTTGGTTTTCAAATTTCCCGTTAACTACTACACCGATTTTAACCAAAATTTGTATACCAAAGGTCGCTTACAATTTTAACAATTTCGCATATAAAAATTTTCGAAAAAATAATTTTTGGATTTTTAAAAAATATATTGAAATTTTTTTTTTTGAAAATTCAATATCTGATGAATGATTTTTTTTTATTTTTTTTGAAAAATTGTATTTTATTAAATACTAAAAGTAGGCATACCAAATTTTATTTTAAAAAATGTTCAAGATTTGTTACATATAAAAAATTAATTTAAAAAAAAAAAAAACTAACGATTTTTTCCATTTTTTTTTCATACATTTATATTTATTAAACAAATCAGAAGGCATACTTTTTTTTGAGCTCTATCTAAAACAGCTATTAAAATAACTAATTTATAATAATTCATAGTAATCATTTATATTTTAAATTGTTTTTAAAACTTATATACTAATGATATCATAATGTTATGAAACGAATAAATATGTACATTGTCTATTTCAAGCTACGTTAAAGTTGTAAGCTACAAGAGCAACTGGATTTAACTTTCCCAAACTGCAACCGATTGTTTTGTTATTATACAAGAGCAGTTGGCAGTTTTAACCCAGCTTTCAACTCTTTCAGCAATTTATTATCAAACTCATTTTGTTTGCATTTTCAGTCCGTTTTTTTTATTTTGGATTTATTTTTGTTTACATAAACACGTTAATAACCAAAAAAACCATTTAAATTATTAACAAACTAAAATTTAAAAAATTGAATATTTTAATTAAAAAAAATACAAATCGATTTTTAACGGTACTGTTAGGCAAGTTTTTGATTCGTAAAAAAAATCGAACTCGAGATAATAATTTTCCCTAACATATGATTACGATAATAGAGGGAAAGCGAAAAAAAAAAACAAATAAAGGGAAATTGATTTTTTTTAGCTCTAAAAATAACGGTGCCTACCATAGAGCCATTTAAGAAAAATGTATATAGATTTCAAAAAGGGCTCTTACGATTTTGCCAATAGCTACTTTTATGCGGGTATGGTCAGTAATTTGTTAAAAACTTGTTAACCAATAACTGTTTTTAACGGTACATGTCATATAGAATTGATTTTTTTATTTTAAAATTTCTCGTTAACGGCTTGACCGATTTGAACTAAACTTTGTGTACAAGAGGCCTATCTTGGTGTAAAGAATTTAACATTTAAAATTTTTCAAAACATTATATTTTAGATGAAGAAATAAGAAATAAATATTGAAATTACTTCTGTTTTAAGTAGAGAAAATGAATTTAATTCAGTTAAAAATTACAAGCTAACTCAAATCCAGAAATTATAATGTTTTTCGCCCAGATATCCTTAAAACGGGTCAACGATTTTTTTTTTTTAATTTTTTGTATAATTTTTTTTTTTTTAAATAGCACTAAAGGTTGGCATACCACATTTTATTTTTTTAAATATTAAAAAAAAATGATTTTTGAATTTTTTTTTCGTAAATTCATATCATATTTTATCACTTTATCTTTTATATATTAGCCGTGTTTTTTTGAGAGAGTGTATAGCAACTGAACAAAAAGTGTACACGTTAAACAATAACAAAACAAATTATTATACAAAATTTACCAGTTATCAATTTTCGTTTCGGCAAATTGACCTCACACTCACACCTAAAGTTACCCTTAAAGTTTTACAAAATCTAGTCAAATGATAGAATTCGATTTAAGATTAATTTTAAAATTAGAAAATCTGAATTTTTATTTGCTTAAATATAAGAAAATTTCGTAACGAATTGCAGCTAACAAATTGTTTTCTTAAAATTCTCTTGTTTAAGCAATTAAAATGAAAATTTTAGTCATTTAAAATAATCCTTAATTAAATTTCTTCCATTTTGTCTAGATTTTGTAAAGAATTTAGGTTTATTAATGTCTTAAATCCCATTTGTTCATTCATTCGTCGGTCGTTGGTCTCTCCTATGTGGACAGTCTTTAAATGGGATGTAATAAACCCCTTTCCATACGGTTTTTTTTCTGTCTCACCCCAACCTACAAGCAATTTTAAAATTAACTTACATTCAAATTTTATATAATGCAAACATTTTTAAACCGCATTGTATTTGACAACAAAAGCAGGAGGAAACAAGGGTTGCCGTTCTAGCGACTTTGTCGCTAGATCTAGCGACATTTCAATATTTTCGGCGATAAAAAATATTTTTATGTCGCTAGATTATTTCTAGCGACTTTTCTAGCGACTGTTGAAGGTAAGCATTCGTGAGTTTCGACACGCAAATACAATTTTTTTATGTGATTTTACATTCCTAGTATTTAAATTAATTTGACATTTTCTATTTTTGTTTTTTGTTAGTTTAGACTTAACTACTTAGACTTACTTTTTGCAAAACTAACAAAAGTGAGAAATTGATTAAATGTTTGCTAAATTAAAATTAAATGTTTGCTAAAGAAACATGCTTACAAAAAAACATAGGAAAATGTTCTGACACATAAATTAAGCCACTGTACACAGTTTTTCGCAAGCAGGTGTCTTCAGCATAGATATTTATGGCTCCCGGAAATTATGCCAGAAGAAATAACCTTTTGTAGGCATGTGTAGTAAGGCCTTTACTTTAAACTTTTGAGCAGAAAGAGAAATTTTTTTTAACACTTATTTACTAATTTTTGTCTAGCGACTTCTAGCGACTTTTTGTCCCCCAAATTTCAGCAAATCTAGCGACTTTTGGAGGTTGGTCTAGCGACTTCTCATTTCAGCTTGCGGCAACACTGGAGGAAACTCGTGATGCATTTAATTTTATATAGCAGTTTATAACGTACTTAGGCACGTTCTTGATTTGGACCTAACATGGCGTAGTATTTTAAACACACAAAAACAGCATGCTCTGGTTAGGGGTGCTTATCGTTTTCCAAAGAAAAAATCCGTGCTCTATGATGAACCAATTTTGTTGTTTTAACTTTTTTTTTTTTTTCTTCAATAATTTTGTTAGTTTTTGATGTTTTTGTTGTTACTTGTTCTTTTTTTTTCAAATAATTTGAATCAATACTTATATTTATTTTGTAAAACGTTGGAGTTCTCCAAATTCTCTTAATGCTTCTAACACTTTTAATGCTATAACACACATAAGGTTTCATTTCCTACATTTTTGAACCAAATGAACAAGTAAGCTATAAATTCACAACCTATGTTTTATACTAGCGGATACTTCTTTATATGAAAAGTGACAGAAAAAGTATAATCTTTTAAACTTTGCTAGTGGATACACGGTGTAAATATTGAATAATTTCTTTTGTTTGTAAAGCTCTCTCTTTTGGTGTGAATGAGCTTTTTTAAGTTATTTTTCAATACAGTATTTAACGGATATATGAAAGAAATACTAAACTTATTCTTTTACTCGAATACTCGATTTTAAGAAAATCTTTCAAAACACTTTGGTGCACAACATTAGATAGCCTAATATAATTTGTATCAAGTTTTTAATTTTTAACAGGTTAACTCACTTTTGCTTAATTTTTAACACTTATTAACTACTATATCGTACCGTTAAAGCGATCTTTAAAACCAATCAGTTAATATTTGATTTAGGGAAACATTTTTATTAAACAATTTTTTCATGTGATTTCTAATCGATTCGTATCCTTTTTAAATTTCAAATCGTGTGTAAACATATTAAATAATCCAAATAAAATTAATTTGTTTATTGGTGCGTTAAACGTATCGCTTTTTTTTAATTTTCGGCCCACTTAGTATCGTATTAACATTGCTTTTAAATCGCACTAAATGGAATATTCTCCTCTAAATTGAACTTAAATACGAAAGTAGCTGGTAAAAAGAAATTCTTTCCTATATAGTATGCCCGAATATTTATTCAATTAGGTTAATAAATTTAGAGTCGATTTTTCAATCAACTGTTAAACTATCAGAGAAATAAATACTTTATAGCAAAAGCAACATTTTTTTGTTTTATTCAAAGACAATTAGCACAGGATAGGTAGATTTTTTTGCGAACCGAAATATAGGACGGCTGAATTTTTTATAACTGAAAGAGGGCTATTAGAAAAGCTTATGTCCAGTTTTTCGGGACGCCATCCCCCTGGCGCAATCCACCATTTTGAAAAACGTGCATTGATCTATATCTCCGAAACTATTGATCTAAGAGGACAAATTGTGAAGCCAAGCTTGTAGGCAATTAAATTATCTTTTGTTTAATCATACATTTTTTTTTCCGTGCGGGCGATATTTTTAAGGTTATGTCTTTGTATTTGTATTTTTCACATTTATTTGTATTTTCATATTTACACATTTTTGGCGTTCTCGAATAAGTTAACGTGAATTTTTTTCCAAATTTCCAACATTTTAATATATTTTTGAATATGATGCGATATCAGAGTCAAAAGTTACAGCCATTTTGGTTACGCTAAAAAAAAACTCCGGAGTAATAAAATACTAAATTGTTATTAAAATTAATACCAAAATGGCTGTAACTTCTGACTGCGGTATCGCATCATCTTCAGAAAAATATCAAAATGTTTGGAAATTTTAGTGTTCACGTAATTCACGTAAGATTCCTCGGGAACGTCAAAAATGTGTTATTGCAAAAAATAAAACGATATAACCTTGAAAATATTGCCCGCACCGAAAACAAATGTATACATAAACGAGAGATGATTTAATTGCCTACAAGTCCTACAACCTTGGCTTTACAGTATTTTCTCTAAGATCAAGAATTTCGGAGGTATAGGTACATTCGCATTTTCTAAAATGGTGGATTTCGCCAGGGTCTTGGCGTCCCGAATACCCGGACATAAGCTTTTTTAATAGCCCTCTTTCATTTATAAATAAATCAGCTTACTTTGGACTGGGATATCGCATCATCTTCAAGAATATATGAAAATTTGTTAAACTTTGTGGTCTACAATTTGTATCACACATAAGAACCATTTACGTAAGTTTCTTACGAAATGAGAAAAATGAGAAAAAAATTAAAAAAGGTACAAATAAAAAAAAAAATAAATAAATAAAACGACATAACCTTAAAAATATGAAAAAAGTTATGATGACAAAGAAAAGATAATTTTATTTCCAACAAATTTGATTATGACAACTTTTTAGTTCAAATCGATAATTTCGGAGATATAGGTCAATTCGCCCTGACCAACATGGCGGATTTACCCAGGGTGATGGCGATGGCGATGGCGTCCCGAAAAACTGGGCATAAGCTATTCTAACAGCCCTCGTTCCATTAAACGATTGCTTTTTGCTAATTTTCCTGTACTAAATACTATCTGAGGTTTAACTGACTATTACAAAATTGACCCTTATTGATTTAAAAATTACCTTGGATGTAATAAAGAATTTTTATAGTTTCTATTTTTTAGATTTTCCAACTTCTTTTATCCGTGTTGTACTGTAGAATTTTACTCACCCGATAACGCCGGCCGCTGATATTATTCGTCATATATCTTGCTTCTTTGCATCGTGTGTGTGTCTTATCAATAGTGCACATTGTACTCTTCATTACTACCTCGTGTAGAGGTAATATTATTTCAGACAATATTATAGTGCTAACAGCAGCAAAAAATCAGACGGGAGTTGTTCTGTTTTTTTTTTTCTTAATTTACTAATAATATTTAGTTTATTTGAGTCTTTTGTACTTTTAGTTCATCGTAGAGTGAAAAATATTGATATTCAAAATATAAACAGAAATATTTGATTGTTTACATTTTAAAGTTTTTTTTTATGTTATATTTATTGTTGGTACATGTACGTGATATTCATCGATTTTGAGGCTACATATGTATGTGGCAGTGCCCACATATTTATTTGTGCATTTCTTTTGGGGAGTCCCCGCTTTGCATAATTTTGATTCGATTAAATAAAGAGATTAACACATTTTGTTTTTTGTTATTTGGAATAAATTCAATAAAAGCAGTTTTTCAGTTAATGATTGATCAGTGTGAAATTTTGATGGTGCTTAGTCGGTCGTTAGTATGAGAATTTAAAAAGCATACCTTATTCTAGAACTAATTCTAAAACAAATCAAACAGCATTTTTAATCAACCGAATACAGGTAGATTTGTAAAATTTTTTAACCTTACTTTTTGTCTTCCTATACAAAAATTTGATTAAAATCGGTTAAGTCGAAAGCAAAATTGAACGAAACTAGGCTAATTATCTTAACTATGGATGTATGTGTCTGATCATCATCCTTCCGTGCCCTTCCGACAATTATAGCTCTATTTTTTGGTATACACTCCCTGTCACTTGTTTGAGGCCACTATTTTGGCAAAAGTTTTTGCTCGATAAATACCTGTAGGAAATATTTTTCCTGGAAATGTTTGATACCTGTGAGTAGGTAAATATATTTTGCAATAAAAAAGTATACATTTAAAGGGGTAATTTGGAAATTTCATAAGAATTCCACAAATTATAAGAATGGACTGCAAAAAGGCCAAGAGACCACTTGAAAAATCTTATAAAAAAAGAAAAAAACTATAAAAATGTTTACTTTTTTTCGTTTTTAAACATTAATGTATTATGGTTTTGTCAATTAATGATGAGTATGATCGCCATTTTTTGAAATTCGCTCTATTAGACGGTTTGGAATCAAATCATTCAGTTTTTTGAAATAATCCAGTGAAATCTGGCTCCAGGCATCGCATTTAGCTTCGACCAAGACGTCCTTATTTCCAAACTGTCTACCAACATCAGAAACTTATCGAGATAGGCAGGCCCAAACAATTTCGATGATGTTTGAGTCCGGTGAACAGGGTGGCCATAGTAAAAGTCCAACGTTTTCCAACTGAACTCAGCTTCTAGCTACCCAGGAAGTATGGATAGGGTCGTTGTCTTGTTGGAATATCCAAGGTAGAGGTTCCAGAATATTCTTTAGCTTTGATAATACCCGTTTAAGCAGGCATTTGTAACTATTTCCGTTCATTGTTGTAGTTGTAAATTCTAATTCAATTGTTCCATAATAGGTGATAGCTCCCCACACCATGAAACCTGATGTATGACTGTGATTTCTTGACAAAATAAGTTCTTCTTTTCTTTAATCGTAAAAATAAAAGTTGTTACCATCGGGCCCGTCGAGATTAAACTTTTTTTCACCTAAAAAGACAACCTTTTTCCATGCGTTGCTACAGGCAACATGCTTTCTGGCGAAATTCATTCGTAGTTCGTTATGTAGCTGCCGTAGAACCAGTTTCCTTTAGATTTTCATACTCTTGATGTTACCACTAGTTTTAATTATCCTTAAAACCGTCGAAATACTGGCTGATACCCCACTTGTTGACCTTATTTTAGGCTCTGATAGTGTGGAATTTGAAGCTAGCCGCTGAATGAGTCGCTTTTATCGGATTGTTGTTGCTTGAGCTGTGCGTCATTTTTGGTTTTTCCATAGTTTTCAGCGTCTGCTAAATAGTTGTTGACAATGGTCTTACTCCTACCTTCTTCTCGGCCTGAGAATCCCAGTTCCTTTAAAGCATCTATTGATCCTCTTTCTGCTATAGTCGACGTGTTTCCAGAGCCCATTTTAACTTGAAATTTAATATTAAATATAGTATTCTATCCTTTTCTAAATATTTTTAACTTTTATTTGAAAAAAATCGACGATGTTAACTTTTGCCAAGCAATTTTTGGAATGTCCTCAATCAAGTGACGCAACTTTTCATATCCATTTTTTGGAGTCCATTCACATAATTTGGGAATTTCTATGAATTTTCCAAGTTAACTCTTTAACTTTATCCTTTTTTATTGCAAAATATATATACCTACTCACACGTATCAAAAATTTCCAGGAAATATATTGCTTACAGGTATTTATCGAGAAATAACTTTTATGAAAATAGTGGCCTCAAACAAGTGACAGGGAGTGTATATCAATCCTATTTGATTCCCTACTCGAGACTAGTTTTTTTAAATGTTTTTGTGATAAGTCAACGTTCGTACAAGAATGCATTTTATAACAAAGTAAACATCGGCAATGAAATTATATATAAATATACTGATTGAAAAGTGGAAAACCGTTCTGGCTCAATAAAATTTGTTTAGAAGCTTTTAAACGCTCAGATATTTGATTTTAAAAATTATTAAGCAAAGCAACGAAAGCACGGTTGTACTAGTTTTATCATAAAATACCTATGTATATTTTGAATTTTGAAATATTTAAATTAGTTTGTCCTTTTATTTTCAGATTTATAAAGACTAAATTCATTGTGAATCTTCTTAAAATTTAAATTGAAATGGATGAATTCCAATACTGTCCCAAAAGGGAAGACACCTGTTTTAAGGTAAGTTTATATTAAAATTCTTAATTGTTGAAATTTAAACACTTTTGTTCGAAAATATTTCGGTCATGATTTTTTCGCAACTAAATAAGTGATGCTTAGGTTAGATCGTTTTACTCGTTCCTATATTCATTTAATTCGGAATAACGTTATAAACCCACTCAAGACTGAAAAGTCTTCGTGTAAATTGTAATAGCAGATAATCGACGATTTAGAGCCAGTTTTTTAAGTGTGGGTTAAAATTAAGCCCGTGTTGACTCATCAACTTTTGTGAATTAAATGCTTCTGATATTTTAACTTGCGCATTTTTAAAGCCTTTCTGCATTCATCCTCCATTTAAAAACTGCTTTTTGACGAAACCAAAGACAAATCTATTTCTGGCTCGAATTGCTAATGGAAAACTGGGGATTAATAATTTGGATTGAGTTTCGTATGAATTGTTTTTATAAATGTCCATTAAAGTTAGTAACTTTTATACTAAGTCATTAAGAATGAAATAAGTTATATGTACTTACTCGTAGTTTGACAAAAATAGTTTTCATCTTTAGTTTGGTTATTTTGTTTAGCAAACACATTTAAGTTTTAAATTTTATTTTGCCGTTTATTCGCTTGTTTTGCTTTCCCATTGAGGCACTGATATTTTTACACGAAGGGTTTTCATAAATATTTGAACATGGACCTCTATACCTAGTATTCCACAATTGGGTATGTTCGTTAGATCCCTTTTACACCATAACTCTTTGTCCCTGACTCTTTTAGAAATTTTATCAGTGGCGAAGGTGAAAACTGATTTTTTTCTGTCGCATTCGCATTCATTAAATTTCGAAAAGAGTCGAGGACAAAGACTCATCCCGTATTATGTAGAGAATTATACTTTGTACGTCATTAAGAATGAAATTCGTAGTTTCACAAAAATAGTTTTCATCTTTAGTTTGGTTATTTTGTTTAGCAAACACATTTAAGTTTGAAATTTTATTTTACCGTTTATTTTACCGTTTATTCACTTGTTTTGCTTTCCCACTGACATTTTTACACGAAGGATTTTCAAAGATTTTTAAACATTGACCTCTAGCTAGTATTACACACGATGACTCTTTATCCGTGACTCTTTTCAAAATTTTATCAGTGGTGAAGGTGGAAACCAGATTTTTTTCCGTCGCATTCATTTTATTTCGAAAAGTGTCGAGAACAAAGATGCATCCCGTATGATATAGTAGATAATTATTATTTTACTAAGATTCCAAGCAAATTTTGCGCAAATTCTGTGCGTTCATCGCATCAAATTTTTAAGTATTAAATTTTAAGATCGAGTTTCTGATTGGCCAGCTGTCATAAAAAGTAAGATGACATTCAGTAACGTTAAGTTTAGTCTAGTTACGTTTTATCTAAATTTTTAAGCAAGAAATTCCCGACTGAAAATTTAGATGACAGTTTTTCTATATAAATGGAGACTCTCCATACAAAACTCACATTATAGATAATTTAGCGTTCAATGACATAAATTAAGTACTAATAAGAAGATGAAGATATTTAAATATTAAATTATTGAAATTACTTCTGTTTTAAGTGAAAATGTGAATTTTTGTATGAGAAATAAAAATACTTAAAATTGAATTTAAAAATGTTCCCTTTCTCCATTATATTTTATATTTATATATCATTATTATATTAACATATTTTCTTCAGATACCACATACTTATGTATGTGCTTATTAAAGTTCTGTTCAATATTTTTAATTATTATGTTTACTTTATTTCTAGAATGTGCCTCTTCTGACTGTTATTTCACAATGGTTTCGTGAGAATCAGGATATGGATATAGATTTCAACCCAGTAATAGTTATACAATTTGGTGTTTTTTGCCTTATCACTTTGTTTTTAATAAAAACAAGTTATCGAATTATCAAAACATTGATAAAGCCATTACTTGTCATCAGTGGATTACTGGTATTTATATTATTTTAATAAACCTACTGTAAAAGCTAAAATTAACCTTAAAATTTTTGTTTTTCAGATTGTTTTGTATACAAAACAATTTTCCCGTAGTATAGATGCCACAGATTTTGTGTTAAACGTTATGATAAATACATATGATGTTGTCGTAAGTTTATTCAACGTACACACATAAATAAAATATCGATAATTCTGTGGTAATATAATAGCCTTTTCACACCAAACCCAAAACCAGGTTTTCGGCAATTGGTTTACGAAAACTTGAAATGCGTTCACACCGAAAATTTACAAGTTTTCATTTGACATTTCATTTGTTTTGCTTAAACACAATGGTTTCGAGGAAGGGCCGCGCCGCTTTGAAAATTGTCAGTGCCACAGAAAAGGGAAAAATCAAATGTTTTATGTGCAATTAAAACACAATTTATTAATATTGGAATTTAATAATGGAAATACAATCAATCCTGATTCGTTATAATTAATTTATTTCTTAACCGATCAATTTCACGTAGTAGTTAGGATGCGCGGCACTGCGTCGCGCTCTCTTGTGTTCCAGCAGAAAAAAATATTTTTTCCTGGCAGCAACCCATCAGCTATTTATATGACATTTAATTGAGCGCTGAATGTTTCACAAGGTGTGTTTGTTTAGTTCATCCTGCAAATCCAACATGTTTTGGACAGGTTTTATTTAAAACTTGTGTTTTGTCAAAACTTGTGGTTTAGCATAAATGTATGGGAAAGCTTGTGTTTTCGATCTAGGTTTTCAGCCAAAACCGATATTTTCGCGAAAACCGGGTTTTGGGTTTGGTGTGAAAAGGCTTAAGTCAAAACCCAATATGTCAATTCTTTTTCGGGAAACCGCATTTTCAATGTTAACGGGCTTATAGTTAGTTTAATTTTTCAGTGGCAAAAGTTCAAGAGATAAATGTTAAACTTTTAGCAAAAATGTCCTAAATTCTTCAGATGAATCTGGAAGCAAACACGAAAAATCGCTTGTTGGCTATATCTGGGGGTTGCCTTATTAAGGAAATTAAGGTATTACCACAGATTTAATTCAATTTATTATTTACGTCGCAGTCACAAAAGTCGTATTACTTAAACGCCTGTTATTTGTCGTTGATCGAATTATTTGTACACACGCGAACTGTTAACTAGGCTTAAAAGAGCAGATATGTAGGTGTAATATGCTGGTATTTCAACTTAATAATATCGTCGATAAACGACTTGTCATGTCAAAAATAACAAAAACGGGCATTTAAGTAAAACGAATTTCGTAATAAACGCTAAAATGCAAATGTTATATATGTATGTATATGTACAGTAGGGTGTCCGTTATTTCCCAAACTATTTTTTTGGATAGCACACCCCGTCAATCGAAAGTTTATGCCGAAAGAAAAAATTATTGACCAAACAAATTTGTTTTCCGAGGTCATTAAGCCGCGCCTCTAAGGTCATACTTTTCCCATACAAATTTGTATGGGAACTTTACACTTTTCACATTTTATTGTTTTTCTCTGGAACTTTAACAGTTATTCTCAATATTTTTAAGAATTCTGATTGATTTATCGGTCCTTTTAAAAACTGCATTTAAAAAGGTATTAACAAAATTTAAATTATAATTTATTTCGATTTTTTAAGTTAAAAAATACTTTAATATTATATATTTTTCTCTTATTTTTCTCTCTTGATCCTCAGCAGTTTTGGTTGTTTTTTGTATTGGTTATCATAAAGTTATAAGTTTTTTAAAAAATTGCATTAAAAAAAATAATGAAAACAAATTAGAAATAAATTATTTTGATTTTTCAAAATATTAAATATTTAGAATAACTGTTATAGTTCAAGAGAAAAAAAAAATAAAATGTGAAAAGTGAAAAGTGTAAATTTCCCATACAAATTTGTATGGGAAAAGTATGACCTTAGAGGCACGGATTAATGATCTCGGAAGAAAATTTTTTTGGTCAATAATTTTTTTCTTTCGGCATAAACTTTCGATTGACGGGGTGTGCTATCCAGAAAATGAGTTTGGGAAACAACGGACACTCTAATGTACAGTACATATATTAACATATATCTGATTGACATAAATTATTATTTTTGTTTCAGTTCAAGATCCTTGATACAGTGACAAGAATCGTTTTTGGTCAGAAAGTCGTCGTATAAACTAACCGGAAGTCGAAACTCTGTTTTTTTTTTAATACTTTTATACTTATGCTATATTGTATACTAAATGCAAAATAAAAACACTCATACACTCATAAGTTAGACTTATGTAATTTTGTCATTTGATGTTAATATTATTCGTGTTTATGTGATTTTGGCAAACTTACATACATATATTTATCATAGCGGATAAATTAAACAAAGATAAGAACTGTATGTTTTTATACTTCTACTACTACTACTTTAGTTCTAATTGTTCCGGTGATGCAGAACCTTTTTTTGTGACCTAAACTTTCGATTTGGGAATAACGGACGCTATTTTCGAAAAACTGAATTTGGGAAAAAACGGACACTTTACTGTAGATACTGTACGGTGGGGGTTATTTTGGAAATCTTCGAATTTCATTCGGTTAACGTTAAAAAGTGCACTTGAAATTTCAACAGAAATTACACGCAGTTTGTCGCAGTCTTTTACTCAAACATTCGGTTATCATATAAAATAGTTTATGAAATTTTGTTTAACTGGGCACTAGCATTTATAAAATACCTTAAGGACAATCCAAAAAGAAATATTTTGATTTTTTTTAATCCCGTTCAAAATAAGAATAAACAGGTAAAATGCTATTATTTTAACTTAATAATTACATCGATAAATGACTTGTCAAAAACCGTTTTGAGTCAAAAAGGTAGGGAAAATGAAAAAGTTACATCTTGATTTCTTAGACTTATAATTAAACTTCAGGATATCGAAGAAGAATTTTTCGGACTTCGAACAACATAAATGCATTTGTATATATAATTTTGTAAAACTGTTTCTTATAGTACTATAGCAATAGAAGTGACACTTAAATGCGAAATATAGGATACAAAATGCCAGTTTTCGCAGTACACACTTACCTAAATAAGTTGCACTTAGGTATCCCGTGTTAGGCGCTAAAGTGTTACTAACTGAGACTGCTAAAAGGACCAAAAAGCACTAATATGCAAAGCGTAAGTGCAACTTATTCCGGTAAATGTTCACTCTGAAACTGGGCCTAAATCTCAAAAATGAATCACTAAAACACACTTTTCTCATATACCTAAGTAATATTACACAGATTATCAACTATTTTTTTGAATTGAACAGCTATTAATGTAAAACGTATCTGCGGCCCATAATAACATTGTATTCTCATTTTTCAAAGCTATATATGTACAGTGCATCTGTTATGTTATGTTTGTGACGGCATCTACGATTCCTTAGCACTTTAGCAGATCCACACATTTTTATTCATCAGTTTCATTTTTGCTCTTAAGCTAGACGCTGTGTTTGTCTGTTCTTGTCGGTCACTCATACTCCCTCTGGCGCATTAAATCGTTAATGTAATTTAATTCAATTTATGGACAATTGCTTTTTAAGTGTTAAGAGATACCTATATTTAATTCAAAAGTCGCAGAAAAATAATATACTTTTCTTTTGTATTTAAAAGAAAAAATCGTGGTTAGGTGACAAATAATATCTTGTGCTTACTGTGCCACTGTTGATGTAGGAACTTAAAATAATATTCCTTACTCGAGGTTAATAAAAAATGTACATACGTACATATGTTCATACATATGGGTGATTCTTCAAACTAAAAATGATGATAATTTCGGCACGACATTTTTTGAAGCGAATAATGGTAAGGCCGTAGCCAGGGGGTATCAAAGGGGTCTGACCCCTCCCCCCCCATCCCAAAAATTTTTCAAAATCCTACTTTCCTCTTAAAAAAGTAAAGACCCATCTTATAAATATAAGTGATTGTCATCATATACGATGATAAATTGTTTTCCACAGCAAAATTTATTAAAAGATAGATAGGTACTTCTTGGCAGCTCGAGAGCAACTAAGTTCGGAAAACTAATTTATTGGTTGGCAATTTTCTTTCACTTTTCAGTTTTAATGACCAAATTTTGTCCCCAAATATTTGTATAACCTTAGGTGATGTTATTGCTGGAAGTAAGTTAAATTTTTTCGAGTACCTACATACATACGTTGTGTTCTTTGCCTGATTTTACGGTGTTTATTTCGTGGTTTTGGAGACATCAAAAAAAAATGGAAAAAACGCTCTTTTTCTTACTTAAGGTTCATATCAGTTTATTTTTTTTTTTTTTTCAAAAAAAAAAAGTAAAATAATTTTCCTCTACAAACCTCAATTTAATATTGCAAATACGATATTTTCTTTTCTAGAAAAAATTAGTTTGTTAGTTGTCTTCGCTTGAGAACACTTCTGAATTTCATTTCTATTTATTTTTCTGTTTTGGAACAGTCATAACAGACCTAATCAAAATCAGATTGGTTCTTCACGGCGGCGTTAAGAAAGACCTGTGTTTTTAACAAGTGGAGACACTAGTGACGTCACACCAAGAGTTTCTCATGCCATTACGAGTTTCTTGGTTAACCCCAAATACAACAAAAAACGGTTATTTTTCATGTTTAAACTGGAATATCTGAAATCAGTGCATCAAAAGCTTTCGTAAAAAAATTTGATTTTGTAAGCATATCTAATTAATGAGCTTAAAATTATTGTATATGTATATAGTTGTCAATTCCCCGAAAAATGGAAATATGCCAAAATCATTCCCATTCCAAAAAAAATCAAATCCTACAAAACCTTCACTTTTTAGACCTATCAGTATATAACCATTTCTTTCAAAAGTTTTTAAGAAGAAACTCGCTCAGCAGATACAGGAAGACTTGGATAGATATAATAAACTTACTAAGGGGAAATCAGGATTTTTAAAAAAGCATAGCTATGAATCAGCAATATTAAAGTTAACCAACAATTTAAGAATTGCTATGGATCGTGATGAAGTCAGTGTAATGCTTATGCTTGATTTTTTAAAAACCTTTGATTGCATTGATCATTCCATATTAATGAACCAACTCAGAAGAAACTTTCAATTTTCTCATACTGCCCTCAAACTGGTTCTGAATTATTTAAAAAATCAATTTCAAATTGTCGAGACTGAGCAGGGAACCTCCAGTCCATATCTTGTTAATTCAGGTGTCCCACAAGGGTAAGTTTTGGGACCCCTTCTATTTTCCGTAATTGTAAACGATCTTCCTGATATTATTGTTAAAGTATCCAGTGGATTACGAAGTTTGAGATCATCTTCGAACTTATTGTTTCCGAAGATGAAATCGTATCTAGTTAAAACTTTATTAATGCCATTTTTTTCTTACAACTGTAGTATATCCTGGCTTAGACTTTGAATGTAAGCGGAAAATCAATGTCGCATTTAATGATTTCATACGGTATATTTATAGTATTCCAAGGTATGTTAGTGTTTCGAGGTATAAGATATCATTATTGGGAATGAGCTTGGATGATTATTATAAGTATAGATCGTTTCTGAAACTCCATGACATAATTCATAATCATTGTCCTGAGTATTTGTATGATAATCTTACTTTTTTACTATCGCCTAGAGGTCTGAAATTAGTCATACCACAGTTTACACATACAGTGGGGGAGCGATCTTATTTTGTTAGTGCAATTCGGTTTTGGAATAATCTTCCACACGAGTTGCCAAGAACTATTTCGTCGGAGGTATTTAGGGAGAAGCTACTTAAACACATGCCACAATGAACCCATTTTTTTATTGCATACCATAAAAAAATCTTAAATGCTATTATACTCGTCAGTTGATATTCCTTAATATATTATATTGTAATTAAATTTAATATCCATATATTTTTGCCAGTTATAAGTAATTAACATTTTGATACTTAATACTAAGATTTTATATCTAGAAATACAATGTAAACCATTTTTATATATGAAACAAATTGAATTGAAAAATTATATTGAATTGAAATGAATTAAAAATAATGGCAACAAATTTTAAACAGCCTATTATTAAGGGTTTAGGGCCAGTGTGTTCACAGCTGATTATCTTTAATCCATGATTAGTGGAGCTGGGAAATCCTCAAATGTTTTTGTTGATCAAATTTTATTTAAAAAATTCAAAGTATGAGTTGCAAATCATGGATTTCACTAATCAGCCAATTTTGGTGGGATTAGCGTTAGTTAATTATAGCCTATGAAAGTCACATACTAAATTTAACCCACTGTAAACAAACTGGCCTATAGTATAAATACTACTTAACATTTTCCTAATTCTTTAACAGTTTGCTAAAATTTTTCTAAATTTTAAATACTTTTTAACTGGTATCATACTAAACAAATTTCATTCATAAACTTCAGCTGAACACGTCCAAAAATTAACAGCTCGTGTAAAAGAATTACAAACATTCCTGATTTTGACATTTATAAACGTCAAAGTGTCATGGATTTAGTACGATACTAAAAAGAAAAATACTACGTTTTTATTAGAGCCGAAATGATGTAATTTCGAAATTTGGCTAAAACTAAGTTTTCACTGGGCCAAATGAGGTAATTTCGTTGCAAATTTCCCAATGAGATCCGAAATTACCCCATTTCCCATACAAATTCTAGTTTCCAAATTAGCTAATTTCAACCAAATTTGCACGAAATTAGATTGGAAATTAGTTGAATGTATCCAGCGGGAATTAGTTTCAAAAGCTCTGAAAAGCTTTGGTATGAAAATACATATCAATACACTATACTCAACAACATAAAACAGAAAGAGAAAACAACAAAAATAAACGGATAACTGCCATTCAAAATGAAGTGATATGTCAAATGAAATTAGTGAATTTGATAATGAAAATAAATAAATTATTTTTGTGGTAAATAATTTATTTTGTACAAATTTTAAATTAAAAAATAATGAGTTTATAAAAAAAACCGAATGAGGAGCATTGTATTAAAAAAATTGCCAAGGGGATTGAGGCCAGGGGACTTAATATTTTCATAGTTTTTTTTTCGCCAAGAACATAGTAATGTTTATTTGACATAAGAAAAAAATGTTTTTTCTATGGTTTCACTGGGCCTATACATAAACAATATCGATAAAAAATATGCCTGCTTTCATACAAAATTTGTGCGTAAATCCTTGCCAGGGGACTGAGAAACTGAGTGTACATTCCATGTTTTCTATCACAAAAAATGTCTCCATCACAACTGTCATACATAACGGACGACATGAACATTCACTACTATGTGTTAGTGAGATTTGAAACTTCAATATACCATATCTGAAACTTCGATCGGTACATTAGTTATCGAAATGTTTGACTGTTTCAATCTGCGAGGGGACTGATAAGAAAGCGCGGGGACAAAGTTAAATGATTTTGTTTGTTAGTAAAATAAATTTATATGAAGAATTTGTTTACTTCATAATTAAGATTTAACATTCAAGGTTATATAATTGGTGTACATTTTGGTGTACAACTAACAATATAAGAACAGTTATTTTTCTTCCCTTGTAAAAGCTGGGGACACGTCAGGGGACTGAGAATTAGGCACTTTGAAGAATATGTTATACCTACATACATTTGTTTGTGTATACATATACCTGTTAAAGAAAATAAATAAAATGAAACAGTTTCATAAAATTAATAATTTGTGTTTATTATATTTTTGACATTATTATTATTTAAGACATTTCAAAATTTCCTAATAATTAGTTCAAGTTAAAATTTTGGTTGTTTTTTTGTTGACTAAAATGGCTGTAGCAGTTCATTTAGTTGAAGTGCTTACACTTGTTTCAATTCTTGGCATATTATTAGGACTATCAGCTGTTATTGCATGTACAGCTAAAATCTTTTTCGTAGCTCTTTATATACTTAAGGTAAGTACAAACAAAAAATTAATTTTTTTTAATTTGAATACATTTCGAGATTTAATTTTAGATGGCTGTAAATTGGGTTGGTTTTGTTCTTTATAGTTCGGAAAAAACGATATTCCTTACAATTTTGGCAATTTGCAATATTTCACCTGAGTTGTCATTAACTGAAACAGAAGAAAATCCAGTGTTAATGACTTGTATGTGTGATTCTTGATCTACATTCAATTCATACGTAAATAAACGTCAGATTAATAGAGACTTGAACACCAGCTATAGATAGAAAAGCTTTTATACCAAATTAAGAATTTCTATTCCATATCTAGTGTTCAGAGTGCAGGTGCTCTGCAAAAGGATTTCATATACCGAAGAATTATAATGTTATTAAAGTGTAAAATACTACTTAACACCACTGTGATCAAATTTGTAAGGGGGTGAAAAAAAATGACAATATTTTTTTATTGACTTATAAGATTGATTTTGTTGGTGTTAAGTTTTAAAATTTACAAAAAGTGAATTTCATATGTTTAAATTGTGAATGGTTTATAAATTATTGTTTTTGGTATTAAAAATAATAAAATGTATTATTTTGTTTTTAAGCTGTAAACCTACATAACTAAGCATTTTTTTTTTCCAAGGAAAAGGTTGTTCTAAATTTTCATGACTTTTTCACGCTTTTTCCGATAATTGAAGTTCAAAAAAAAAATATAAAATAATGGACACCCTAATGTACATACCGTCGCTGGTTAAGAACATCGGCATAACTCAAAAAACACAATTTTTGAGTTAATGATGCCAATAAGGAGGTTTACACTCATCGACAAGTTCATTAGCTCGTGTCGAAACGTCACATAATTTGTAATGTGAACACAAGTTTATCGACTGTCGGAAGTTTTTCAAATTTTTTGATATTTTGCTCGGTCGAACGACCGCCGCCGTAGCTTATTTAAACACTAGTTGAACAACTGATATTTCTAAAAATTTGGATTTTACTGATTCATTGTAATTGTTTATGTGAGATTCATAGAGAATGGGTTGAAATAGAAGTAAACCCACAAAAAGAAGGGAGAAAATATGAATTTCCTTCGCTGAAACTGGAGCAAAAAGTGACATCTACGCCGTGTTTGCTTTTTTAAAATTTATTTACAAATGAAGTTGAAGAGACGGTCGTTGAATGTGAACGCTACCAACACGACTCAGGTTGATCGACTTGTCGATGAGTGTGAACCCCCCTAATCGACTAAAAAATATTCTCTATATTTCTGTCAAACTGGCATTGTAGCACTTCGGAATCCCGTTAGATGAACTTTATACCAATTAGCACATCTTAGGACGGGAGGCGACCGTAGGTTTACCTATCTCATCGCGGCTTCAGAAAAGAATGATGCCAATTCATAGCTTTAGTCTTAACAATAAAAAAACTGCTGGTCGGACAAGGTTTTTCAGGTGCCAATGGGTAGAAAACGCACTTTTTCGTTTAGGATACCTAAACCATGATGAATTTTTATAAATGGGGTATCATATGAAAGCTTAGACTGCCCTCTTTACAAAACCAGTGGTCGCACAAACTTTTGTTGGTTGTTGCGGCGAGTCCGACCACTTTTGTAAAAAGTGCTATTTTCTTAACCTTTGCATTTAAAATGCATTTAAGTGGTAAAAGCGGTTTTCTAGGCTATATGAAATAGTTTTGCATAGTTGTCCCCCTGTTAAACGCAATGGATACAAAAATAGCTGTTTTTACAAAAGTGGTCGGACTCGCCATAATAACCAACAAAAGTCTGTCCGACCACTGGTTTTGTAAAGAGGGCAGTCTAAGCTTTCATTTGATACCCCATGTATAAAAATCCATCATGGTTTAGGTATCCTAAGCCAAAAATGTAACCGAAAAAGTGCATTTTCTGCCCATTGGCACCTGAAAAACCTTGTCCGACCAGCGGTTTTGTTAATGTTAAGACTAAAGCTATGAATTGGCATCATTCTTTTCTGAAGCCGCGATGAGATAGGTAAACCTACGGTTGCCTCCCGTACTATGATTCCTTGTCATTGTTTGTTTATGAAAAACAATGACATAATTTAGTTTCTGCCAGTTGTTCGAGGTGAAACTAAGTGTTTTTTTGTGCAAAAGTGGCATAATTTGTGGATTTATCGTTAAATTTCAGTGAAAAAACGAACAAACTTGTGTTGGGTCAGTTTTCGAAAATAAGTAAGTTAAGTTTTATAACTTGTTTTATGTTTTAAAACAAAATGTTCCACTTTTTCTGATAAATTTAAAAAAAAAAATGTGGTTTGCAATGGCCTTTTTAAAACTTGCCGTTTTTCTTTATATTGTTTTTGACTAATCATATCAAATAAATTTTACCTCAATTTGTTTTATAAAATTATGCCATTATTTCCTTTTGCCAGCGGAGTGTTGAACTAACTCCAAAATAAAAAAAAAGCTTATGTGAATAACTTAATTTTTTTTCCGGAAAAATGACTTAATTAGGAGAGGGTTCGGGGAATCTTTTATTTTTCCACCTTTGTCATACATTTTTTACTTTATTTTGGTTGAATTCCAATAAATAAAATATTGAAGAAGTTAACCTAATGTTTGAAAAAAAAATCTAAAAATTAAAAAAAATAATATACCTAATGAAAAATCGTATGACTAAAAAACTTTAAACTCGTTTTCTGAAGAATCAAGTTTTTTGAGTTCTGCCGTTTTTCTTTTTGGGCGACGATATATGTATGCTATTTTAAAATTAGCGCTTAACTGGTTGTAAGCGAATTGGATAAATGAACTATACATATTTCATTAAAATCCGTAATAACATAAAAGAAAATAAAAAAGAACAAAATCATAACGAAGTCAATAATTATAATATTTAATATTAAAAATGTATATTTTCAATTTTTTCAAAGATTTTCTAATAAAATTCTAAAATTTATAGTTTATAGGCACTTTAATTCTTATAAGAGTCGATATACGTACGTCGACCAAAATGTATGTGTCTTATAGGAGGGTATCAGCATGTAACTGATGAGCCAACTGTAATAGCTGAATGAAACGCATTTTTGGAGTTGAGGTCACTTTTAGTTTTAATTGAATAATCGTCAGTCCTCCACTTAAACTTCATCATTTACGTAAAACATGATATGTTTTGTTTGCAATTATTTTCAAAACTTAAAGCTTTGAATATAATGTTTGATGTGATGAAATTCCATCAAACAATTAAAAAATGCACGAAAGTACATGCACTCAAAATCAGAAAGTCAGAGATGTAGGTGAAATTGTTTACCATATTTTGGCGAGAGTGTGTATAGCCAGTTCAGCAAACATTTTAAGACCTTAGAAAATGTGATTATAATTACTTTGTTATTGCTTGTACCCAAAACAAAATGAATAAACATAATTTGTGTTTTGCCTTTAAAATTAAGCTGAGCTGGCTATACACTCACCAAAACATGGCTTCTATTAAAAGTTTCAAGAAAATCATGTACTTTATAAGACTAAAAATGACAATAATTGTTAAACGTATGTACTTCCCCTAAACTTATCTTTTTATTCTTCTGGTTCAAAATGCGCTCTATCATGTCTTATAAATGTCATTTTTATCTGTCATGAAAAACAACCCCCACCATAAAATAACATTCAAATATCAACACGTGCAAACAATTCTATATGACAAAATATAAACAATGGTAACTGCGCAACTCAAAAATATTTGCTTACAAACCTGTTGGTACAACTTTAGCACGTGCTGAACACATGTTGCAACTTCCTCTACACGTGGTCAAAAATTGTAAACAATTCAAAAACGCATGTCCGAAATATTATTCGGGCACTCGCAGTTTGATCCTTGAAAGTGATGACCCTATATAACTTGACAGTTAGACCAATCTCTCTTTCCAACTAACGGTCTTAAAGGAATTTTCCGAAAAAACTCAATCTGACTTTTCAAAAATACGCCATATTGTGAAAAGTGTACAGACGTTGAATTTTGTTAATAGCTTTTATTTGTGAAAAAAGGTATTTTTAAGACATTTTTAACACTTTTCAAAATTATTTATTTAATAGTGAAAGAAATTTCAGTTTTAAGAATACTCATAATGTGCTTTGAATAGTTAAAAATCAGTTATATTATAGTTAAACGCAATGCACACATTTCACATAATCAAATTAGAATTTTAGTGTTTAAATATTTAATTAAAAATTAAATAAACCACAATGGAACGATGGAAAAACAATATATTTGCAATTGTATTATCCTTTTTGGCCCTATTTCCAAGCGGAGCTGATTTTTCACCAGGTGAAAATATCCGATACAACATGTAAGTTCATAGCAAAAAAAAGTTATGGTTTTTAAGACTTTTCGGGACGGTTTGAAATTATGTTATTTTATTCCAGAGTTCACTCGTGGGCTGATAAAATTGGAGTGGAACTCTTCCATTTGGGAGATTTTATTACCAGGAGGAAAGAAGTCCAAGAAGTAAGTATTATTTTCCTAAAATATAGATATTATTTTAAATATAGGCAATCAGGAATCCCGATTTACCCTGTAAAATTTGTATCGATTTTTCCCTAAAAAATAAGCCTGTCATATTGTACTGACGAAATGTAGGTTATCAGCAAATTAGGTCGTTGAAGTTTTGTTTTGTTACATGTCTTCTTGTCTATTACATATTTCGGTTATGGCTTTTAATAATTCAAATCTGACAGATGTCCTCATAATGACAAAAGTGTGTCTTATAAATTGGTTTGTTTTTTTGCTTTTAAGAATTATTACTAACATGCAAGCACTTAAAAGTTTCGGAAGTTGATTGAAGTTTTCTTAAAGTTAGGAGAGGAGTAGAAGAGTATGAAAGGTTTTAAGAATATTAAATCGGCGCTATGTATTAGCTGAATTAGTTATTCATCTTTTTTTTTTTTTTTTGTTCCAAAAGTTTTTATTGAATTATGTTTTGAGATAATTTGGTGGTTTAAATAGCTTTTCTGAGTGTTTCATACATAGCTAATAGCATTTTTTTTAGAGGTATTAAAGGGTACTCAGGGACCGAAAAAAGTTTTATTATTATAGGGTTGGCAGGGGAGAGAGGAGCAAATACGACCACTTAGGATTTAGAAATTTCTAATTTTTTAATGAATGTATCTCCGCGCGCCGCACCGCCGGCCGCGCCGACCGGAAAAAAATAAGAAAATTTCTAAACTTTTTTGGAAATCTTCCCAGCATTTGTTGAAGAAGGGTTAGACAAAAGTGTACAAAAACACAGATAAAACATTTTCGGCGATTTTTTCTTTTGACATTTATATTGCTATAGATATTGAATCGTTCAGGTGACATAAGGGACTTCATATGCAGTGAACTTCATTGAACTTTTGAATACTTTTCTTCAAACAGTTATTCAGGAAGTACCTTTCCATTTGTTACACGCTCGAAGATTTCTTGAGAACCCTCAACATTTTACAAAATCCATCTTGATTTATGGAAAACTTCATTTTTAATATTACTTCTCAGCTATTTAGCTGACAATTTTTACAAGAACACACTTCATTTGAAATTAATGTAGATTTTGTATCAGTCACTTTCTAATAAAAGTTCCCTTCATTTGCATCCAAACAGCAGGCCAATCACAGACACAGACTTGCCTTACTCGCAGATCCACTAAGTCGTCTGAACTCTGAACGTACACATTGTTGTTAATTTTGTATAGTAAAAAAATATGCGAAACATTCGACGCTGCAGAGAAACATTCGCCTGTCAAAATCGATTATCATGGTGATAAAGGAGTAAATACATTTTGACAGGCGAATGTTTCTCCGACACGCCGAATGGTTTGTGACTGCGTTGGCTTTGGAGAGCTTTGTAGTATGTCACCTTTCACACAAGGAAACTGAGTTGCCAGCAACTGGGAATTTGATGGCGAGAAGAGCGTAAGGGAAGGGAAAAAATGTCTCCTCTCTCGCCAACAAATTCCCAGTTGCTGGCAACTCACACATGTTGAAAATTTTAAATTTTAGGCTGGGAACGAAGATGGGATTTTCTGTCATTGCGAATACAAAATTATAGTCGTATGGAATTTTTAACATACACGCATTTGTGATTTTCTGATTTTGTTTGGTCACCTTATAATGTTAATGTAAATTCGCTTCAAAATAATATGTTAAGGACAAGGCTAGTTATACGGATGTAATTTTCTGTCTTTGTGATAACGAAATCGCGATCGGAAAAAAATAATTATTAAAATACACTTGCAGGTATTTTTTGCTCAACTATTTACTCACAGACAAATACAGCATGTTGGAGGTTGTTGTTAAATTCTATTTGATGAACTTTAATTTGTGACAGAAATAAACTGTTAAAAACATGACACTATTCACTGTTCACACGGGGAAACCAGTTGCTGTAGATTTTTCTTGACGTTTTCCTTTAATTGCCTTGTACCTTTCACACAAGGAAATCAAATTGCCGGAGATTTTTTTTTTTTTTTTTGATATAATCTATTGGCTGAACGCACATTACGGACGGTGTGAGAAGGAATGTGATAAAAATCTCCTCAAACGTTGACCTTTTTTTCATTTCCCTTACTTCTTGCCCTTCTCGCCTACAAACTCCCAGTTGCCGGCAACTCAGTTTCCTTTTGTGAAAGCAGTCTAAATAACAACAAAAACTGCCGTCCGTCGGTGAATGGTTCGCTCTGCGTGTGTAATTCGCATATAAAGTCTTAAATCCCATTTATTACGGATTAAAAATCGCAAGTTTGTTCATTTACATTTAAACTTATGTGCTTTATTTTTTGCGATCGAAAAAGCAGGTGCGTTTCTAGCCTTTAAGGTCGGTTATACTCGTATATCGATCTTTTAGGGCCAGTTTCACAATCACAGGAGTGGCACTTAAGTGCGCAATATAGGATACAAAATTCAAATTTTCGCGGTACAGACTTACCTGAGTAAGTTCTACATACATAGGGTTGCCAGAAGAATTTTAATGAAACTATGTAGCGAGATTTGAAATCCCGGACTTTCCCGGACAAATTAGAATCCAAAAAAGAGTACAAAGGGAGGACACAAACACATTGCTTTATTTTTAAGAAAAAAAAGCTAACGGTCGCCTTACAACAAACGAGTCCAACGCTGCTGACAATGTTGACGCTCGACAATGGAATGTTTTTCGGCTTAAACGTGATCCTCGATGTCCTGCCTTTACTTGCAATTGAAATTTTAAAATTACAAATGGAGCAGCTCACCTCCCAGTCGTATTTTCGTTTTTTAAAAGAAGTAAATTTGTATCCTTAAATCTTCATTGAAAGTACATTTTCGTCTCGGCATTGTGACTCTAGCTAAAAGCATAATCATATAATTTTAAACACAACTCTCGTATTTGAAAAATTTAATATTTTACCTTTAACACTCTTTTATAATACAAAATTTGTTTTTTTTTTGTACGTCCACAAAATCAAATGAAAAACAAACACATTCAAGTGCAAATCCAATCCACCAACTGAAGTAAGGATCACTTTGACGTTTGACAGCCAAAAAATTCTGATTCCTTAAATTCTGTTCGATGAAATTCTGTTCGTTTTGAATTTCTCTTTCTAAATTATTGGTTCTGTTTATTGCTTTAATCAAACAAGCCCCGATTGAGTTTTAGAATAGGAAATACATGAAGAATATTAAGAAACTTTTTGTTTAGTGATGACAAGAGGACCATCCCGGACAATTAGCAAAAACTATCCCGGACATTCCCCGCATAGGTTAAAAAGAGTAGATGTCCCGGAAAACCCGGACGGATGGCAACGCTATACATACATAAGTCTCCTGAGTTAGGCACTTAAGTGTCACTTACTCAGGCTGCAAAAACTACCAAAGAGTTTCAATTTGTACAACTTAAATGCAACTTATTCCGGTAAGTGTTCATTGTGAAACTGGCCCTTAAATTATCTATTGTGTTAAAATACTATTTGCAATATAAAAAGGATATAGGATTTACATAGGTACATCGATAAGAAATCACCTGAAATATTTTTTTTACAAATGGTCCCCAATTTAGTTTAAAAAAAAGCAGAGACTTACAGAATTTTGATGAGTAAAATTAATAAGTGCTTTTTTAGACGAAATATTTGTTCCAAAGCAAAGTGCTTACAAGATTTCTCGTCGACTCGTATCCTTTTCATATTTTAATTCCGGCCGTTGATTCAATGACTCGCATTCTTTAACAGCTTCAATGTGATATGATAAATTTTCTTAAATAGCTCTGGTCTATCTTCTTTTGAAATAATAGCATTATTTTTTTAAAAACTATTAAATTTAGAAACTAGGCCAGAATATATAAATTTCCATTTTGCCTTCTTGATTTTTTTTGGTATACCTGAATGCGTATTGATGATTAGTGGGGGGCGTACGTTACACTTAAAGCAATGATTTGTTTTTACTAAGTGGAGTTTTTTGTTTACAAAAATTATGCCTATTTAAATATTTTTCAGAGTTTCAAACCAGCCCGTGTATCGTCGAGAGTTGGTTCAAAAATTGTTGGAGATATGGCAAATGAAATTAAAATGATGATGGATCTAAAAATAAGTGCAGTTCGAGTTAGTATAAATTCTCATTTCAATTCCTGACCCTTCAGTTATTTATTTTTAACTATATGCATTTCCTCGTAGCGAATAATGGATACTGCAGAAAATACAGCTCTATCACACCAAAATGATGTCGAAGATAAAACGTTTTCGTATTATAATGCTAAGGAAATGCTTGAACCCGGTGAAAAAGCACCCACTGAACCACCACCAGAATTAGAAGATGTTATTATGGAAAAAACTAAAGTCCCTCCCAAGCAAATCATATTGGCACCAAAAGCCGAGTTTTTCAACACACCGGTTAATATAAGCTTTAGTTCTGTTCATGTTCCAACAAATGTGTTTGACCGAGGTTTGTACCAAATACAAAAAATTAAATAAAAACCGAACTGTTTAACATTTATATTCAATACAGCAAGCGAGGTTATCCAAGCAATTAAATGGTCGGAAAATTTAGATCAGATTTTCCGAGATAATTACAAAAATGATCCAACTTTGTCATGGCAATTCTATGGCAGTGCTTCTGGCTTTATGAGACAATTTCCCGCTTCTAAATGGAAGCAGGATCCAGTGGATCTTTATGATTGCCGTTTGCGTTCCTGGTTTATAGAGGCAGCCACAAGTTCCAAGGATATTGTCATCTTAATGGATTCATCTGGTTCGATGAAGGGTCAGAGATTAGATATTGCCAAACATGTTGTTCGAACTATTCTTGACACAATGGGCCCCAATGACTTTGTAAATATATTCACGTTCGGTGTTGAGGTAAAACCTGTGGTGCAATGTTTTGAAGATACTCTTGTTCAGGTATTTATTAACATCGATCGTTAAAACGTACCTTTTACAAAAAATGAACAACTATTTGGTATACAGGCAACTCTTGGAAATGTTCGTGAGCTAAAAGAAGCCATTGAATTGGTCAAAACAGATTCAGTGGCCAATTATACAGCATCATTGACAAAAGCCTTTGAAGTCTTAGAAGCTGCCAGATCCGACACCAAGGGAGCGCATTGTAATCAAGCGATAATGATTATTTCCGATGGAGCCCCATTTAAATATGAAGACATTTTCGAACAATACAATTGGCAGGATAAACCCTATATGCCAGTTAGGGTGTTTACATATTTAATTGGTAAAGAAGTTGCTGATGCAAAGGAAATAAAATGGATGGCGTGTGCAAATCAGGGATATTTTGTTCATTTAATTGACATGGCTGAAGTTCGTGAAATGGTTTTGAATTATATACCAGTTATGGCGAGACCTTTAGTTTTGGGCCGACATGATCATCCGGTTATTTGGACGCAAGTTTATGCTGATGAAATTGTAAGTTTATGCGGAATTTATAATGAGTATAGACTAGATAATAAAGGGTCTGTTTTTTGTTGGTTTGTTTGTTTTAAGGATCCAAAAATGACTGATTGGCTTTGGGAAGTAAGACAATGTGAACAACAAAAAGAAGATGTGGAAATCGGTCGTCGTGTTAGAAAAAAATTGTTACTTGGTAAAGAATTAGATAAACGCTATTGGAAACGAAGGCGAAAGGTAAAGAATTATTGTTTTTATATATAAGTATTCCATTTTTATAATTCATTTTGAAACATACCTTTTGTTTTTAAACATAACTATCGATATTTCTTTGCACAGAGAAATACTCTAATTCTTAAATATGGCCTTTCTTCCTTACTAAAGAATCATTTAAAGCACCACCCATCGTGATATTTTTGCAAAGGACTGTGAAAATTGTTTTTTAAGTGGCGCCCAACATGCAACCACTTTTTACTTCCGATATAATTATTTACTATAGGACAATTTTTGGATTCGTAAAAAAATATAGTTAGAGATCCAGAACGCGAAAAAGAGGGGTCTCAAAATTCTGTCAGTCTGTCAGCTTGCTCTGTACCTTGACCTTCAACCAAAGCTAATAACGCGAAGTTCAATCTTTGGACTCAAGGTTTTTAGGAAGTTCCCTAGAGGAAAAATTGATTTTTTTAGCATCAAAAACATACGGTACCTGATATGCAACCATTTAAAAAAAAATATTAATCTCAAAAACTGCTCTAACTATCTTAGGTAAGAAGAAGATGAAGAAATTTAAATATTAAAATATTGAAATTACTTCTGTTTTAAGTGGAGTGAATGAATAAAATTCAATTAAAAAGTACAAGTGACCTCAACTCCAGAAATTATTGTGTTTCGCCCAAGGTATAACAGTGGGCTCTTCAGTCAGTCTGTTATACCCTACTAAGACACAAATTTTGGTCGATGTTTACCGACTCTTATAAAAATTTATTCTAGGGGAATTTGTTTAAATTCGTGCACCTAGAAAATAAATACCCGTGGTCAGGTTTTTTATAATAAGAAGATGAAGAAATTTAAATATTAAAATATTGAAATTACTTCTGTTTTAAGTGGAGTGAATGAATAAAATTCAATTAAAAAGTACAAGTGACCTCAACTCCAGAAATTATTGTGTTTCGCCCAAGGTATAACAGTGGGCTCTTCAGTCAGTCTGTTATACCCTACTAGGTAAGGTTAGAGGGTGAAGTGGCTGCCAGCAAGAACTGACACACTTAGACCATAAGTTGGTCCGTTGTGATACCACGTGAATCTTGAAAGATTTTCTCCCCACTCGTTAAAACCAGTTGGAGCTTCTTATGAAGCGTGCAAGACTACTTATGTCTATGTTTGTCAGATCACTAGGATCATTGAAGAAGATGTCTCCGAGATAAAGCCTACGTCTTTGGGATAGGGCGGGACATGTTCAGCGAAGATGAAGAACAGATTCTTCCTCCTCTTCGTCCATACAGTTTCTGCAAAAGTCGTTTGCGAAAACTCCAAGCCGCTTCGCGTGCTTGCCTATTAGACAGTGCCCGCTTATGACACCAATTACGTAGCTGATATGCAATCTGTTCAAAGATATCAAACACTTAGAGCGCCTCACATCTAGCGTAGGCCAGATCTGTTTTGTCGCCAGGCAAGTGGTTAAGTTGTTCCACCTAAGTTTTGTTCTCCTTACAGCACACGATCTTGATTAAAAAGAAAAACAGATCACTTTTAAGGTTATGTGCAATATTGTGGTTTTAAAAAAATTACTATAACGGTAATTCATGGTTCGTGTCAGTTTCCCGTTAACGACTGACTTCATCGATTTAAATCATAATTTATACACAGGATTTCCTTCAAATATGAGCAACCTTGAAAAAAAATTAAAAAAAAAAACTTGTTTAAAATTTCCCCTTGTATTTTCAAATCGCCATGTCCAGCTTTTCTGTCCTTAGAACAAAGTTATCTTTGGATGCTTCTAACCATTAATTTATGAGTTAAGCTTCCTAGGTCAGTTTTACTTTATAAAATTAAATCTGTTTTGACAAAAATGAACACATATCGGTATGATTTTGATTGAATTCATCATTATATTGTATTAAATTTGGTTGATTTTAATTATTTCATCATTTAATAACATGTTTTCTTTTTTCAAAAAAAAAAATATATTTTCAGAGTTGGGATCAACCTATCGAATCAGATAAATACAACTTTCTTACCACAGTATCCATGCCCGTTTATGACCGTCGCGATAATGCTGTAAGTAAATTGATCTTTTTTTTAACATATTGTTCTTAATTTTTTTTTTTGTCAAAACACAATATTTTAAAACATTTTTTAATTCAATGGAAACAAGCATTTGTTTTTAAATTATCCATCAGTATATCTACATATTTTTTTTTTAAGTATAAAATATTCAAAAAAAAAAATAAAAATTAATTTTAAAACCAAAAATTGTATCTGTATCACTGAGAAAAAATTAAAATTAACTTATATAATATAGAATATCACCGAAGATGTGTTAATTAACGAAGCATACTGGGAATCACAAACTCGTGAGGTATTTCAAAAAAAAAAATCATGTTCCTAACGAACGAATAATCAAAAGTAATCGTTATTTTTTGCGCTATAATACCTTAGACTACGTTTAGTGATTACTTAAAATTATTAAAAATTACATATACTCGCATAATTATATTCGAAAAAAAATAGTATAAATTCCTAGAAGTCGATTATATACATTATATACTCGTAGTAGTGTTATTTTTCGATCCATCATCTCGATGATTGGGCCAACTAGAGACGAATATTTGTAATCATATATTGACGCCGCTATAATATTATATATGTATTTCTATAATTTAGTGCTATAGATACAAATGAATTAGTCAAAACATAGATTTTTTAGTTACTTTGTTTTTGTATTTGGTTAAAAGAAAGAAAATGAAAGTATATTCATATTTATAAAATTATATACCTAAATATATAAAATTTTAGTGAAATGTAAATTTGTTTTAGAAAATTACTTTAATCCAAGGGTTATATATGTACATATATAGTTATTTTTAACGCTTGTTCAATTTAGATGGTGAAATATTTAAATTTGTAGATTAGATCACAAAAAAGTACATTTTATATCAGTAGAATCGGAGTTTTTTTTGTGATATTGGGCAATTTTACATACATACAACATACATATATTAATTTCATTCTCAACAAACAATTTTTCTGTCATTTTGAAATAGATTTACGGTCAATCTATTCAAACCTTATGGTTAAAACTCAAATTAGAACCACAAATATGCCTAAGTCTATGGCTATGCTATTCGAAGAGTGATTTTGTAACTATTTGGTTCAGTTAAGTGATATGTTAACAAACCATAAATTTATTTAAACGAAAACTAACCCCTTATTTCTTTATGATTTATACTTTGATGAATGATTTTATATTAGCAGTGTACCTTTAGAGGGTCAAGGTATAGTAACTCATGAGAAGATGAGCTTTCAGAACATATTTTATATACTAGATCAACTTAACACTTCTGAAACTCAGAGCATAAAGACGATGATCTAGGAGACATGTCCACAAATCCATCATCTCAAGTGCGTTTTTTTTTAGAGGGCAAGCTAGTTATGATACAAAAACGGTGAATTCCAGCGTTTATTGGGTCACCCACCGATTAAGGTTCCTCGTGGCCACTAAAAATTATTAGAAAGAAGAACATAACATTTTTACCCAATCTGTGTGGGCCATTTGAACACAGAAATCGGTCAACTTAAAACAATTGCTTAGTAAGACCTTTGCAAAAATTTCGTCGGAAAATTTTATATTTTTGTTGTGAAATAAACAAAGTTTCCTAGCAGTTACTATATATTAATTACTGAGCTCAGGTGTGTTTCTGTGTGACATTTATGCAAGCTTCAAAATAATTTCCATGTAAAATACAACAGCAATTGCGCTTAGTTCGCAGGGATAAACATGTCCGCTAATGAACTGAGCAGATTTTATAACGTAATTATAACTATTATAACATTTATATGCAGGATGATTCACCTAAGGTATAACAGAACAATTGAGCGTGTAAGTTGGGACGAGACAAGAATAAAATTGTATTCGAGAGAGGTCTATTGCCCCGGCCCGGCCATTTAGGCGGGAGGGGTAGTTTTCTAAAAAAAAATTGACTTAAAACAGAAAATAATTTTTTAGAAAATAACGCTAACACTTATACAATGGCTTATTATACTTTCTTTAAAGTCAAAAATATTTTCTTTAATATTCTTTTTAACTAAGATTTTTACATTAAACAGTTAATATAACGTGAATATAATGAAATCAAATGATAACACATTTTTAAAATTCCGGATTAGCCGCGTTACATAAGCCAATATTGTTTAGTAAAGCCTAGTACGCTGCTCGAGCTAAAATTCCGCTCCCATACAAAATTCTCTCCAAAATTTAGCCAAGCTAAAATTTAGCCAAGAATTTTAGCCGAGAGGTACGCAGCTCCAGCTAAAAAATCAAATTTTTGATTCTCATTGTACACCACTTATCTGTCAAAATTTAGCTCAGGAAAAAAATGTCCGGCACATTATTTTCAAGCTAAATTTTGACAGATTGTTTTTTTGTTGGACGTTGTTTGTGTCATGTGCCAATAAATGTTGACATTACTCCTGTGATTGACTTACATAGATTTTGTTAAAAAAAAGTATGGATAATACTGAGCAAATAGAAGTGGAATATTAAGATGAGTATCATTTAGAAGCGAATCATGAGGAGCCCATAAATTCTCAGGAAGGCAAAAGAATGCCTTTTTAAAATTTTAACTTTTGAAATTGAATATATATTTTCACAGAACAACTGTTTTTGACATATTCTCCACAGAATTCTTGTGTTAAGTTTCAATTCTCCACAACTCTCTTATGTCAAAATTTAGCTAGGATTTTAGCTGATGTTTGGAGAGAAAAGTGGGAGCGGAATTTTATCTCGAGCAGCGTACTAGGCTTAACCACCGCGAAAATCTTAAAAGTTAAACCGAATGATGTCCCCATAATAATTTCCAATTGTCTACTTGTCTCTAATTATTATTTATTTTTTATTTCATCAGGAGCCCAGTTATAGCTTTCATTATCCATCATTGAATCACAAATTCGTGAAACGGTGGAATTTTGATAATTTGACTAAAACAATCATTCAAAAGAATTTTCATTAAAGTCCAACTTTCCGGTTAGAGTAGAGTTGAACATTGAAAGAAATACTGACAGACGAGACCAGGTAGAGAAGAGAACACAAATCATCATTGAAAAGATTGACCGCGTTCAATGCAAAAATTTGACAACTACTGCTAAAAATAAAGTACTTAATTTTTGTCGTTAAACGCAAAATTACATGAAATGTCAGTTTTGTATGGAGAGCCTTTTTTTTATAATAAGTTGTCAGCTGAATTTTCAATTGGGAATTTCTTGCTGAAAATTCAGATGAAACGTAACTTAACTTCACTAAACGTAACTGAATGTCAGCTAACTTTTTATGACAGCTGGCCAATCGGAAGATCCATCTGAAAATAAAGTACGGAAAAATTCGATGCGTTGAATGAGCCCAATTTCTTGCTGAAAATTCAGATGAAACGTAACTTAACTTCACTAAAAAAAAAATAAATAAATCGGGTGGCACAACGGCTCATGAAGAACCAGGGCCTAGTGACTAACAACTCGCAACCATTCCTGTGTGCGCCTGTCGACAGGAATGGAACTTCACTAAACGTAACTGAATATCAGCTTACTTTTTATGACAGCTGGCCAATCAGAAGCTCTATCTGAAAATAAAGTACTGACAAATTTTGAACGCGGCCATTGTGTTCCACTTTTTGGAACAAATTGGCGGTTTTCGTTGAAGAAATAAAAGTGGTTTTATAAGAAAGTACATAACATAATAATAACATAATGCTTTATTTAGTTTGCATCAGTAGATAAAACAAGTAGCTAATTGAACGAATATATAAATGCTTTTTAATTTAATTTACTATTTCAAAATGTACAATTAATTGAAGATTTTTGATGGATACTACTTTTGTTCAATTAAATATTATTGCTAGTTAATCAAAAGTTAATTAATTATTATACTTTACATAAAAATGCTTTATTTAGGATAGTTTATTTTTAGTAGGTATGATAAAACATTATAACAAAAATATATACATATATACATAATATATAATTATTGTTGAATTAATTTTTAATTTTTAGTTTATTTATTTTTAATTTTAATTGTTTTTATTTCATCGGTATTTAACTTCATAATATAAAATAATAATTTTAAAGTATGTGTGTAAATTTAAGTCTGATTTTATAAAATTTTTCCAATTGTCATTCAACTAGTGATGAAGCTTCATTTTGATTTAAATTTTTGTAGAAAATATTTTTAAACTCTGGATTTCAATTAATAGATGATAATATAGCCTTAGTGTGATTAAAAAAAAATGTTGATACATACATTATTAATATGGAAATTACCTATAATCAAACAATATTTATAATCATTGTTGTCCAATATCCGTATACTTCCGTAGCTTGCCGGAATTATACTCATGTTAATTTAAAAAATCAACACAAATATAATCAATAACAAAATCTGGTAATCGATTCGTATTCAAAAAGAAGTTAATTTTTGAGACATTAAATATATTGTTGATTAATAATTTTGAATATACATACATATAGCTAGTAATAAATTTATTATAAAAAAATTAGATAATTCCGTAGTGAAGTGTGTGTAATCGATGCCATAATATTTATTTCAAAAATATTATTTAAACCAAATTTTATTTAATTGTGCAGACCCGAATTGCTAATTTACTTGGTGTTGCTGGAACCGATGTACCAATTCGAGATATTAAAAAACTCTTATCACCGTATTTGGTAAATTTTACACCATTGTTTTTTTTTTTTTAAATCCTTCATCAAAAAATATTTGTTTTTTTTTTTTTTTTATTTTGATACAATTATAGTTGGGAGTAAATGGTTATGCGTTTATTGTAACCAACAACGGCTATATACTATTCCATCCAGATTTTCGTCCAATCGTAAGTTTTATTTTACATAAATTAAAATTAATTTGTTTTCTTTTATGCCTATTTTTTTCGGTACAAATTTGGAACCAATTTTAAGCTAACCTTAGGATGAGCTAGACAATTTTTTTTTTTATTTTGTCATAAGAGAAATATGAAATTTCCCACTCATGTATCTGCCATGAAGCTAAAGATCGCTGCATCCGAGTTTTTTTTTCTTTTAAAGTTGCAGACCTCGAAATATCAATGATATTGGAAAATTTCAAATACCAAAATGTTGTGCAAATAATTTTCCAGGGGCGATGTCCGTCCCGCGTAGAAAAACATTCTAGTTTTCGACATGGCACTAGAGAGTTTTAAATATATTCTCGCAAGGCCCTAGCATGGCTGAGTAATGGCCAAAACTAGGGCCTTGTCGATTATGAACCCTTTTGCCTCGTCAGAAAAACCACTCTAGGCCCTGGGCCAGCAAAAACTAGATTTGTTCATATTTTTGCCAGAAACATTAAAAAAGGGTATTTTAGTATCGGTTGTGATCCGATAGTAAAATAACTCAGATCAAAAATAAAAACATGAATAATAAAAATAATAGCGCAGATTTTTATGAATTTAATACGATATTAAAGCAATTTTAGTATGATACTGGGCATTTTTGTAAAATACTCTTATTATCATATTATTTGACTTAGTATCGTGTACACAAATGCGGTTAATCTTAACTACATCCCACCACAAAAACAACCGATATGAACCACTGAGATGAACCATCTGGAATTAAGTAAATATAGTTTAAGACAGTAAATTATAATTTTTGATTAATTTTAATTAAAAGTTCAAAAACCCTTTGGCAGGGTGGGTGGTTGGAAATAGAGATTTTCGAAAGTTAATATAATATGATTATCTTGGCAGGATTTGCAAGAGCGTGAAATTTTTAATTTTTTTTTAAACCAAAACTGATCAATTATAATAAAAGTTTAAATTTGTATTTTTCGATTCATCGATTCAATTTGATTAGTTAAAATTTTGCATATGTATCAATAACGATAGTGCTTAGTCTGATAGGATGCCGAAAACGTCTAACAAGTTCTTACTAGCGAGAACCTCACGAGAGTATGAAACATTTTCTTCGTCTGAATTTTATTTACTGAAAACTAGCAAGGGCTTGAAGTAAAGTTGACAAGTTTTCCTCGTCTAGATTTTCCCTATAGAAAACTGACTAGTGTCATGTCGAAACTAGACAGAAACTGGGCATTTTTCCAGCCGGGGTTACTTTTTCAAATTTGCATCCCGTTATATTTTTTTTTAATTATTTTTTTAACATTTCAAAATTAACTTTTTGTTTAAACGTGCAGATAGACCAAACTGAGGGTTCAAAAAAAAAAAAAAAAAATGGCACTGTGTAGAACAGACCTTTTTCTAGAGGCGATGTTCCTTGGTTTTTTTTTTTGTTTTATTATTTTATTTAGCGTTTTTAACAATGAATCATAAAAAAAGAACACAAAAACTTTAAACCCTTATAACTTCAGATCAACGAATGCTAGTAAAAAAAAGTACACAGACAAAATTAGTTTTCCAAGCTCTAGAGGCGATATTTTTTATTTATTCATGTTCTTAAGTCATTTATTTTTGTCTAGCAACTAATTAGGTATAAGAAAACAAAAAATAACAAAAAGGCCAGTCGGCAGGTTTTTTTTTTTGCAAAAAAAATACCGCTCGAATTTTATGATTGAAATTGGTCTCTGAGTATAGAAAAAAATCGGCGCGGCTTTAATTGTTGTGCGTCAGCCACAATTTTTAAAAACGCGATTTAGCTTATATCTCAAAAATGACTTATCGTAAAATCTTTTTTATATATAATTATATAAATAAAAAACTTAATTTTCTTAATTATTTTCATATAAAGTTTTTTTGTGTGACATGTTTTTCAGTTTACAAGCTAAATTTGTATGAATAAAAGTAAGATAATTTCGTTTTCTATACAGATTTACATTAGACCGTTTCAAAAAAAAATAATTGTCTCCGATTTTCCGCAGAAAGGCTCAAAAGCTTAGACTTGATAAGAAAATAAGTCTGTGAAAATTTGAGCTTTTATTATTAACGTTTAGAGGTAGCTCAACGCCGTTTTCGGTTTTTCATACGATTTGTATGAGACAAAACACATGTTTGTGTTCGAAATTTTATAACTTAATAACAGAAGGCATTTAAATCATGGGCATAACTTTTTTTTTATAGAAAATTGAACGTTCTAAAAAAAGGTCTTTACATTTTTTATCATAAGTCTAACCGTTTAAAAGTTATGGCTTATCAAACTTAACCCATAAAAATAACATTTATTAAATTATTTTAAAATAAGCATTTCTAAATAAATATTCTAAATATTGTGTTAACTAGTGTCCACTTACTTAAGACCTTTTTTGTAGAGGAGCAATATTCCTATCGAGCAGTATCCAACGATCATTTTTTACTCAAATCATTATTCAAATATTCGCTTCCAAACGACTTTTCTCGTGAACCTAAACACAAAATTAGTTATAGTTTGAAAAACAAAAAATATATGTAAAATATTTTTTAAGGTTTTTACATACATAGGCATAAAAGTGTTACATACAGGTATGTAAAAACCTTAAAAAATATTTTACATATATTTTTTGTTTTTCAAAGAAAAGTCGTTTTTTTTGAAACGGTCTAATTTGCATATTTATTTTAAACAATAATTTTGCGATGAATTTTTTTTCATGTCATTTTTCAGAATGGCGGCTAAATCATAAAACTTACACCTACGCCGATTTGTTTTAATTTGTTTTAATACTCTTAAATAACCCATCTACCAATTTCAATCATAAAATTCGAGCGGTATTTTTTTTGCAAAAAAAAAAAAACTTCCAACTGGCCTTTTTGTTATTTTTTCGTTTTGTTATATACCTAATTAGTTATGCTAGACAAAAATAAATGGCTTAAGAACATGAATAAAACAAAAAATAAAAAATAACGCCTCTAGAGCTTGGAAAACTAAATTTGTCTTAATTTTAAATTATGTCTTAATTATAAAATGTTAAAAAACTAATTAAAAAAAATATAACAAGATGCAAATTTGAAAAAGTAACGGACATCGCCCCTGGAAAATTATTTGCACAACATTTTGGTATTTGAAATTTTCCAATATCATTGATACTTTTCGAGGTCTGCAACTTAAGAAAAAAAAAATGCAGCGATCTTCAGCTTCATTATCTGCCGTAATTTTATCAAGATTTCTAAAATAAATTGTTAAATTTCATAAAGTTGCATCATATTACTGAAAAACTTAAGAATTTACAAAAAAAACGTCTACTATTATTTTTTGTTCAATTAACCATTTGTATATACACTCCGCTCCACTTGAATAGAAACAAACTTTTTGTTTACTGTCTGAGTGTGTAGCGCTTTGGTAAATTTATAAATTCACCTTTTGCTTTTAGTTCCTAAAAGAGGGATCTATTGCGAACAAAACTGCAGAGACAGAATAATTCAGGAAAATACCATTAGGTTATTTTTTTACCACTTTTCTTATTACTTCGTTTAAAACACTGTTTTTTTTTGCGCCACTTGAATAGAAACATTCTCTTAAATAAGGAAAACAATTGAAAAAGTGCAGTAATGTTAGTAGCTTTCTATTCGTAATCATATTTTAATATGTTTGCTACCATCTTTATTTGAAATAACTTGAAAAACCCATTTGGAGACTGAATCATGCAGTTATTTTATATAATTTAAGGAAATTGCACTTCATGCTTCTTTGATTGCAGCAATAATTGATTCTTTGTCCTCATATTGTCGGTCAGAATCCTAAACTTTACGAACGATCCATCCTAATGTATTTTCAATAATATTTAGGTCCGGAGAATACGATGGCCATTGAAGTAAGGTAACATTTTTCTCAGATATCCAACTGTTAATGATCCTTGCGTTGAGGATTGGCACGTTTTCTTGTTGAAATGTCCATGGTATTGGTCCAAAGACATCGGTTAACTTAGAGAAAGCTTCTTGCAGTATTTCCTTGTAGGAGTTTGCCGTCATTTTCAATGTGGGAAAGTCCAGAACAATTGTTCCAAACCAGAAAATCGCACCCCACGCCATTACACCGCCTTCTCGGCTATGATGGCGCTCCAGAAACCTGGGTTCCTCCCTTACAACATGAAAATAGTAATTATATCCGTCCGGGCCATCATAATTGAATTTTCTTCGTCAGAAAATACCACTTTTGTTCACTCTTCCTTCCACGTCATATTCTTCCTGCAAAAATCTAGTATATTCTTACTTCGTATTGTATTTAACGGTGGTTTTTTCTTCAATTTCATGCGCTTTAAATATTGTGACCCACGAATAACACGTCTAATAGTTTTAAGACTCCCTGTAATACCACTCATACCCTTGATTTTAGCAGAAGACCCGCTTGAATTTGAAGCCACTCTAATTATCTTTCTTCGGTCTGCTTCTGTTGTGGCTCTTAATTGCCTACCTTACACATTTTTCCATAGTTTTCTTTATTTCTATAGGTCGACCGAACAATTTTCACACTTCTACTTATTTTTTTGGCAATTGTGCGTAGGTGAAGCTTGTTTTCCGCGTGTACTTCTATTTTGGCTTTTTCTGTAGGGATTAATGGTTTTCCGCGGCCCATCTTTTCTTTGATCAAACAATTATTATTTTTAATCTACTCTACTATTATTATAACAATATTTTTTCTTCTTACCGTAATCTATAGAGACAAAACGCACACTGTTTCTATTCAAGTGGCGCAAAAAAAAACAGTGTATTTTGGTTTTTTAATTAGAAAAGTGGTAAAAAATAACCTTATGGTATTTTCCTGAATTATTCTGCCCCTGCAGTTTTATTCGCAATACATTCCGCTTTTAGGAACCAAAAGGTGAATTTATGAATTAACCAAAGCGCTACACGCTCTGATAGTAAAAAAAAGTTTGTTTCCATTCAAGTGGAGCGAAGTGTACAAATATTTATTTCTAATTTTTGCTTAAAAATAACATTTTCATTTTTTATGGAAAAGTTTGAAGATATATTAAAACCAGCTTATAACAGCGTAGATATGATTGAAGTTGAATTGTTAGATGACGATCGAGATCCGAGAGATTTTAATCCAGTTTTGATAAGTGTAAGTATATTTTTTTTTTTAATTGAAATAGTATTTTCAACATAATATTTATACTTTTTTGAATTTTCTCCTCAAAGATTCGCGATGAAATAATAAATCAAACCAACGGGAGTAAATGGATGTTGGTGAAAAATCATTTCGATGAAATGGTAAGTAATATTATTATTATCAAAAGAAACACAGATCTAAGAACAATGGTCGTTTTTCTTACATCGTAAAATTTAACCAAACTATATCCACTTAGTAACCCCCAGTTTCACAGTCCACCCCACTTTAAGTCTAAACTCCAGATCACCAGTATAAATGAACTCAGTTCAATGTTTAAATGAAACTGTGAAATTGGGGGCAAGCAAAGATAATTATTCCAAAGAACCAAATTTTTATATCAAAAGTAATTTTATATGGGCGTGCTTTATTCAAAAATTGAAATTGATAAATAAGGTGAAATGCGTATGAGTTAACCAATTTACAGGACGGTGAAAAGCCAACCCATGGCCATGACCTATAATAATTTGGTAACTTGTTCATACCAAATCATAAAGGTTTTAGTTTAAGGGTTTTTTGTTTGAAATTTAAAAAAATAGAACCATTATACTTTCAACCAGATTTTTGCTAACACCATCCATAATTAGTAGCCCGAATCATAATAGCTAGTGCGTTGGACTGTCACGTTGGAGGTCTGGGTTCAATTCTCAGACTCTTCCATACTAAAATCCTTAAAAGTTCTCTACTGGCGATGTAGGTAGGTATAGGGCAAGTTTTGGATTCGTAAAAAAAAAACGAACTCGCGACAATAATTTTCCCTAACATTACTATGATAAAGAATGCAAAAAGAAATACCTGTCTCTGACCTACAACCAATATACAAAAATGAATTTACTTCAAAAACGGCTCTTACGATTTTGCAGGAGGCCTTGCATTTTTTAAAAAATATTTATTTTTTTTTTTTTGGAATTTCAATATCTTGAAAACGGATCAATGATTTTTTTTTAAATTTTGTGTTAGATTGTATTTTATTTATTTAAAGTTGGCATACCAGATTGTATTGTTTAAATTTCGATAATTGATTTTTGATAGGTAGGTCGTAAAAAAAATCGAACTCCAGATAATAATTTTCCCGCGCAGGCGAAAATAGTCTGTCTGTCTGTCCTCGCCATTACAGCCTAAACTTTTTGAAAACTAAATATTTTGAAAACGCCTTGGCCAATATTTCCAAAACTAGGTGTAAGATAGGTTTTTATTATTTTGTAGAATAGTTGAAAAAATCATATCTCTAAATTAAAAAAAAAACTGTACCTTCCATACAAATGTTGAAAAACCGTTGAGAAAAAAAAATATTTTTCTCGAAAACGGCTAATGAAAAGATGAGCGTTTACTATATATTTAACCAATAAGGGTTAATAACGGTACCTGTCATAGAACCGATTGTTTTGTTTTCAAATTTCTCGTTGACGGCTGCTCCGATTTCAACCAATATTTTTATACAAGAGCTCCTTCAAAATTCAAATAATTTTGCATATACAAATTTTCAAAAAAAAATAATTTTTGGATTTAAAATAAAAATTGATTTTTTTTCGAAATTCAGTATCTTCAAAACGGGCTACTGATTTTTTTTTTTTATTTTTTTGTAAAATTGTATTTTATTAAATACTTAATGTTGGCATACTAGATTTTATTTTTAAAAATGAGCGAAAAATTGTATATATGCATAAAAATTAATTTTTAAGAAAACCGCTCCAACGATTTTAATTTTTTTTTTTTCATAAATTCTTATTTATCAAACAAATCATATGGCATACTTGATTAAGATCTCTTATTACTCTCAAAGCCAATAAAATAATAAATTTATAATAATTTATAGTAATCATTTATTTAATTTTTTTTAATGATATCACAATATTTTGGAACCAATACCTATGTACATATGTACTTGTACATCATCAATTTCTAGCTACGTTAAAGTTGATAGCTACGAGAGCAAGTTTGTGCGATCCAGTCGTGTTTTTTTTTTTTTTTTTTTTCATACATTCATACTTATCAAACAAATCAGAAAGCATATTGAATGTAACAACAACAACTAAAGTGTTCTACCACCAAGTTATTTTGGCTGAAGTTATAGCTATTTCACGATCATCAGACTCTTTGTGTGGTGCTGAGTCTTAATATGTTCATTTTTATTTGAAAAGCTTTTGCCCCTCCATGACGGAACTTAAGACATCAAATGTGACTGGAATTCGGAAGCCAATGCCCTGGTTCTCACGAGCTATTGCACCAGGATTTTTATTTATCCATAATTGAGTGAGATTACCTTGAAAAGTGACATAATTGTTCTAATTAGTATTTTAATTTACTGGTTTCTGATTCCTTGATATTTGTTCAACTGCAAAAGGGGTCTAGTACAATTAAATTTACAATAATGGTTCACTCTGGCGTATACGTACTTTTTTTATTATTTTATTCTTATAATTTTTTGTTCGCTTTTTTTAAGTTAGTTTTCATTAATTCTTTAGTGAAAATAATACAAAAAATCCCATAATTTTTATCACAATCCTCCAATTAAGTGGATATAGTATAGTCCCGTTTCGAAGTATAAAACATAACTTCTGACTTTACGGTTAAGCTCTTAAAATTAATAGTTTTCTACAATGTTATCTAAGCGTACAAAAAAAAACTTGGTTAATGTTCAAACAAAATTAAAATGATCCTATAATTTCAATAAAATTCTATTTAACTTAATAAAATGTTTTTATTTTTTACTTTAAGAAACGAGTCACCCGAGTTAAACGCCAATACTACTGGACGGCTATTCAAAATACTCCATTTACTCTTGTTATAACTTATCCTGAGCAATATGGTGTAAATCGCATACAGATACATGCTGATGATGAAATACACCGGGTCAGTATTAAGGGCAGCAATACGTTAAGCTACTTTAGTGGTAAAAAATGGAAAATTCACCCTGATTGGTAAATAATTAAAAAAAAAAACTGTATTTTTGTAGTATATCATCTGTTCTATTTTCGTAGGCTATTTTGTAAACATAGCAATGTTACATTTTTAAGTCCAGAAGAAGAACTAAAACACTTCTTGGACAAAATGTCAAAACCAGGGTGGAAATGGCCACTTAGTAGAAGCGCACTGCCCCCCGAACATACTGCTGCAATGTTTTGTAAGTTCGTTTTTAACTATTTATACAATTTATTGTCTTTTCTTATTTAAAAACCATACCAACATTACAAAAAAAACTTACCTTTTGAAAATTTTGCCATGAAATTTGATATATCATTTAAAACAAAAAGTTTGGCATTTAAAGCCTTTTTATTATAGAGCTAAAGGGCTGGTTACATTTGTTTATATACAGAAGCAAGAAATAATTATATTTAACGCTGCAGCTAGATGCGCATGCGATTATTGCTTAGAAATTTATGCCCCATTGAATTGGTATTAATAAATTATACATTTTATTTGTTATGGTTTTTGTTTTATTAAAATTGTCACTAATATTTGATAATTTCAAAGAAGTATTTGATCATTGGTATTAATTTAATTTTTTTTTTATTTTAATTTTTTTTTTTTTTGGGAATTAGATATTTTTGTATCATTTTTGTTATTAAATATTTTCTATCTCCCTCTCTACATCTCAAATAAAAAATAATGGTTTTTCTAAACAATGCAAATCCACAGCTAACACAAGCTCTGGGCGAATACCGCTTACTGAGAAAGAATCGTACTTTTGTGAGTACCCCAACAATCCATTTAAAAATGGTTTGGTACAATAATCTTAATTAGAAGTAAATTGATTTATTTGGTTTCTTGTAAAATTGCACCTTTTTAATTAAATTTGTAATATAAACTTTAAAAACAAAAACCGAAAAGATTCTTTAAATAAAAAAATATTATAAACAAATACGTATATCCCTTTACAGAAGTTTATAAAAATATACTTGTTAATATTTAAATTTCTTTAAACATACATTTTTTGTATATTAGTTGGATCTCTCTTTGTGTTTGGTTTTAAACTCTATTTGTTTTAGTTAATTAAACTTCATAATTTCAGTTTATTTAAAACAAAGTTGATTAAATATTAAAATAAAATTATAAGTATAAATATAATATATTCAATAATTTAAGACTGACATTTTTTGTAGAATCTTTTGATTTAGGGAGATTGAATTAAGTTCTCTTTTGATCATCAAAGATATTTGAGATATTTGATCCTCAAAGATATTTGAGATATTTGAAATATTATATACATACATATTTCGATTCAGTCTCAATAAGGTATGTTTAAATTTACAAAATGTATTAAAAAGAAGAAACCTCGATGTGAATCCAGATCTAAGAATTTATGCCAGGTGGAGTTCGATTGACCGAACTTAAAAATTTCGTTTAACAAACAAGCTTACATTGCATAATTCTCAAAATCTCCCATTATCAAAAATCTCGCAATATTATTCACTAGCTGAAATCTGGAAAGCAAAAATCTCGCATTGAAATGAAATTTTTGTATGGGCGAATTAATTAATATTTTTTTTTCACTTCGTCCACAAAAATGAAATATAAATTAAAATTTGACAATGAGATAATTTTCTGAATTTGCGAGATTTTCGTCTTCGAGATTTTGACGAAGATGAAGAAATCTAGAAATTAAAACAATAATCAAAAGCTCAAGTGATCTAGATTTTACAATAAGACTCATCAGCTTTATATTTACATATATTGCCATATTTTGAAAATGCGAAACTTCCTTATTTGGGATTTATTTAAAAAAAATCCGTTATTAGAGATTTTATTTTTCGGTCCTTCGAAACGTGACTGCAACAATCCTATAGGACCTATAACACAGCTGCACAGCCTTGATTTTCCGTGCATTTGTGCCGTTCCCATACACAAAATTTCACAGTTTTTGAAAGCCAAAAATCGAGTCGTACTTGTCTTGTACATTGACGGTAACATATGGAGTTTGTGCGAATTAACGTTTGTGTACTTTTTGATAATTTTGAAATTTTTAAGAAAATTATATATACCTAATTTGGCAGTTTGTTGAAATGGTTCTTAAGAATTGTCACAGAAACACTCTACCAAGTGTTTGATACTGAATTTAAATGCTTTTAAATATAATTAAAAAAACGATCTACGAAAATTCTCAATTTTCTTACCACGAATTTTTTGGTTTCGTCTTTGATTATTGGTTTCGTTTAAGAAGAGTGATGTGTCAAATGAAAGAATTAAACATCTAAGTCTGGATTTACATTGAGCGATTTTTGTCAGTGCCTATTTTTAGTTGTTGTTATAATCGCCTGTGATTTTTTTCACTGTGTACAAACAAGCCCTTAATCTCACATGATTACAACAACAATGACAATTTGGTATTGAAAAAATCTGCTCTTATAAATCCGGACTGATAAAAACGAAAAACTTTCACAAAACATTGCAATGGAAAGAGAGTGCATCTTTCAACAAAGAAAACCTTTTGTAGCTAAAAAAAATCTAAATAAGATTTCCATCAAGACTGAAGCTCTTCGCCAATATCCTCAAAAAAAATTCAATTACCTCGATTACAGAATCCGATGAATGGTCTGCGGATGACTTCCGACAATTTTGTTCAGATTTTCCTATTAGAATCCGCTGTAAAAAAATTGCAGGAATGTCAGTAACGTTCATAGTTTGAAAAGCCCATCTGCATTCCATTTAACATTTCAAATCCGCACCAAAGTCGTTGCGGATCGAGTCAACTCCCCGGGAAAAAATTTTGCGGATTGCGTAATCGACATGAATATTTATATAAAACTTTTTCTTTGGTTCAATATATTTTTATTTTGTTTTAATTTCCTTTTCACCTCTTTAAACACATTTCAACCTTTTACTACACTAAATACCTATACTCTTGCAAAATCTTTACAAGTAGAATTCTATGTTTCGCACTTTTAATCAAAAAAATATATATACTAACAAAACCATAACAAACAATCATAACATTCACACTTAAATTATCTCTAAATTATACGCACCATACCGTTTTAACCGTTTATGTAAATACACGCATTTAATACTAAAACAAAAAAAAATCAAATGAAATTGTTAGCTGAGGAATTTGCACACGGAATTTCATCGAAAATATAAAAAAAGACAATCCGTTTTGTATTGTGAAGCACTCTTGTAAGCTGCAACAAAAAATAAAATGCATGAAAGTTGGCACCTTTAACCACCTGCACCGTTATCGTCTTGTTTTTTGCAAAACAAGATGGGTGAGTTGTTGAACCTGCACCATGCAAAAACTCACTAATCTCATCATACCGTTTATAAACTTTAATTCTAATTGCAATAATAAATGAAATTTTAATAAATTTTAGGTGATCGCAATTTAATGCAGTCGTTGGTCTTCGATGCTCGTGTAACCGAATGGTTTTCAAAGAACTCTAGTTTCATGTCAAAGGATGACACTAAAGGGTAAGCACACAAAAGACATTTTTTTACTCTCATTTAGGTATTGGCAGTTTGATTTACTAATACACATCTCTATAACTGCACTTCATACCGCTAACCAAAACTTACTTGAATATAAACATATAACAGGATTTTCTTACTTTATTTTGTTTCTTCATTTCTTCATTTTGAATTTTTTTCCCCCCATTGCTCTTTTTTAATATTTTGTCTTAATCACCATATTGCACAAACTGTGTTTGTTATATTAAAAAAAAAACTATAATGCACAATTTAAACGGAAAAGCTCAAGCCCATTTGCGGTTTTAATGGGTGCATTGCCAAGGTAATAAGTCGGGATTGTAACATCAATTTAATATTGTACAAATATTTCACTTTTTCTAAACAATAATATTTATGTAATCTTTTGAGTGTATTTCTACAGTAGTTAATAAATATACTTTTTTAAACAATCTATTAAAAAAGAACTATGATTTTAATTTAGGAATGAATTCAAGCAACGTTTTGGGATCACTGTCGCCTTTTTGGCAACACATAGTGGTCTAACAAGATGGCAGGAGTTCCATTCAAATATTTCTGAGGAAGGGCATTCTGGGTATGTTGTTGTTTTAAGATTTTAAAAATCAAATTTCATTAAAAAATTGATTTTGAGCATTTGTGTATTTAAAAAAAAAAACCGTTACATATTCTTTAACATCACTTTAGAGAACAATTTGGTGAAAAAAATCGTCGTGCTATCGATGAGGTTTGGTACAAACGTGCAGTGGAGCAGCATTTTATTCGGGAAGATAGTTTTGTCTATTCGGTGCCTTTTGATAGTGGAGGTTCTTGTTTTGAATAGCTTTTGTTGAATTGAAAAAAAAATTATTTTGTTATTATTTTTAGAAAATAATGCTGAGACTATTGTTACAGCGAGTCATGCAATTTTCCACACAGAGGGTGGAAAGAGTGCACCAGCAGCAGTTGTTGGTTTCCAATTTCAACACAATGCTCTTTATACTCTTTTTAAAAACATCACTGGCAATGTAAGTATAGATTTTGTTTAAGAGGAGGGCTGGAATATGCTGGACAAGGAAATACGATTTTTTTTGTATTGTACAAAACATATTTTATAGTGTCCTGAGTGTACAAAAACATGCACATCCGAGGATATTGACTGTTTTCTCTTGGACAATAATGGCTACGTGGTTATTTCTCCAAGAAGTAGGGAGACTGGAAGATTTTTTGGAGAAGTAAATGGTGCCCTCATGCGACGTCTAATTGAAGAACGAGTCTATAAGGAAGTCGTAATTTTTGACTACCAAGCTGTGTGTTTTGAATTCACCGGCGATAATAACTCTTCAAGTCATCTATTTTCGGTATTTGTTTTTCTTACATATACTTACATATATATATACTAACTTTTATTTTTAATACAGCCCTTGACACATATTCTACGCCTCGCAAAATGGTTGATCCATACATTGCTGTGGTATATTGTTCAATTTCACACTGTTGGTGCCAATATGATGGAACATTATTTCGACGAAAATGTAACAGAATACATCGTCCCTAACAAAGAATGGGAATCTAGGGTAACATTGCGTCGGACACGACTTAAGTCATGCGATCACAGGCGTCATTTGTATACCCTCTATAATGATAAAGATAATGTTGTCTACAATATGACAGCACATGCTTGTGAACGGCCATTTGTCGTACTTCCAATACCACAGAGTAATTTAATTCTACTCGTTCTTGATGCTATGTGCCCGAAAGAATCAGCATTCCGCCTTACAGTTGATCCTATTGAAGTCCATTATGACTTCGATACAAATTACACCCTGGCTTGCTTTAAACGAGACAAATATCTCACGAGAATTCGTCCAGGAAGTTGTATTAATAGGCATATGAATGTAAGGAAAATGAAATTTTAAATAACAACTAAATGCAAGCCTTTTCCTTAAAATCCATTATTGTTTTTTAAATATATTTTCAGGAAAGTGCAATTTTGTTGTGCGGCGATGCCACTAGTCAAATAATAAATTATCTTTTAATTTTAATAAGTACAATTTTAATTCGTTATCTCTAACAATAAATATTAATTGTTATATATAGTTAAAAATATAATAATTATTATATTTTAAAGTTTTTTTAAGGAAATCCTTTCATATTTTACTGTTGTAATCTTAGCTTTTGTATATTTCACATTATAAAGAAAAGAAAAAAAAACGAGAATAATAATAATAAAGAAAAAACTTAGCGTAAGTAATTTTCTAAATGAAATCGTGTACCTACCTACCTACCAAGCATTATTATTAAAAAAAAAACTAAACATTATTTTGATATTCTAAATAAATAAAAGTGTTAATAGAAAAGTTATTATCCATTTCAACTCATTGCTAATTATTAAAAACCTATTATGGAGCATAAACTGATTGCCAAGCCTTGTTTAGTAAAATTGAATTTGTTTTTTTTTTGTTTTTTGTTGTTATTTGTAAAATTAATTAATTAATTAATTTAATACTTTACCACTAACTAAACAAACACTTAAATAAAAACATTATTTAAAATGCCATTATCAACATTTTTTTTTTCTAGTCAAATATAAGACCTTTAGCCTTTAGAAATAATAAAGTTTTTATTCGAAATCAAACAAAAATTAACTATGTATGTATGTGCTAAAGCTTTGGATTAATGAAGACTTAAATAAAGAAACAAATTTGAATTTACACTTGAAAACTGGAGTGTGTTTTTATTTTGTTTGGCTAACACATGCACGTAGGACACAACAATAAAATACTCATTAAAGAAGTGAAACTTCTCCCTAAAATGACATTCTATTCTACTCATCTTTAACAAAAGCTCAACGCAAAATATACATACATACACTAGGTAGATGACTAACGATTACCTATTTTGTTTATTTTATTTTATTGACTTAATAAAAGCATTATCTTTAATTAAATAAACTGTGTACCGTGCTTAATTTCATTGATGAAAATGTTTTCTTACATTGTTTTTAACTAAACAATGTTATGTGTTTTTAAATTAAAATCACTGTTCATTCCAAATTAAATTAAATCGCCCCTATCTATTTAAAGCTTGTTAACAAACGTCTTTCGAAAGCTACATATACATGGAGATCTAAATACAACGACATTATAGGCTACAACATTTTCATAAGACCATAAAGTCCCATAAATACCACCACTAAACTAAAAATTACGTATACGCCACAGTGACTCGAATAACTTTGTCTTTCTCTATATGGGTCAGGATTTTGTCAAAACGAACATTACGATTATAAAGGAGTTCAAAAAAGTATCTCTGGTAATACCTTATCCACATCCGTATCATTTTTATTATCCCCATAAGGATAAATTCGAATTTGGTCTAGAACGCTAAAAACGAGATCGCACCATATTTTTCACTTTCGTGAATTGGACCACGATTTCTGTTTTCTATGAACCTACATGAAATAAATTTTCAACATTTATGTACAGTTGTGTTCAAAAAAATAAGAGTGATTTTTTTTTAAGAAAAAATCGCAATTTAATAGTTAACTAAATTATTTTTATTTTATTTTTTTTTGTACACGATAGGCAAACTGACTACATTGCCTAAAACAAATAATATAGTAATTACATACATTTTCTTAAAGCTAGGTAAAAAGGAACTGTTCAAAATAAAGGGAGTATTTCATTTCATGTACAGAAAAACGAAGAAAATAATCAAACTTTAAGCTTTTTTTTAGCGCTTTGTTGAGAAACGTTTGATTTTTGTTATTGCTGCACATCTGGGTGGCATTGAGTTGACTAGGGCTTGACAGTGCTAAATTGGTATTTGATACCATACTTCCTGAACTGCATCCCATATTTGTCTCGAATTCGAAGGTCTCCGCTGGGAAACACTCTTTTTGACATCTGCCCACACATTTTCTATGGAATTAAGGTCAGACGACTAAACTGGGCATTGTATAATCTCAACCCAACTGACCCGAAACCATTCCTTACCAGACTTACTCGTATGTTTCGGGTCATTGTCTTGCTGGAATACCCATTTTAACGGCACATTCCATTCTGCATGAGGCAGCATCACATTTGACAAGATATCCACATAAACCCGCTGATCCATTGTCAACGGCTTATACAGGGGGGGGGTTGGTCACGGGGTCATTTCCCCCGTCCACGAGAACTCAAGATTATTTTGTTGATCTGAAAGAATTATTTAGTAACCACATAGAAAAAAAAAAATGCAAGTTGGTTACTTAGAAAGCTAGTAAGATTTTTGATTGGTAGATTTAAAGTTAAATAAAAAGTTAAATAGAGAATTTCAATTTCTTCAAATCTTAAAATGTACTTATGCATAGGCTAGGTTCCGTATTGAGATGAGAGCCAAAACCTGTTAAACCAAACAGAAATCAAAATCCGAAGTTGTTTCCAAATTTTCATTTAATAAAGTAAAAACTAATAGGATTTTGAAAAAAAGAACATATTTTATTTCTGAAAGAATGGGAAATGAAATGGTTTTTTTTTTTTTGGTTTTGTGTATGACAGATTAGATTATTTTCAAAAGAAAAAAAAAGTAACTCTCGATTTATAGTTATTCTAACCCAAGGTATATATATTACAGGGAATATCATAAGCGTTTTCATTTTTGTTCAGTTCTGCGCATGTGTCATAATGAAAGCAAAATGGTTGATTTCAGTGCGGTTTTGTGTTCTGTCATTCTGTCGCGTGTGCGTGTGTGACTGTGTGATCATTAATTTAAATTTCTTTTCAATTCTGCAAAAGTTAGGTTTAACTAATTTGTCCATAAAAATAACAAAAAAAGTATTTAAAAAAGTGTTACCGGGCCAATTAATCAGTGCTAGGCACATCTCCTCTCCGTTATCACCGCAACAATTCGCTGAATATGTGTAAGGAGGGAAATTGTATGAAAGATTTGACACTGGTCAAGAATTAAGTTTCATTCAAAGGTGTTTTCTCGTGATAACACTTGCAGTTAGGCTGCATAGCTTTCGCTCCGTCATATTTGCATTGAAGGTTTTGAAAGAACAACAACCAAATCTTTCATACAATTTCCCTCCTTACACATATGCAGCGAATTGTTGCGGTGATAACGGAGAGGAGAAAAAGAAAGACCCTGAATGAATAACATCTAACTTGTGTGTGGCTTGTTAAAATGCTAGTTGTCCAAATGCAATTGTAAAATTAGAAAAAACCTTCATTTGGATGGGCACGATCAGGTGACCTCGGTGGTGCAATGCGTAGTGCAGCGGCCTCTGAGGAAGCTTGGTCTAGGTCCAAATCCAGTTGACGGCAAAATAATTTATAAATTAAAATTGGAACTATAGACTAAACACCACTAAAGGAATCTGATGATTGGTGTGGCAGCCATGAAATTGCAATAATTCCAGCCTATATAATACTCCAGCCTATAATAATACAACACAAGCGGTTGTTGTTCATTCAAAACCTTCAATGCAAATATGACGGAGCGAAAGCTATGCAGCCTAACTGCAAGTGTTATCACGAGAAAACACCTTTGAATAATGTTATTGATTGCGATGTGGATTACTTTTACAATGTTATTTATGAATCCCATAATACAAAAGCCAATATCTATAGTAAAGGAGATTTGTTGGAACTCCTTGCAGTGAGTCGTTTGAACAGTCGGATAGAATCCTTGACAAAAACGCGACTAGGCTCACAGAATTTAACTAATTTGTCCATTATTTTTATCAGAAAGGCTTACTGGTAAGAAAGATAAAAAGATTAGGTACAGTTTTGATGTACATATTTATTTTGGAAGGTGCCTTTCACTTTGCTGTAGTGGAAGTCTTAAGGACAATTTTTTTTTTTTCAAATCAGAAGCATATAAAAATCATGCGTGAACTTTTTTCACACTTTTCTTGAAAAGCAACGAAAACGAATCTTTGTATTCAATTAAAATACGAATTTGTAATGTATTTTAGTTTTGTCACTATTGTATGAAAAGAGCAATTTACCCAAGTGGTCATTTTTGAAAATCATAACTATTGTATTCATTGTCAGTAGTGAATATTTATATTTACATATTAACTAAATGATATTTTACTAATTTTTTATGCAACTTCAATTCGAATAAGAACTAGCTGAAATAAAAACTTTGATAAGAATAAAATAAATTCTGAATAAAATTCAAAACAAATGATCATGATCAAGCGAATCCAAAAATTTTTCCCTCAGTATTTTGACAGCTTAACTGAGTTTTTTTGTTCAGGCAACTGGAGATTGCTGTATGCTGTTGCTGAGGCCCTCCGAAACAAAAAATGTAACATTCAGAAATAAAAATGAAGAGCGCGTTCACTGGTCCAGCTTATAACGGTTCGTTCGACTCAGTTGTTTATTTTACTTTTCCTTGGAACTAAAAATGAGGTAACTTTGCAAATACCAAAAAAGTATTTTCGTCTTGTATATCTCATTTCATTTTGAATTGGCTTTGGCAGTTAAATAGGTAATTGTTAGGTACTTGTTTTCTCTTTCTATGTTCATACTAAAGATTTTCAAAGCTTTTGAAATGAATTCCAATATAGTGCGTTTGTAATTTATTTACCTATTTTCGTGCAAATTTGTTTGAAATTATCTTATTTCGAAATACATAATTATTTTCAACGAAATTGCCTGTAGTGAAAATGTAGTATTACGTTCGTAGTCTGCAATTTCACACCGAATTTTAATTCTTGACTGTTTTAAAAATTAAATGAGTTAAGGTAAGATATCTTTTCCAGGATATGAACGATTTTAAATTATTTTAACTTATTTTTAACAAAGGTGATGTATTATAGTATAGTTAATAAGACTTTTTCCCTTTTCTTTTATATACGCACAGTAAAACATGAAAAAAAAAATATAAGGCACTTGACTTCTTATAAATATTAGTTTGTGTTATTTTTTTTTTGTCATGAACCACTCCCTCCCCCCCCAAGAAGTAAAGCTGTATACGCCCCTGTCCATTGTGCCAATTATTTGATGTACGGGGCCAATACCACTATAGGAGAAACTGCCCCATGCCATCACCTTAGCACCTCCATGCTTAACAGTCTTAGCGGTGTACTGGGGCCTATTTTCAGTATTTCTTGGACGTCGTACGTATTGCCTCGAACCAGTTCCACCAACTAAAACAATTTTATTTGAAAAACTTTTTATGCACACCATAGGAATCTGATATGCGTGGGTTCGAATTCCATGGTGTGCATACAAAGTTTTTCAAATTAAATTGGATTAAAGCTCAGCACCACAAAAAGGAGACTGATGAGTGCAAAAGTGGCAAAGCACGAAATAGCTATTTTCTCCAGCCAAACAATAGGTGGTAGCGCCTCTAAATTGTTGTTGTTGTTCAAAAATTCAATAAAAAATACGCATAATATTTTGCATGTGCTGGGATACACGAGCGCAAAAAAGAATTAATTCACGAAAGAGAAGGGATGATTTTTAGGAAGAAAGAAAGGGATGCCATTTTAGTCCGTCTTTCTAAAAATCATCCGTTCTGTTTCGTGAATTAATTCTTTTTTACGCTCGTGTATCCCAGCACTATCAAAGGAAGAAAATATTGACTTTTTTAAGATTAGCCTCTTTTGTAATTATTAAAAAATATACATAATCTAAATTTTATCAAGACAAAAAATTATGATTTTTTCTTACTTTTGTCAAATTTTCTTTTATTAGTTTTGTGTTTATAAAGTTTCTTTTTTAATTTTAATTCTACAATATTTATGTTTATGCAATGTTTCTTTTTGATTCTGAATTTAGTCAAATGTATGTCTACAATTCTTTTTTAGTTGACATCAATTTTGTTTACTTTTATTTTTACTAATTATTTTCCCTTTTTCTGCCTTTTCCAAATTAATAATCTCTGTTATAGATTTGCAAAATCCTCTTACAATCTGATATTCAGTTAAGCCAATCCGCCGTTTATTTGAAATATCATAAATACCACCTTCTACATCTGTATGCTCGCCACGAGTTCCACGCACTTGTAACTTGTACTTTTTAGCAATTGCCTCCAATTTCGTTTTATCAGATGCCAACTTGGGAATGCTTATATGAACTGAGGCCCGAACTGTCGTACCCAGATTAGTTGGACAGAAGGTCAAATAACCCAAACGATCATCATGTTCGAAAGGAATTTCAGCATCCATAGCATTAATTCCTCTTACTAATCGACTAAAAACTTCACCTAAGTTACCACCTCTCTGTATGGATATTATACGAACATGATCCTCTTCGTTGCACCATACTAGAAATGTTTTGTCGAAGTTGTAATAAATACTGCGACCTGTTGGCCAAAATCGACAAGCATTGGCAGCTTGTAGGAAACGATCGCCGGGCTTGAATAACAAATTATCATCGATAAGTTTACTTTGAACTGACTTTTTCATGCCGAACAAAGGATGCACAACACCCTTAAACTCATCTCCCATGCTAGACAGAGTACAATGGATAATGTCTTCGACATCATCGTAATCTTTGTTTGACATACCGGGATTGAAAGGGTAACCCCTTATAGATCGTGCACATCGTATACGAGTTGATGCAATGTAATGGTTAAACGGATCAAGGTTACCAAAGACACAAGGATTGCCGAAATTTGGACAAGGGTGTTTGTCTGTCTTCTTAAATCCACAATGGTAATCTTCGATGATTGGATCGAATAAATCCGCGTATACTTTGTAGGCTTCAGCATCTGGGGCATAAATACCACATTCAGAGTCATGATTTTCTAGACCCGATTGAATACAATCCAAGAGCGTTGAGCTTTTGGTCGTTTTGGTTCGCAAAGATTTGAATATGTCTGGGGTTAAGTGCTTTTTAAGCAATGACTGTGACTTCGACGACCTTAATTTTGCGTAGCCTTCGTCTAATGTTTGCAGAACCACAGGTTCAATTTCAGATTTATATCTGAAAGTTTGACAATAGGTTTTCATCAATTAAAGTTTTAAATGAACTTTTACTTAAAACTTACGAATTATGACGTTTCACTATCAGCAACCAGTTGAGTCGTGGGGATTTTAAATTATTACGTAAAAGCATAATTATTTTTTTAAACTTTCAATTTTGAATGAAGCCGAAATATTTAGTTTTTTTTTTTTAAATTTAAATCTACATGAAAGAAGGTAGTATTGTATTTTTTTTTTATTTATAACTTCTACTTGTTGTTAAAGCATCAAAGCTTTGATCTTGATGTTTGCGGAAATAAAGACACCAATTCCACGCTCAAAAAATGTTCCGAGGAACGCAATCCAATTCACATGTTTTTCTCACGATTGTAAATTCATCTTTTGTATTAGCCTTTTAGCAATTCCTCTAGACAAAAATTCTTTTACAACTTCATTTGACTTTTAGTCATCCATTAATGTATATATAAAATGAATTTTGGTTTGTGCGGGGGCTTAAAACTTGAAAACGGCTGGGCCAAATATGATACATCCTTCTGGGGGTTTGTTTGAAAAATTCTTAACAGGTGGCGATGTAGGCGCTCATTTCGTTTTTCAGCAGGATAACTCGAGAATGAATCCTTCGATTTTCACTATTTTCGGTTTGATGGATTTGTATTGACCCAAGGAAGGACACTATAATCCGGGAACTTCCAGATGTCAAAGTGACAGATGTCAAAGTGACAGATGTCAAAGTGACAGATGTCAAATTGACAGATGTCAAATTGACAGATGTCAAATTGACAGATGTCAAATTGACAGATGTCAAAGTGACATATCAAAGTGACATCGAGAATTCGACCGAGAAATGGATTTGATCGAGTCGAATTGATTCAACATGTTCAATGAATTGATGCGAGCATTCGATAACGGAAATGGAGGCATTTTCTTTCTTGATGCTTTCAGTAGAATTGGAAAAACATTCCTGTTTTCACTGATTTTGGCTACAATTCGTAAGATATCTGAAATTGCTTTGGTATTGGCATCTTAGGGTATTGATTCTACGTAGTAAGAAGGTGGTCGAACCATTGTGGATTTAAATTGCCATTGAATCTGCAAGTGGATGAAGAACCTACATACAAAATTTCAAAGAAGTCTGCGATCGCGAAAGTACTGCAACAATGCGCGATCGATTTTGGCTGCGAAAAACGAGGATGTCGATAATTTGAATTTCGTCAGTCAAAATCAAATCCCCGAAGAGTTATATTCATACAAATCCAGCGAATCCTTGATGTATAAAAACGAAGCCACAAACTTTATCACGAAATTTGCCATTCGAGCGACCTGACATTCGTGTTTAAGCGTCTTCAGTTTACCTTCCTTCTCGATATATGAGAATTAATAAGTCGCAAGGACAATTGCGGGTGTTTGTGGCATTAATCTTTAATTCCCATGTTTCTCATATGGTCAATTGTATGGGCTCACGTGTCGGTAAACATCCCGCTTTGTACGTGTACCCAGTCGAGGATAGAACGAGAAATCGTTGTTTACCATAAAGCACTTTAGTAAAAAAGCGGGTTCACACGTCAATCACTGCGGTTTGATTGAAACATGTCGACATTGTTAGGCTCGTTTCACACATATTCGGTTTAATTCGATTCGGTCTGTATTCGGTTCGATTTAAGTTTCCGTCTAGACCCCTTCACATACAGACGGTTCATATTCGGTTTGTACTCACAATAATTAAAATTAAATAAAATGTAGGTATTTAAAAAGAAAAGGTAAGAAAAACCGAAAACGAACCGAACATGTGTGAACGCTACGTTTACTTTGTGTGCCCTAGACCCGAATAAGTGCCGTTTTGAAACCGAATGAAATCGATTCGTGTCGAGGGATCGTTCGGTGCTATACGGTTTCTATTAGGATTTTATTTTTGCCGTTTCATCGTTTCACACATATCAGGCAGAGCCGTATACAAACCGAATAGAGACCGAACCGAATGAAACCGAATGCGTGTGAAACGAGCCTAATACTTCAGTTATTTCCTTTGCATTCAATAGAATTTTGAATACAGAATTTGAATTGACCGAATTAAGTACATCAAGTAGCATGCGCCAGGTTCGGAATTATTATTTTTATCACATTAACAATTTGGGCGGAACGGAGTTCGCTGGGTCAGCTAGTACAAGGATAAAAACGCAAATTTTATTTTAATACAAACATTTATTTAAAAGATGTCATGTAAAAGTAACAAACAAAATAATGTATTTATTTCTTATCACAAAAACAAAAAAAAAAACTATGAAATATATTTGGAATGATCCTTTGTGGTATTCATTTTACTTTTTTTTTTCTTATATATTTTGTTAAAACAATTTTTTCCTTATTTGCATCTTAATTAATTAAAAAAAAATCTGAAATATTATAATTCAATAATTACGTTAAGAATGTTTGTTGTTGAGTGTATATAAAAAGCTTTCATTTTATTTATTGTATATTTTTTTTTAATTTATTTTGTTTACGCTTAAAATAATTATATATTTTTTTTCTGTTCTTAAACATAATTTGATTGTTATGAGAATTTGGCAGTTTTTAATATAATTTATTTTGTTAACAAAGAAATTGGGTTAGTAAAATTCTTTAGTTTTTTTTTCTTACTCAATAGGAAAAACAAGTAAAAAAAATGTTTGTGAAAGAGTCATAATGAGTGATACAGGGAAATGAAATAAGTAACAACCTTTGTGTAGATGTGATAAACAAATTTCTCTACAGAGAATTAGTTTATGCCAAAGCGTGTGAAACATAGTTAAACATAGATTATGTAATTTTGGTGTTAAATTACTGGTGAATGGGATATGCGAAGCATCACAAAAACCTTCTTTTAATTTGTCTTCTCAATAAGTGGAATGTTTTGAGTGTGATTAAGTAATTACGTCGATGTTACACCCTTGCGAGCAACAAGCATGTTTAGGACTGGGTTTTTGCGAATATAGCTAACTGCCTTTTTGTGCGTGACCATGGTAAAGTCATAGCCATTGCACTGAAGAATCTTATCATGGATTCGGAGACCAGCGCGTGCCGCTGGACTGCCTTCGTGCACTTCGGTCACATAGATGCCCTGCAAGCGAAGTAGGTAAAGAAGTTACCACCTCAGGATAGTATTAGAAAAAGAAGATAGAAACTCACATAATCCGTATAGCCTTGGGGACTTTTCTTGTAATCCTGATCTATGCCACCGCCTATCTTAAATCCACATTTAAGAATCTCACGACCCTCTTGGTCGTAGTCTACTTCCTTGTGCAATGTAATTGGAATCTGTTGAATTAAAATTTTATACTACACAGTGTTAACTCTCAATGTCACCAGAACCATTCTTCTCATGCTTGGGCGGAGCTCAATTTTTCTGAAAGAACGTCTGGTCAAGCAATACTTACACTTAAGCATTCCATTGCTGTTCCCGCCTGGTGTTGAAAAGCCATTTTCGCCATGATTAAGGAATGTATTTAAGTTAATTTGTGAATTTCCGTATTGGACAAGTAGAAATATTGCAAAAGAAAAATTGGAAAGTGCAGAGAAATGGATTTTTTCTGTTTTGTGGGAAGACGAGGCAAGCTGCTGCTTTTTGATTCCTGGGAAGTTGATGACAAACAAAAACAATAAAAAATTGACAGATGCGACAGAAAAGTTTTGGCAGCACTTTTGGATGAACACGTACGGAGCATTGTCCCCTTTCACATAGGGAAATAAAAAAGGATACAAAAAATTTAAATAATAGGGGTATTCACGATCCGATGCAACTGGTCTAGTATCATTGTAAAAGTGCAAAAGTGTAAAATCTTACAACACTACAACAACAAAATATACAAGGTGCAATCTTACAACAGTTTCGCACTTTAGCAATACCCGAAACCTATTGCAACAGAAAAATACAACATTGTAAAATTTGTAAATTGTGTTTTTGACAGCTCACTCATTTTTGATTACGTTAAACAGAAACAAAGGTATGTTCATTGGATACATCCAATTTGCTATCTTGATTGTATTGATGTGACGTCGTCATCATCTTTTACTATTATTTTCCATTTAAAATTCGGACGATAATTAAGATTTGGTAATATTTTCTTTTTCCGTTTTTTTGGCATCTTTTTATGAACAAAATTTAAATTAAATCAAATTGAAATTTCCAGATATGTTTGAAACAAAAACAAATAACAAATGTCAAACTAATTTTGACATTTGCTTTAGTGTTGCAAGAAGATAAGAAAAGTGCGTTCACGATCCACTTAAAAAAAATAAAATTTCGCACTTTTACTAGGCTCGTTGCACCAGATCGTGAATACCCCTAATATTTTTGTGTGAAGCTGTGTGGCAAAATTTTTGCCCAGAAACCATACTAAACTTTTTCGGCAATTTTTCTCTCTGTGAGAGAATTTCATGCCCACTCTTTAAAATTCAACAGACCAACAATTCCTGCCCAAAAATCTTGGGAACAAACTTGTTTTGTTGCGGTTTGTGTTTAGTATACCTACATATAGTTCCTCAACAAAAATAAAACTTCGTGCATTTCTTATCACGCCGACTCCACAGGCCATACAGATGTGCCACATCACAGCCACAATCCAATCAACAAACAGTCCATTTTTACTTACTGGGCAAATTATGTCATGTCGTTCATTAACCTTTTACCACTACTTCTATCTTTTCTAACAAAATGAACTTATACATTCAACAAAAACCAGACAAAAAACTCACGCACATGAAACGTCATCTCATGGTCAACATTTGAACAGTCCTCCATGTCTTGTTTAAAATGTTATTTTTGTTCGATATGTCAATGCATGGACATGGATTTTTTGGACTCCGTTTGATTTTTTTAGACATGTTCATATTCCTGCCAACGTTCATGGCGTGTGGAGGCGGCCTGTATGGGAGATATTTTTGCAGATGAACAGATGAGATGTCCAACATCATAACCATAATCCAATCAACAAACAGTGTATTTTTACTCACTGGGCAAATTATGTCATGTCGTTCATTAACCTCTTACCACTATTTCTATTATTTCCAACAAAATGCACTTACACATCCAACAAAAACCAGAAAAAAACTCACACTCACATAAAACGTCATCTCATGATCAAGATTTGAACAGCCCTCCATGTCTTGTTCAAAACGTTATTTTTTCGACATGTCGCATGAACATGGATTTTTTGATTTCCATTGGATTTTTTTTAGACATGTTCATAGTCCTGCCATCGTTAGTGGCCTGTGGAGGCAGCCTGTTACAACAACACGAACAAATCCAGATACCATTGGTTAATTATCCGAACGCGACCAAAGCCATCCTTATTCTAGTAGAGCGCTGAATGCTTTCATTAATCAGATGATTTTGGCTCATGCACTTTTACAAAAAAAAAAGAATGAAAAAAACATAAAAACATTCAAAATAAATTTATAGTAGAAAACAAACAAGTGCAAGTACTGATTGCAAGCAAGCGAACAAAAAAGTTAACAAATTAAGTGAAGTGACTCATCTTGGTGAAGATTATAGAAACTAAAATATCTATCAAATTAATTCCATATTGCATTTGATATTCCCAAAATATGTCAAAAGAAATGAGCGACAATCCTCCAACATATACGGAAGTCATTAATTCGCCGGTATCAGCTAATCCACCGGCAATTGGTAAATTAAAAAAAGTCATTTTTTTTCCAAAATATTAATTATGATTTTTTTCGTCACGTTAAGGCATAATATATCCTCCGAGTGCATCACCTTATCCACCATCGGCACCCCCATCAGTGGGACAACAAATTCCTGGCTATGTTCCATCATACGGAGCAATTGGGTCAACTCCCACCGTAACTGTAGCTGTTCCACCACAAATTGTTGTTATTGGAGGATGTCCAAGTTGTCGCATTGGCTATCTCGAAGATTCGTACTCTTGCTTGGGATTGTTTTGTGCTATATTTTGCTTTCCAGTTGGCATTTTGTGTTGCTTAGCCATGAAAAACAAAAGATGCTCTAATTGTGGCACTGAGTTTTGAATCAATGATCCACAGATAAAGTGTATCATTTAAATGTTTTCTATGTTAAGGTATAATCTCTTTATGTCATGAATATTTTTGTTATTATTTTCATTATAATGTATGAAAATTAATTTTGTTTGATTATAAATGCAAATCTCTATCTCTTATCACATTTAATGAGAATCTATATAAATAAATTTGACGTTCACAAATTTATATTTGGCGACAAATACTGAGTCAAGTTTATTAAACAACCAACATCATTTTTTGTGCTTAAAAGATACCTAATTTGTATTCACTTTTTGTAAAAATAAAAACAAACCACTCGCTATATATATGAAAAGTTGTCTTTTACATCCATCTATGACATGGAACTTTATATTTTGTTGTATATATATTTCTTACAGGTAAATCAGTAGGTCAACAAAAACAAAAGCGCGCGTGTAACTCAATACTCGTGGCAGAAGTGAAACTTCTTTGGCTATCTAAAAATCTCGATATGTATAGGGATATTAAGCTTATATGCGTAAGACGCAGCTAAGTGTTCTATATCAAGATGATCGATGGGTTGGGGTTGTAAACTTGAAAATTAAATAATAATGGTGAATATTTAAAGTCAAAAAAGGTGAACATTTAAAAGATATAAATCAGTTTATTTGAGTAGGTTTTCCGACTATTTCCAAAAATTCCTACACAAAATCTCTGCAAAATCAAAAATTTGTATATGACAACTTTAATTTGGTTTTATCTATTTTGCAACCATATATAATTCAAATTTTTAGCGGACTCTCCTGATTTAATTCAATTTTTTGAAATTAGCATATTTTGAGATAAAATTTTTAAAATAATTTATATCTCCATACCAGTAGGAGATAGACGAAAATCTTAAACTAGTAAGATTCTTATTCTCATTATCTATCCACCAAAAATTCAAAACTCTAGCATTCTGATTAACGTAATTAGAAAAAAGACATTTTCCCTTTTATCTGCTACAATAATATAGATTATCAAAAAATCCAAACTTATTGCAATATAAAATATATGAGCCTATTAATAAAAATTTTTACTTTTACTCTACCTCCCACCACTTAGCTAATCAATGATCTCAGCGTTGCACATGTGGCGTTACACTTTTTCGTTTCACAAAAATTCAACCTTGAAATTTCACTCTCAACGCGCCCAAAGAAGTTTCACTTCAAAAAAAAGAAATTAGTTTCACATGGTTTCAATTTCTAATGTGTGTCTTAACAGAGTCTTATTAAGTAACGCTATAGTCAACAAAAATCGGCTGATTAAACAGTTTATGATCATGGTTTAAAGATGACTAACTGTGAACAAACTGGCCTTATTAATAACACGTATAAAGCCTGATCCACATCTGTGTCGTGTGTTGTGTTGTGGAGTCGTGTGTCGCTATCGCTACAATGTATTTCATATCCCGTGTGTTGTGTTGCAGTGTGGCGCATAAATTATATGGAATGACAGCGACACACGACTCCACAACACGACACAGATGTGGATCAGGCTTAACTGTGAAATGAAAATAATGATGATGACATTTGTCTTTTAATAAAGTGACACGATATCTGGATTCTTACTTTATCACTTTTTTTCACTAAGTTCTGAATTGAACCATTTTTAAATCGAGACCTTTGTGCAGATTCGCGGATCAAAGTTTTAATCAGTTTTGGTGGATTCTGGGGTCCACATGGCTCAGATTTCTCTAACCTGACAAAATTAGCAAATTTAAAATTTTTAATCCGCGGTTCAATCGCTGAACCACCATTATACAATTTGCCCTTTGGTTTCCATAAAATTATGTTGAAATGAGTTTGAAACGCAATACAGAGAGCTTCGGATTATTACTGGATGAACATAACCAGTAATAATCCGAATCACCCTGAAGCTTATGTTTTAAAGGCCGTTCTTTGTAAAAATCTACAAACACAATTTTACCGCCGAAATTAAGCCAGAACCACACCTGTCTCCTGTGGTATGTTGTGGTGCTATCGCTACAATGTATTTAATATCCGTAGAACCACATTTATCTAATGTTTTCTGTTACTATATATCGTATAAACAACACAAGAGAGACATGTGTGATTCCGACTTAACAAAGCAGAATTGAATTCAAAATGATTTCCTTTTCAAATGATATTAAAACAGTGGTAAATTTACAGCTGACTGTGTTTCTTGTGCTTTTATATCAGCTTACATATCTGATAAAAAATAATTTCCGGGTTAAAAAAAAAAACATGCCTATATACCCTATTATGCCGTTTTCAGTGGGACAAACGAGGTAATTACGTTGCAAACAATCCAAATGAGATCCGAAATAACCTCATTTCCCATACAAAATCACATTTCGAAATGAGGTAATTTCAACCTCATTTGCACCAAATTAGGTTGGAAATTATACTGCGTTTTCATTAGAGCCGAAATGATGTAATTTCGAAATTTGGCAAAAAAGTCTTTTCATTATCAAATTTGTTAATTTCATTTGACATCTCATTTCATTTTGAATTTGAAAGCAGTGTTGGACGTTTATTTTTGCTGTTTTCTCTTTATGTTTTATGTTGTTGAGTATAGTGTATTGATATTTTCATACAAAAGCTTTTAAGAGCTTTTGAAACTGATTCCCACTGGATGCATTCACCTAATTTCCAACCGAATTTCGTGCAAATGCGGTTGAAATTAACTCATTTCGAAATGTGATTTTGTATGGGAAATTAGGTCATTTCGGATCTCATTTGGAAATTTGCAACGAAATTACCTCATTTGGCGAAGTGAAAACGGCATATTAGGTGAATGTATCCAGCGGGAATCAGTTTCAAAAGCTTTTGTATGAAAATATCAATTCACTATACTCAACAACATAAAACAGAAAGAGAAAACAACAAAAATAAACGGCTAACTGCTATTCCAAATTCAAAATGAAATGAGATGTTAAATGAAATCAGCAAATTTGATAATGAAAACACTTTTTTACGAAATTTCGAAATTACCTCAAAACGGCTCTAATGAACACGTAGTGCGCAAACAGTTCTAAAACAAGAGCACCCTGTGGTGTGATGACTATTTTGGCATCACTTGAGTTAGTTTTGACAGACCTCCAGACGTCACTTTGTACTCAAAAAAATACGACCTACCAATTTAATTGGTTTATTTTGACCAAAATATTAAATTAGAAAAACAATTAGTTTAATTAAATTATCAAAATGGCAAAGGTTGTTAAAGTGGTAAGTTCAAAACTAAAAACATTATTATATGTTTCTTATCCTCATACTGTCGAACAAAACACGTTTCTTCGAATTATGTTGCCTTTTCTTCGCACTGTTGTTATGTCATAACTCTTTAACCCAATCTTGGAAATCAAATTTACAAATTATTTATTTATTTATATTTACAATTCATTCAAGTCAACTGGCCTAACAGGATTGGCAGTTTCCCAGAATCCCCATCATGTACTCTCTGTATTGTATGGAAAAATCCAAAGAGCCTTAACAAAGATGCCATCGGACGCTGCCTATCGCAAGTACACCGAAAAAATTGTCACAGAACGTTCTAACTTGGTTAATTCTGTAAGTATGCTTTATATTGACGAATGAGTCGTTATGTTTGACAAAGTTCATGTTTTAGACTAAAGACATCCCAGCTCTTGAAAAAGCAATTGGTAGTGGACAAGTTGAGGAGCTTATTGTCCAAGCTGAAAATGAACTCATTCTTGCGCGTAAAATGCTCGGTTGGAAGCCATGGGAATCCCTAATCAAGCCAGCACCCGAGAAACAATGGGATTGGCCACCAGCACAGATCAAGGAACCTCAATTGTAAATAAATTAATATGCATTTAGCTTGTATCTGCATCAACAACAAATTCGAAGTAAAATAATAATAAAAAAAGCTTTAACTGCAGTCCAGTGGTGTTTTGTTTTTTTTTTTTTCTTTAATATTACTCAAGCTTTTGCTTATCTCCTCTTAATAATTACACACCATAAATTCATCTCAGTTTGAATTGAATATTTGAAAAGTATACAAATCTTTCGCAATGCTGTTCAACAGGGGAATATATTTTTTCTTGCTCATCTTTTCGATCTCACTTCTTGCTATCGGTTGGGGTCACCCTCTAACACGCCATAAGCGACAATTCGATTTCACTGTCACCGCCGAACATGATGAAGAAAATACGGAACTTATTGCAGAAGCTGTAGCAAAACTGTGGAAGAGTCAAGATAAAAATACACAAATCGATGGCACCGCTAGGGTTATTCATCGTTCTGGATCAATGGGTAATACGGGTAATACAAAATTTTCTGGATCAATTCATGTACATCGTGAATACCGCAAGAAATAATCTACCGATTATTATTTTTATAATTTTTCATTGCGATGACAATATGATGATGACAGGATCGGATTATAGATTTGGAATGAAGGTGGTGTTTACATAGTACAAGTGCGATCTAATAGAAGATAAGAAGAGACCCAAGTCGTAAAGCTCGACAATAAGACCGAATTGCTCATTGAAAATTCCTATTAATGTTGATAAACTATTAACCTCTGTTCTGCGTTTGATTGTTTATATTTTGTTTAAGAATTTGTGTAAAAACTAATAAAGATTTATTAAGAAGACAATTTATAATTATTTTAAATAAAACTGTGATGAAATTTGCTATTTTTCGTTAATTTTATATTGCTGATCAATTATGATATCGGACGAAAAGAGAACCAAAAGTTATAAATCTTCCAACTTACCAATTTTCAACAGTAGGTAGGCAGTAATAAATAAAAGTCTTTTATTTACAGAATTTGTTATTTGAAGAGCTGGCGAGTAAAATGCGAGTCATCTCATTAATTTTTAGTGATCGAAAAGGTAACCTTAAGGATAAACGGACGTTCTATCGTCCCTGTTCATTGTGTATAGTCAAAAACTTTTTTTTAATTTCATTGAAAGTTCTTAACAAAAATTATTAATTTAATATTAAAGAAGCACAAAAAAGAAAAAAAAAAACTAAACTTGCGGTTTACAGTTATTCTTTGGTTTTTGATTGCAAGGTCATTTTTACTCTTTCCGTTTCATTTCATATACAGTCAAAACGTATCTAATCTCTCGAAAATATGAAGTCCGAAGAATTAAGGTTAAAACATATCAAACAAAAAGAAAAATCACAAAGAACAAACGAGGATAAGTTGACAATTTTCCCAAACGCAGTAATTTTGTCTGCCACCATCATCAGATTTACGGCCCTCTGAAACATTATAAAATAAAATAGGATTCTTTAAAGCAGTCCGTTAAATTAAGAAAAATCAGCGAAGTGCAAATGGTGAAAAATTAAATTGTGAATTTTTCATATCGCTCGGAAAATTATTCGTTTGGTTCTCCGTTTTACATACATATTTTTTTATTTCGCCTTCGTCCACGATATTGTTTACCAATTCAAAAATTGCACTTAACGCACCTACATATCTCTAAACATCGCAAACAAAACAGGTGTTTTTGAACAAAAATTGTTCAGTGATTTCTCTATTGTTCAAATTCAAAACACAAGTTTATACGAATATCAAATCTTTCAGAATTAATCCACTTTGGACTTACACCAGATACAACTACCCCCGAAAATTGCTAATCTTATTTCCCTCTGTACCTATATCAATTTTAAATGCAAATAACAAAAAAAAAACTTTGGTCGTGACTACAAAGTTCAAGATTGTTTTTCATAAACCACCTTCAAATTTGCACATCCTATCATCTTTGATAGAAAATCAAATCAAATCTTTGATAAAAAAAAAATATATTTATTAAATCTTGGAAAAAGCCCTTTCATTGCAATCGGAAACTTGTTACGAATCTCGAAAAAAATGTATCACAGAATTCATCGTAGGGGAAAATCTCAAACAATTTGTAAATACAAACTAATACACACAATAGCTTTTGATTACAATTAATGTTATTTCTTAAAAAGTTGATTTCTAAAAAGATTACTAAATAGTAGATAGGTGGACTAGTGCGGGGAAAAACAAAAACACTTTGTATTAATGAATTAAAATTTCGAAGACCAGGATTTTTTTTTATTATATATAATATTCTATAATTAAACAAAACTATTCACTTACTTACACATAATGCATAATTAAAAGTTAAAACAAATAAAATACCTGTAGAAGGTAACTAAATGCACTATAAAAAATAAAATATCGCATTTCAAAACGCCATACTAAATTTTAATCATCGTGATCGTTATCTTCTCCATTGAGAAATCTCCGGGGTCTTTTTGCGGAATTATGTCTACTGCTTCCTGTATTCAGTCTCAACATGCTTATCAGGCGCCGATTAACCAACGTCTGAACTTCATGCATCAGTTCCAAAGCATCAACCTGATTGTGTTGGAATAATTCTTTAGCTTGGAATGCGATATTTCGGCCGAAACTATTGAAAACATCATCGTTCTCAGGTACTGTATCTAGATTTGGAATGAATTGAGATTTGGTGTCGCCAAAGGTGTCCTGTGTGTTTTCAGTAAGTTCATCAGCAATGTCGTCGGCAGGTTCGTCCTTTATGCTAGCCACAGTGATTTGACATTCGGGTTCCAATTCTAATTCACAATTTTCATCCTCCATATCATCAGCATCACAGAAGTCGGAATTTGGATTTGGCACGTGAGCCCCATGCGCGGGTGTGCTGCTTTCCACATAAGAGTTGTAGGAATTTGCAAATGAATTGTTAGATTCTAGACTTTGTTCCGACAAAGCAACCGGTTGACATAGTGTTTTCTTTAAAATAATTTTATTAAGTAAAATAAATAAATAAGAATGTCATTTAAAGAACTTACTCTTGAGAAGACGCCCGCAGGCTGTGCACTAGACTCAGTCTTATATATTTTTTTCTTGTTTGTTGGTTTCTTAGCGGCTTCGCGTATACTAGCTTCATTTTCATTTTTCTTATTGGCAGCTGTTTTTGTTGAGTTGCGGAGATTTGTTCCGGGGTTTCGCTGAATAAAACCTTTAAGCCAATCTACTCCCGCTTGCTGTTCTATATCCCAAGTTTTGGGATGCTTTATATCATGCTCCTTTACAAACTGATATACAAGTTGTCGGGCGGCTTTGTAGCTTCCACTTGTGTCGTATGGCAAGTACGTGTAACGATTCAGATACCCCATCAACTCTTTCTCCTGCTCTACCGAAAATATCTCAGCCATTAATGGTGTCGGGATTGATTCGGTTTCGGGGCCTTTTCCCCTTTGAATAAGGTCCATTTTTTGTTTTTTCTCAACACGATATATGATTGTCGTCCGCTTAAGGCCATATTTTCGCGCCGCAGTCGAAGGAGTTTCAATTCCCTCACAAATATCTTTAACTGCCGATTGCATACAATCTTCATTTATCCATCTAGTGGTTTTTCGTCTGTGCTGTCGCGGCATCTTTATTTTCTTTCGTTATTAAAATACTTATGTCGGGTTGTTTCGAAGGGCGTATGATGACGACAATTCTGACGAAAAAACACTGCACGTAATTCGACAATAATTTTTTGGAGTAACTGCGTTGCTTTTGAGAATTCAATTTGTGCAAATATTTAAACACATAATTAGGTAATTGTTTGGTGTATAAAACAGATACAAATATTGAAATCAAATAATTAATATAAATTATTTACAAAACATCTCATTTCTTTTTGTAACAAAAGCAGACGAAGAAGATATGCTGTCAAAATTTAAATTTTTTTTTGTTTGATGAACTGTCAAACAAATGAATTTATGTGGTGGATCCACAATAGCGAATTCAGTTTTTAAAGATTTAATTTTGTTGCCAGTGCTGTCTTTCTTCTTTGTACTTTCCTTAAAAGTAGTTAGAAGCCCGTAGAGAGTTTTTATTTAAACAAAACGAGTAAATGGATATTTGGAGTGAAGAAAAAAGAAGGGAATATATAAATAATAAGGAGGAATGATATATATAACATAACATATCACCGTTGGGTTTGTGATTCTGGTCGCTTTTAATTATCGCCAGTAATAATCCGCATATGGGTAACCCCATGACAGTAAAACGATATGTGTCTGAGGTACCTACTTATCTCTTTTTCCCAAGATCTTTTCTTTGCACTATATTTTACACTACCTTACACGGAACATTCGCCGAGCAAATGTTCCGCGTTGGTTTGGGAGAGCCTTTTACTCCGTTTACATGATGTATTCGAGCCAGCTTCAAGCTCACTTGGCCCCTTTGTATACCTGTATTGAGTTGAAATGAGCTTTAACCGACTTGATTCCACTTCAGGAGCGGAGTTGAGTCGCGATTTTTGATTAAAAAAAAACCTGGGTTGAAAAGTCGGTCTGATGGATGTGTTGACGACAGTGTTTTTTGCAAATATGTCCCGGTCTACATTGAACGATTTTTCCAGTGCCGATCTTTTGTTCGTTGGTGAAGGGAGTGAAAAGTGAGGGGTAGGGATCAAATCGTTTGTACCAGAAAACTCGAACGATTTTTCCAGTCTGTTTATATTCCCTCTCTTCTCCTTTCCAGTTTTTTGTGTGTGTTCGGTGTCAGTGTGCCGTTCGTTTGATGGTGTGAGTGAATATCAATGAAAAATTAAGAGCACAGCAATAAAACAAGGAAGAAGAAAAGGAAAAAATTTTATGGAAAAAATCGTTCTGTGTGTACATTTCACACGATTTCTGGAAAAATCTTCGTGGAAAAATCGGGCAATGTAGATCGGGACTATGCGAGTATAGTTATTTATTTGTTTTGATAGCTATGCAAAGTATGTACTAAAATTCATTACATTTTAACTGTTATTGTGTAAAATAAATATATTGAAGCCATTCCTTCAACTATAATCTCAACACCATATCAACTCAACTTCAAATGGGTTTCTTAACTCGAGTGACGAAAAACTTGGGTCTAAAATCTGAAGGCCTAACTACATAGGCCTACTTTTGTACAAAAGTACAAAAGTCAGAAATAAATAAATTTATATGTCAGATCCATTTTCGCTTGACCCCAATGCAACCGAGCTTTCGATACTGCTTGTAAACGGGGTATTTAGCATTGTTTATGTCATTTTTGTTATTATTGAATGATGCGCTCTGCAAAGCGGCGCGGAACATTCGCCGATGGCAGTTTTTGTTGGTATTAAGCATTGTATAAGGTTCTCCCAAACCAACGCGGAACATTCGCTATGCAGGGCGAATCATTCACAATGGTAACAAAAATGACAAATTAATAAACAATAGGCGTGTACCACAAACTGAGCGCTCAATCTCAAATAAACGGAGACAGGATCATTTGGATATTCTCCGCTCTCTTTCAAAAAAAAAAAAAAACATGTGCTATTATTCTCATACAAGTTTAGAAATGAAATTTCAACTTTTCTTTAAATATTTAATTGTTAAATCTAAAAAATTATTGAATTGATGAAAATGATTACAGCTTATTCAATTAGTTTGAGTTTTCATCAACATTTCGTCTTTATTTTGTACTTATTTAGCACTTTCTTACAACCTCAAAAAATTATAATTTGGTTGTCAAACAAACAGGTGTTTCGACTGAGAAAAAAAATTGAGTAATGAATCCAAGAAATTTTTGGATCAGAAATCTCCGCAAAAAATCTCCGTGCTCAGTTGAGATTTTTTGTCTCACTTAAAAAATCCTTGAGCGCTCGGAGCGGTACACGCCTAATGCTAAAACCTTAACTACATAGACCTACTTTTGTACAAAAGTGAGAAATAAATATCTATTCTGAAGACAACTGCTTGCAAAAAGGTGGTTTAATTTATGTGTCAGAACAATTTTCGCTTGGTTTCTTGCAAGCATATTAATTTGTCACTTTTGTACTTTTGTCTTTGAGTATATATAATATGGAGTGCTCGTTCCTATCCCTAATGCATTGAAGTACTTGAGCCTGTGATAGGGGGCGTGATTTCAATATAGAGAGGGTTTTTTGACAGCTGCAGCTATGACGGTGTTGTTGTAAAAACCCTCTCTATATTGAAAATTGGATTACTGCATAGATTACCGCGCCACCTATGATGGTTACGTTTTTGGAATGTAAACGAGCACTCCATATTATATATACTCAAAGACTTTTGTACAAAAGTAGGTCTATGTATTTAAGGCTTAAGGTTCGACCGCACATAACTGCAGCGGAACTACACTTCACGACGCGGCAAAACATTATAAGTATGAAATTGTATGAGCTATATCGCACTAAGCGGCAACTGAACTTCATTAAATTTCATACAAATTATTTTGAATCGCAGTTCCGCTGCAGTGCGGTCTAACCTTTAAACAACAACAAAAACTGCCGTCGGGGAATGTTCCGCGTCACTTTCGCGTTGCTTTAGGAGTGCCTTTACCCAGATCCCTGACCCGGAGATAATGGGCGCATTCAATGCAAAAATTTGACAACTGCTGAAAATAAGGTCCTTAATTTTTGCCGTTGAACACATAATAGGTCCGATCCTTTACTTTGTGCACAGAAAATCACAAACTGTCAGATTTTGGAGAGCATCGTTGAAATATTCTCAAAAATATCAAAACTGTGCAAAAGTACGGGAACGCAAATTCAACCAAATTCCGTATTACCTAATGTGCCAGACAAGTACGGCACGATGTTTGGTTTTCATTCTTTTACTCTCAAAATGACATTGTGATGTGCTGTGATTTTCTGTCCGAAGAAATTTCTCGGACAGAAAATCACAGGTAGGGGAAATTATTTACTCTCTCGTGAGCGTTGTCTTTTGTCAAAAAATGTCAAATTATTGAGTACGGGAACGGCTTTGGACTGAAAATCACAGAAATTTAAAGTAAAGGAACGGACCTAATTATATGAAATGTCAGTTTTGTATGGATAGCCTTTTTTTGTATAGAAAAGCTGTCAGCTGAATTTTCAGTTGGGAATTTCTTGCTGAAAATTCAGATGAATGTCAGCTAACTTTTCATAACAGCTGGCCAATCAGAAGCTCCATCTTAAAATAAAGTACTGAAAATTTTGATGCATTGAATGCGCCCAATAAATCGCGGCTTCTGTTTGTTTTATATCATGAATCAAATCATGTCATGATCAAATGTGGTTTTATGTGCTCTTTATGTTAACTACAAAATAAAGGCATACAAAACCACTATCGCAGTTTACTATTTGTATGACAGTTATAATCTACAGAATTACAAATTCCGTTATAAAATCTGTTTATTTCATAAGCAACCCCGAACTAAGCGGTATTGTTATTGTATTTTACTTAGAAATTATTTTTAAGCTAACATAAAGGGTACACAAAAAACATGTCTGTTTATACTCGTCAGAAAAACAAATAAAGTTCTAGAAGAAAATATTAAGGGTGTTTGGTATTGATAAGAATGAATGTGAAAATCCAAATTCAAAAGCAAATCAAAATGGTTTGGCTTCGAACCGTTTTGATATTCAGCCATAATCCACAAACTCTGCTCCGCCCGTTTGGCTCAATCTTTTATGACCAGCTTAAAGTGTAAAATAATTTGTTTAAAAAAAAAAATTGTTCGGTATCGAAATGGGAAATTAGATCTTTTTATATTTATCCTTAATGAGCATGTGGCTGGAAATCCTGGTTAACTGCAAATAAAAAGCTTAGCCCTTAGAGCCTCTAAGAGCTAAGACTTATATATTTTTAACCAATCAAATAATTAAAACAACGTAGTTATAACTACATGAATTAAATTAAAAATTGTTTTATTATTTTCATTTTAAATATCCATTCACTTCATTTTGTTTCTTTTTTGTATTAATTTACGTTGATGATGCACATTAACATCTACATTTAATTTAAAATAGCACACAGAGATGTTTGTAGTTGTTTTACTATTTGATTTATTATTATTTTTTTTATATTTATTGTTATAGCAGAACATTAATATAAATTTAATGTTGGTACTAATAACTCTATTTGTGTATTTAATGAGAGATCTTTAAACTTATACAATGCAATTATGTTTAACATAAATTGTTCTATTTATCATATTAAAACCAAATTATAAATGAATAACAAAACATAATTATTATTATATTTTAATGACAAAGAATAATTTACTTTTTTTTTTAATTATTGCAAACAGTTTCAATTTCTAGTTTTTATTTTAATTTTTGTTTCTTTTTGCCTAAATTACATGATCACAAAATTTTCCATCGTTTCCGTAGATTGATTCTTTTCTTTCTTTCTTTACTCAACAAACATTCCTGAATTTTAATTTTAACGCCTTTTTTATATCCAAAAATATGTTTCCATTATAGAGCCTAAAAATTTAAATTATAATACTATATTATTTTTTTTTTTTTTTTTGGTTAAGGTTTTCTTACAATTTTAGTTTAAGGTTTGAAAAAAAAAATACATTTTGCGACTTGATTTTCATTTTAATTTTGTTTTGTTTTTAATTTTGTTTCAAAATATTCGTCTCAGTCAAAATACAAAATAGTTTTATTTACATTTCGATGCTTTTTCGTTTTATTTTAATTTTTTGTTTTTTTTTTTTTTTGCTCTTTTGTATAAATTTTGTATTTATAATTTTTTTTTTTAAATAAGCCTCGTATATAAGAATTTACATTTAAACTTATTTTAAAATATTTAATCAAATCAATTTATTTTGTATTTTGAATTTCGGCATATTTTGAATTTAATATGCGTTTATTGAATTACGTTATGACTTAGGTGCTAAGTGGTGATTTTTTTTAATTTATGCTCTAAGTTCAAAAAAGTTTTGTATTTTTTTTTTTTGAAAAATATGTAAATCATTTACATTTCTATGTTAATGGATAAATTTTAAGGTTAGACATACTGAAAGATTTTTAAACCACTAAATTATTATACTTGTTGAATAAATTTCGATTGTTGTATTTTATAATTTACAATACAAAAATATTGCCAACAGATAATAATTTTATGAAATAAAACACACGACTGAGTTTTGTGTCTTTGCAGTGATGTTAGACAGACTTTATTTTTGTCTAGTTTTTACCAATAAATGGTGCATTTGAAAATAGTTTTTTTTTCAATTTATTTAAAAAACGTTAGGTGGCATTGTTGGACTATATATCTATCTATCATTGTTGGACACATTTAATATGAGTGCATGAATTTGGAAACTTTAATTGATAAAGATCTTTCCAAATAAATTAGAAACTTTTATAAATCCAAAAAATAAAAACAAACCAAAATCGATTCTTTCGTAATCGCAATTTGTATGAGATTTTCAACTGGTTCTGTCGTTTTTTCGAGACTCGTAACATTAACGTGGAATTCGTTATTCGAACTAGGACGTTTGTAGAAAAAAAGATATCCGTATGATGGAAACATTTTCCGATTTCATACGAATGGGAGGATTTTTGACACATTCGACTTGTTGGACAAATACTTCAATCAATAATTATTCCTTCTTCCTTCAAAAGGATAAGGTCGATCGAGTCTTTATAAATTCTTTTGTATCCACTTAATCTCTGTGTTTAGAAACAATTTTAAATCATTTTAAGAAAACATTTTACGCACCTACTTTTGAAATGTGAAATAGATTTGCGAATTATAAATATATTTGTACTATAAAATTAAAAGAAATAAGAACAAAATATTCTAGAAATTTCATCACTGATAGGAGGCTAAAACTACACACAAGAAGAATATCCATTTGAACGGTGTCAATAATGTGCTGGCAGTTTATCATCCAAAATAAGGAAACTCCAGAATTTACCAGTAAATCTTAGAATTTTTCAGCGACATTGGGAAAAGTCCGAAATGTTTTGTTTTCATTTTTAATTCAGAGATTTTTTAAATATTTTGTTTGCACCACAGTCCATTCGCTTTGAAGGTTCAAATGATTTTAGCTCCCTTTTTAAGTCATCTTTCCTGCGCACGAAACAGCTTTGCTCCGCTTAGGGTATGTTGCCACAAGGCATGCGACAATGTCAACAGTTGTTTTCTTGGCATTATTGGGTGCCCCTTACCAAATGTAAAATAAATCGGGTGGCACAACGGCTCATGAAGAACCAGGGCCTAGTGACTAACAACTCGCATCCATTTCTGTGTTCGCCTTTCGACAGGAATGGAAGGGACCTACAATTTTATGCCGAATCCGAACGGCTAGACGAGAAGCACTTATTCGTGACAAGTGATACTCTTGGAGGATTTGTCAATTCCTCGCAAGAGGCAGTAGCCCTGAAAAAAAAACTTTTTAGTTTTTTAGGTGGACGAGGCTGGGAAGCGATCCTTACCAAATGTGCGTTGGTAAAATTCCGGAATTATTTATGAAAACAAAACATTTGGGACTTTTACAAATGTTTGCGGCGAATTCCAAGTTTTACATGAAAAATCCATTTCTAATTTCGGAGATTTACAGTATAAATAATTATGACTAGAATAGGCTCGAAACCACACCTCTAAATAAGCAATTAGAAACTACATCTAATGCACTGAACACACTATTTCGGTCTACAATGCTGCCAGGAAAAGGTTCTGAATCTATAAAATCTATACCCAGTCGTGCATATTTTCTTGATATCTGGTAACACATATGTAATTAAGAAATAATTCAAAATAATTAAAAGCAACATTTCAATTAGAAACACCTAAAAAAGGTGTTTATTAATTAGAAGCAAAATCAAAAATAAAAAAGAAACGATTTATCAATTTTAGAATGAAATGTTAAGTTAATTGAAACAAGACAAGAACATTTATAATATTTTGTTACTTTTATGAGTTCAATTTGATTGATTTCCAATTATTTTATGTGGATATATGTATGTATAGATAAACTTAATAAAATTATTTTATCAATTCTTTTTGTATTCTTATTTTTTTTATCATTCAATCTATTAGCTATTTTATAATAATTGACACATTAAACAACGTTCATATTTATTTTTTTTTTTGCAATTCATGTATGTAATTTGTATAACTAGTCAATTCATTTGGAAAACGAAATGAATCATAAAATGTGATAGGATTTTTATTTTTACTGCTTTAAAAAAAATGTCACGTTTTTTTTTCAATTGCGAACATAGTCTTAACCACATAGCTTAAACAAAAATTTGGTCTGAGCATCAAAATAATAATTCAAAATAGAGTACAAAAGAAAAAAGCTGTAGTATCTTTACATAAAAATAACTAGCCATATTATGTTATTTGTGCGAATCGAGCAATAAATTATTCACTGAATTAATTCGATACTACGATAGTGTCTTGTCGATGAAGGAAATAATTCCATGAATTTGTGAAATTTACTTTCATCTCTTCTAAAGTAGAATAAATTGCCATTAAGGGCTACTTAACGGTCTGGAAACTAGACACCGTTGATTTTGCTTGTACTTCTTAAATGCGTCATGATGGTTTTCGCCATTTAAATACACTGTGCGTCTCTCAAGCTTGCTTTTACTTTCCAAAATAGAAAACAAAAGTGTTCTTATAAAAAAATTATAGGTGCCCAGTAGCACAGATTGGTTCAACAACATACAACATGATGTTGACAAATTGATAGTGATTTTTTTTGAAATGCAATTCTCCACTTTTGTTCACATAAAGTGGAAATCTATTCGTCTTTAAAAATGTGTATCAAATGTCCAAATGAGTGAGAAATTGAAAACAAATAATAGAAGTCAATGGTTTAGAATTTAGATTAACCAAAAAAACCTCTATAAAAATAAAAACAAATAAAATTTATTATTTTTTTTTATATTTATTATTTTAAAACACCGGTATTTTCTTATTTACAAGTTTTAAAAAGATCTACTACACTAAGACTAAAATTAAAATAAAGAAAATAATAAACATTATATAAAAAAAATCTTTTATTAATATATTTGCCAATGGCATACAAAAGTTATTATACTTACGTATATGAAAAAATCAAAACATAAAATGAAATTTAGTTTTTTCATATAATTTAATTTAACAACACAGGCAGTTAACGAAAAAAAACATACAAGAAAACAAAACTAAGGCATCAATTCGTTTTATATCCCTGACACAACAACAAAACAAAAATAAAAATAAAAAAAACTTTCATATTTTTGTTTTTGCTTTTAAGGTTAAGGAGAAAAGGTGGTGGTATCAATTTTGTTGATTGAAAAAATGTTCAATTTATTTTTAATAAACTCTTTCTTAAGTTTTGTATTTATTAATTTGATTGAAAAATTTTGCATGTCTTGGCTACTATATTTTCTATAACAAAAAATCTATTATGTTTAATGTATTTGATTTTGTTTTTGTTTAAACTGGTGAAAATTCATTTTCTTTAAATTAATATCGCTATTTTTAATTAAAATTAAAACATTTTTCTATTGTTAATTAAATGAATTAATAATTAATTTGTACGATCGAGAAGCAAAACAATTTATTTTTATCTTTTTTTTATATTTTTTGGAAAATTATTTATCGTACTAAGTTTTTAATAATAAATTGTAATAATTTACATAAAAAGAAATAACAATTACATTGTAATGAAAAAACATAACTAATATTAACTAAGATTTTTGTATTTAATTTTAAATTCTTTTGTTATTAGTCTGTAGAAATTGTAGTTGATTTTTAATGTGGTTTTTGATTTATATTTTGTTTATATTCTATTCTTTTATATCAGTAGTTTTTGTCGTGTTATGAGTGCGTGCTTTTCTTTTCTTTTTTTTTATTTAAATAAATAAAATTTAATTAAAAAAAAACTAAGGTATATTAATAATAATAATTACAGTGCAAGTTTATTTTCTAAAATTATCAAATAATTTTACTTAGGTTTTGTTTTGTATTTTGTTTCTTTTGTTTTCTTATTTGAATAAAAAAAAAAACAAAATAAACTTTAATTCATTCATACATCAATACATTTACATATAAATATAAAATTCTATCAATATATATATATATATAATTACATTACTTAGAAAACTTAATGTTGACTTGCATTTTTTTCTTCTGTTTCTGTATTTATAGTATGTTTTGCATCTGAATTGAGCTATAATTAACATAATATTAATGTTTCCGATTGAATGAAAAATTTAATTTAATCAAGCAAACTAGAAACATAATTTTACTTTTTTTTTGAGAAATAATAAAAAGTTTATAATGGTAAATTGCATTTGCGGTTTTGTTTGCAATTCAATTTTAATTATTTTTTTTTTTTTTGTTTTTTTTTTTTTTTTTTTTTTTTTGAAAACAGTTTCCCGCTGTATTTCTTGTCCATTTTGATTTGGGATGATGTGGGACATGGTATGATTTGTTTTATTCTATTGCTTTCTTTATTTTTGTTTGTGGATGTTGTGCTGCATTCTAATTGTCGGGTTAGTAAATAACTTTGGATGTTTAGGTCTTCCAGTTATTCTGACGACTGTTACTCGGTCCCGGCGCCTGGGGTGGGATCATTTCGAGTAAATACTGTCGTTGCATTTCTGCTGCACGCTGAATGTCTGCTAAACTAGGTGCGTTTTTGTTAGAGGAGACGCTTTTCTTGTTGCTGTAAGCTATAAAAATAAAAAAAAATACTAAATTGAATGCTGTTTATTGGTACAAAAATTAAAATCAAACAAAGAACCTATATAATAGATCTAGTTGTCAGAACAACTAGCCAAACTCAAACACAGATAAATAGATGTATTAGTTTTGCTCCAGACTTTTTATGTATTCAAATTCGCAGCTTATTCATTTTTGAAGAGCAGGTATTAAAAAACTATAACGTTAAAATTAACAACATTTTCCAAACCTGTGTACCTTTAATGGTATGTGTAGGTAAATGGGTTGTTTTGATTTGTGTCTATTCTATTTTGCTTGGGGTGTTGAATCCGAATCTGCGGGTCGCGAACAAGTTTTCGTGAATAATCTCCTCAGAAAAAGAAAACATTTAAATCTCTAATTTTACTAACAACCGTTTGAGCTTTAACGATAGTTAAACATTACGAGGAATGTACACATATTTCATACAAGTAAACAACAATTTCGAAACAAGAATTTTTAAAACCGTTTTATTCCCCATGAGATTAAAAAATAAAAAAAAAAAATAATAATTCTAAGACAAGACGATACGAGTGTCCTACAAAAATGCATGTTTTTTTTAAATTTATAAATTATATTATTTTTGCGGAAGAAAAAAACTCCTGGATGAAACAAATGCAACGACACCTGCATTAAGTTGGCCTTAGGCATGGAACAATCCAAAACCGGGAGGCCTGTTGACGTTTTATGAGGTCAACCCGGGAACAACACAAGTAGAACCTTAGGCGAAGCAGTTGAGTGGGAGAGTTGTGGTCCCCCTCGAGATCATGACAATCGCCGGTAAAATGAAGAAGTAGATTATTTTCAGATAAAACTATTTCGGAAATCCCTGGGAAAATAATGGTTAAAACATTGTTCTTTTTATAAAACTTAGAAAAGGTATTTAATTTGTATTAAGAATGAAGAATCAAGTTGCCATACAAAATAAACGGCGATAGGGTCCATTTTTACATGCTGGATATTAAGACAGGAGAATTAATACAAAACAGTTAAAAATCTGAATCAGTTGTAAAAATATTAAGTTTTCATTTTAAAAATCCACATCACCCGTTTCCCCAATTTTAAATTAGGACTTGAGCACCAACGGTTAGAAAATTGTAAATATATGTACAGCACATACATACATAATGAGGCTGTGAGTGCAAAAGTGGCGTAACCAACTTTTTGTAATTGGCTTTAAATTGATTAAAACAAGCACATATGCTTTCAAAATAGTAACGTTATATTTTTATGGTAAGATTAGATATTCAAAAATCTAAAACTATGTTTAAAATAAATGGGTCATTTTAGACCTGGGTCTAAGTTAAACATAGCTTTGGTTGAATTTTCGGACGTTGATTCTATTTTTTTAAGGTTATCATTTCAAAACATTTGAAGCTATTTGTGTAGTATACCAAGTTAATTATCTCATAAAAATATAAAACCAACAATTTGTAATTAAAATCGGTCCGTATTCATTGAGCCAAAATTGTCTTAAACTGTAGTTTAGTTAAACCTGGTTCTATCTGCGACAATGAATATGCCCCAATATATATATCAAGCCAAACAAATGAGAGACAAAATAAGCCAATTTTTCAAAATAGGGTTACGCCACTTTTGCACTCACAGCCTCAAATATAATGTACATAATTTACATTTCCAGGGTGGTGATTTACCAAAAGTCGATACTTTTCCGGTTTTTATTGCAATTTTTCTTACAGGTATACCCCTCATGAACACAAGCGAAGGGGCCGTGGTACGCACAGACTCAAACTAGGGTCGACTTACACCAAGCGTCATACTTTTTACCATTCCACCTATTATTTACTTTTAAGAAACTAATTAAAATTGGCTATTCACTGTATCTTTTCTACTTTTGAGAAAAGCTCCTTTAGTAGATTAATATCAAATTTGTTGGCTTATTTTGAAAGATACACGCATGTTTTGTACCATTTTAGATAATACATTAAACAGACAACTTTTTAAAATAGTTGGCCACTTATGCTATCATACATTTTTTTTTATTTCAGAGATAGTCAAACTCTTGTGAAAATAAAAAAACTGATTTTTGTATCAAAAAATAAATTTAAAAAAAATATTGTAAAAAAACTGCAACAGCAAGTGTTAAATTTGGTATAACATCTATTAGAACAATTATTCAAGAATATTATAAAAATAAAAAATTCAATTTTTTATTTTTTTTTTTTTTTTGAAAAAGATCATAACCTAAAAACTAAAAGGAAAATATTTTTTTTATATTTTTTTTCTGAAAGGTCTTAAGGCCAGGTATAACCGGTGGCAAGGCTATCCATTATTTACTGGACACCCTGTATATTTCCCTTCATATCCAGATTTTTTAATTTTACACCATTTTTGTAAGCTTCCACTAAATCCTTGATTTTTGAAAGTGACATCATTTTTTTTTTAGTATTTTTATTTCAAACCGAGGTATGGTCAATGAAAAATGAAAGACATAATTATATTTTTATAAAAGTGGTTAGACATGTGTCAAAAACCAACAAAAGTTTATCAGATTACCAGATTCGTAAAGTGAACAGTCTAAGAATTCATATGATAAGTCATTTATAGAAATCGCTTATGGGACTGGTAAACTTAGCACGAAATGCAACTGAAGAAACACAATTTTTAACTGAATGCATTCAAAAAGGTTAGCCAAGTTTTTGACTCAGAGGTAATTTCATATATAAAACTGTATAGTCTCAAGTGAAATGGAACAAAGTAATTTTTACCCATGTCGGAGTCTTACACAAATTAAACTTAAATTTGAAAAGAAAAAAATAAATCTTACCAGCCGCTTGAGCCTGTGCAAGTGCCATTTGGTAAGAATACAGAAAAGGTGTAAACTGCATCATATTCTGTGGATTGGAGCCGGCCAAAGCTGTAAAAAAAATATTTAAATTAATTTATATAACTCTAGACGTAAAAACAAACAAAAATTACCTCTAAATAGCTGCTGTTGGAATGTTTGCATTGCAGCGGCTGTTGCAGCAGGTGAATTGTTTCCTAAGCTTCCAAGATTGCCTAAACTACCCATATTGCCTAAATTACTAAGGTTAGCTAAGCTGCCTAGGCCGGCTAGATTATTCAGTCCGGGTAAACTACCAAGTGCATTGAGTTGAGCTGCTGCAGCGGCTGCGGCTGCTGCCGCCGCTGTTGACGAAAACTGTTGTTGCTGCTGCTGTTGTTGCTGCTGTTGCTGCTGTTGTTGATGCTGTTGTTGTTGTTGATGTTGTTGTTGCTGCTGCTGTTCTCTCTGCTGTTGTTGCAGTTGTTGTTGCTGCTGCTCTCGCTGTTGTTCCCTTTGCTGTTCTCGCTGCTGTTCTCTTTGCTGTTCTCTTTGCTGTTCCCTTTGCTGTTCTCTTTGCTGTTCTCTTTGCTGTTCTCTTTGCTGTTCCCTCTGCTGTTCTCTTTGCTGTTCTCGCTGCTGTTCTCTTTGCTGCTCCCTTTGGAGTTCCCTTTGCTGTTCTCTTTGCAGTTCTCTTTGCTGTTCCCTTTGTTGTTGCTGCTGCTGCTCTCTTTGTTGTAGTTGTTGCTCCCTTTGCTGAAGTTGATGTTGATGTTGAAGAGCTTGCTGTTGTAACTGCTGCTGCTGTTGTTGCAATTGCTGCTGATGCTGCAATTGTTGTTGTTGCAGTTGTTGAGCCGTAACTGACGCCGCAGCCGCGGCAGCAGCTGCTGCTGCCACTGACATTGGACTCGGCGAGGGAGTACTTGGACTTAGATCGTAAAGCTGCTGGCGCGATGATCGCGGTGTTGTTGGTGGCGGCGGTGGAGGTGTCGGTTGACTACTAGGTGGTGGTGGTGTTGGGCGCGGCGTTGGCGTGGGAGTCGGTGTTGGAGTTTGACATTTAGTCGGTAACATAATCATCGATGATGGGGGCGGAACTGGCGTCGATGAATGCGATGCATGAGAATCTACTGGCGATGGGCTACTTTGGGTGGCGAGCCTTTGTTCAATTTCTTGCTCCTAAACAAAAAAAAAAAAAAAAATTCATTAGTCCCTGAATAGCAAAAGAAAGAGACTCTAGCTTAAAACATACTTGTTGCAAAGCTTTAACAAAAGCCTGTTTCAGTCGGTTTGTGTGCTCTGCTTTTAGAGCCTTCTTCACATTTGTCGTCACACATTGTTCACAAATGACTTTAGGATCCCTATTACCTGAAACAAATTAAAAGAAAAAATGTTGTTAGAAACTTTATTAAAAACACAATTTAAAATCTATCTACCTAGCTTCTCCCATTTCCAAACGGGGGTGAAGTCAATCTTACACTGCGCACATCTAAATGGCGGAAGTACACTCATTGGATTATTGTCCTTAGTCATAAGATAATCAACCACGGTCTCTAATCCCAGTAGATATACGAATTCCGTATTGCTTGGATTCGGTATGAAGTGCATTTCTGGTGGTGGGGGTTTTGGGGGTGGTATCTAGACAAACAATAAATACAAGAATAGAGTTGAATGATTTTTGTAATGAAATAATAGCAGCAAAAGATATCAAACATACTTGAAGAAGGGTTTTTTCCAACTGTTTTCTTAATGCTAATTTGGCGGCTGCCTGTCTTTGAGCGGGACTTTGAACTTCTTCTCTCGTCGATGAGCGGTCACTCTAATGAAACAATAAATGTAAAAAATAAGTACAAAATTTAAACAAAATCTACAACTCAGCAAAAATTTGATCTGTTTCAAATTACCTTTAGCTCATTATGCTGCTGCTGGTGTTGTTGTTGCTGTTGATGCGGCTGCTGCTGTTGCGAAAGCAACGGTGGGGCGGGGGTAATGGACACAGAATTGCTTATAGATCCAGATACCTTTGAATTATCCGAAATACTTAGCTGCTTGCGTACATTTTATATAAAATTGATTTAGAAAGAAACAAAGCAAGACAGATGAGGTAATGATACATGAACCAATGAATAATGACAATTTAATTTTTATGTTTTTTTGTTTGTGATAATTGATGTGATGTTGGACAGAAAATCGTGTGCTAGTGTCATAGTTTGATAAGAAACAAATACAAAATGATTTTTTTTTGAAATGGGATACTTGAATGCACCATATGAACAAAAAATATACTTTAAAAATGATTTCTGAGTTTTTATTTTTTTTTTGAGATTTTAGTTATTTTACAAGGAATAAACAAGAAGATTGTTTTTCTTAGAAATGGTCTGGTTACACAATGCATTTTATTTCTCAACCTATGTATATCTGCTTAATTGTTGACAAAGCTAATTTTTTAAACCGACTGTGATCAATTTTCTTTTACTTGCAATTTTACATTTGTAACACACTGCACTTTTGCAAAGCTGAGTTATTTTTCTGTTGTGTATTGCTTTGTTGCAATTTTTCTTTGTTTTCATAATTTTGTGTGAGGTACGATATATGATCACATAAATTTATGTTGACAGATAAAGGAATTTGTAAGTAATTCTTTGGAGTATATAAAGGGAGCAATCAGACTCATAGAAGAACAGGTAAGAACTATGATATTTTCCTGTTTTGCTACTAAGCTAGATAAAAAAAGATGTATTAAATCCCTTAAGTACAATATTAGATCATTTGCGAATGAACTCTTGCGCTGTGTTTTTTTTTTCTTTTAGTTTATTTTATGCTTGATTCAGATTTAATGCATGGTTAATGTTAAATTGTGTAGCTAACTCAATCAAAAACAGTCGTTTGATGACAGTTATAAAAACCTTTTGATGACCGGAAACTTGTCTACGTCGTTCGAAATAACAAAAAGGACATGATATGTATTTTTAAAAAGTTGATGTGATAATCAACCTGAGAAAAAAGGCTAGAGAAGCTGATAAGTTTCTACCGAAATAAAATTTGGAAAGACATCACATGAGGTTATGCAGGTGAAAGACAAAAAGGGCATGCTTATCATTTTTGTCCACCGTAAGTTAGACATTTTGTTTGTTTTTCTGTACGGTGCAATTGGTGTAAAAGCTTTTAAGATCGTGAAACTTGCCATACCAAGGAAAAAGAAGAGAATTGAGATTCATTCTGCAACAAAAAATAATGGCCGCTTACCAAGTAATAAGATACTTACAGATTTAGTACCTTACAAAAGCATTCCAAATGAGAACTTAGAAAGGTCAAAACCTTTCAGCTAACGGTGCTTTCATTCATACTTAATTGCAACTATTTAGAGATGATGTTTTGATGATATTTCAATGTTATGCAATTAAGCGAATGCCAACAACTTTCGTCGAATCGAGTGAAAGGATTGGTAAATTTGAAGGCTAAGGCTGACTTAATAATACTTTCCTATAAGCAAGATTTTGGAGCTAGCAAACATATCCAAACATTAGCGGTCTAGGGCTTTGGAGCGGGAATTAGAACTTGGGGTTTTGTGAAGTTGTCGTGTAGTGTTAGATATAAACTAGTGAGTTTCGCCTGTGGTTAGTTTCCAAAAGTCTATTTCGCAACCTTTAAGAATGTGTATCCGCTGCTCAAAACTGAATACAAATCGTCAAGAACCTACACAACTAGTCAACTTGACTTTTGTATTAATTAATTAATTTTATTAATTTAATTTCCAACAAAAACATCAACCCTATCCTTTTAATGGTTAAAATTGTCGATGGAGAATGTTTTGAGAATGAAAAAAAAAAAATGTAAATGATTGTTGTGAAAATGAATTAGTGTTACTTTGTGAAAAAAATGAGAAATGTGCCTCGTTTTTTTTTTTAAGAATTTGTTTGCAAAACAAAAACCAAAAGAAAAATAAATATTCTCCTTCGATCTGGTTGAATACATTACAATAACTCACATTGCGTGGTTTAATTCCAGATGGTGGTGCGGATGTGGGTGTAATTGTCACTGATGGTGTTATGGTGAGATTCGAACCGGTGCGTGGCATTATCGAGCTTGTCCTATGCACCGAAGATGAACCACTCCCGGCTGTCAAAGTTGCTCCACCTGGTAGCGATGAGCGTGGCGGCGGGAGTATAGTGGTATTCGATCGACCAGATTGGGGCTGACAACGACTAATGCTTGTGTTGTTGTTACTAAAAATTTGATTAATATGCAAACTTAGTGAAAGATTAATAAAATAAAAACAAAAAAATATGATTAAAAGCTTACTTCAAAACGGGAGAAGGTCGTCCTTTTGAATGGGCAGCAAGTGGCACCACATTCATCGGAGTCACACTCAATGATCCTTTTGACAGAGCAGCCGGAATCGAAGCTAGCGGATTGTTGTTGTTTGTGGTTGGTGAAATATTCGTTGGCGTTACCACCAGATTTTCCTTCATCACATGTTGCGACTGTTTCAGCTTTTTTAACAGGACCAATTTGGTTTCCTCATTACGGAGATCCTCACGCAATTTTCGCAATCCCTTTTCACGCTCTTTCAGCTCAGCTGGGCTGAGTTCCTTTATCGGATAGTATGGTGGCATTTCTTCATCGTCAGTCTCTGAATCGATATTTCCGTTTTGAGCCCTTCCATTGACACGGGCCGGCAGCAGCACAATATCTGGTGCTTCGGCATATGATTTAGGTTCAGTACGGGGGCGTAACACTCTTCGCTGCACCTTATTCTCATCTTGTTGTTGTTGCTGTTGTTGTTGTTGTTGTTGCTGTTGTTGTTGCTGTTGTTGTTGTTGTTGTTGCTGTTGTTGTTCTACAAAATTATTCAGCGGTGGTGGCGCGGGTGTTATTGTTAAACCAGCATTTTGGGTCAATGCACGAAGATCTCTTACAGTGGCTTGTGTTATCGTAAGAGAATCTCGTACCGAACCTAAACTCAAATCGACCACATCATCGACATCCATCTTAGCCATTTAACTCGTGGCGACGTTATTAACCGACGCCCTGCAATAGGGAAAGAGAAACAAATTAGAAAACTATTGAATTGTACAAAATTATTGGTTAAAATGTTTTTTTTTTTTTTTTTTTGTTTTAAGTTTGTTTGTTTGAAGTAGTAGTTTTCAACATCTGCTCACAGCATACTGTGAGGTGAATCAAGAAAGCAAAGTAGACAAAAGTGAAGAGTAGTTGACGAAGTTGTGTTCAAAATAAAAGTTGAGTGTTTGCGCACTCAGGGGTTTCTTCGTGTATTGTTTTTATTATGACAATATGCTGACAGGCACAATATAAATAAGGTGTCCCAGACTGTTATTTTATTCAAATCAATAGCCAAAAGTTGAGAAAATTAATGTTTTTTTTTTATTTTTGCTTAATTGGTAATTTCTGTTTAAAGAGGTTCGTTTTTGTTTGACAACTAATCAGTTATGTTATATATTTAAAATTGGTCCTGAAATTGATAGGTTTTCGATAATGACTGTACTGACAACTTTTAGCATAAACGTTTTCTTTAAATTTTTAAAGATATACATACATATAATTATGAAGATGTTAAATATTCTTCATTCGTAGGATTTCTTCATTGTTCAGGGTTGTTAGAAAGAAGATACAGGAAAGTCATGATTGAAGTATGAATAAATTTGCTCAATGATTTTGAATTACCTAACCTACTGGAACACCCTTTTAAATGAAGTGTACAGTGACTAGATATATTTTGTTTTGTGACTAGATATATTTTGTTGTTGCCTCACTGCCGTAAAAAGTCATGACAAGTATTGCATGTCTAGTTACTTCCTGCCTGGTTGTGTGCGATATATTATTATATCCTTTTGACCTACCCCGTTTAAGATTGGCCTTCGATTTTTAATGGTGTGGTATGTATTTACGCGATAAATATACACAAACAAACAAAAAAAAACGATAAGAACTTATAGAAGGGGAACAAATTCTTTAGGAAAGTAATTAAAGGAAGAATTCTAGGTTTTGTCAAATGCCTGCCTGCCAAAATAAGGGTTGAAATTGTTTTTTGTTCGTCCTAATCCTTGGGTGTTTTTTTTTTTTTGTTGGTGCGTATTTGTAATTCTATTTGAAAGAAACCCCAAATATGAAGTAAAGTTTCTGCATGAAAGGTTTTTTGTATTGAAATTTATTGTCAGGAAGAAGGATTTTTTGTACTTATTTATTTTTTGGTAGGTAGGTACATACATATATTATTTTTTACTACAAAATGAACAACGCGTCGTCACCATAACACTCTGCGCAAGGTGAATTTTAAATAAAGTCTTCAAGTGATGAAGTTATTTTTTATTTACGCTATATATGAAGACACATGTACAATTTACTCCTATGTGTATACCTTTGTAGGTACATACATAAACTGTACGTACATTATTTTTATTTGGAGGAAACGTGATAATAAACAATAGAAACAAAATCGATTTTTACACATTTCCTTTGCATAGTGTGTACAATGATACATACATAATGTTCATACATATGGGTGAAGCGTGTTTTAGGTGTTTGAAGTCAATTGAAGAGTAACCTAAATCTTGACGAATAGCTTTTATTATCGCATTGACATGCAATATTCAAATTATGTCGCAATTTTTTTGCAATATTTAGGTAGGTACCTAGTTGTTAGGAAAGTTTCAAAGTAAAATTGTACCAAACAATAGTTGACTAAGTACCTTAGTAGGTACCTACATATGTAGGTAATCATGTATAGGTACATATAGCTAATATAAACATAGGTATACACGCATCATTTATCTAAATGTCCATTTATCTGAATGTCCATTTATTGATAAATGATAATTTGTCCATGAATATGTTTATTATAAAGTTTATAATGAGTTTTTTCAGCAAGCTAAAATTTTTTGAATAATTTTTATTCCAGTAATTATGAATAGCTGTCAGAGGAGTAGGAACAAATGTGCCCTCTATTTAAGGAAATCAAATAGATAATTAAATTTTCCATTAGGTCAATACAGTACCTACCTAGGTACCTACTTGGAATATGTAATTAAAAATGTAGGATTAGAGCAACCCAATCAATCTTCGAAAAATTGTGTATTAGGCGATTATTAGAACGGCTTCAGCAGCTAGGTACCTACCTCGAATTTTCATTTATGGCTTCAATCGAGTCAAAAAGAGTAACCGCAAGGTTATTTTTGACATTGGAAACAGAAACACGAACTCGATTATGGGGAATTCGAATTCGTCTGATCCAGCTGTCATAAGGAACGTGTCCCATGTCCAAAATATTCTAGGTACTTACAATTGAGCGAAATACAATTAGTGAGAGATGTTAATGTCAAAAAACAGGCAGGTAGTACATACATTTCTAAAGCTGAAAAATATATTTTTGAGAACAAATCCTTTAATTTTTGCGATGTTATTAATCATTGAAGCAGCGAAGACCGTTCAGAACAGGGCATACACTCGGTTCTTCTTGAACACCTGATACACTATGCCTTTTCTGAAATGTTTAACAAATGTTTCTGAAACACAAAATTGAAGGCAAGCTCTAACCATACAATTTTTACAACAAGCCACGTTATTTAAAAAGTAAAATCAAAACAAAAAAATATGTACCTACTACAAAAGATACATACCTAATCTCTTCAATTCAAAATCTTATGATAAACAAAAAAAGAATATGAGCAAAAGACGACACGAAGTCAATTAACTGAAACCAAACAAAAGAAAACCGCATACCTATATTATTTTATTATATAAAAGAAAGAAGCCAACAAACACAAAATAAAACGAAATGATGAATAAAATTAAAAAAAGAAAAAACACACACATATTAAATGTCACTTGATATCGATGTATTTTTCATTTTAATATATCTTCTGTACCTGTGACTGCCTATAGCCTATACCAAAACCAGACCAAAAAATAATAAAAAAAAAAAACAATAAACAACTGAAAATAAACTACTTCAACTTCAAGTCTCATAATCCGATGTTATTGACATTGACTCGGAACTGAGGATAAAGATAAATACCTATGAATATGAATTTATTTTTTTTTTAGCATAATTCACTTTTTCTAATGAAAAAATTTGATCACACGTTCAATAAAAAAGATACACGTGTTGGCCCTTGCCTGTGCTGCCTGCTGCTCTGTGGTTTGGGCCAACATCACCATGTATGTAGTTACATATTCGTCACACGAAAAATAATTTTCGTAATGTAGTTCACGAATACACAAAAATACACGAGAGAAAATGTTCTTTATATCAGATACATTTTGAAATCATCCGCAGCGACGACGACGTAGCGACCGACGGAACCTCATGCCCCAAACCCAAAGTGAGATTTAAATGAAAAGAAAGCCAAATTGAAAATATAAAAATCCATAAATTTAATTTAAATGGGAAAAGAATCGAGAAAAAATAATTGCAGTTTTCATTTTTAAATAAGTGTTCATGTATATTCAATTCAAAGTTGTATAGAGGAAAAATTAAAGTAAAATAACAGAAAAACTTTGCATAGTAGGTATAATACAACAAGTATTTTGTTGTTGTTGTTGTTGATTTGTTTTTGTTGAAAAGAGCAACAACCCTAATCGCTTCTGGTCTGGCTGGAGGAGCTGTACTTGGTGCTTGTGGTCAGTCAGCAGCAGCAGTAGCATCAGCTTTCGCCGCATGTAAACGTGAAGAGTGAAATATATACTGTAGATTATACTTATACCTGCACCGAGATACTTATGTGTTTAGAAGAATGCTGGTATACAGTCGAACCCGGATATAGAAAAACCTACGCGGCTCATAGTAGAAATTACACAATTAATAGTGGGACAATTTGTTTGACGGCTTCTTCTTCTTATCATATTTGTGTGAGACAAGGATGTTTTCCGCCGAAAACAGGATGTTTTTTCCCCTTACCTACTATACTATATAATATAGTGTTCGAAAGTATATCAAAGACCGCTTTCACACAAGGAAACTGAGTTGCTAGAAACTAGCTAGTGAGGGGAGATTTTTTGTCTTCCTTTTACGCCCTTCTCGCTTATAAACTAAAAATTGCCGGCAACTCAGTTTCCTTGTGTGAAAGGGGTCAAAGTCTAGTTTATCGTACATTCTAATACATATAGAACAAGTTTGAAGTGGCAAACAGAATGACACAATGAAAAAGATTATTTAATGAACCAAAAACATTATTGTAACTGGGGGACCAAGCTTTGAAAAGCAACTGAAACAAAGTGCATGTGTTTTATGTGTAGGTTTTACTGTAATTTTGTGTTCACCATTTTTACTTCGTCTTTAACCCTGTGAACATCCCTATGCCTATACAATATACACCAGATACAGAACGCAAGCAAGACTGGTAATGATAATGAGGTGCGCGCATTTTATATATATGTATAAAACAAAAACAACACAAAGCATCGCGTATAGAATAACCAAACAGGGAAAACGACATAGGTACGAAATAAATAAAATGACATTTTAATTGGAGTAAATCGCTCATGAATATTATATACGCATAACACTTATTCAAGCGCGCATGAATTCAACACTGAAGATTTAAGATTTTTGATAAAGTATACGTAGGTATATTAATTTAATTAGAAGGACAGTTATGAAATTAGTGTTATAGCTCGTGACGACAGTAATGTTTTTAGTAAAATATTAGTTCTTCTTCGGCTGTGCCTGAATGATCAATTGACCATGACATATCAAACGGATTGCAGAAGTTTTCAATATTAGACAATCACTGACCTTAGTTGCTCTCTTTCTCTGTTTTGGAAGTCTTAAAAATGTTTGCTTTAGACGACACGCGGGAGTTAACGAATGATTTTCGTCAGACCTTTAGCCAAAGTTAAGTTTTTGTAAGATGTATGGTCGTCAATTTTATGACATATGTATGTGGCAGACTAATAAATGACAGGTGATGGAAATACCTGTCTCTTCAACTTGTTGAATTACGATAAAACTGACATTTGATCATGTGAATCTTCGGTAGCGTAAGGCGCATTACATTCGAATCTGAATACCTACGTTTGGCCTATGTTCCATTCCTAGCCACAAAAAAGATTTTAAATTAAAAGGAGCTCTAATGAGCTGATAAACCGCAGTGAAAAAATTCTAACTGCAGTCTAACAACTTCTGACATCAATGAGCTTTCGAAATCCTTGCAGGGTTGCAGCCTTAACATATCTTAACTTAAATAAAGGAATAGAAATTTAAATATTAAAATATTAATATTACTTTGATTTTAAGTGAAGTGAATGAATATAATTCAAATAAAAAATACAAGTGACCTCAACTCCAGAAATTATTGTGTTTCGCACAAGGTATAACAGTGGGCTTTTCAGTCAATCTGTTATACCCTACTAAGACACAAATTTTGGTCGATGTTTACCGACTCTTATAAAAATCACAGCAAGAAGATACTGTGAATTTTATTATTCTAGGGGAATTTTTTTAAATTCGTGCACCCAGAAAATAATTATCCGTGATCAGGTTTTTTTAAATAAAGAAAAAGAAATTTAAATATTAAAATATTAAAATTACTTTGGTTTTAAGTGGAGTGAATGAATATAATTCAAATAAAAAGTACAAGTGACCTCAACTCCAGAAATTATTGTATTTCGCACAAGGTATAACAGTGGGTTCAGTCTGTTATACCCTACTAAGACACTGTTATACCTTGGGCGCAACACAATAATTTCTGGAGTTGAGGTCACTTGTACTTAGTAGGGTATAACAGACTGACTGAAGAGCCCACTGTTATCCTAACTTAATATAGGTACGGTATAAATTTATACTCTGAGAATTGTTTTTGGAGCCGATTTTTCAATCATATCAGTTAAGCGGTTAGAATATAAATACTATAGTAAGAGGAATAAATTTTATGCTTAATCTTAAGTCCTTTAAAAAATTAGTCAAATAAAACGAGAATTTGAACATAACAATCATCACAATATGGAAAACCAGATTACCTCATACCTCATGATGTTAGAAAAGACAACCCCAATATAAATTTTGTTTTACTTTGAATTGGTTACATACAGACAAAACATATATGTATATATATATGTACATAAGACAAATCTTATGTAGGTAGTAGAAAGTAACGGCCAGTTTGTGATAAGAAGAATGCCATAAATTAGATAGCTCAATAAAACATTCGTTGGTATCTACTGTCTGCATAATATTTATGAATTTGTATGTGCTGCAGTTCCTGTCAGCTCAAAATAACTCTCAGATTCTTGTACCTATAACTCTTGAAAAAAACAATCGCACGTACAAAAAACTTGCCACTATACCTACCTATTTTTCGAAAGGAAATATTAGATATACCTACCTTACATACATTTAGATGAAGTGGCTAGCTCTTAAACCTTACAAACTCCCACATTTAGTAGGTACCTCAACTTAGATAGGTAAGCTAGGTATGTATATCATTACTACTGAGTATGCGTATACACTTCTTCTTCTATGCGCAAAATTTTATTTGCAAAAGATACCTTACCACGCGAATTCTTAATGCTCGTTCACATACATAATAATATAGTCGACTCGTATACGAGTTTTATAGCTTCATAAAAACGATAAAATAAATCTATACTCTCGAATTTGACCTGCTCCAACCACCTTTTACGCTTGCTCCCCCGCTAGCTGGCTTGTTTGTATCGCATGTCGATCGACGACTTCTATACACACCATTCCCCAGTAGTAGTCTAGAAAACAGGTTAAGCCAATAAACCCCAAGATGAGAGACATTAAGACCGTTTCGAACTTACCTACAAAAATAACAATAACAACAAAAACAACATACATACACTCGATCGACTTTGTTTTATTATTTTTTTTTCTCATTAATTCAACAACAAGACACAACCGAACTTTCCTTCCTCCTCTCTTATACCTCGTGGAGTTGATTTGTTTGTAAGCAGGGATGACAACGATAAACACATTAGGTGAATGAATAAAAAGTAAAACTTGAATATAAAACGATGTATTTGGCTTTTTATGTTTTGGAAAATTAGATAATTTAAACATTCCAGAAAAATGTGGGACTCAACTTGCTGGAAACAAAAAATAAATAAATTTACAAACCTCTTATAAAATATCAACAAAAAATCATGTATGAATAATATGCAGTACTGTGTGCGATAGGTCATTGACATGTTCAAAACATGCTTTCGAGCCTAATTTTGAATGGTTAAGACATTTACCGACGGCAGTTTTTGTGTTATTTAGGAGTGTTCATTTGTCATTTTTGTTTTCATTGTGAATGATTCGCTCTGCAACGCGAATGTTTGCCGTTGGTTTGGGAGACCCTTAATATGCTGTGTAAAAGCGGTATTAGGGATGTTTGATCTTTGTTTATAACAGCTTGTTTGCTTGGTGCATAGTACAGGCAACGGCGAGTCAAATAAGGGCAATCTGAAAAAAGTTTTGACGTCTGAAAAGTTTGAATGCAGTTTTGAAGAAGGGTTGCTTCATAGCATAAATCTCGATTTGCGGGATTTTTGGTCTTGTGGGGCGTCCGCCATCTTGGAAAAACGACTTCTTTTGATACCTACGCAAATTGAGATTTATGCTATGAAGCAACTGCATTCAAACTTTTCAGACGTCAAAACTTTTTCCAGATTTTTCCCCATTTCCTGTACTAGCAATCCGAAGGCAAAAGGAACCGATATCTGTGAATCAAGGTGAGCAATGGATACCGTTATTGATTTATATTAGACATTCATTTTGTTATAAACTGTTATAATATAACTTTATACTAAAAATTGTCAGGTTTGGGAAATTAACGAACAGACTTTTTACTTGTCAGCTCGCAGTCGCACTTAATATTTATATATAAACAAATTTATTAGCTAATTTCATAGGTCAAACTAATAAGACGCATATTTAAAATTGAAAAACAAAAGTTATTTCACTTTAAATGTAGTTGATTGTCATCCCCGCTTCTGTCTCATAAAAATGATCAGTATGCGATTACAGTCGCACATTTTGAAGGCGACAACCAAACCAACAACTATGACGACAGCCACAGCACATGTCGGAAAAGAACGAACGACATCAACCTCATCGAATTATCGCGATCGTTTCCAAATGAATTAACAAAAAAAAAAAAAAAAAGAGACCCCGATATAACTGCAGAATGAAAGATGTGTTTAGGTTTTATAATGGTCATCCACCGAATGTATAATGATGATCGGGTTCCGTACTGGTAACTGAAAAGAATCTTTCGGTTCAGGAAAAGGAAATTATTTTCATATACATACATGCATATATATACTCGTAGGCTTGTATTGTATATTTATTTTATAGAGCTGTGAAAAAAAAAATATATATAACCAGTCTCAACAATGTGCATCATTTGTATCATTTTACCTATAATACGCTAACATTAGACTGGAACGATGAGTGCGAGAGAAACTTATTTGTGTGTATTTATAGAGTGCTTATTATGACAAGTGTTCTGTGAAGCAGATTCAAGTAGAGGTTGCTTGCTTGCCGGTTTATCTGAATCTGAATGGATAGAAGGGAAACAAAACAATGATCTTATTAAGAACAAAACCTTAATTGGCTGACCCGAATAACTGAGATGAGTTTTATTCTTTTTGGAGTAAAATAGAAGTACATATTAGATAACATTATATTAAGGAATTATCACTTACTTTATTTTAATCCACAGACAATTCATAACACTGAATATTTGAAACAATAAATTAGATTTTTTTTCGGAAAAATGAGATCTCTCTAATTTTACTACACCAAAAGCTGAGATCTGTTCATATTATTTGTGGATTTACTGAAATCTTCGAGATCTCATTTTTCTGAACGTGTCTATGAAATAGATATTAGCCGTGTTCCTTTGAAAGCGACAAAGTACTCGCGTTCAGGTACTTTAGTAGCCATTATCAATGAAATACACAAATGAGTGTCTGTAAATTGAATCTACTCGTACATGAGAGCGTAATTAAAACTACTAGATTACGAATTCTAACTACGCATGAACACAAAGGAAACGGTTGTTGAAATTATAATAGCCGTTATCTCTAAACTCAATCATTAAAAAAGGTGACACTAGTGACACTAGGAGACCTAGTTACTGTACTACTTCCAAAGTGCCAGATTCTACTATTTAAACTTTTTTGTATATGAAACACTAAAACTGGTAAAAACTGGCAGTTTTCGACTAATAAACGATCACAGATAATAGGGGCATTCATGCAAAGAACGATTCTCCAACGAATTTGCTTGGGAAAATGAATTGGTAAAATTAACACAAAGTTTTTGTGACTTTTAGAATTAGGCGTGTTCAAAAATATTAGGGGTATTCATGCAACGATGTAAAACACTAGATAAGTTTACCATTTGGGTAAGTTTACCATTTGGTAAATGAACTGTCAAATTTTGTATGGGAAATGATTTACACAAATTGGATAAAATTCCCCAACGAATTTGCTAGGGAAAATGATTTGGTAAAATTATCCAGACGTCATTATGACTTTTATAAATTAGGCGTGATCAGAAATATGATAAATATATCTCAGAGAACTAAAAAAAACTCTGACCGTGTTCTGTAACTATTGAAAAACATTAAGTTGGCGATAAAAGTTGTTAATAGTACAAGAAAGAATAATTCGGACGTCTACATTAACTCAACTATTAGGAAAGCTACTTTTCGTAAACTATTGGTAGAATTATAAAGGTTCTCCCCAACCAATGCGAACCATTCGTTCTATTTCTATTTTTTGTTTCCTGTCTTAACAAACGTCAGTTTCACTACCCTGAGTTGCACTAGGGGCGCTCTTCACTAGCGAAAGCAATAGTTGATGCAAATCAAGAGCAGCTGATTCAATTACGCAGCATTTAACCAAATAAATAAAAAAGTCGTTCATGCAAACTTTTGTGTAAACTTATCATTTTACACAATTTGTAAACTTATGACTTTGCCTGAATACCCTTATTATAACTCAGAGAACTAAAAAAAACTTTGACAGTGTATTGTAACTTTCAAATTGAGATTATTTAGCGAAAGAAGTTGTTAATAAAACCGTAGTTTATACAAGAAAAAATAATTCGGACTACTTTTCGTAAATTATTAAGGTATAACTATAAAAGTTCTCCCAAACCAATGCGAAACATTCGCGCTACAGGGCGAATCATTCACAATGATAATAGTAGGGAGCTGTCAGAAGCAGATGTCATAAATCAATGAAAAGTAGCTTTCTGAACAAAAGAAATCAGAATTGAGTCATAACTCACTTTTTTTTTTCGTTCCTTCCTCAACCAATTTCAGTTTCACTTCCATGAGCTGCAATCGGGAGCGCTCTTCACTTACGAAAGCATAAAACACAACTTACGCTCAAAACACATTTTTTCATCGTTCCGAGACATTCGGCTCCGATTTCGCGTTGGTACGCGAGAGGTACTGTTTTAAAAATAACTTCAAAATCTGAACACGTCTAATTTTTGACTTTTAATATTTGATGTTTAACTATCAGCTGATTTAACTACACAGAATTTAACCAAATGAATAATAAGATCGTTCGTGCAAACTTTTGTGTAAACTTATCATTTTATACAATTTTTGTAAACTTATGAAGTTGCATGAATACCCTTAATGTCAAACAAATACTTTCAACCCTAAATAAAAGAAGAAGCCATCTTGTAAAATGGCGGAATTTTGTATAGTTATAAATGGTGAAATTTTGTAAAGTTATGAAGGTCATTTAATTTTAAGCCATGTCAACTTAGGGGACAGTTATAGCGATCAGTAAAAACCATCAGTAAAAATTTTCTTTTGAATAATTTCATGTGTTATCAAATGATTTGAAATATTACAATGATACGAATCGATGGCAAATCAATTAAAATATTTTTTTTCTATTAAAAAATAATCCCAAGAAATAATAATTTTTGTAAAAATAGCATTTATTTATTTTACTGATTGAAATTCGTTTTACTGAAAAAAAATTCCAGTTTTCACCTGTTTCAACTTTTACTTATGGTTTTTATTGATCGCTATAACTGGTCTCTTAGTTAATAATTTTTCATTGATTCGACGAAAAAAACCCTATCCTGACGAAAGTTTTCATTTAAAATATTCGTTTACTAGTGAAATAATTTCATTGATTCAACGCAAATATGTTTGTTAAGTGAATGACCCGCATAAACGTAGGGGTGTCTTTTCATTGAACCAGACAACTCTAGAAATGTCTGGATTTTAAATTATCATAATTATTAAATGATTATTTGCCATACCCAGAAAATTTCACCCATTTATAATGCACTTAAGTTTGAAATCATCTCCACTTCCGGTTGAACCGACACCAAGCTGTGGTCAGTGCTAATAAAAACAAAGTGAACGAAGAAAGATACAATCCGATATTAGGAGTGTACTGGTACCATACGATTTCCTTATATTTCAAGGGTTTCGTAGACAGCATTTAAGTAATTAAGGCCTTAAAATAATTTTAAAAAAACATCAATTATTCATATTATACGTGTAGATGAATTAGATTGACTGTTTTCAAAAATATATCTTAATTACAAATTGACGTTAGTTACCTTTTTATTATGTTACATATTTCCTTTAAGTTAATTTAAACCAGAAATATTGTTTGGTACCTATAGTTTCAAGAGAACCGCATACACACATAAGTCCATACATACATACATACACAAATACTTACGTATATTTTTTTTTTTTTCATTAAAATAAGTTCGAAACTTTTTGTCTAATTCGCATTTCTTAAAAGTTTATTGTTTACAAATTATGCAAATTAAGTGCTTTTGCATAATTTATTTAACAAAAAGGGTTATGTAGTTTTTCCATAGAAATCCTCAATTCATGTAGATGTTTTGTTTTTTTTTTTCTGTGTAACAAAAAGAAAGCCACTAAATCATTGGCAATGTCAATTATAAAACTAATCATCTACCTAAAACACTAACAACAATGCAACTTCAGAATAGCACAAAAGATATTTAAAAAATACGAACGAAAAATATCGTCGCTACATATACAAGAAAGCGGAAACTTTATAGAGAAGACACAATGCTGACAACGACGATGATTGTTTCCTCTGTTTCTAGCTTGTGCATATGAATATAAAATAAAACTCGATATGTACGAACGGATTCGATGATTTTCATTCACGATGTCGCGTTGCCCATCGGCGTTAACCGACCGACGCGTCGCGACGACGACGACGAGGTACAGTGAAACTGTTTCATATAATGGCAGACGTAAGAAATTCAACTGCTAGTTATGGTTTGCAATGAATTCTTTTATAATTTACTTAAAATGGTCCACTGTGCTGCGGCAAAACAAATCCCAACCACCCTGTTTGAAATATACTGTATGCCAGTCCCGCTACTACTTTTTTTCCATCTAATGGATGGCTCTCACTTTATATGCATTGACCAGAGGTAACAATTTAGAGAGGTACAGTGCCCACACCACCGACGATGGTCTTCGACATACGACATCGGACAACAAAAACGACGACGACCTAAAATCATATCAGAGTTACAGCTATAGAAATAGCAGCTGAGACAAAAAAAAAAAACAGAACAAACAGCCGAACAATTCGCTAAATGCGGTTGCCACTTTTAGGAATAATAAAAAAAATCCAACTAAAAAGCAAGATAAAAATAAGATCGTAAAGCGTGCAATTCAAATTAACTGAAAATTTCCAACCATCAATTTCATTTAGATAGAGAATTAATGCAAACACTGGCTTTGATAATTCTTTTCAATCTCCAATATATTAAACAAATCAGTATGCTAGACATGTTTGCCTTTGTATGTTTGAATTTTTATAGTATGTACTGATATAATTACTGGGCCTATGCTTCTACTATGAATTTATGTGATTTGTTGTTGATTTGTCCAATTCCAAAGTTCTGTCAATTTAATTTTTGTAACTTGACAGTACTTTGGACTAAAAGGAAAGAAAATGGGTAGGTTCAGAGAACTTAGGAGACTTTCAAGTAACCTATCCAATAACAACAAATCAAAGTAAGGGAACAGATCTATTATCATAAAATGTCAAAACAAAAACTGACCAAATTAAAAATTAGTAGACCCGTTCCGAAAAAATGATATCTCACAAATTTTGCTAAATTTGCTTTCCTCAGTATTTGACGAAAAAATATTAAGTGGTAATGCCAGAAATTCTCATTCAAAAAATTAATAAAAGGTCAATAATTATTATTGTTTGTAGTTTATGAGTTATGTTATGACCTTGACCATTGATATTGGCATTGTAAAATCATTTCTTTTATTTGTAATTTTTTATTATCAAGAAACATTAGGTTTGTTTTCGTTTCCGAATTCGAGTCAACCCACATTCAATTACTTCAAAAATTCGTAGTTATTGTACAGAAAAAAATGATTTCGCATTGAAGTTCAATTTGTTAATTTCAGTAGAAGCAGTTTTAGTATCAGTTTGACGTTTGTATGCAATTAACTCTTGTAACGAATTTATTATTTTTGCGAGTATTATACTACGTTTCCACCAACCACTAAACCGAGATTTAGGTAGAGATTTGTTTGGTGTTTCCACTGCACAAAAAGATCAAAAAGAGGATTATGGCAAAACATTCAAATGGTGTTTCATTTTTTTGATATAAAGTGGAAGTGAGATAGATAGTTTTTGTTTAGATTTCCATCTGTCAATTAACGAACATGGCGTTTAAATGGGTCGGTTCCACAATTATTCTCAAAAAAAAAAAGTTTGTTTGATTTGACAAACTAATGTTTCCCATTAGATTTGAATGAGTTTTGTTTGAAATTTTCATTTGAGCAGATTAAAATTTGTATGGTAAATCTTCGAGATTTTAAGGAGATTTGTGATAATTTTGCTAAATTTCGGTTTATACAACGTTTTCATTGGAGCCGAAATGAGGTAATTTCGAAATTAGCTCATTTGGAACATGATTTCCTATACAAATTTGACGTTCCAATTTCCAAATGAGCTAATTTCGAAATTACCTCATTTCGGCTCTAATGAAAACGTAGTATTAGTGTTTGGTGGAAACGTAGTATTAGTTAGTGCATTTTACACCCCGGAATTGTATTCCTTTTCGTGTTGTATTTTTAATAAGATTCTAGCTGAGTGAAGTGGTAATTTTGCTTAATGAGGGTTATGTTAGCTGATTGTAATGTATATTTCCTATGAATACTGAGATTCTTTTTAAGTGCAAAACAAAATGGATGTACCAAGTTTATATACGATTCTTGTTGCCAAAATTAAAGTTCATTCGGTAAAAATTGTATTAAAATAAATTGAGAAATATTTGTATTGTAAATTGTTAAATGGATGATCATTTTATTTCACAGTTCTTTATTGTCAGATAAAATTATCAGTTATCACCACTTATGAACCACTTGTGAATAGGTATACCAAAAATTAGTACAGGTGTGTTTGTTTTGTCAGAATAACATCAAGTGGATTCAAGCCAAACTCAAGTGTCAGAAGTAGATTTTGACTTGGGGTCTCATCGTCTATTGCGTTTTCGTACTTTTTTTCGCAGTTTCAACCATTTTCTTTGAGAGAATTTCATCTCCAGTCTTGAAAGAAGCTAAAGCTTTTATCAAATTTGCATTTAATATTATAAAGCTTAGCCGCATTGGCAACCATTGCGCTTGCTATAAAGCAATTTCTTTATTTTTTTGCGTATAACTATTGGTAGGTATTCACATTTCTCGAATTCTTGTTTTTTTTTTGTTTGTATCTGACCCCTCATCCGCGTTCCCTCGTCACCACTTAGTCTACACTTTTAATTTGCTTTGTTTTGTTGCTCATGTTATTTGTGTATGCTGCTGCTGATTCCAATGACAAGAGATAAGATTTATAGATGCCGAATAAAAAAAAAAAAATCGAACGCCCAACGCAAGGGGGCAGCACTTGCGACCTTCTGCGTGTATACTGCAAACTGCACGCGCGATCTTCTTAAACGATGCGATGATGTCAAATGAACAAGTATAGTTTCATCCAATCACCACACCATCATGATATTAAATACATACGTACGTAGTTACATATACAGAAAAAAATATTCTCGAGAGTTCATTACAGCGCGCCGTTGCGTGTAATAAATATTTTAATGTTTTGGTTAAATCTAAAAATATACAAACAAAAAGAAGCACACATATCACGCCTGGCCTGACATCGATGCACTTCAACCATTATTGCAAATGGTTGTGCGTTGTGGCTAGTTTAAGTTCCGTCGTCGACGGCACAGTTCCTTGATTTTCTTTTAAATGCTAGGTATTAAACAAAAGAAAAAAAAAACAGAGAATGTAATGAAGGACAAATTTTTTTATTGACGATATTTTTGGAGATATCCACTTGATCAAAAAAGATGAACAAAGCAAGATACCGAATTCTATTTTTGTCTTTTAATTTATTATCAGGTTTTTGTTTTATTTTGTTTATGTTTTGAAATAACAATAAAAATTTAATTGACTTGACAAGGTGATAAGTTTATCGATTTGGTTTAGAGAGCAAAATATGAATATGAGTAACTACTAAATAGTTCCATTACCAGAATGACTTAATCTTTTGTTATCAGTAGCGAAAAGGTTAAGCAATAATAAAATATAAATAGATATTTATATCTGTCAGGTCGGGCAGGTTTGTATTGGAATTTAAAAGCGAACATCCATGAAAATCTCAATTCGACACGTATATGGAAATTAACATATAAACCAGTTATTTTTTTTTCTTTTGTTAGTTTGTTGTCTGAAATGATCGATGTTTCTTAAATGCTTAATGGGTCTGTTTTCATGTTTCTCTTTTGTTGTCTTTCTCTGTATCTATAGATTTTCTGAAGAGATGATTGCTGGGTTTGAAGGTGGATACAGTTTTATCATTAACGTTGAATAACACTTAAAATATAAAAAAATTCTAAATAGTCAATCATTATGTAGTTTTTTTTTCTTCTTAGCTTTATCAAAGCTAAACGAGTTAAATTAAGCAAGATGAGAATCGTTAAAATAATAACGAATACAAAAATTGAATAACAACTGACTATACAAATTAAAATATGAAGATAAAACGTAATTTTAGCATTAAAGTTCCGTCATTTTGTAACATTTATTCATTTAAACTTAGAGATAAATGTACCTAGTTAAATATTGTGTATATTTAAACAAATCAAACCACGAAAGTTGATTTTTTTTTAGAATTTAGATACAAGCATTTCATTGTATATCAAAAACATTCGATCACCAACAAAAAAGACTTGAAGAAAAAATTCTAATCAACGGTATTCTTATAAATGTTGCTCAAACAATACAAAAATGTACCTACCTTAGGGGCCAGTTATAGCGATCAGTAAAAATTTTCTTTTGGATAATTTCATGTTATAAAAAGATTTGAAACATAAAAATGAAACTAATTAATGGAAAATCGATTAAAATATTTTTTTCTGCAAAAAAAATAATAAATGAATTTTTTGTAAAAAAAAAGCATTTATGTATTTATTTTACTGATAGAAATTGGTTTTACTGAACAGCTGATTGCCAATTCACAAAAAATGGAACACTTCGTTTCAGTTTTCTATCGTCCAATTTTTTACTGTTCCATTCATCAGTAAAAAAAATTACTGAAGCATTTTGCATCATTACAAATAAATAAAAGATTGCGGCTGTCGGTTTGACATTAATTTACTGATATCATTTTACTGATTGCTATAACCGCCCTTACGTAAAAAATTTCAGGTTTCAACTTTTACTGATGGTTTTTACTGATCGCTATAACTGGCCCCTTACACAGTTTAAAAAGAAAAATATAAAATTTGTCTCTAGTGTTTCCACAGATAGAAAATATTAACTTTGACAGCACGTGTAAAAATGAAAATGCCGTTGGTTTTTTCATTGAAGTATAGACAAAATTTTCATTTGGCAGAATATATATATTATTTATTATAGGAACTGCCAAAAAAAATAATGTCAATCAAAGTAAATTAATCTTGAATGAACACGTCCAGCTTTTATCTGATCTTAAAAAAAGAGATTAACACCAGATTTATTTGTATTCGTCTTGATAAATAACCAATTTGTGTAAAAAATCTCGAGTTTAAATTGAACCCATGTTTCCACCAGTGTTTTCACAGCACCAATTCATTAAAAAGTAGATAAACTTTGACAGCACCGTTCAAAATACAAATTTATGGAATGGAAGTGACATAGAAAGTCATAATGTTAAAAGTTGACGCTTCATTATTAGGTGTTCTTGAAAATGTTTACTGAAAATAATGAAGTTTTTTGAAATGCAAGTTTTTTTGCATTGACAACAAAAAGAACAGAAAACTGACCCGAATAAGACAAACAAAAATGTGGGTGGGTAATTTATAGGTAATCCTTTTAAGTAATATTATATAGGTAAACTCGTAACTAATTTGCCTATTTTTGTATGAACGAAAAACTATTTTTTATTTGACCTCGCACTTAGAAATATAATTAGCACCGAGTGATATTACTCTGTTCTGTAGCAATGATTTAAAATACTAAGGCTTGTTTCACATACATTCGGTTTCATTCGGTTCGTTCTCTATTCGGTTTGTATTCGGCTGTGCCTGATATGTGTGAAACGATAAAACGGCAAAAATAAAAACCTAATAGAAACCGTAGAGCACCGTTTTATCGTTTCACACATATCAGGCACAGCCGAACACAAACCGAAAAGAGACCGAACCGAATGAAACCGAATGTGTGTGAAACGAGCCTAACAGAGCTAATCATTTTTAAAGTAATCTTATGGGTATAGTATTTCAAAAGTATAAAATTTCAAATCGTTTAACATTTTAATAATTGAATTATTTGTATTTCATTTTGTATAGCATTTTAAAAATATTATGATCATTTATAAAACATATTGTGAATTGCTATTCTGTCTTTCCAGCTATTTGGTGCATTCTTTTATTAACAATAGTTAACAATAGTTAACTATAGTTAACAATGGTCGTTCCTTTATTTCAGAATAGTTTCAATTTGTAACTATATGACGTCATCACATCGTTCCTAAATTCGGTTTATTGGTGTCAAAAAGTTAATTTTTCCAACTCATCTCCATGATATGAGTTAAAAGTTATGATCTGTCAAAGCACATATGTGAAGGGTTTGTTTACAAAAAAAAAAAAGTTGAAGAATAAAAACAAAACTTTTGGGGAAGTGAAAAAATTTAAAATGAAATGTTCTCCAATTTTTAATGAAAAATGAGAGTAAACTCTAGAAAAAAAACACATGATTTTATATAAATAATCGTTTGACAGATCAACTTTATCTAACAATAAATCGTTCCTAAATGAAATGTAACAATATCCAACTAAATCTAACAATGACATTTCAACAATTTTTTTTGACATAATAACCATAATTAACTATTGTAAATAAAAGAACGCACCACTTCTGTAATTGAAAAATCAATGTTTTTCTGTAAGAATTATGAAATTATTAATTATTATTTATTATGAAATTAAAAAAAAAGCACTTTGCAGTTCAATACCAAGTCAACAACAAAATAAAACGTTTACCACAGCTTTAAGGTAGAAACTTTGAGTATATATATGTATAATATGGAGTGCTAGTTTACATTCCAAAAACGGAACCATCATAGGGGGCGCGGTAATTCTCAACACAGAGAGGGTTTTTACAACAACACCATCATAGCTGCCAGCTGTCAAAATACCCTCTCTATATTGAAATCACGCCCCCTATCACAGGTTCAAGTACTACAATGTATTAGGGATAGGAATGAGCACTCCATAGTATATATACTCAAAGGGTAGAACTAAAATTGTCGGATGGGGACAAAAGCTAATGTCAAAAATCAACGAAAAGTAGCAGCTCGAACAGTCAAAAGAAGAAGCCAGGCATTTTACACTCAAGTTAAATGCATCATCTTTCTCTTTTTTTTCCGCGCTCGTCAAGTGCCGTTCCCTGTATCGATAATTATTTTTACATTTTGATAGTTAAAAAAATAATTTTTTTTTTGTTTTTCTAAGAGGTACCTTATAAGAAAACTATGACAGAAATACGCAAAAATGGAAGAACTCAAAATGGATTCTGACGCAAAAAAAACCTTTCAATGACTTTATAAATGAATTTATAATAGAACTGTCAAATGAAGTGTCAATAAAAGATTAAAGCCTTTTCTATTTTGGCCACAAAATATTCAAAAAGACGATCTGTATCATGTATAATTTAGATAAATTTTATGATTACAAATTAACACATTTTTATGTGTATTATTAGTTTATTTTAAACACTCTTAAACTGTTCAAATAAACAAAAAAATAATTATAAAAAAACACAAGAACAACTTCACCAAAGCTGCAACCAAAATAAACAGACGATAATCAGCTGTCACTTTCTCCAATAGCTCCAAGGCAAAATAACAAACACTGTCAGAAAAAAAAGATCCAGTGGAATATATGTATGTACAATATGTACATATATTATTTCCATATGTTAGAAGTTTAATATATGAAGTTATAAAAAACGAAACACCTTGGTTTAATTGAATATGTGTTTACATTATCTATTAGCAACAATTTCATCGAAATATAAAAATATCAGAAATTAGCAAATTTACGCGCATCTATTATGGGCTATTGTGAACAATAAATTTCCTGTCAAAAGAATGTTCACCTATTTGAGTAAGTATGGTGCAAATTTGGTGGAATATAGAGCAACAGCGAGTGAGACCACATCAGAATTATAGAAAGGAATACACAAACAAAATAAACGCTTAAGAATACATTAATCTGAAGGTATAGGATATACATACCTACCTTAACTCGTGCGGCAAAATGCTTTTAGAAAAATATCTAGCAGCAACAGCCGCCAACAATTTGTTGAACACTTTATTTAACCGAATCATCTGAAGAATTCTGGAAATTGGCCAAAATACTTTCGGAAGAAGGCAAGAGAAGCTTTTGCGAGAAAATTCAATAAAATTATTCTGATTGAATAGCGAGCGGGGGGATTGAAAGAAGCTGAGAGGGAAAGGGGTTATGAATACAAAACAATTCAAATCGAATCAGGTAATGAAAGTTCGTTTAGATATTTAACACACGACAAAAATGAGGTGAACTTAGTTCATTTTTATCTCGGTTAACTTTTTTACAATTTGTTTGTTGGAATATGGTAGGTACCTATTCACAATTTGTTATGTATGCAAAATATGGTTCACAATGAGTAGAAATATGATTAGACATTTTGCTATCGATTCATTATGATAGACAAAATAACTTTTACGATCAATCTTTATTATGATTTATGAATATCAATCAACACACGAAAATCGATAACAGCTATTAAAATATTGTATCAGTGCCAGCAAAACTTATGCAGCAAATTAAATGATAAATAAAATAGCAAGCCACTGTTGGTGGTGGTTTGGTCAGGTAGGGCAGGAGGGGTGCAACAATGGGCCGCGAACAAAATGCTTACGACTCGCCATGAACCCGGATGACATCATTCTTTTTTTTAGAACAAAGCAGGTTCCAATCACTCTAAAAAGATTGGTTGTCGTTGTTGTTGTCTTTGTCATTTTCTTCTTCTTATTCTACGATGTGTTTCAAGCTTCGAGTGTTTTAATTATTGAATTTTAATTAATTCAATTTCGATTATAACCTTCGTTAAGGCAAACCCAATTCATCGCATATATGTACATCCTATCTCTTTACGATGTTTGGGCCTTGAAAAACGAAATAAAAAACTATAAATGCATAATAAATCTCGATTAGACAAATAGAACAAACTAAAAAAAAACACTTCAGGAAAATAAAAAGATGAATTCGTTTATTTGTATGCAGACATGTCATTTAAAGAAAAAAAAAAACTAGAATCACCACAACTTAACGAACAAAAATATATATGTATAATTTGTCCGAGCAATACAAAATATTAAATTGAGTCGCAGTTTGCGTTATCATGTTTCAAGGGGTAGAGAGCGTAGAGAGGATGTCACTTTACTTATAACATTGGTAATTTATAAAAAAAATATATACATATTTACATACATACATATGAACGTACAATTCTGAGAAATGCAACAATAGAATAGTTAGAAACTTAGAAGTGGTTGATAAGCTTCCTAATGCCAAAAAACATGTTATGTACACAGCTTAATAGCATGACGCAGCAATGTCAAGTAGGTATAGGTTCGTGTATAGCCATGCATTAAATTGAATGATAATGTGAAATTGCTCTCGATATTTTGCACACAAGATTATCTGTCACACTGAAGGTTGATATTTTCATTTTATGATTTACTGACCGAACTAAGAGCAACCCACTTGTTTTTTTTTTCTTTACAAAAGAAATAGTGATATTGTAAATAAATTTGTGTAATGATAAAGACACTATTTATGCGCAGAAGTTGGGATTAGACGCTTTGGATATTATATAAAAAGGGCACTGCACTAACACCGCAGTACATTCATACAAATGAAGGCAATAGGTATAAATTTCCGCCACTCCACCAAATAGGCGTGTTTGTTGAAAAGTTGACTATTCCGACTCCTAGATAATTTTCTGAATGCAATCTTTTACGAATCGCACAATCTTGTCAAAAGTTGATGCTTTATGGGCATTTTTAGAAACGATCAACTAATATTTTCTGTAAATTGCATCGATATGGGTGTTTTTGAAAAAACTGTCGACACCTTGATAATTTTTGACTAAGACACTTGGACAGGAGACAAGAAGTGTGGTTCCGCACTTCATTTTTTTGGAGCTCGTTCATTTCATGATGTTAATTTTTTGTTCGTGTACCTAACACATTTTTAATCGCAAAAATAAAAATTTTGTTCAGTTCGGCTTATGTCACAGAATTGGAAAACATACCTACCTGCCTATCAATTGGCACAGACAAAATATTTTCATAGTAAATAAAACAAAGAATTAAATTATGCTCTTAGAAAAAACATGCTTAAAAAATTAAGATTCCATCAGGACAAATTAGATAAGAAAATATTTCCAGATGGCATTTTTTATCGGGATTTGATAACAAAAAAAAAAAAATAACACCAGATGTTAAATAAGGTATACAAAATCAGAAATGTAAAAATCAAGGATAACCAAAATACATATATACATACATAAATAAACTGAAAACAAATGTTATGGGTCATTAACAGGTATGGGTGCGTGTTATTGTGTAAATTGTAGAACAGTTGTTTTCAAATAAGGATTTTTGTAAAGAACACCTTTTTCCTTTCACTTCACCTACATGTTGAAATGGGAAAAAGCATAGAAAACACAATTACAATTGACAACTTGGCAAACAAAAAATAAATGTTTTTCTGCAGAAAGGACTAACAAGTACCTAGTTCAACGTTGTTTGATTGATTATGCATTGTATGTCCACTTTTCGATGCCATGATGAGAAATTCTGTAGGTGTTTTAAGTTATTTATTTTACAAAATGGGGTGGAAGGCTATGCAGAAGGGGGTCTATCTGGGTACTTTACACAAAGAGAAAATTGTTTGCTCTCAATACCATACAAAACGAGAACTTCCAAGAAAAAATAGAGAACTATGTATGTATGTACAAATTTTAAAAAGGAATACCAAAGCTTCCAAACCGCAAGAAGGGAGTTTAACCAGAGTTATACTACGTTTCCTACGGGCATTTAACCGATATTTAGTAAGATTTATCATAATTTTCAAATATCGAAGATATATCATTCAAATTTTAATCTCCTCAAATGAAGTTTCAAATGTTTTCAACAGTCACTAAACCGAGATTAAGCTAGATTTATCACAAATCTCCTTGAAATCTCGAAGATTTACCATACAAATAAATATCATTTAAATCTTTTTGAAAACATTAGTTTGTCAAATGAAACAATTTTTTTTTTTGAGAATACTTCTGGAACCGACCCATTTAAACGCCATTTTCCTTCGTTACAAGATGGAAATGTAAAAAAACTATCTATCTCACTTCTACTTAATATAAAAAAAAATGAAACACAATTTTAATGTTTTGTTATAATCTTCTGTTTGATCTTTTTATGCAGTGGAAACACCAAAAAAAATTCATTATCTAAATCTCGGTTTACTGGTCCGTGGAAACCAGTATTAGCCAGCTTTGGACATACCCTTACTTATACAGTTCACTCCAGCAGCAAATTGGCAGTTCAGCATGCGTGCAGGAAGACTTAACAAACGCGTAGGACAAAATATAAGCAACTTTTGAGATAATCCAGAGTTAACTCACCAAATTTATGGCCAATTTCATAAACATTTAACTGGCTTTTAAATTTTTAAATGACGTATTTTGTATGGAATAAACGTAATTTTAAGACTTAAAAGCCTGTTAAATTTTAAAAAAGGGCTTTATGGAACCGAGGATTAGTGAGTCAACTCGGGTTTAACCTTATTCCCGCACTGAAAATTTGGCTCTCATTCATAAAAAAAATTACCAAAATAAGAATATAAAACTTATTTTAATCTTCTGGATAGAAAATGGCTTCATAAAAATAATGACGTAAATTTCAAACAGCCTTATATTAAAGTTTTCTTCTCCTTACATTTTCCTAAAATTTTCTAAATTTAAAAAACTTTTGAACAAGTATCATACTGAATCAGTTTCATAAACTCTAAATAAACACGCCCAAAAAAGTGACAGTTCGTTTAAAAATTCACAAAAATACCTTATTTTGACATTTTTTACTAACGTCAAAGTGGCATATGGAATAAGTTCAATACTAAAAAGATAAAATAGCCATTTGGTGAACTTAACTTTAATAAAATGTTAGGAAATAAAACTGATTTAAAATTAGCAACTATGTACTATAATTTTTAACCTAGTGATATACTAAAAATGATTTAACATCATACTAAATCAACTTTATGAGCCAATATTTTTAAATTTTTGTTTAATAAACGTGTCTTGTCGTAAAAAAGTTCAGAACTCAGTAGGTTAGTGAAACAATGTCCCCTGCAAAATTGGAGAGCTTTTGATAACATTCGTACCTACATCTCCTGTTTTGAGACACAAACAAATTAAAAACAGATTGTTTGCCTTCACAGATTTACACATTGTAGGTACCTACCTGCCTAGTATATTTTGCGCAAATGTACTAATGCTCCGTACCAAATTTGAAACAAATACTGAATCAGTCCATGCATTTGTGGTGGACAAACATTGTAGGTACCTACCTGCCTAGTATATTTTGCGCAAATGTACTAATGCTCCGTACCAAATTTGAAACAAATACTGAATCCGTCCATGCATTTGTGGTGTACAAATTTATAATTCTCATTTTTTGAAGAAAACTGTTGTTTTTTTTTTAACTGAAAAGTGGTTATTATGACATACCTACATAGGTAGGTACATATTTTATTTTTAAAAATACATATGTGTCTATGTCATAATCTATAATGGGTAGGAACATATGTAATATATTTGTCATTTTTTATATAGGTAGGTCCCTATTTGTTTTTTGTCGATGTCCCACAATGACTTTGAGTGAAATTTACATATGACTCAGAGATGTCGAAAGAAAATTACAGAATAGGTATAGGTTGTTTCTTGCCATTCTAGAACTTATATGGGTGATTCTCTGTTAAAAGCTCCTTTTTAGCACCAAAAATGTCTCCTACCTAAATTTAAGAAAAAATTATGTAGATTCAAGTGTTGTTATAAATTACGGAATAAAGTAATGATTTAAAGTGCGGGCATTTGATTTTAGGCGTTTTTTTGAATTTGGGATTGATACGGAAATGACGCCTTCGATACGGAAATGATAATATACCAGTTCAAAAATGTTCCTTTAAAAATATTCTTTGTAACAAGGGCCGTGTGATTCAGGATGCATTTAAAAGACTTACGGTATTTCAGGAATTTATTTAAAATTATTAAAATCTAAATTAAATCTATTTACGGAAATGATTGTGTGGTACGGAAATGACATTTAACACTAGTAAAGATAAATAATTTGTTACGTTTTCGCTTCCCCACCTATCTCAGTTTTACGGTCTGCAATTGCCTTTTAGGGGTTTAAAATGTATGCACAAAAATTTTAATGATTTGGAATAAATTCATGATTTTTTTTAAGAAAAATCACATCTAAAGTCATTTCCGTGACCATTTTCTCATCGCGGTAACCCAATAAAGGCGACGGAAATGACGCGACGGAAATGACGAAAATCGATGTTTTTTTAACTTTTTAGACACGAAAAATAGAAAGTATATTTTTTTTTTAAATTTTGTATAACTAACTGCAACATAACTTCAGAAGACTGTTGCAAAATCTTTTTTGTTTACTATCACTTACTAAAATTATATGCACCTACGGAAATGACGAAATTGATGAAACACGTGACGAATACAACCACTAACTTTAAAAAAACACACGAAACTGATGTCCCACCCATTTAATTGAATATATTTCAAAGAAAGCATGAATGAGTTTCTTCATTTAGTCTAAATCCTATAAACTGACGGCCGTTAATTTGAATTTATAAGCATTTAACATTTTTTTACGGAAATGATGCAAATACATGGAGACACATGTTTGAAAGATTGTAAATGAATTATTTCAAATAAATAAATTTAATTTTTAGGGAAGTTGTATTTAACAACATATTCTTAATCCGAGAACTCAGTCAAATTAAAATTTATGCATTTAAAAACAAATAAAAAATCAATTTCTCCGTGCTGAGCCAAGGGGAGACACGCGACGGAAATGCCATTTGGACCATAAAAACAATTATTTTTTTATTACATATTTGCAAATATTTAAAATTTAGAAGTGGCCCAGTTAGAAACGTTGCTTGCGCTGTTATTGACTTCAAACTAAATAAGTTTTTTTAATTTGTTGAACCATTTTTGGTCGGGGCCACGAAAAGGAGCTTTTAGTGGAGAATCACCCATATAATAAGTTACGTGATCGAATTCCATAGCCATACAATCTTCCGCTCGATTAGAGGCCACAGGGAATAACTACGAATTGAGTCAGTTTTGTATAAGATCTGGCATCGAAATCACAGCAGGTGGGTCCCCTTAAACAAGCTTTATGTTAAAAATGTCTCCCCATAACATAAGTACATACCTATACCTAGGTATGTATATCTAATACATAATTTTCGTTTAAAATACCTATTGTTCTTCAAACAATATCTAGATTCTAGACATTCAAAACACATAACTTAACTTAGTATAACACATAGGTATGTATGCAAATACATACGAGTATGATTATTTGTTTTAACATTTTTTTTTTTGTTCTCCAAAAAAAAAATCAAATAAGTAAACATTTTCATGCGAAGCAATTTCATCTAATTCAAGTGTTTTATATCTCCAACAACTTCAATAAACTCAATGCCCCATGAAATCATACACAAAGTATCAGTTAAGCACGTCGTCATGCAAACAGATGTACATGGTACACCAAACTACGCCATCACACCTCCTAGAGCCCCTCATCAACACACTACGTCAGCAGCACCTCAGTTCAGTTAGTCTTTTCAAGAGAAGTAAAATTAATTAGCAGAAAACAATTTAATCTTAGTCCACGACGAAACGAATATTGTTGCTTGGCCTGTTTCCCCCTTAAATACATATCTTCTTGTTTCTGTTTTAATTCTTGTGTCACTATAAACTAAAGGTAATTTATATCTATTTGTGTTGTTGTACTACTTATTCTCTCTCTCTCTTACTCTCACAACCGAATCGTCTAATAGCTAAATAGGTATAGCTGTTTATAGACAAATATACAAACGTACATAAATACAATATCAACACACACGGTGCTACATAAAATATAAATAATAAATAAATAAATAAATGATAATTTATGTGATACGTGTAGTGTAGTGCTGTATACCTATGTGGCAGTTTTTTTTTTTTTTTTTTTAATTCCAAATCACTTGATGATAAATAAAAAAAGAAGAGAGAGAGAAGGGGATGACAGCAGAAGGCGTCTGAGAAAAAACGAGATTGCCGTGGACAATCACCAACAATGATCGTTTCTATAGGGTGGCCCACTCTAAAGTAGACATGAAATTTATCTGTCAAATACCAATTGTATTACAATAGTAGTTTTGTTTTCTCATAATAAAAATTCTTTTATTGCACAGAAAATTCCTATGGCTCAGAAAAATTCTTGAATTTGTTATAAAAATACGGAAGCTTATATTTTTGTTGTATTCGGTTGATTAGACAATCATTAGGCATCATTCATCATTGCTAAAAACCAATGAGCAATGAAAAGTGAATGATAAATTGGGCGTGACATACAGTTATAGAATTTATAAACTTGAGTACAATTCTCATGTTTGGGCAGGAGCTCCAAAAACTCACTTGAGTGATAGGCGAAAGATCTATAACAGAAACAATTACATCTCTCGAACACCGCCGTAATGTTTCGTGTCTTTCTCTATTTTATCGCTATTATTATAATCAGTGTTCTAGTGAAATAGCCAGTTGCATTCCTCCCCTTAAAAAATTCAACCGTAATACTCGCGCTTCTAGGAATGCCCATCAGTTCACCATCGAGCCCAACTTCGGACGTACTGTAATGTACAGAGATTCTTACTTCAGTCGCACCACACGTATGTGGAATGCTTTACCTGACTCGACTTTCCCCTCCTATTTCGATGTGCAAACGTTCAAAACCAATATGCATCGGTATCTCCTTCTAAATCCTCTCCTACTAACCTAATCGCTCGTGCTGTGTTAAAAACATTTTAAGGGTAGCCATAACCCCTATTGCGCACGTGGAATATAAAAAGAGCTTGACAATAACAGATGGTAGATTCACACCACTGGAAAACTGCTTTGACAAAATTAATTAGTCATTCATTTTAGTTAATAATTTTATGCTGGGGCTGACGCGAATCTCAAATCTGCTATCTGCTTTTCTTTACCAATTATTTTTCATAAAATACGATTATGATTTGAAAATAGTAGACAATATTGGATGTCTGCTAGAAAAATAATAATAAGCCTAATTCTATCGTTTGGTTTGTTATAATTAAATAAATAATATCAAACAATATTTTCACGTTATCTGACAAACAATAATTTTTTCGACATATTCTTCGAAATTATTCATCAGAAACGATTGGTTATTGTGAATGCGTTGGAAATTCCAATACAAATTGTTTTCGTTAACTTATTTGTCATTTTCCACTATCAGTTCTGACGAGCTCTTAAACTCAATCAAATTGAATTTGAACAATGGACCGTTGTGACAAACTCTTCTTAGAAATAAAACGCTTTAACTGACACCGGTTTTGTAAGAACATATGCTGAGTTCCAAAATGTAAAACAAACGGTTTTGCTGCGGTAGCAATCTCCATCAGCTACGCAAACTTGATGCTTTGTAAACATTTTACTTTGTATAAGTTTTGAAATTTGCAACGCAGTTTATTTTGAGAGCAGAAATTAAGCAAAATGAATGTATCAAATATTCAAGTATTCGATGTACAAGAAAACACATGCAACCGTAATCCGCAAATTTATCGAAGAAAGACAAATTTTTCAAAACTCGAACTAACCGACATGCAGCATTATTTGTTTCACTTTTAATATACCACTTCTTTTCACAAAAATATAGGTACCACAATTTTATCAAAACTAATGCTGAATTCTTTTCAACCTTTTGACACCCAAAAAACCGATTATTTTCTAAACATATCGATTTTTTTAGAATAAATAATCAATTTTTCTAAACAAAATCAAACAGTGCCTTTTTAGCAAAATCTACACACACTATGAACATTTGACATTTCTCATTCTTTTGATTAATTTTTTGCTTTGTCGTGTCGCAGAAACAAATATTCTTAAGTGAATAATTTATAAATTCAAAAAATAATTGCACATAAATACAAAAAATTGTGTTGATTGGATTACAGAAATATAATATAAGTGCTTAAAACGAATGCAATTCGGAATATTTATTAATTTCTGGGCGCAATAATTTGTGTGTAAAAAATTATGTCAAATGTTACCCACATAATCACATAAAATAATCGATTTTAATTAACAAAATTCTTTTCATCAAAAAAAAATATTCAATTTTAAATGGTTGAAAGGAATTCCACATAAGGAATTCTTAAAGCTGGCTTTAGACTTTCGTTCTTCATTCGGTGTACATTTTTCGGTGTTCGTTCTTCTCTTATCAACGAACATTTACATTCATTCGGTTTTTTATTCAGTTCGTTCTTAACAACAAAATGAATAGAAAAACATTTTTGGCAGGGCGGCACTTAGTGGACAAAAAAGAAAAGAAAAAGAGATCATGTTGGCAAGTTCAGATAGAGTTTGGCAAAAAAAAACAACATCTGATCTAAGGAATTTACATGTAAAATACAAACACAACTGAAGTCCATAACGAACTTAGCTAAGTCCAGATAATTATCGGTTCTTAACTTAAGTTAAGATGGAAAAAGTACTGCCAGCTCAAATTACTATTTTGTTATCGATAGTTTGTATGAAAACGTCAAAGTATCTGAGCCAACGAATGAAAATATTTTTTATAAACAAAAAAAAAAATGGACGACCGTTGTTTTGAAAATTAATGTTTTCTGATTTGTGATTTAAAATTGTGTTTTTTCACATTTTTTTGTTTTATTAATGATCGGAATAATTTTGTATACAAGATTTCTTTTTATTTGCATGTATTTTGTTTTTATTTTGCATACTTTTCCAAAAGCTGAAAGGTAGTGATGGGGATATCAGAATTTTGTGATAGTGATGGGCATTTTTCGACAATTTTATCTGAACCTGCAAAAAAACACGGCTAATATATTATTCTAATTAGAAAGTTAAATTCAATTTACAAAATTTTGTATTTCTATGCCTAGGCTTCTTGTGCCATTCAGTGATTAAAAAAAACTTCGAAAATATCCCTACAAGTTGCACGACACTGGAAAACAAAGTTCATTTAAACAGTTTTCGTATTTAAACACACGTTGTTCGGGTAACAACGAACACTGGAATTTCTCACCTGATTTGAATTTGCACGTTCTTCATTCGTTCTTAATCCGTTGTTCGGTTTTATCATTTGCATTTTTGTTGTTCCGAGTACGAAAAACAACGAAAAACGTACACCGATGATAACACCGAAAGTCTAAAGCCAGCTTAACAATAAAAAAAATGTTTGCGTACTGCTCAGGCGATTTTTTCTATCAAAACGCAGTTTGTTCAGTCTATGCGCATCGAATGTGTTTAGGAATTTGCTACTTTGTTAACATTTTCACGTTTGAATTTTGGAACTTATGACTTATGCGCATCTGATGCATTTTAGAACTCAGCTATTAAAAGTAGTAGGTGTTGTTATTTTCGATTCAAAGAAGAATATTTTGAGAATAAAAATCTGAGTGAAAATTAAAAAAACAAAAAAAACACTAAGTGCTACATAGAAAAAATCGACCAATTATTTTTTTTAAATCCATGAAGATATTTTAAATCGTATAGGAACCGTTTTCGATAATATATCACGCATGAGAATTAACGTTATTTTTGGTAAAAAAAAAGTATTCAAAAACTTGTCTGAGGAATTTCAAAATCGTACACATTCCAGGCAGCCGGTGACGGTTACAAGAATAAAAGTATCCCCAAATTCACAAATGTAAAAATACTGTATAAACACTGTATAATTTTTTGAAAAATGGTACCATTTCTGTATATTTTTCAAAAAAGTTGATGTTATTGGTAAAAGTAAACAACAATAATTATAAAAAAGCAGAAAAATATTTGTCTTCAGAAATGATAAGTAAACTTTGCAGTGTTACCGAACTTTTACATATATGAATTCGACCTATATTCTTCTATAGGGGGCCAATTCTCGTTCCGTGAAGCTGTGAAGTTATAAATTTTCCAAAATCACACGTTTATAATACGATCCTGGATGACCGTGTAAAAGTGATATTAAATGTCTAAACTTGACCAAAAATTACGAAGTTTTGACATTTTATTTCACTTTTTCTCACTAATCCAGAATCGAAAAATTAACGTTTGAAGTTTTGGAAAAATTTATCACTTCACAGCTTCAGAGATCGAAAATTGACCCCAGGTCGGCACGTGCTTCAGAACCTCAGTTGATGACTAAAAGATTAAAATTAGTTAACTTTAGGAAATTACAAACAAACAACAATAAAAACATAATTTTGAGACACCCTTTACGACATAATTACACATACATAAATAATAATACGCCACAATCAAGACGGACCGGCATAAAATTATAACTACCTACATATATGTATGTACATCGTACATAAATGTACATACACACATACATATATGTAGTTAGGTATGTAGTGTAGAAGAGAAATTAACTTTTCTGCAAACTTTTTTTTTGTAGGTATAGAAGTAAGCAATTGATCGAGTGCGATGCTATTCTATTCGGCTCCATTGTGTAGAATGCATACCTATGTATATATTAGGTATGTATCTATAGCAAGAGGTGAGCAACAACAACAACAACCAAACCAATCATCGAGAGAAATTTTTCAAAAATAGATTTCACCTACTCTCCGCGATTATTTTTTTCGATGCGCATATAATAAATTAAATTTATAAAAAAATACAAACACTCCTTAAAGTCAATCACATCTTAATAAAAACAAAATAATATCAATTTTCATTGTACATACATCAATATCTAAAGATCCATGAATTTGCATCTATTTCTAGATTTTATAGGTACATATACAAAATAATGTAATTAACGATAATTTTTTTTTTCTTTTTTTTTTTCTATAAAAATTGTATGCCCTTAATTAGTTTGTTACGATGAATCAACTTCATAAAAAACTGCACTTGAGTTTTTCTTTTAAATTTTGTTTTTGTACGAACAACCTCCATCTGAAATATTGCTTATCAGCGCAATTTAATCGAAACAGCACTTGTAGCAGTGGACAAATTTAAGTTTTTGTTGTTGTTTAATTTCTTGTTGGTGCTTCCATTTGCTTGAACAGTGGTGTATTATCTGCTTAAAGGCCCTTTTTCAACGCCATAAGACAAGTTTTAATGTTTTGCAGATTATTTTTCCTATACAAATTTTGACAGTTCATTTCTACCGATATAAAAGTCTATGGTTTATAAGCTTTCTATGGGTTTTCCGAGTTTTGCATGAATACCCCTATTGTAACAACGAAATACAATTTAATAATAGTGTAACACTTTTGTTACATTTGTAATATTGGTTACGCTGTTTGTTACCCTTTTAGAGCTTTTTTTTGTCTGTTGTGTTTTTTCTTTAGCTCCGTTTGCCACTGACGTTTGTGGGATAAGCCGAATAGAGCTTTTTATCAAATTGCGATATGTATCGCTATCTCGTTTATTCGCAAGCGTACTATTTTTCTCTTTTTCCAACCATGAAGTGCGAGTGAGATAAAGTTCAGAGAAGTAAAAAATAGTCGGGGTCTTTTTGGGGATATGTCATCTCCTATGAATCTGACAGTACACCCAAAATGATATCTGTCACTTTTGAGTTTGATAGATTCGTGAAGAGCATTACATTACATAATCAATATAGGTTAGGTATTCTTCTATGACAGAATTCACATTGGACTGACTCCTCTGACTATTTTTGACTTTTCTGAAATTTATCTCACTCCTACTTCATGGGTAGAAAGAGAAAAAAGTAGTAAATTAAAAAAATTTTTAATTTGAATTTGAATTTTGAATTGAATTTTGAAAATTGAATTTTTTTTTTACGTTTTCTTTTGTAAATTTGGAGGAGTCAGTCCAATGTGAACACCGTCTATCGTTTGTTCGAAAACGTCAAAGTCTTCACTTTGTTGTGACTGACATTTGTTTATCTATTTGCGGAACAAAATTCTGACACTGTGTTAGACAAATGGTATGATTATTGTTTTTGAAATTGATCTTGAAAATGTAAACTGAGCCCAAACTTCTTTGTTTGATAGAGCCTTACGATGTTTTGTTGTTCTATTCCGGCACCGTTTTAAGTTTTATCAGATTTATATACTTTTATACAAGTACATACCTAGCCAGTACTCACTCCCTCTACCTTATGTGCTTATTGCTAAGGTGTATGTGTGTGTTTACATAATGCACTTCCACTTGATTGTATCTCGGAGATGATAGGTTGCCATAATATCGTCGAAAAACAATCGTGTCAAGGGTATTTAATAATTTTAATCATTTTATAAAACTGACCAGTTAAATGCATTTGAATAACAACAAGAAAAAATAAAGACTATCTCTAATCGATTACCATTGTAATCAGTTATTTATTATAAATTGTAAAAAAAAAAATGACAAAAAAAAAATATTTCAACACCCCTCTCATAGGAACACAGTGCATTACCATCTATGGTCTCACACATAGCTTAGCTATAGGTACAACAAATATAATACCTACTCTCCCCATCTTGTGTGTCTATTACATCATGTCATTGTTTATTTGAAATCAATTTCTTGTTGTTATTGTTGGATTCGTTTTGCAGACTGTACCTCTAGACCAGGCCAAGCAGAAAGAGTGCGTGTATTTTGTTTTGTATATATTTATAGAGTAAAATCACCAGAATTCTCGACTTTTTCGTTATCTTTTTGAGGGTAATAAAAAAAGGCAATTATTCTGTGACTCTGTGTACAAGTAGTATAATGGTTTTGTTTTATTTTCGAGAGGTTTATTTTATATAGCTATGTAGGTATATAGTTAAAATAATGATAATTTATGAAGAATTTATTGGTTATCTAAGAGGGCACAATTAAATATGAAAAAATACCTACGTGCTTTTTTAATAATGGTTTCTATGAATATGCAATTTTTTTATCTACGAGTATTAGGTATCTATACCATGTTCATATACATATACGAACAATGTAGGTACATAGAAATATAAGATTGGAAAACCATACAATGATTTCAAAATCCTATTTCGAGAAGGATAATTCAAAAGAGAAACCAAGTTCGACTACAAAAAAGGTCAATCGGTTCCATAATCGTTTTGTTTTGTACACCTACGCTACGCGTATTGAAGAAATTCTCACTTTTATAAATGAAGAAATTTATAGAAATACAGCTGATGCTGTCAACACAGCTGTATATTTGACAGCTGTCAAATATATAAGAGTTGGTGATTTTTAAAGAAGCTCCGTAAAAAAGTGAAAAAAAGAAAAATTAACGTTCATTTAAACTCAATAACCTTACCAAATTAAAAAGAAAGACATTTTTACTTTATACAAGTGAGTCTCTATTCAATAAGTCTTTTTTTTCATAAACTTTTAAGTTTCTTCGCACATAACCTGAGTGTTTCGCAAAGTATGCGAAATATCTCCCAAAATATTAAACAGCCATAAAAAAGCGCAGATTTCTGATAAAATGAGTGAATCAGATTTTGCCAGGATTTCTGAATTATTGGACATTAAATTGAAAGATGTGGCATCTAAAAGTGATATTGAAGCAATGGTAATTGCAAACAAACAAATGATAGAGCAAAATAAACTGCTCTCAAAAAAAGTGAATGCTCTTGAAGAAAAATGCGAGCTTTTAGAATGCTGAATGCATGAAATCCAGAAAAAAAAACACGGAAAATAATCTGATAATGATAGTCGAGGTCCAGATTGGAATAGATGAGAAGGAACTTGTGAAATCCGTGTGTTCAACCACCACCATGCACAGATAACCTGCAAATCCATGAACTAAGAACACAAACATTAAAAATTTCGTTGTCAAACTTGTCTGACGTTTCTCACGTTCTGTTCTGATCTGACTTTTTCCTCTTCGAACAACCCTTTTGTGTTGTAAAATTTTGGATGAGAATTAAACACGTTCACAATTATTTCTTAGTTTAAAAATTCAGCTCTGTTCTTTCCACCAGCCACTTAACCTAGATTTAGAAAGATACATCATAAATCGCCTTTAAATTTCGAAAATTTACACAAAAACTCTTAATACATAACCTCAAATGAAGATTTAAAATAAATCTCATACAAATCTCCTTAAAAACATACTTTTTCAAGGAGAAAACTTATAGAACCGGTTCATTTAACGCCATTTTCTTTCGTTGGTAGATGGAAATGTGAAAAAACTATCAATCCCACTTCGACTTCATATCAAAAAAATGAGTCTGGAGTCGACCCACACTAGTAACTTCCCATTGGTGCACTTGAAAACCATACATATTTACCTAAGTGGTGGCTGGTAGAGTATACATATATTACATAATTATATATTATATAGTGTAATAACTTTGGGTTTTTGAATAATCAGTATATTGAGACTAGTATATACCGATGGCGGCGCTAGTGTCCATGGCCGCTACCACGGACATTGACCATAGATAAATCATAATAAATATGACAATCCTCGGTTTAACCGTGCTAGCGGCCATTTTGTGTAGTTCACGAAATGTACACCAGGGTCGCATGCTAATTTGCTGGTGCTAATAGGTATGTATAGATATAGAGATACAGGGCAATATGTGACATTACCTATATTTTGTACTTTAGCTATTTATAATAGTAATTTTATATATTTTTTTGTAAATAGGTAACAAAATTCTAAGAATCTTACTTATAAAACTTTTTTTCCTAACTCTTCTCGTTATGGAGGTATTAATTATTTAAGTCAATTATTTCAAAACAGATTATTGGATAAAAAGATACCAAAAATCGGGGGTGTACTTTAAAAAAAAAAAAACAAAACATGGTTTCAAAGAATATAAAAAGGCATATTAAGTGTCAAAATTTCGATTTTGTAGCGATTTTGAGTGTAAGAATTTTTCGAATTAAAACATTTTTGAAAAGTTGTTTCTTGCAACATTTTGATTTTTAGCTTTTTTAAGGGTGGTTTTAAAAATCTCAAAATTACACAACATTTAGGTAGTATAGGTATATTTTTGGTAGAATTTCGAAACAGATCATTGTTTGTTTTTCAAAATATTTGAGTTGAAAAAAAAATTGTTAAGAATTTTTAAACAAAAATTATTATTCAACTTTTTTTCTCAGTTTAAAAAAAGTGTCTGTTGAATTTTTTTTTTAATATTTACCAATTTGGTATTGTGTATTTATGTGAAAATTAAAATTAGTCTGAAGTGAATATCTTATTCCGTTCTCGAGATATTCCAGATAAATGACATTTTACAGCTCCTTTTTAAATTGATGTAGTAAAAAAACGATTTTTTGAATTTCAGCACGTTATGACAATATTATCTGTAAAATAAAATTTATCCGAGGTCGATATCTTTATTCATTCTCGAGATATGGTGGACGAAAAAAGTAGTCCGAACGTACGTACATACACACATACAGACATCTTGCTAAAAACGACGAATTCTGATTCTAGAGACCTCAAAACGTGAAGATGTGTCAAAATTTTCAATTCGACAAATCGCACCAATTACAATAACTTCCAATGGGAAGTTAAAAATGGAACACCATTTGATTGTTTTTTCCTAATCCTCTGTTAAGCTGAGATAAACCTTTGGTGGAAACATAATAATTATATGTTTGTTTGTTTCTTAGACAATGAGTTTTGTTTTCGACGAGGCGCTAAAGAGTCCAAGATAGATTCTAGCAAGGGGCTATCAAGGGTTAGTTTGGCCAAAACAAGGCCCTTGGCGATTATGAACCCTAGTCAGGAAATAAAAATTGGCTTATCTGATATTTGATCCCGCGATCTTCTGGTTGTCAGTCCAATACGCTGCCCATTGGAATAACAATATATATACAGATACAGACAGATGCCTTGCAAAAAGAAGTGGCAAAGTACTACTACTACTCAAGAGTAAATTAAATTCGTATTTTATGTCGATTTCGATTCTACAAAAAAAAATCGATTTTCTTGATCTTTTTCAGATTTAAAAAAATTATCTAATCAATGTAAAATGGAACGCACACAATTATAAACATGAATCAAATCACTTTTTGAGTTCTTTTTACCACAATTTATCTGAAGTCTGACCACCAAATCTGAAATTGTTGAATTGTAATCGACATTAGTACTAAAATATACTCATGTGGAAGCAGATACAATTAACAGGCAAAGACACATTTGAGTTTTCTTCAATGGTTAGCCACGTTCTATCTCAAGTTCGTGCGATCGAGTCGTGCATTTTATTTATCTTACAATAAATTAGTGCGTTTAATAGTTAATTTATTGCTCTATTTGTTTTATCTAACAATAAGACACAACATGCATTTCAAGAATTGTAACTTCTGGTTTTATTATTCTTAAACTCTGGTTGTTATTAAAAAGAAAAAAAAAACATTTTCTAAAACTATACTTTTCATGAAGTTTTATCATGCGTCTTTATTAAACTGGACAAAAAAGTAGTACTTAACTCTTCTCGAAAGTGTATTTTACCACTCAAATGGCTAGCGTGTCAAACTATTAGTTTCACATGCAAATGACATTGATAAAAGAAGCTTGTTAATAATAAATTATGGCGCGTATGTAATATGTATGCATATTAGAGCCACCTATCACAAGTGTATACGTGTAATTTAATTATTCGTGTATGAAGTGTGTATTTTTAGAAATAGGTACACGTTTAATATTTGCTATAAATTTTATAGGTATAATTTCTTATAATTGTATATAAATTTATATAATTTCTTATAATTGTTTCAAAATTCAATACAATTAGACGACAAAATATCATCATAGTGAACGTATTGATGTTGTCAATGGTCGACTTAAGATAAAATGCATGACAATGCAGTCAATTATTGAAATGAAGCGCCGTTTTTATAAGTAAACGTGTACCTATTCCTATTTGCGCATGTATTTAAAACATACTACACTGTACAAGTAACACAAATTACACGTGAAATTAAATACACTTCTGATATGTATGATTGCTAGAGATTCTTTAGTAGCGATGAAAATCGTATTTTATCGAAAAACTAACGAAGCTAGAGTCGTTTAGTATTAAAACAAAAAAAAAAAAAACATAAATATCGGCATTACAAGCATTTTGGAAAGCATTAAACACGTTTTAAATTGGAAAATACTTTAAGGCCCATAAAAAAGAGTCATATTTGTTTCGCAGAGCATATAGAAAATAACAACAATAATAAAAAGAAAGACTAAAAAGAAACCTTCGCCCAGGCGATAAAAAAAGTTAACGAGAAAAAGTGCTGCCAGATGAACCGAGATATGTAAATTTATTTGTTGCTTTACACACCGTTGCCGGTGGCCTAGATAATATTACAAACTGCAAAAATAATTTGAATTGTTATAAATGGTAGATGTGAACTTTGCAGGTTTATATTTAGTATACATTTATTGTTTGTTCATTACTAGGAAGTAAGTGGTTAATCATCGAAAAAAATGTGTTAAATTTGATAAAAAATATTAAAATGTTTAATGAGAAACAAGTGACTAAGATAATAATTAAGTAAGGTATACTTTTCTGAACAAAACCAAAATAAGTTCTTGAAGTTAAAAAAAAACTATAAATAATAATAATTATGATAATGACCTTTATATTCAGGTTTAATTATAAATAAAATCGGAAGACTTTTAATTTTTGCTTAATTAGGTAAGTTAAGTAAATGTGTTCTGGCGGGAAAATAACAGAGTATTCTGAATTGAAGGCTTTTTATTGAAATGGTAAGAAATTTTTGATGTAGGTAGTTTGGTTATTTTTACTACAATAAATAAAAAATAAAAATCGAGACTTTTGTTTAGTAATAAAAAAAATATTTAGAAACTGTTTCAGTAAGAACGATTTACACTTTTGTATTTGTTTTGGGTAACAGTACAAATGATTTGCTTAAAGTTTAAATATATTTGCTCTTTGGTTAAATAGAATTGCGTTTCGGTTAAATCTACTTGTGTTTGGGTTAAACATAATTGCGTTTAGGTTTAATCGATTTGAGTTTAGGTTAAACCTATTTGCTAATAGTTTAATTAAATGTGCGAATGCTATATTTACGCTCATCCACGACTCACTGATTCGTTGACTGGGAACTCTGCTATGCCATAACATAACATGAATAAAACTGCCCAGCTGGAAAAATGCCAAGTTTCTGTCTAGTTTGGGCAAGGCCCTACAAAGTTTTCAGTAGGCAAAATCTAGACGAGGAAAACTTACCAGATACTTGGAAAGTCCTTGCTGGATTTCAGTACCAAAAATTTAAACGAGGCAAACTTTTCAAACACTCCCTGGTAAAAACTTGTTTTGGTACCCAATCAGGAATGTCTCTTGTACACCAAAAATACAAATTTTATAAGCAACATCCAATTGAGTATCATACGGCACTTTTTTCTCTGTTTCCTTTGTGTTCTTTTCCATATCACACTTTTGACTATTGTTGTAAGACATCTGTAAAAACCTGTTCTAAGTCGTTCAACCTTAAAAGCAAGTACATACAAAACTGTTCTGTTCTGCATGTATTTGTTATGCAATATGGTTTGAAATATTTTGGAAATTATTCACTTTCGACATTGAATTTTTGTATATTGAGTTAGCCCAGTGGGTAGCGCATTTGAAAGACAAGCAGAAGATCCCTGGATCAAGTACCACATAAGCCAACTTTTATTTTTTGTTTTGCCTGTCGAGGCAAAAGGGTTGAAAATCACCAACGCCCTTGTTTAAGCCTTTGCTAACCCTTGCTAGCCCCTTACCAGAATCTAGGTAAAACTCTCTAGAGTCTTGTCGAAAACTTGATTGATTTTCTGCGCGGGTAATAGACTCGTACTATTATTCACCCCTATTACGGTTGTCAATCATAGCTTGATAGTTGATAAATACAGAAATTCGATATTAATCAAGCCAACCGCTAAAAGTTTTGGTCATTTGAGAATGAGGCAGGCCGTCGTTAGTTACAATAAAATTGTCAAAAATCGAAGAATTGTTGATTAGATTTTGAATAAATTGCCTTAGCCTAGTACTCAGTTCGAGTGAAAATGAAATTTCCATATAAAAGAGACACTTATTTCACAGCGATGAAATTCATAACGAGAGCTGAGTACCCAAAATTGAGAGCGAAATATAAACCGGTTCAAAATTAATTTCATTTCATAATTTTCATTTCCTAAAGCCTAGTACTCACTTCTTTGTGAAATGAAAAATAAATGCGGTTCAAATTCACGTGAACATTCATTATGAAACCATAATTTATTCTCCACGTAAATTTTTAGTCCGCAGTTTTGATACTCACTTTGAATGAAAAAAATATTGATTTTTATGACTGTCAAATTGAAAGAATTTTTGATAAAAAAAAACGAAAACTTTATTAATTCCAAAGTTTGTTGATTTTGGCCTGTCGGTATAGCACTAGCGATTCAAAAATAAGTTGTTGTCAGATCCAAAATAATTCCTTTTTAGTCATTTATTTTAAATTTTATTATCACCAAAATAAATTAATAGACAAATGTCACACTTTTCCACAATTTAATTTGTTTTTCCTAGTGGTCGTACATTGGGAAATGAAAATTACGAAATGAAATTGATTTTGAACCGGTTCGCATTTCATTTTCAAATTTGGCTACTCACCTCTCGTTTCGAATTCCATCGCAGTGAAATCAGTGTCACTTTTATATATAGAAATTTCATTTACACTCGAGCTGAGTACTAGACTTAACGTACAACCACTAGGAAAAATAATAGAAGTGAGGAAAAGTGTGACATTTGTCAATAAATAAAAATAAAAATTGTAATAATTGAATAAAAATGCCTAAAGAATTATTTTGGATCTTATGATCGTTTGTTTTTGAATATTAAGTGTTAGCGACAAGCTAAAAAGCAACTATGGAATTAAAATAATCTTCTCAAGCATTTCAAGATTCTGTTAAACTGTCAGACGAATCAAATTATTTTTTTCATTCAAAGTGAGTACTAAAAATTTTCATACTGAGTACTGAAATTTCACGTAGATAATTAATCTACTAGGCTTATCCACGTAAATTTCAAACCGCTTTTATTTTTCATTTCACTCAGAGGTACTAGGCTTAAAATGCAAAATGTCATTTAAATTAAATATTTTTTTAGCGTTTCAACATAAATATTTCATGTGCAGTACGCATCAACATCATAAGAAATCATAAACAAATTAAAACGTTCATAGGGGTGAATTTACAACGAACTTTTATAATAAAAAAACACAGAATGGTCAGTTATGGCAAATAAAATTTCCCTGGAAATACTCCCCGTGGTGTTCGAAACTTTCCATCGAAATTTATTACAACTTGTACATTATTTTTTTCAAGGGAATTTCGTTGTCATTTATTGGATTTTTATTTGGGTGAAAACTTTTCCACAGGTTCACCGTAAAATATTATTTTTTTTGTTCATGAAACGGGTTTGTGATTTTGCTCTATCAGCTCAGATTGTTGACATACATACATACTTGACTTGCTATTCAATATTTTGGATATGAAACATGACAGCTCACTACAATCTTTATGGCGTGTTCAGAAAACGAAACATATAGGTATGAGCTTTTTTATGCATTTCGGACTACTGAAATCGAAATTCGCATACAAAAAAATTTGATGGAAATATTTTCGATTTGGAATTTTTTGTTAGGAAATTTTTTGCTAATTAAGATGTTTTTTTCGATTAAAAGTACTTTATGGGTGGCCCGCAGGCGCCTATGTTGTCAGTCGATCTGCAATCAAAGTTTTTTGTACTAAACAGTACCTTGGGTGGCCCGTTTCGCGGGTTTAGGGATTTTAACTCCCTTTTCGGGTCCTCTGTCCCGCTCACGCGACTTCGTCGCTCCGCTTAGGGTATGCTCAGTCGTCTGACAGGCGCCTATGTTGTCAGTCGGTATGTTAGCAAAGTTGTTCAAAAAATTGTTAAAATTTAATTTTTGAAATTTTAGTTTAGTAATCCCTAAAAAGTCCCAAAAAAATTCCGAACAAAAACCACATATCACAACATTAACCATAGCAGAGAAGCATGTACCCTCATTTGTGTATGTTAAAGAACTGTCAAATCAAACAAACGCAGTAAATTACATTCATTTTGTATGAAAAATGAAAACTTTATAAATTAATTAAAAATATAAATAAAAGTTTCCTCACTTTAAAATTATGATATTTATTATTTTTAGTCATAAATAAATCGAATAAAATTATCCGCGTGTGAAAATTCGTGCGCCCTTAAAGGAAAGTTCAGCCTTAAATTTCTTTGAATTGCTTAAAATTAATATTTGTAATTATTCTGCTATGAATTTCCAGTTATGACGTATTGAACAGTCACTGCGTATCTACACTCTTGTAGTTTTCACTCGCATGGAGAGAATAATGAACAAATTGGAACAAAGTGTACCTCACATATTGGATATGAAACATGACTGCTCACAACAATCTTTGTGACTTGTTCTTCTTGACTGTCCCCTTAGTTTCCCCCTCACTGATTTCACCTACAAATTGCCGTCACTACGCAGTGAACAGTCATAATCTAAACACGGTCCAGGAGTTTGAACTTTTATAAAATTCGAATATGAAACTTCGAAACCCAAATCTCCAAGCAAACAGACCTAAATTCAGATTTTGATATGTCAATTACCAAAACTATATTTTATAAAAGATTTTAAAACTAAGAGAAAAATGTATTACATATTAATAATTGATTATGAAAGTTTTTCAACGCTTGAAAGTTATACCAACTCATTACTTCATAAACCATTACAATAAATTATAGTAAAAGGATTTGAAATAGAAATTTCATTAAATAAATCACTTTTATAAATACATGCATCCATAGATACACACATATTTAGCTACATACATACATACATACATTGTATACAATTTCAATCCAAAAATCCTTTTGATATGATGTAACTCCTGTCCTGTCCTGTGTAAATAACAAAATCAATTTCACCAAACGAAACTATTATACGGAAATTCCATTAACGATTTAAGAGGGGAGGCATGTATAGTAGTGTAGTTGTAGTACTCCTGCTTCTATATTTCTTCAAATCAAAGCACGAAAACATATTCAATTCTCATTTTTTTTCTCTTTTCTTTCCTTTTCATTCATTTTTGTTTTTCTTTTTTTTTTCTATGAAATTTAATAACATGAACTCTTATATCAGTTTTTCGTTCAACTTGTGTGTGTATCGATTTTTGTTAAAGGAAGTTCATGTTTGGCGAGAAATCGATAGAAGAGAAGAACGCACATGCGGAGCAAAAGGATGTTCTTCTAAGAAGAGTTTTGCAAAGTTGTTGTTTTTTTTTTTTTTTGTATAAAGGTTTTTTTTTAAATCTCTTGTTTTATATTACTTTTTCTTTTGTCTTGGCCACGGGTGCACATAGTTTTGATATTTGAAACTCTTTATACATATGCAGCCAGGAAAAGTTTTTGATCTAGGCCAAGAGACACACTTTCTTAGATACCTAGGTATAAAGTTTAATTTGTTCTTGTTGCAAGGATTTTATTTAAGACAATTCAATTCAAATGGATTGTTTTTAATTATTTTGTTTCGTGAAAGACTCAAAATTCTTTTGCGTCATAAATGTGAACACAATACAATTGCTCTGTATGACAAAATAATTGAATAATAGTGGAATTTATTTGGCTTGGGAACATAACAACTTTAGGTAAAACTTTAATAGTAGGAACGGAATTTGTATATGGTCGTAAGAAATTAAGCGAAGGAAATGATTCGGATTTAAGATCCGTCCAGTGTTCAATAAATTTAGCTCATGACAGTAAAGAGCAATCCCGACCGCATTTTACGGGGGAAAAATTGACTACATGTTGGTGTAATCGGAAAAACAAAATAGCTACACATTCTTTATTCACAATGGGTGTTTGTAGGAAGTAGGTACAAGTTTTTTAAACTAAAATGGGGTGTCTCTAATTTTTTCTCTGTTAACTGTTTTGACAGGTATGATATGGTGTATTCCTCTTTACTGCAGTAAAATAACGAACTTAAACGAAACTATCATTACCGAAAATACATAAAAGAACGAATAAATAATAGGTGTTTTAGGTGCACTGCGACCTTAATATCTTTTGTGGTCATACCTTGAGCTCCTCTTTTTCTTTTTAATTCCTTTTGTGTTTGGCCATTTGCGCCTACTATATGTATACCAGTTATAAAAGTTGTGTAATTCTGTTATAAAATCTGTTAAGTTCAAAAGCAGAAATGTTTATCGCCGCGAACTAAGAAGTTTAGAAAGACTGGTAGAGAGTATCAATGTTGGGGCAGTAAAATAGCAGTTATATTTTTCTGTATTAATTTATATCTCACAAATTGTTTTTTTTTTCGAATGAATGACCAGAAGCAATCTGGATTGGGGTGGCAAAACAGCTCGTGAAGAACCAGGGCGAATGACAATTCTCAACCGTTGATGTGTGTGCGTGTCGACAGGAATGGAGGGGAACTACAATTTAATGTCGAATGCGGACGTCTAGCCGAGAAGCACTTAATTATGACAAGTGATACTCTTGGAGTTTATAAAGACAAAACCCTACATTGTATGGGCATGATCAAGTGATCTCGATGGCGCAATGCGTAGTGAATAGGCCTCAGAGGTAGCTGGTCTAGGTTCAAATCCAGTTGACGGCACAAATTTATAAATTCAAATTGAACATAAAGACAATAATTCCAGCCAAATGCAATGGTGTTATCCCACTAAAGTGATTTTTGAACATTCAAACATTCATAAAAACTTTTGAAGTTTTTAGTTGGACGAGGCTGAGAATTGAACCGAGACCGGGACCTCCAGCGTGACAGTCCAACGCACTAACCATTACGCTACGGGCTACTACTGTTGTAATCCCTTGTTTAAAAAATAGCTGATATTAGCTAACGCAACAACTACAAAAAGGAATCTAATTTTTTTTTTGGATTCGGATAGCATATCGGGTTGATTCTCGAACGTGGAATATATTGATACATTTAAAGGTAAGTTCGATTTGTATATCTATTGGTCTATTGGTTTAGTGGCCAGTAAAAACGTAGTAAATAAACCAATGAATTGATCACGAAGCTGGAGTTGGCCTGAAAATGCGGCACGTGCTCTATGGACCAGCAGCGACGATTAAAAATAAGTGAATCTGCGACAGTATAAAAAAGTGCCTCATTAAAGAACGGAACAGTATTTCAATAAAAACACTTTATATAGAGCCAAACGTGCATACCTTAAATCGATTTTTGTATAATATCTACTTCTAACAATGACAATAAGATAAACAGAACACTAAAGTTTGGTAGACAAAAAAAAAAAAAAAAACACTTGTGTAAGTTTGTACTAAATTATTTCCTAATTCTATATTTTGAAAAGCAATATAGCCTTCAGTTTAATAAACCAAGTTTATTAGTGTGTTTATTTTATACATATAGGTTAGCTACATATTATTTACTCAGCCTATTTAAGTTATGGTATTAATGTCAGTAACAAAAAAAAAGAAAGAATAAAACACAAATTAAACATTTTAAAAATACAACCAAGTCAAGTCCATGAAACAGTCTGGTGTCTACGACAAAGACAGAAAGAGAGAAGTTGAGTCAATTTTCTTGCTGAACCCTAATTTTGGTTATAAAAATGTTACTCACTTATAAAATTGCAAGTAGCGCAAGTTCTCTGTGGCATTTTGTTATCGTTGAAAAAAAAAAAAAAAACGATATTATCTTTACAACTTTGTTTTTATAGCTATACGACTTTTATTTTATGGTTATTTGGTGATGTGTGGTAAGAAAATTGAGGGACTTTAGTTTTATAAATGAAAAACAGATATATGTAGGTACCTAAATTAATTTCAGGTTTAAATGAAAAAGTGTAAAATTATTTTTGCATAGTTGTGTAGGAACATAGGTACATATTATGTGTGGGTATATTATTTGCATCACTCACACCATAATCTTTTTTGTAATTAACAAAATCAATGACATAAAAGGAAATAACAAAGTGTAACAACAATAACTACTGCACGAAACTTGTGCGCGGTACCGAAACTAATCGGCCATTTCCAATGCAGATGCTCTCTCGCTCTCGAAAATCCAAAATTTAAGCCACAAAACCAGGAACCAGTACCACCATCCACATCCACCCAGCACCAGCAGCATCAGCCGCCCCAGCGTAGCCCAGCCACCATCGTCGTAGTCATCTTCTCATCTCATCACAATAATACTCTTGAGTACTAGCATCACATCACATACATACATAAACGCAGTAGAAACATACAAAACAAACGGCCGCCAATATATTAACAAAAGGGTTGGGGAGGGTGATGGGGGTTAAGTGTAAGGGGTATGGATGGGGGTTGATGTGGCTGTTGATGCTGGTGTGTAGTTGTTCTCGATGACGGTGGCTGAGTTCGGTGAATTGGAGTGGGTTTCAAAAAGGAGACACACAAACCACCACTCTGCTGCACCCCCACTTTAAAATTCAAGAAAACATGTCCGTTATAGTTTGGTTTTACATTATAGGCCCTCCTAAGTCACATTTTTTTTTTTCAAAAACAGTACTGTGAAGTTTTAAATTCCAAAAGAATAAGAATTCTTTTCTTATTAGTAACAAGGTCCCTGTAATAATTGCATATATTTTTCAGTTTATATTTTAGAGCAATTAAGCCCAAAATTTAAAGTATAGGGTTCTCCAATAAGAGGTGTTATTTTGATAAATGATCGTATGTTTATTTTCATGTAAGATGAAAGTATGCCATTATTAATGGAAAACAATATCAGCCAAATCGCCGCCACGGCTACGCTTACACAACAAAGCTATTCAAAATAACACCTCTTATTGGAAAACCCTTTATTTGACAGCAATCTGGAGAAATTTAGCTGATTTCTCTAAAATATAAACTGACATTCGGTGGAAGAAGTCTTTCAAAACCGTAAATGAAAAAAAAAAAATTGTAACTGATATAAATTTTTTTTTAAAGCAGTGCTGAATAAACTGTCAGAACTAACTACTCTGAATGCATTTATATAGGAATATGTATTAAATTTTCATACCAATGGTCACGTTCATCTTGCACTAAAATATGATATCCACAAAGCAATACCAATATTTGTCGTCCTGAATTACGAATTGAGTTGAATTTAATAAAGTTATTGCTATAAGCAAATTTACTTTTGATTAATTTATTTTGACCAAACAACAGACAAACATGCCGAAACAAATGCAAAATATTAAATCAAAATTAATTTTGGAATCAGCTGTTTCCGACATTTTTGATCGGATAGGTGACATATGTATGCCAGAATTTTTGGGATAGGTTAAGATTGGCCGGGGTCGGATACGTAACCAAAGGTATCTGGATTTGTTTGTGTTGTTGTAATGCCTAAGGAAAAACCAGCTGACGAACCAAACAGCTGTTGTCAAAAAGAAATCTAAAGCTATCCCAAACATTTTCGGATCTGTTTGGATTATACTAATAGCTGACATCTCATCTGTTCATTTTGTGATTTTCGTTTGGTTTGGTTCCGTATCCGTTTTTGGTCGTTCGAAAACATATCAGATTATAACGTATCTCAGATGCGTATCTGCTTTCCACACAAACGTGGCCATTTCTTTTTTGAGAACAGCTGTTTTTTCCCTATATTCTCAAGGCGTTACGGATTGCTTTGAATTGTTAAGTGAACGTGGCCAATGAAACACTAGGTATGTTCGTTTACTCCCTAAACATCCTCTTTATGATTTTTCCAGTGCCGATTTTTTGTTGTCCTTGGAATCGATAACCCCTCCCATTCTCACACGATTAAAACAGCATCAACAAATCGGCAGTGTAAAAATCGGTCAATGTCCAAAGATGTTAATTTTTTTTTTATATGAGATTTGACATGGACTGAAATAAGTAGAAATTGGCAGTTCTTGGGAGTAAATGAACAAACCTTTTTCTATTTCACTTGGATTTTAACTTAATATAAGAAAAAGTAAAATGGAACAGCATGATGTGTATTTTAAACTAAAAACAGAGCCCAGCATGTAAGTTTAAGATTAAATTCGTTCCTGAAAATACACACAAGCGAGACTGTCCGTCGTCAACGTCATACGGCCGCCAACATTAACGACGACACGACGAAGGACGCGACGTGGCACACTATGGAACCGAATCAGTTAAAGTACGAGCGAAGTATAAAGTACGTGTGTTGTAGCTAGGCTAGGCTAGGTGTATATAATATATATATATAAGTACACGTACGCCTTGGTTGTTTGTAGCAGAAGAGAAGCAGCAGCAGCAGTAGAAGCGTGGGTACACAAAAGAAAAGAAATCATGTGGAAGGGGTGAATTTCCGCCGCTCTCCTGAGAGATAACATGATATGGTAATGCAGGGTGGCAACTAAGGGTGGCGATGACTAGGATATGGTGGTTGGGTAGGGTATACACTAAACTTTAAGGAATGAGGTAGGGTGCCTCTCTATACTGATGGGAGCTACAGTGTGGTGGTGGACAAATGAGTTGAGCCATGGGGCTGAAAAGGGATGCTTGTCTTTAAAAAAAATTCTTTTTCTATGGAATATTTCACTGTTTGGTTGTTGTTTTGATTTAAATTGGGAGATTGGGGTGTTTTATATTTTCTTCCTTTTTTTTCATCATCATCTTTTCTATTTGGGCTGTGGGGTTGTTTTTTTTTTAAATCTTTAAGCCACTGAAGCAAGTAATGGATAGCGGAGAAAATTCTAGCAACTCACCAAGCGCATGTATATAAAGTATATTTGGACTTTCGGGGGCCTCAAAACGTGCTTACATACATGTTCATATGTATGTACAATTGTACATACACACATGAGTGAGGAAATTATGTAATCATCATGTGAATGTCATGACTCTGTATTTTTTATAGTTCTTGTTATCGCTTCGAAATATCTATTCATAATTATTTTAATTTGTTCTGGAGGTGACATGTTTTGTTTGTTTTTGTTGTTGTATGTGTTTTTATTATTAAAAATAACATGTAAGATTAGATGTTGAGTTTGCAACGAAATTTATTTTAATTGGAATTGCCTGGAGCACTTGCAATCAGTTCTACAACAATATCATGGTTGAAAAATTTAAGTATATTATGTACATCTACATTATTATATTGTCCAATCAATCAAATCTGTCAAAAAAAAGTGGAGAAATGGGGGATAAAGAAGAAATATAAGGCTCTTTCAAACAGAAAAACCTTATTGGCAAATACTCTGTTTAACTGGAACACCATAGTATCAGACAACTTGTTTTATAAGTAGAGACGTTATTTAACAAAACTTACGATAACTGAAACTCTGTTTGATGTTTCTTTTTCCAGACAAACAATTTTTCCAGTTAAGAGAAAGGCAAAATAGTTTTTGGAAGTCGGAAATTACCTTTAATCAAAATAAAAACACCACAGCAAATTATCACATCAATAAACGGTTATCGATGGCTTTTAGGAATATAAGAAGCAAGTTGAAAAGAAATATAGAATTCAGTAAAATATCTTGCTAGAACAAGAAGAAAACACCACAAATACTAAATCTTTTGAGATCATCTAGTTTTATTATATGCACAAAAATATGTACCTACTACCTAATTTGAAAACATTAAAGCCCATGTTGCGGTTTGGATTTGCGGTCGACGACGAACGATCGAAAGTTTAAAAATCGTTGTAGTGGGTGTCCATTGAGGTCGAAAATATTTGATATAAACATTGTTCTTTATCAACGCCATTTCTCTGGTCAATGTGGTCTGCGTTTGCGGTAAAAGTTTATTATTAGTTAATTTTATATAATACCTACCTATAAAAAAAAAATGCTTGATGATAAAACATAGGACATTATATAAATCTGGACCAAGATAACTTTTTATTTAGCGTCAATTGCTTAAAAGTTTAAAATTTTTCAAGAGATCGTTAATTTGAATAAATTAAAAGGAAGCAAAATACATACAAAACTACCTACATACCTTAGAATAGAAAGCTGCGGTGGGGGTGCGGTGGGTGTCCAACAAACTTTTTAATAATCTCCTATCTGGTTTTGTTTTCTCATAAAATTTAATTTTTACACGGACTAAATTACTTTACAAAACTTCGTACTTAATTATACCTACTTTTCCAATCGCAAATCGACAACAACATTAAGGACCAGTATCAATACAGCATTTATCAAATCCGAAGCAGATAGATAGGTATAGTTACCTACTTAAAATATTTCGAGTCAAGTGACATGACGTGGGAACAATCTGAACAAAATCGTCTTTGTCTTGAAGCAAAATAAAATAATATCACTTGCTTCAAATATCATAAGCCACAGGGTAGAACCACAATCCACAAACCGCAACAAAAATAAACAGGATAAGCAGAAGGAAATTTCTTTGCGCAGTGTAGGTAGGTACCTAGTTAGAGTTTAATCGATTTCTTAAAAAGAATTGAAAACATTTGCATTTAATAATATAAAATAAATAAATCGGGTGGCACAACGGCTCATGAAGAACCAGGGCCTAGTGACTAACAACTCGCAACCATTCCTGTGTACGCCTTTCGACAGGAATGAAAGGGACCTACAATTTTATGCCGAATCCGAACGGCTAGACGAGAAGCACTTATTCGTGACAAGTGATACTCTTGGAGGATTTTTCAATTCCTCGCAAGAGGCATTAGCCCTGAAAAAAAAACTTTTTAGTTTTTAGGTTGACGAGGCTGGGAAGCGATCCCAGACCTCCAGCGTGACAGTCGAACGCACTAATCATTACCCTACGGGCTACTACTAGATAATAAGATAGTCAATAAGTTAGCTTAAATTAAGCTTTAGAGAGTTTCAACTAAAATTCTAGTAATAAAACCTTTAAGACAAAGACCACACAAAAAACAGGAGAAATCAAACCAAAAAAGTTGATTCAAAAAATGTCAGAATTAAACAAAAATAGACAGATATCTACCTAGGTACATAATTGCTGTCCCATTCCTCTTTTACAAAAAGTTGTCGCTTTATTTTATCTCCATCCAGCACCAAACATGAGAATTATATTAATATCTGAAGCTTGTTTTGAAGATTTTTTAATGTGGACACACACATTTGTCTGCTTTTTGAGAAAGGTAGGTATCTTCCTACCCTAAATTCTAAGCAATTTTTAATCTATTTATACCTATAAAGTTATACCTACGCATAGAAACCTAAAGGTTTCATACCTAATGAAACGCAATATCTTGTACCTAACAAGTTCTGTGTTTTTTTTTCATGAATAAATATGTACATTAGACAGATTTATTAACCTCCGCAATTTTCAACCAAAATTTATAAAAAAGAAAAATAGCGTTAGGTATGTAAATAATATCTGTCAATTCGGTAAGCATTCGAAACTCATTAACAAACTCTACAACACCCTACAGGGATAGTAATAATGGAATGTGGAATAATGTCTTTCTTCCAAACAGGAAACCACCACCCTTTTTCACGTTATCCATAGGTTTCCTCCGCAATGGAGAAAATACAAAACATTCAAAAAAGAAGCAAACAAAAAAAAAGAAGACAAAAACGACAAGAAATATAAAATTGGTTTGGGTGGATATGGGTTGGTTGGCGCGTGGGTGGTGGTGCTAGAGAAAATAACAATAGTCAAAACCATCCCTTGTTAGCACCGAAATAAGTGAGTAGGTATGTATTAGATTAGGTACTTTGCTACCACACAAAAATAAAAAAAATATGTAACTTCAAAATCTACTTATTTATTTAAATTTTGTATCTTTCTGTTTGAATTATGAAAACAAAATTAAACGGTATTTAAATCAATACATTTTTGGCCACGTACCTAGTTTTACTTTTAACTATCGTTCTGGAATTATCGTTTCTTATACCTATAGAAGAAATAAATTATGAATAAAATAAAATAAAATGAATTAAAAGTACCTCTGTTATAGGCACTTACCTAGTTACATACATACATAGATATGTAAGGAAAACAAGAATTAACATTTTCTTACCAAAAGCAATATTCTCTTCACACCATGAAATTGTCTGTACATAATTCTTATCCAATTAATGAATTCTAAAACAAAAACATTCATTGCATTTCATAGGGATATTTTAGATGTTAAGACACAACTACTTACATGTCACAAATTTTTAGTGGCAGCTTGCTAGTTGGCTAGCAGGACAATTTAAGATTAAATTTAATTAGACGTCACAACTGTTCCTCTTCTATTCAAACTTCTGTGACTAAACTTAATCAATCACGAAAATCCAAATCTAATGAAAAACTATCAAAATCTTTTCTGAAATACATTTTTCACGTCTATACCCATAAATTTAGCATAGGTAGGTATTTTTTTTTTTAATTTGTCTCTAAGACTGCTTTCACCAAAGGAAACGTAGTTTCCAGAAAGTAGGTAGTGTGTTGGCGAGAAGAGTGTGAGATGAGATTTTTTCCCTTCCCCTTAAGCCCTTCTCATCAACAAACTAAAATTTGCTGGTAACTTAGTTTCCTTGTGTGAAAGCGGTCTAACTTCTGAGCGCGTTCACTTTCAAAGTGGTTCATTGAGTAAATTCCTATTTTTAAGAAAATATTACTCTGATAATTAAAAATATAATCTAAATGTTTTGAATTTCTGCCTGAAATACCTATTAGGTACGAGTACTTTTACTAAAGCTTAAACAAAAAACTTAACTAGATGCAGTTAGGCTGGTAATAGGTAGGTACCCCATTCATAATAGATTAAACTACATTACAAAGTGAAACTTTCTTTTGACCCAAAAAAAAAATATATATATCTGGGTATATCTACATAATAGTAGAGTAGATATAAAACAAGAAAACACCTCTAGATGCATAAAAACCACACACGCCATATTCTTTTTTTCATTTATTTTTTTATTGAAGCATTTATTTTATTTTATTTTTTGAACAACCACTCCTCTCCATAATAATACGCGGCAGAATATAATACGCACACAGGTGCTGCTGGTACCAAGACCAAGAGCACCAATGGCTAATTGTGTGACAGGTGTAAAGAGTGTGTAGATACGTATAAAATCCATGAAAATGTATCTAAACCAGGATCAAGAGTGAAAATAACAGCAACTCTAATTAAACAAAATACACATCGACGGATTGTTGGTCAGGAAGAGTGAGAATAAAGGATGGAGTTTGGAATGGGAATGAGGAGGTAAACGGGCAAATCACTGTGGGAGAGAAAAAATTAGAAAATCAAAAGAGGAGCGCTTGTGGGTGGGGTAGCGTGGAGCGCTCTGAAGGAGGAAAGGGAGAGTAAGCTATAAATCGAGGGGGAGGAAGGGCAAAAGAAGTAATATATATTGTAAAGTTGAAGTAAGTAAAGTACCTACCTGCAGCGATGACGATGGCAGCAGCGACAACAGTGGGGTCAATAATTTCAAAAAAAAAACGATCGTTTAGATTGCCTTTGCTTGTTTCAGGTTCCTCTTTCCACTACACTATCGATGGAGATGGTCGACGTATGTACGATGGTTGGTGCTGCGAGGCTTGGCGCTGTCCGATGTGGTGGCAGTATATAGACTTGGCTACACGTCAATACAGAAATTCTATATAAGTTGCATGGCAATTAAAACGCATAAATAGATATAACAGAGCAAAAAACAAGAACGGTTACGCTTTCAGATAAAATGAAAATTTAACGGTGTAGGTTACACACATTTTTTCTTTACATTTTTTTAAATTTCTTTGAATTAATTTTGCATCTTTTTGCACTTCTTTCACGCTGAAAGGGGGTGCGCCGGGGACATTCGCTGGCAGGGGTGGTGGGATGGCGGGCGACTAACTTAACTGCTGATTTTATTCTTTTTATGTGTTTATCCGTTTTTATTTCGTTTTGCATAGAGAAAGCACGTGAATTATAGAGATTCCAATCAGCAATTACAAAATAAGGAATTTCTGTTTTCTATTTGAGGCACCCTGTCTCAGAATTTCTTTTTTTTTGTCTATATCCAACCACTGGACACAGCCATTATCGGCAGAAATGCAAAAATAGTGACATTTGTTTTCGGAAACAATAACAACAATAATAATAATATAACTGTTAATTTTCTTTTGTTTTGGGTGAGGAAAACGGAGAAAATAGATAATAATTGGAAGTGACAAGGTGGTAAGAAAAATATTTTATAGGTAGATTGAAAAACTTTTTTTTTCTTGGTTTTTCTTGTCGATCCTCTTTTGATTGCCTCTTCCCTATTTTACATAATGCACAAGTGTTTGTGTGTCACCGCGCGTGAACACAGCCGTAGACGAGGAAGATAGAGAGAGAGGTAGACAAAATTCAACACACAAATACACCATCAGAGTCGAGAAAATTTATGCCGCGCTGAACACCGACACACACACACATTCAGATAAAACAAAAACGACACACACTAAATCGATTATCGCATCGTTTCATTAAAAGAATTGAATGGAAGACGGGAGACAAGAGAAATTTAAAAAAAAAGAACTTCAAATTCAAACTGTGTATCTTCTTTTTTTTCTTCACTTTGCACTTCTTGAAGATGTAAGAATTTTTTTTTTATGATTGGTAATTACTTTTTTATCTCGGGTGAATGTAAATATTTTACAAAATGTTGATGGACTTTGCAAATGAACACAAAACAGAAAAAAAACTTTTATTTTGTTTTTACAGCGATAATGAAAAAGTACTTTTCTTCTATGATTTTTGTTTCTTTTTTTTTAATTGTATTTTTATGCACAGGTCCGACGAACCGACGAGCTGCACACTCTGCTAGCCAGACACACCGACGTATAATAAAAGATTTTTTGTGAATTTTTCTTTGAGATTTGATTCTTTTTCGTTTTGTGCGGTGGTATTTGTGGGATATTTGGAAAAGGTGGGAAAATTGATTCTGTTGGATGCTTTTTGTAGTGATGGTAGCATTCAAGGTTTGAATAATAAGTCTGAGTGCTGTGAATTGTTGTGGGAAATGACAAAGAGGTGGCGCAGTTAAACTTTTCAAGAATGTAGTTTCCACGGTTTTTTCGCTAGTTGGGCGTTTCGCGAAACTTTATTTATACATTCTCTAAAAGAATCAATTTTCATAAGTATGACCGCTTTCACACAAGGAAACTGAGTTGCCAGAAACTAGCTAGTTTGTTGGCGAGAAGGGTGTGAGGGAAGATTTGTTGTCTTCCTTTTACACCCTTCTCGCCTACCAACTAAATATCGCCGGCAACTCAGTTTCCTTGTGTGAAAGGGGTCTATGAGATGTAATCGTTTTCCATTGTTCACTCCCGACAGCACTCGTTTTTTCCTTCTTTTGGACTCAGTACTCCAATTGCTGTGCAGAGAAATGTTTCTTGGGGATTTTTTTCCTCTGGATATCAATTAAGGTCATTTACAATTCATCCACATTTTGCAAAAAGTATAAAAGTGAGGAAATATAAAAAACAACTTCTGACAGATAACTTTAACCACCAGCAGTCTTTTGCAAGAGGTGTTTAGTCTATCTTATGTGGATTTCCTTTCAACAAAAAAATCAAATGTGTGAAGGTGAAATTTGATTTGTTTAGAAGAAAAGATCAAATTTTCTAAACAAATCAAATCTTTTATTTTATGGTGATTTCGATTGGTAAATTCAGATTTTAATCTAAAAATTGATTTATTTCGTGGCGAATCGAACGCCAATTCAAATTGATTTATTTTTGTCATTGTGTTCGTGTAATTTTATGTATGTTTCATAACATCACAAAACTCGTCATCGCTTGGTGCCCTTTCAGAAGAAAACAATGAGCTTCATGAATTTACAATTAATTTTTAACAGCTTCTATTTTATATTAGAAACGCTTCCCTTTATATTTAGAACACAAATTTCATTAACCAAAATAAATTCAAACAATACAAACAATTTTGTAAAGTGACAACTTAAAATTGTATTGGTATTAGTGTAGGAGGGGTTAATCCGCCGAAAAATCTAGATCTGCAAATTTGATTTTAAATCAAAAAATAAATCAATTTAAATGACCATTGGAATGTAAAATCTGCGTTTTGACAGATTTAAATCAAAAATAAATTGATTTTTTTTACCAATCGAAAACACCATTAGAAAGATTTACATCGACTTGCACACACACTAGGAAGATTTGACATTTCTCTGGCTATTGTTTACGTTTGGCTTTTCAGTCAATTTGTTCAATTGAATTATATATCTGTGGTGTTAAAGTATAAAGTTCACGTTGTTCAGTAAATAAAATAAAATAAAATAAATAAAATTTACTATATGTACATTATGTAGATAGAATTACAATAAATTTCCATTATCAAAAAAAAATTAAAGAATTGTGCGTTCGGGGCTGTCAAATTGCACACACATACAATCACAGAAAAAAAATTATTTTTTTTGCGTATTCCTTACAACACAAAAAAAGATTTGATCTCCAATCGTTGAAAAGAAATCGACATTACATATTAGTCGTGTTTTAAGGTTAGACCGCACTAGGCGGAACTGCACTGCAGCGGAACTGCGATTCAAAATAATTTGTATGAAATTGTATGAAGTTCAGTTGCCGCTTAGTGCGATATAGCTCATACAATTTCATACAAATAATATTTTGCCGCGTCGTGAAGTGTAGTTCCGCTGCAGTTGTGTGCGGTCTAACCTTTATTCTGCCCTAGCATGGTGAGGTATCCGTCGGAGCGGAACATTCTCCGCAACGCATGCTCCGTCGGAGATTCAAATTACACTCGAGGTGTCCGATTCGGAAAGGAAAAACACAAAATGCGACGACGCAACGCAGTGACTACATGCGACAGATAGTTTCGTGATATAGATATCTTAAGTTTATGAGAGCTTGTATTGTTTGGCGCTTGTTTTTCGTTTACTCTTGTCCTGGAAACGTAAATTCAAGCAACAAGTACAATGAATTTCTTTCTTTAATCATATTTTTTATATATTCGGTTTTCTTACAATTCTCTGATAATCGGAAACAAATTCTGCGAACAATTCCTGTCAGAGGATTTCCGAACACTATTTTAAATTTTTCATCCAAAAACGCATTACATCGCATATCAACGCAAAACACCGGCCTGCATCAAATATTGTTGGAAAAATGTTCCGAACACCTGTTTGGAAGAATACCTCGAAACAAAAAGCCTCCGATTCGAAAGAAATCGGATAATTTTTCGTTCCGACGGAACCCTTGCTAGGGCCGATTATCTTTCGTAATCTGTATGGATACCCCTGAAAATTAAACAATACATATTAGAGTGGCAAGTAAACCTTCTCTTTTTTCCTTAGCTTTGTTCTGTCACGTTGTTCTAAACAGTTTAGAACAGAAAAGTACAAGGTTTTGCTGTTCAATGAGAATTTTCTGTTCTAAACTGTTCTGATTTGCTGTTCAGCGAGGCTGTTCCGAACAGTTTGGAACAGAATAGAACAGGAGTTTCTGTTCTTACTTTTTAGGTAAAACAACTTATGTCGATTTCCTTTCAACGTTTGGAGATCAAATCTTTTTTTGTGTTGTAAGGAATACGCAAAAAAAAAAAAAATTTTTTTCTGTGATTGTATGTGTGTGCAATTTGACCGGCCCGAACTCACAATTCTTAAATTTTTTTTTGAAAATGGAAAATTGTAATTCTATCTACATATAGTAAATTTTATTTAATTTATTTTATTTTATTTACTGAAGAACGTGAACTTTATACTTTTACACCACGGAAATAATTTAATTGAACAAATTGACTGAAAAGCCAAACGTAAACAATAGCCAGAGAAATGTCAAATCTTCCTAGTGTGTGTGCAAGTCGGTGTAAATCTTTCTAAAATTAAAGATTTGATTTGTTTAGAAAATTATAATTTATTTATAAATTAGAAAAACTAAGAAGTAGTGCGCGCTAAGCAAATATTAAAGTGTATTTTATTTTCGCGTTGTTTTGATAATTTAAAAGCAAATATATTTCGTCTGATAATTGAAAAACATCAAAAACAATTGTGCGCGTAATCAAGTAAAAAAATTACAATCCAAAATTGATCCACACACAGCAGCGAGGATCTATTCTGAATATTTCACTAGGGGACGAAGAAAAATAATTTTGCAACGTGTTTTCCTCGCGAATTGTATGTTATTTTAATGAGATTTTTTGTTTCTTGAAGATAAGCACAATTATCTTTACTTTTTTTCATCATTCACTGAAATATTAAACAATTAAGAACACTTAAACATTTGTTTTCTTTTTTAACTCCGTCACAAAATTGTAATGAGAACATTTAATTTCCTCTTGATGCATGAGAAATGTCAAATCTTGATAGTGTGTGTGCGATTGGATGTGAAATCTAGCTAAAAACGCAAGATTTGTTTGACAGCATTAAAATCGATTTTGTTTAGAAAAAATTCGATTTGTTCAGAAAAATTCGAATTTTTTTGGTTGTAAGGAATTTGTTTAGAAAATTTGATCTTTTCTTCTAAACAAATCAAATTTCCCCTTCACAGATTTGATTTGTTTGTTGAAAGGAAATCCACATTAGAACAGGTTTGTGACAACTGTCAAAATCAGCTGCTGTCACTTGCGAGTTGATATTTTTTAACAAATTTCGTGGCTCTTTGTGCTTTTGCTTTGGAAACAAACAAATAAATATTTAAAAAACAACATAAATTAAATTGAATTGTGTAGTTAAATAAATACTATTGCTAATTGTTTTTAATAAAAAGTATTTCTTGCTTATTCACCAAACTCGAATTTTTTGTTGACAATAACATCTGTCAGACAGCTGCGTGCTCTATCTTGTCTGACGTTTCGGTTCTACTCTGTTCTGTTCTAATCTGAAAAAAACTCCCTGAACAATCCTCTTGTTTCTTTATTTAAAATGTATCTCTTCTCTTTTAGAAATTTAAATTCGTGTTATTGCAGAGTATTTCCTTTTAAGTTTTATGTCGAATTCCTTACAACCATTTGAAGTCGATTTCATTAAAAAAAATTCTTGGTAGAAGGAATTTAATGTCGAATTCCTTACAGCCATTTGAAGTCGATTTTATTTAAAAATTTTTCTTGGTAGAAGGAATTTAAAAAAAATTCGACTTTTTTTTGTGAGTGTGTGAGTGCAATTTGACAGGAATTTTGTTGCCGCACAAAAACAAAGAAGTGGTGCGCGCTAAACAAATATTAAAGTGTATTTTATTTTTCGCGTTGTTTTGATAATTTAAAATCAAATATATTTCGTCTGAAAATTGAAAAAGAACAAAAACAATTGTGCGCGTAATCAAGCAAAAAAATTACAATCCAAAATCCATCCAGACACAGCAGCGAAGATCTATTCTAAATATTTCACTAGGGGACGAAGATAAATAAATTTGCAACGTGTTTTTCTCGCGAATTGTATGTTATTTAAATGGGATTTTTGTTTCTTGAAGATATATGCACAATTATCTTTACTTTATTTGATCATTCACTGAAATATGAAATAATTTGAAACACTTTAACATTTGATTTCATTTTTAACATCGTCACAAAATTGTAATTAAAACATTTAATTTCATCCTGATGCATGAGAAATGTCAAATCTTGGTAGTGTGTGTGCGATTTGATGTGAAATCTAGCTAAAAACGCAAGATTTGTTTGACAGCATTAAAATCGATTTTATTTAGAAAAAATTCGATTTGTTCAGAAAAATTCGAATTTTTTTGGTTGTAAGGAATTCGACATTAAAGATAAAAATCAGAAGGATATAGAAAAAGATATTCTTCGTATGCTTATAACTGATGAAATAGCTGTTATTGAACTTTTATCCGCTTCCATACCTGCTTAAATATAATTCCTATGTAAAATACTTCCAGATATGGAAGTGGAGATAAAGGCACAACAAAACACGCCTTTTATAACAGAATTATAACTGTTTATACATTATGTAGATTAAGCGGCTTTACATGCCGCCTCCACAGGCCACGAACGATGGCCCGACTTTGGAACATGTCTAAAAAAAATCCTATGGAGTCCCAAAAATCCATGTCCAAGTAGTGACATATCTATACAAATCAGATTCTGGATTTGATTGTAGATTCGTTCATGGCCAGTGGAGGCGGCATGTTATCGTGAAATTATTTTTAAGCAAATATAATTCTTGGTTTCCACTTGCCATTGAAAAGACGCAAATTGACAAACTTTCCAGGACAGGGTGGCTTTTACCAAGACAAAAAGCAAAGAAAGTAGCAGTAGCGAGCAACTATAACTCACCATGTCTTGGAAAGTTTGTCAATTTGCGTCTTTTCAATGACAAGTGGAAACCTAGCATAAGGGACACTCAAACCAATATTTGCACTCTTTTTTGGCTATTAATAGGTGTTTTTTTTTTTTGGGTATAACAGTTTAAATTCTGTTATAAAATCAGCTTGATTTATAAGGGGATATGTATATCATCGCGAACTAAGCATTTGTATTTTTTTATATTTAGCGCTCGCTAAAGGGGTTCTGATTACCCTTAAAATTATGTACACAGCACGAGCGATTAGGTAGCTTGGAGGGGAAATCATTTTTAAACCACATTTTTAAATCCACACATTAAATTACTGTCGAATCTGGGCCAGATCATGGAATATATAAAAAAATGCAACTAGTGTTATTATTTCAAATTATTTAATTTGCGTGTATAGTACAAAAATTTTAAAAAATCAAACTTTCTTATTTAGGCTTTTCCAGTATAAGAAAAACCATTTGCTAGTTGTTGCAAATATGCCTTCCTGCAATCCATTTCATCGGCTGGCCTATTGTATGGTAACCAAACAGGCTCCCCAACAAAGTATCGCTTTGCTTTGATATAATTCTGTAAATATATAAATCGTATATTTTACAAATAAATAAATTTATTAAAAATAAAGTGCCTTATATACAAATTTATAGTTGAATTTATCATAAAGTCAAGTTTAACCCATACAAAAAAAATCGAATCTAAGGGACCAGCTATAGCGATCAGGAAAACGCACCAGGAAAAGTTGAAACAGTATGAAAGTCAATATTTTTTCCTGATAGTCGTTTATAGAGAACAGGAAAAAATACCAACAAGTTTTCCTGATTGAAATGCACACGAAAAACTTTTTCGTGCGCAATTCTGTCAGTGGAATGAGTGAAATTGGAACTCAAATCATAGGAATTTTATGTTCCATTTTGTGGGAAATTACGATCAGCTGGCACGAAAAATTAATTTGCATCAGGAAAATAAATAAATAAATTTTTAACATAAGATAATTGTTTAATTGTAAATTTTATTTGATCAACAGATTCTTTGAGTTATTTGTCATCGATTAGTGTAGCATATGTGTTACAAATCGAAAGAAAATAGTGCATAAAATCCATTTAAAAGTTTTTCCTGATTCGTTTTCCTGATCGCTATAACCGGCCCCTAAGCTTCATTGATTCGACTATCAATTTGTTTATTACTAGAGCCAAATAACCTAAATAAGGGGCCAGTTATAGCGATCAGTAAAAACCATCAGTAAAAGTTGAAACAGTTGAAAACTGGAATTTTGTACGTACGGCCGGTTATAGCAATCATTTAAATTCTATTAGTAAGTAAATGTCAAACCTCCAGCAACAACCTTTTATTATTTTTAATAATGTAAATTGCTTCAGTGATTTTTTTACTGATGGATTGGAACAGTAAAAAAATAGAACACAGAAAACTGAAACGAAATGTTCCATTTTTTGTGAATTGGCAATCAGCTGTTCAGTAAAACGAATTTCCATCAGTAAAATAAATCAATGCTTTTTTTATAAAAATTATTCTTCCTTGGGATTATTTTTTGCCAGAAAAAAATATTTTAATTGATTTGCCATTGATTCGTACCATTTTTATGTTTAAAATCTTTTTATAACACATGAAACTATGCAAAAGAAAATGTTTACTGATGGTTTTTACTGATCGCTATAACTGGCCTCTAATATAGACTCAGAGCAATTTTTGGATGTGAACGATAGTGAAAATTCCTTTTGTTTTACGATAGGTCCCTACTATTCATATTCAAATATGAAAGTCTGGCATGTTGGGGTTGGGGCCTCTGTACGTAATGCTGCATTGAAAATGCATTTCTTTCTTAATGTCCAAGTACCAAGGGTAGGAACTTCATAATTGTAATTTAATTAAAGAGCTGAGCGCCCTAGATATGAACACAGGATTCAAGACCTTTTCTGTGGGTCCAAATATCTGCAAGACGCACTCAGAAATTGAAGCTTTGAGTGCATATTGCAGCCATTTGGCTCTTCGCAAAATATTTTGGACTCCATAGCCATGTCTTGGGCACTCAGCTCTTTTATTAAATATGTTTTTGAAGTTCCTACACTGCGTTTTCAATGCTCTTCAATTTAAATGCAGTATTGCATACAAAGTTCCCAACCCCGGCATGCCAGACTTTCATACTTGCATATTAATAGTATGGATCTATCTTAAAACAAAAAAAAATGGTTTGCTATCGTTCACACCCAAAAATTGCTTTGGGCTCTTAGACTCATATAGGTACATAATTGAATTAAAGCTAAATTAAGTTTGATTCAAAGGTGTTTTCTCGTGATAACACTTATAACAAGCTATGCAGCCCAACTGCGGCTGCATAGCTTTCGCTCCGTCATATTTAACATTGAAGGTTTTGAATGAACAACAATGTGCTGTGTTGGCTACCACCAAGTATTACATTTGGCTGGAATTATTGCAATTTCATGGCTGCCACACCAATCATCACATTCCTTTCTAGTGGTGCTTAGTCTATAGTTCCAATTTTAATTTATAAATTGTTTAAATTAAGTAAATTAAGTTTGTTTATATAGAAAAGAGTATGTTTTATTATGTACATAAGTAGATATATTACAAATTAAAAACAATAGACGCGCACAGTTTTTATTGATATCGAGATGACAGCTTTTTGAATGGAGCTCTTCTCTTTAAAAAAATTGAAATTATATTGAGTTTTCGCTTCATAGCACCACAGCATGATGCAGTTCTTACAGTGCTTTTATTGTATTAAACTAAGTACAAGCAAAAAGGAATTTATCTGATCAGTTCCAAAAAATTAGATCTAACAAATTTTGTTCTGTCAAAAATTGAGAAAGCTACCCAAAGTAAGACTATCAGCTAGGTTCCAGAAATCACGTGAAATGAAAATGAAATCGAAATTGAAAATCGAGTGAATTTATTTTCCATGTTCCACATTTCGATCGATTTCATAATTTCGAAAGCTTTTCGAAATCACTTTAAGTGAAATCAAAAACAGCTTACATCTGTCATGCTTATTGATATCCGTAGTTCAATTTTTAATTTTTTTCTTTTAATAAAATTTAAAAAAAATGAATGTTGTTTTCATAGCTGCGGTCTTGGAAATTGAGAAAAAAACATATGCAATAGAGAAAATTATAAGACATACGTTGAGAGACGTTTCTAATCCATATGAATTGCTGATGCAGCGTGAGTACCTAATGGAAATTGTCAACAAAAAGTTTTTTATTAAAATTTATTATTTAACTCAGGTTTGTATCATGTTTCCGCTTAATTAAAGATGCCTTTAAAAGGTTGTTGGAAGCTGTTGCGCCGTATCTAGCAAAATATTCCATTCCCTGCACATTACAGCTGGCTGCTTTTTTGAATTTTTTTTGCAGAACTTTCAACAATTGGTAAGGAAAGATGCTGATGTAGCTACGGGCCGTTAAAAATCCTATCACGAGTGTTGAAAGTGTTAGAATTAGAAGATTAAACTCTCAGTCAGATGCCGAACGAAACGACATTTCAAGGATAAATTTAGTGTTCCTGGCGTCATAGTCGTCGGCACACACATTAAAATGTCGCAACAATATCAAGATCCTACCCTATTTTTTTTTTAACAGAAAAGGATACTTTTCAATCAATGCACTAAATCATTCTGTTTTCAATATTCAATATTCGAAAAAAATGAAATTGATATCGTTAAAAGTGAAATGTAGAACACCAAATTTGATTTCACATCGATTTCAATTTCATTTCGATAGAAAGTGATTTCTGGAACCTAACTGTATGTTCAAATAAAATTTGCAAGTACTTACTTATTCAACATTAAGTTCTTGAATTAAACCTTTAATATTGAAGAAGATGTCCAAGAAACTATAATGTCTTTCATTTAAATATTTTCAGGAGCAAAAGCGCAAGAATCAAAATATGATCCACTGTTGGCATGTTAAGCTTAAGCAACAGTTTTTGCACGAAAAATCAATCACGCTCTTGTGAAATTTTGCTCCAATACGAAAGAATAGAGAGTAGTTATGCAAAAATACCTTAAACTTACATTTGTGTCCAAAGTAAAACGATGATAGATTCCAGCTGGTATAATAATCATATCTCCCTTTGATACAGCAATTCGAATCCATTTTTCATCAGCACTGTTTCAATTTGAAAACCAAAAATTGATTATTTATACAAACATATTTTATTAAATTGATAAAGCTTAAAATTATTATTGTTCTTACTCTCTGACATCAAAATACCCTGATCCATCAATAACAAAACGAATTTCCTCATCTGTATGTAAATGTTCAGTGAAAAAAGATTTTAACTTGTTTTCATAGTCAGACAGACAATCTTTGGAACAATTGATCTAAATTAAAAAGAAAATTTGAGCTTTTATTTTAGTTTGTTTTAATATAAGAGCCGGGTCGCCAACTGGCAATTTGTCGCAATTTATTGTGAATGAATCGGTAACGCTTGCTCCATTCCACGCTGAAAATTTGCTAAAAAACAGGCATCGGGTCGCCGTCAGGAAGGAGTAGTTGTTATCAGCATTCATTTCCTGATTAATTTGCTAAAGGCAACAGTTCACTTTCATCGGGAGCAACAAATTGCTAGAGGTGTACCATGGTTAAAACACAACTAAAAATTACCTCATCTTCGTACGAATAGCCTCTCGTTTTTCGGATATCAGAAAGAAGAGAGTCTTCCTTGTAGTTATCTGCATCGATCTAAATGTAGAGAAAATCAATGAATTATCGAAGTTAATAAAAAATCGAAATAATGACTGATAAGAAAATTGATGGAGTAACTAATTGGTCTGAAAATCTAGACTAAGTAGAACTAGAATAATCGGAGATTCACTGAAACTTATACTGTAGCCATCGGAAATTATTGTTCTAACATTAACCTTTTATAGGAAAAAATCTCTACTAGGTACCTACTAAGCCGAACTTTCCTGTTCTGGACTGTCCGAAACAGCATCACTAAACTAAGCTAGTGTAATGTGAATTTGTGAAATTGATACCTAAACAAAAAGAAAATAGGTACCTACATACCTTGAAATATTCAACTCCTGTTTTCTTCAATAATTCGTTTAATTCTATGAAAACTTTTGGATTTAGGTGATGTTCTAGACGTTGATCAGTTGTTTTATCGTCCATGTACCAAGATTTAACCATTTTAAGAAAATAAAATTATAGAAGCGATTAACAAAACAACTTTCAGCTAGATTCACTTTTTCCGACCAACACAAATGAGAAAGACTGAATAGGTAATAATTATAATTACTAATTGACAACAGAGTACAAACACACTAACTTAACTGGCTCTATCTAAGGTTAGGTAAGTAGGTATACCTACTTCTCTTGTCGTCTTGTTTCAATTTTCTAGCTAAACTGAAATCTAGAAAGATATCAAATAAATAATAAGGTAGGTAATGCGCAATAAAAATAAAATCTTAATTCCCAACTTTCTAGTTAATACCTAAATGAAACTAGGTAGGTAGGTATTTCATTAATCTTATTTCTTAAAATTTCAATTAAAAACACTTGTATACCTTTTGAGATTTAAGTTAACAATGTTTCCATCTAGCCATGCATGTATTTAATATTTATTTCTCATTAATAAATATTGATTTAACAACTTTTTTTTTGTCATCCATGTACAATGTTGTAGGTAGTCGACAATACATTTAAGCTCGATTCACAATGCGACGTGAAAACGTGACGAGAGCGTAACGTGAATCGCTGTCATTTTTTTCTAGTTATAAAATCGTTCCCCAATTCACAATGCGAAGAGTTTCTTGGCGACGAGTTTTTTGACAGCGTTAAATTATTTATTATTTTTGTTCTTGCTGTGCTGTGTGCGTTCAAAATAATGAAAAAAATCAAACTGAAATTACTTTAATTATTTAAATATTATAATTGTGTTTGTACATTGGGTATGGTGAAATGATTTTCGGCTAAAAATGCAAAGAAATTAAAACAATACAACATTATAATATTGTCAACACAGATAGATCTATAAATATAATTTCATTTTCAACAAAATTTATATTTATTTTTGTTAATTTACACTTATCTGTTGTTTTCTTAATTTTTTTCTACAATTTCACAAAATTCACCATCAGTCAAATATAAAAAAAAACATAAAAAAGCTCGACGAGAGCATTTTTTTTTTCAATTTTCCCAACTCCGGCGTGACGTGACGACGAGAAACGTTTCATTGTGCATACCCTGGCGTTTCCTCGTATACTTACATGATTTGAAATCGGCTTGACAACTACGACGAGTTCTCGTCACGCTCACGTCGCGTTTTCACGTCGCATTATGAATCGAGCATCATTCGGGTTTCAGGTCAGCTGTTTTGTTTAGATTTTGTTTTTGTATTTTTAGTGGGTGGCTCGGTGACGGGATATTTAAAACTGCACATCCAGCAAAGTGGCGTAGGCGCAATGTACATTGACTCCCCAAGTGGCGTAGTCCTCGTCCTATTATTGTTTAAGAAAAATATAGTAAGAAAATATATGTAAGTTTGGAAAAATAATATAATAAAAAGAATATATCAGAATATTATAATATAAAATATGTGTTAATATAAAATTATAAGAATATAATAATATAAAATATATATATACATATATATATATGTATGGCCCCAATCCAAACTGACCTTCCTTATCTCCTTCTTTTTCTTTTTTTTTTGATATGGCTGGGCACGAGTTTTAAACTACTTTCAACGCAACTTATACAAGAAAAGAAAAACTGCGACGAAACCGATACTTGGTTATAAGATGAGAATTAACTATCCGACACCGATACAAAAATCAAGAAAAATTGAGGCGGAACCGATACTTGGTTTTGCGAGACGAGAATTAATTATCCGACACCGAAACGAAAATCAAGAAAAATTGCGGCGGAACCGATACTTGGTTATGCGAGACGAGAATTAATTAATCGACACCGATACGAAAATCAAGAAAAATTGCTGCGGAACCGATAATTGGTTATGCGAGGCGAGAATTAATTATCCGACACCGATACGAAAATCAAGAAAAATTGCGGCGGAACCGATACTTGGTTATGCGAGACGAGAATTAATTATCCGACACCGAAACGAAAATCAAGAAAAATTGCGGCGGAACCGATACTTGGTTATGCGAGACGAGAATTAATTAATCGACACCGATACGAAAATCAAGAAAAATTGCTGGGGAACCGATACTTGGTACGAAAATCAAGAAAAATTGCTGCGGAACCGATACTTGGTTATGCGAGACGAGAATTAATTATCCGACACCGATACAAAAATCAAGAAAAATTGCGGCGGAACCGATAATTGGTTATGCGAGGCGAGAATTAATTATCCGACACCGATACGAAAATCAAGAAAAATTGCGGCGGAACCGATACTTGGTTATGCGAGACGAGAATTAATTATCCGACACCGAAACAAAAATCAAGAAAAATTGCGGCGGAACCGATACTTGGTTATGCGAGCCGAGAATTAATTATCCGACACCGTTACGAAAATCAAGAAAAACTGCGACGAAACCGATACGATACCTATAATTTGTTATACACTGAAATTTGAAGTTTTTATTTCCTTATCTTGATTTCCTTATTGATGTTCCTATTTGTTATTATTATCAGTCCGATCAGCATAAATTTAGCTATTTGCTCCTCGTGTTCCGTTGTGCAGTTTGATTTGAAAATGTTATCCTTTATTATTTCAGCCACACATGTCTCAATCACGTTTTCTTCGTGCTGTTTGAACATGAAAACAGCTTCAAACTTTTTTTGAACAGCTCTAACAGCTCTTTCGAATTGAATCGAAGGAAATGTTAGCTTACCGAACTCCGAAGTCGTGGTTTTAGTCTCGTAGGCTCTCAGTTTAATTAACATAGCCTGTTCTCTGTCGTAGCGTAGTAGCCCGTAGCGTAATGGTTAGTGCGTTCAACTGTCACGCTGGAGGTCTGGGATCGCTTCCCAGCCTCGTCCACCTAAAAACTAAAAAGTTTTTTTTCAGGGCTACTGCCTCTTGCGAAGAATTGACAAATCTTCCAAGAGTATCAATTGTCACCAATAAGTGCTTCTCGTCTAGCCGTTCGGATTCGGCATTAAATTGTAGGTCCCTTCCATTCCTGTCGAAAGGCGCACACAGGAGGGGTTGCGAGTTGTTAGTCACTAGGCCCTGGTTCTTCATGAGCCGTTGTGCCACCCGATTTATTTATTTTTCTCTATCTTTGCTCATCTCGTCCTCGTTGGTCATAAACTGAGAGCAAGACACGCACTTGAGCTTCTTTTTCAGTTTGTTGGCTGCAAATCCAGCGTAGTAAGCAGCAGCTCCTGTTTCCAGTTTCTTTGAGAACAATAATTCTGTTGTAGTGGGTGGGTCCACGACCATTTCTTGAACTTCATCGTCATCATCGTCCAGGTCTTTCCTATTCTCTTCCAAGGGCTTATCTATTTCATACTGCAATTTATTTTCTAACATGTTCTCCTCGATCAAGCTACCAAATTGATAATCGGTGTCATCTGCTGCTTCATTTTCCAATCCTCCCTCGTAGTCAGTTCGAAGCAATAAAAGCTCTGCTCCAGAATCCGCATATCCAGAATGTTCCGCCGAACTTAAGTGCTGGAAGATTATTTGCTTGAGATTCCTAATAAATCACCAAACCGAAGGGCTTTTTTCGTAGGAACCTCTATTGCAACGGACCATGGAAAACAAGTTTTCAGCTACATCTGTATTCAAATGTGCGAGTAAGAAATAGGTCTGCTCATCACTTTTCAAATATTCCCACATTTGCACGACTGCCAGTATTGTTTGCCTCATTCCTTTAAAGCAAGGTGGAAGTGGTTTACGTTTGTTGCTTGAAATCCACGTTAATACCCAGGTTCTCGCATTTATCAAAGAGTTCAAAGTTTCCGTCGATTCCGACAAGACTTGTTTGTTTGGATTTCTGGAATAAAGCTTACCTGTATTGAATATGTCGAATAAATCATTCATTTTTTTAATAAATGTCGCTGTTCCTTCATCGATTCTTCTTTCCTCATCTGTTCTAAAGCAGTTAGTTGTGAGGGCATACTTGATTCCAGTGTATACAGTATCACTAAAAACTTGCGTGGCAAACTTTACTTTTAGGTTTTTTTAATTATTTGGCTTTATGTGGGACTTTGTCAATTTAAAAAAAACTCTAAAATTATCCCCTTTTGTGTCTTCTTCATAAGGCCTTTCCAGAACATGCCAATCAACAACATCATTACCAATATGAATCTTATTGGTGAGCAGTATATTCCTTACGCTCTTGGAGAGATGGACATAGTCATGCATTAGGAAAATCCGTTGATTCTCTATCTCGATGTATGGTTTAGTCTCCAAGAAATCGGGTGGTCCCAGATTCTTATACGCTCTGATGTTGTTGGCTCCTTGGTCACAGCTTGTTGCATCCAATATAAGTCCACATGATACAACTCCTTTAATAACGGTGACTAGTATTTGCGATAGTAAATCTCCTTTTGGATATCCCACATATCTTCCAATTCCTGTTGAAGCCTCTAAGTGTGAATACCATTACCGTAGTGGCTATCGTGCTGGTCTTTCCATGTTCTCCAAAATCACAGTATCCATAATTAATTTCATCCTTTCTGTTAAATTCTAGCTCTGGTTTTATATACATTTCGTCGAAAACGAGTAATCATTTCCTATCCATGGTTGTCATTTCCTTCTCTGTTAGCATTTCCGTTATCCTTTTGCTAAATCCTGATGGCAGTCTTATTTCAGAATGCCATCGGTAAATGGTACTTACCGATGGCAGTTTGAACCCCGCACTTAGTATATAATTGTAGCACGCTGGGTACTTAAAGAAAACTTTTAGAAATAAATCTTTCTCCTTAGGCCCCCAGCTTCCAGTCTTGCATGTGTAGATCCAAATTTTCCTTAAGCTTATACTGGGTGTCTCTCCTTATCTTTAGCGGTGTTCGAAAAATACGTCGGGGTATAAAGCGCTGCCGGTTTATTTTTGGTACGCTTTTGTATGAGTGGTGTCCAGGGGAAGGAAATTGAGAGGGTGAAATATTCGCTAAACCAGGCACTACAGGTGGTAGTGAATAATCTATTATATAGGTTTTTTAGCAGAGCTCGCAGCCAAATTAATCGTAGGGCCGCAAGTAATGGAGGAAGTTGGCGAAAGTGATCGTGAACGTAGATGTCGTTGTTGAAGTGGAGATAAATGTGAAGGCGCAGAAGTAAGGGTACTTTGAGGTGTGACTAGAAGATGTGGTCGTAAAAGTGGAACCGGTCGTGCAGATGAACGTGGAGCTGCAGAACGAAGGGAACTTTCAGGTTTGACTGTAGAGGTAGACTGCTTGCTGGATCTCGATGCCTCCTTTAGGCGAAGGCATACCGAGTCATTCGAAACATCAGTGCAAATACAAATACCTGTTGATGATATTTACAGTGCATTTGGACCTTTGGACGTTTGTCCGTTGACCTTTGAACAATGTCTTTGGCATAAAAGTGCTTTTCACATATATGCCAATTTTTAGGTCAATCCCCAGTTACACGTCCGTGTTTAATCCAAATTGGCCTTCTGTGGTCGGTAGGAAATTTGAAGAAAGAGACAGAACCTAGCAGTTTTTTTTTGCAGACCGCACCCTAAGTAACAGCACTTAACCATGATTAATTAAATTGTAATTAATTAATTATAAGTAAGGAAGTTAGTATTAATGTTTTATAAATTAGTATTAATGTTTTATAAATATTAATGATGTTAGTAAAAAGTAAACAAAATTTTAAGTATTTATGTAGGAAAGTTAAGTAAAAATTAAATATAAAAATTTTATAAATATGTAAGCAGTATAAATATTTTATAAAGTAAAGAAGAGTAAGCAGTGATTGTATAAATATTTTATGAATATTTATGCAAGCGGTTAAGTAAAAAAGTTAGTAGTACTTGTTTAAATATTTAATAAATATTTATGCAAGCAGTAAAGTAAAAAAAAATAAGTAGTAATTGTATAAATATTTTATAAATATTTATGCAAGCAGTTAAGTAAAAAAAAGTAGGCAGTAATTGTATAAAAATTTTATAAATATTTATGCAAAGCAGTTAAGTAAACAAAGTAGGCAGTAATTGTATAAATATTTTATGAATATTTATATAAGCAGTTAAGGAAAAAGTAAGCAGTAGGTAATCGTAAATATTTTATAAATATTTATGTTAGCAGGTAAGTTAAAAAAGCAAGCAATAATTAAATTAGCAGTTCTATAAATAAATAAATGAAATAATTGGAAGTTGATAAATAAACAATTTATTTTAAATTCAATTTATAATAAACCTTAAATATTGTTTCCTAGCAGGAATACCCTATGCATTGAAGTTAAAAAAAAATCCTGAAACAAAAAACTCGCACAGCACTTTTCAGCTGCTATGGTGGACAGGCACTACCACATTGGATTTTTAATGCTTGGTGTTAACATGTTCGTTGTGTCCATACGATGAAGAGTAAATCCTCTCAGTTCAATCTACCCATCCCTATCTCCCACCCTAGAAATCTATCTATCTTTCACTCACACAATAAAAAATGTATCATGTTGAATCCGAGAATATTGTTTGAAAGTGGCGCATCGGTGCAATTTGGGTGGAATCTACCCATCTCTTTTTCACTCACATAAAATCTACCTGTCTCACAGGTTGCACCTAGCATTAAAAATCCAATGTGGACAGGCACATACGTTGTTTGATACGTTTGCGGACCGAAAACGAGCTCGCTTGCTTGAAAGGTAGTTCGAATTTTATCTCATCGTATACCCAAACCACAGTCGGCAATGAAGTTTAAACTTCTTTACTGGGTGATCCAATTTTTAATGGTGTGTCTACACCTACAGTTAAAGTGATTTTGAATCTTTTCAAAAGTTGCTTTTGTGTGCCCTTTATGTGAGTTTAAAAATAATGGCACAAAAAACGCTATCGCCATTTACCCTTTGTATAACATTTATAACAGTTGTGACATTCTGTTATAAAATCTACTTCTATCATAAGCAGGTATTTAATTGAATTATTAGTAGGTAGAATTGTTGTTGTATTTTGCTTATAAATTTTAGCTAACATAAATTATACAAAAACACATCTAAATACGATTGAAATAGTAAAGAGAACATATGAAATTTCATTTGGATTGAAGTAGAAACTGAAATATATTACTAATTCTATTCAATTTCTCTCGAAATACAGAATATCGGTAGAGTTGGCTGGAGACTCGGTGAAATGTAGGTTATTAACCTATTTTGATCTTCTTATTTAAACTATTTGTTGACAAAGTCTGACAGGTAATTGCAATACACTCAAACTGCTCAAGGAACTAACACATATAAAACTAAAAAAATTTCTTGTCAATCTACTTTTAAAATGTTCGAAAAATTTCCAGTATAGAAGCAAACTAGCTGATTTATCGGCGATATTGGATTTGTTGTTGTTTGCCGAGGGAAATTTTTACAGCGCTAGCCATAAAATGTCGAATAAAACAAGTAGTACAGGAAAATTAGATTTCTACTTCGGAAAAAATCCTAGAAAGCTGAATTTTGGTATACACGTTCTGTAAACCTGGCTGGCTTTTTAACGGTAAAAAGACAAAAAATAGTGTTTTTCCAAAAAATCAATATATCTCCATTTCTAACGTTTTTTAGTCCAAAACACTTAAGTTCAGAACTAAAGAGCATACAATTTACAATAAAAAAGTTTATACAACTTTACTTATAGCTATAACCGTTTCTGAGTTATTAAGCGTTAAAAATTTAATATTTTTTTCTATTTTCTTCTTCGCATTTTTTCTCGTTCAAAGTCTTTTTGTAATGCATTAGGTTAAAAATAAATAAAATAAATCGGGTGGCACAACGGCTCATGAAGAACCAGGGCCTAGTGGCTAACAACTCGCAACCATTCCTGTGTGCGCCTGTCGAGAGGAATGGAAAGGACCTACAATTTTATGCCGAATCCGAGACGAGAAGCACTTATTCGTGACAAGTGATACTCTTGGAGGATTTGTCAATTCCTCGCAAGAGGCAGTAGCCCTGAAAAAAAACTTTTTAGTTTTTAGGTGGACGAGGCTGGGAAGCGAACCCAGACATCCAGCGTGACAGTTGAACGCACTAACCATAACGCTACGGGCTACTACTAGTGCATTAGGTCAGACTTTTGAAAAAATCTGTATGCAAGGTTTCTACATTATGTAACACCATATAAGAAAACATTATTTTTTTTTCTGAAAAACAAAACAAAAAGTTCAAATTTCTGTTTTTTTGCTTTTTTATTCTTTAAAGCACAAAGTTGCCGAAATAAATCATAAGCTCAGTTTAAAGATCATAACATTCTCTTTAAAAAAAATATGATACTTTTTTCCATACGAGTCATAAGTCGGAAGATATTTGTGACTTCTATTGTGTCAACTGCCAAAAAAAACAGTTTTTTGCATATATCTTCAAAACAGTAAGCTTAATCGAAAAATTATATTAGCAATATGTATACATTATGAACCTTTATATAAGCATGCATTAACAGTTTTTTTTCTAGAAGCCATAATTTGTATATCATTATTTAAACAAAAATCACCAAAAGTCGAAAATACTGGTTTTTGGCTCTTTTCCCTTAAATGACGAATATGTTGGAAAATATTTTACACTTATCTTGTAGATTTTAATATTTCCTATAGAAAATATTATAACACTTTTTTGCCTATAACACATCAGTTGCAAGATATTTCGACTTCAAAAATGGTCAAATTTCGAACATTTTTGAATTAAAAAAAATGATATTGCTTAAAATGAAGTTATATATATTATGTATATGATTAAAAATACATACATTCACCTTACCTTTGTCATATTTATGTTTGTATAATGTATCTATTTTTAGTCATATAAAATTTATAACGTCATTTTAAACAACATCATTTTTTTTATTCATAAATGTTCGAAATTTGACCATTTTTGAAGTCGCAATATCTTGCGACTAATGTTTTATACGCAAAAAAGGGTGATAATATTTTTTTAGGGAATATTAAAATCTACAAGATAAGCAAAAATATTTTCCGAAAAATTCGTCATTTAAGAGAAGAGCAAAAAACCAGTATTTTCGACTTTTGGTGATTTTCTTATCACCATTAAAATGCCCTTTTCTTTCGTTGACAGATGGAAATGTAAAAAAAAAACTATTTATCTCACTTCTACTTCATATCAAACTAATGAAACAGGAAACACCATTTGAAAGTTTTGTCATAAATCCTCTTTTTAACCTTTTTCTGCAGTGGAAATACCACACTGATTTATTAAATCTAAGCTGCGATAAACCTTCGGTGGAAACATAGTTACAAGTTTTCCTCATCAAGCTCCGTACAATAATCAATAAGTGTCCCAATAAAACTTATATAGCCACAATGGGGAGAGGGTTATCACATAATTTATTTAATATTTTAAAATTAAATAGAAAACAAACTATAATTTAATGGTTTTAATATTTTTGCAATTTTTGTATCTTGCTTTTTGTATATTGTGTAAAAACGTTATTTACAAAAAACATACAAAATTCGTTTTAAACATTTTTGACGAAGTTCTTATTTCACTGTAAGCTTAGATGAGACGATGTGCGAAAACCACATAATTGTGTGCCTCCTACGTCAATTTGACGTCAGAACTGTGCCCTTTGGTTGCATATCGTCTAATAAACACAATTGTGTCACTCGTATATGACACATTTATTTATGCGTTCAAAATGTCGGATCAATTCCACATAAAAATATGTTCAATTTAGCATATGGTCTGATCGGCTTCAACATATAAGTTTTGACATTCGATTATCTTTTGACACAAATATGTTCGTTTCAGGATTGTGTAATTTTCTCAAAATCTACATCTACATATTTGTCTATATATTTGATTTGAAAATGGTGTGTCCTGGAGTTGTATAGCGTTGTTTAACGCGCGAATTGAAACAAAATAACTACACATAGAAACTGCGCTGCGAACACGAAACGAAGCGAATACAAAATATAAATGTTTGGATAATTGCATAATTATTAGCACCAATTTTGAATGAACAAATCGTCGCATCAGAGCAGAACTAGCCTTAAGTCACAATTTCAATATTTTTCAGGATAGCGATTTTAAAACTTCAAAATGTGTTTACTCCTAAGCTTTTTTATGAAACACCTTGGCGTAAAAAACATTATATTATTTTTTTTTTATTGAATTTTATTGGCACTAGAATTTCGTATGAAGTGTCATTATTTAAGCTTATTTTTGGACATAGGATTACTGTGTACTTATATTTTGAGTGCAGAATAAGCCTTTCTCATAAAAGTGGACATATGATTTCTTATTATTTCATCATCTTTCTTTTCCATAATTGACATAGGTTAAAAGATTCAGTACCCAAAAAAGAAGAACGAAACCTTTACACTCTTCTTCAAGCACTGACAACTATCCTACTAACTTACTTATTCGTGCCGGAGTATTGGTATCCATCCGCTCTACGTGACCCAGCCACTTGAGTCTTTGCCTTTTCACTTTTGTGACTAGGTCGATGTTGCTGTACAGCCCGAACAGTTCGTTGTTGTATCTTCTCCTCCATTCCCCGTCTATCCGAAGATCACCGAAGAATTTTTCTCTCGAATATTGCTAAAGCGTATCTAATTATCCGCCGCTTAGAAGGTCCATGCTTTTGCACCATACAACAGGACCGGTATGATGAGTGTCTTGTACAGATACACTTTAGTCAATCGAGAGAGGGCTTTACTTTTCAATTGCCTTCTTAGCCCGAAGAAAGAGCGATTGGCAAGATTTATCCTTCGTTTTATATCAGCACTGGTGTCGTTGTCTGAATATATAGCGGAGCCCAGGTAAACAAAGTCCTTAACCACCGCAAAGTTATATCTGTCTATGTTGACGTTCTGTCCAAGACGTTGGTGTTGAGTGTCCTTTCTAGATGACAGCATATACTTTGTTTTGCCCTCATTCACCGCTAAACCCATTTTTGCCGCTTCCTTCTCAATGCTTGCAAAAGCTCCAGTGACATTACGCTTTGTTCTTCCAATTATGTCAATATCGTCGGCGTATGCAAGTAATTGGATAGACTTTTGAAAGATTGTGCCTCTAGTGTTGACGTGAGAGTTCTGCACTATTCTTTCAAGTATGATGTTGAAGTAGCCGCATCTCGCATGACAGCGCGTCGCCTGGCCTAAATCCTTTTTTGACATCGAAGGTGTCGGTGAGGTCTTTGCCAACCTTGATGGAGCAGCGTGCGTTCTCCATCGTCATCCTGCACAAACGGATGAGTTTCCCAGGGATACCAAAACTAGTAAACTAAATACTGTCATACGCGGCATTAAAATCGATGATCGTTTTTTCCAAGATCTGCCGTAGGTGAATATTTGGTCAATGGTGGACTTTCCTGGCCTGAAGCCTTACTGATATCAGGTTGTTGACGAACGGCTTCAGGCGTTCATTTAATACAGCAGAGAAGATCTTGTAGGCGATGTTAAGGAGACTGATTCCTCTATAGTTGATGCAGTTTAGAGGATCTCCTTTCTTGTGGATCGGGCAAACAATGCTGAGATTCCATTCATCGGGCATGCATTCCTCCAACCATATTTTATATAGATGGGCTGGTGCATACCGACTCCTTATCCAGTCATCTCCTACTGCTTCGAATAGCTCGGCGGCTCCAGCAGCTTTGTTGGACTTAAGCTTAGATATTGCTACCTTCACTTCGTCGAGGTCGGGTAGACGGAATTGTTGATCTCCATCGTCTAGGTTGAATGGTGTAATCTGCCTGATGGCGGAATTCGTCATCGCCGTTATACAGTCTACAGAAGTGATCTTTGCATATTCTCAGCGTCGACTGCGAATCTACTACGATGTTCCCTTGCTCGTTCTTGCAGGCTTCGGTTCGGGCTCTGTAGCCCTGATACCTCCTTTTTACCTTTTGGTAAATCTTCCGACCCTCATTCCTGTTATTACATCCCTCAACCTCCTCGATCTTGCGCTTCTCATGCTCCCTCTTTTTCTTTCTGAGAAGCCGGTGTTCCTCTCTCCTCTTTTGCTCGTAGAGCTCGCGAGCAGCTCTGGTCCTTCTGTACAGCGACGCCTTGTATGCCTACTGCTTCGCTGAATGTGCTTGCCGGCAATCGTCGTCAAACCATGAGTTTCGTTATGGTGGTCAAGTGAAACCCAGCACGTCAGATGCGGCATCTTTGATGGCTTCCTGGCAATTTGCCACTGGTTTGCAACACTTGATGCTGGCGGCATAGGTCCTCTTAAGAGGTTGTTTGAGACCCGAACAGAGAAGGACCTAGCAATCTCTTGCGATTGTAGCCGCCTGACGTCAAACTGCTTGACAGCATTACTTCGGTTTGGCTGTGTTCGAAATATCCGAAGCTGTACTTTGGCTACATCAAGGTAATGGTCCGAGTTAACGTTGGCTCCTCGGTATATGATAACTCTGGTTGACGATTGATTGATCAAAATATTTCCAGGTCCCCTTGTGGATATGTTGACAAAACTATCCTAAGTCACTACTAATATAATACAAAAGGAACACACATTATTTATTTTGTTTGTGCAGAACTAACCTATGTCCGTATTATGGACTTAGGCTATTCGTTTTTGAAAGCTCTAAAAACCTAAGTCCATAAAGTGAACATAGATTAGTTCTGCACAGTAAAAAATAATGACTGGGGACATAGGTTTATATCGTACAATTAAAATTGTAAGCGATCAACTGCACGTAGAAGTATGCTTATCACACAGGCAAAAGCAGAATGCAACTGGCTTTCTTCTCATAATTAAAAACGAAAATTCGAAATTTTGGACTTAGGCTAGTTCTGCTCTGATGCGACGAAATGTATACCATCGCTTTGTTTTTTTTAAGTGTAAAAGAGATAAAAGTAGTCCTCTCATTTTGCATAGAAGATACTGCCTGTTTAGCGTCATAGATCAACATTTAGTATGTGTGTTATTGGGTAGGTACATATAAACTGAATGTTGATGCTGTACATACATTGTAATCAACACAGAAATATGGAACAATTTTTGTGTAACCATATTTTTCTACGCATATGTAAAAACCAACGGCACACATTTTTATGTAAGATTGTGTACATTTTATTCGCTTCATCTAATACACATAACAATGTTATGTAGAAATTTGCCACGTATGTGAAATATGCAATTAATTTTTTGTTTTTTGCTGTGGCGTCATAGATACACAATTGTGTAGTTTTAACACAACGTATAATCCTAGCTCTTTCTGCTTGATTGTACATTGGACTTCTTTATTTTTGGGCGATAAAAACATTTTGTGAACGTAATTTTATTTCTAAATTCTTGGCCGTTGAACAAATTTAACTACAGTAGGTATGTACATTTGGGGCTATCGTGAATAAAATTTCCCCCGAAATTATTTACACTGCCGAAAATTGGGAACGCGAATTATAGTCGCAGTTTTGAATGTATTGGCATCGAAAATGCATATTCCATGACAACTGGGTTGCCATTTTGATTGACCAAATTTGAGCCTAGAAGTTAAGGTTGAAAATTGTTGGAATTTTCAATTTTAAAAGATGGGCGAAATTCCGTTGAACATTTCGTTCACGATAACCCCAATTATATCCTAGAAGGCTGAAGGAACCGTTTTCAAGTATTAAACACTTCAATTCGTTTATCGAGAATACAAATTTTCCTGTGAATGTTTCCTTCCATTGAAAATTGTGAATGTTATGCTCGAAAGTTTTTTTTTGGGAACTCTTGGTATCAAGGGAATTTGGCTTTCTTGTCATTTTTGATGGAGCGAAATTTATTCCGGAGGAGATTCACGATAGCAATTGTATGTTTACCATTTCACATCACTAAGCGGAATTGTTGCTGCTTCCACTTTACAAGGAAATTATTTAAGGCAGAATAAGTATGTAAGCAAACAACTATGACTCGCACCAGTACGTTTTTTTATTCGAATTTTTGTCTTAAACCTTTGTCTTTATCATCTTTTGTTCATCTATAGTTCTCGAAAAAGTAATAAAAAAAAGTCAATTAAAAATTTTATTATTTCGTTTCACGTTTATTTTCTTTTATTAAATTTACCATAACAATAATATTTTGGATGTTCTAAAATTTGTTACACAATGCAGTTGCTTATGACAATCCCACCAGGTCTAAGTTAGATGGTGCTTCCAGAGCACAAGTGGAATTGATGCTTTTTTTAAATACTTTTTTGGTGGATTGTTGGTTTGATTTTTTAAATCGCGCATCTTTAAATTTCTTTCTTAAAATTTTTTTTTATCTTTTATTTATAAACTTAAGGCTTAAAATTAAAAATTTATATTTTGTTTAGTTTTAAATGTTAGATGGTTTCACACATTAGCTGTTGTTTTTTTTTTTCTTTTTTTTTTTCTTTTAGTTTTCCATCGCTCACAGTACATAAATTAAAAATGTAAAGAATAGGAAAAAAAAAAAATGCTAGGGGTATCCTCTTTACAAGCTCTTCTCCAATTTGATGAGTTCGGTGATACCATCGTACATTTCCTTAACGGCTTGGTATTCGGTGAGACCCATACGACGCTTGTTTGAGATGTCATAGACGCCACCTTCGGCTTCAGTGTGTTCACCACGGGTTCCGCGCACTTGCAAGTTGTACTTGGTAGCGACTTCTTCCAACTTAGCCTTGTTGGCGGCCAATTTTGGTACCTTAATGTGCACGGAAGCACGGATGGTGGTTCCCAAGTTGGTTGGGCAGAAGGTCAAGAAACCCAAACGGTCATCGTGGCTGAATGGAATACGCTTCTCAATGTCGTTGACAGCTGTCACCAGGCGACGGTAAACCTCACCCAAATCACCACCCATTTGCATAGAGATGATGCGGAGATGATCTTCCTCATTGCACCAAACCAAGAAAGTTTTGTTGTCATTGTGGTAGATACCACGACCAGATGGCCAGTAACGGCAGGCGTTGGCGGCTTGCAAGAAACGATCACCCTCCTTGAACAAGAAATGGTCATCGATGAGTTGCTGTTGAACGGTCTTCTCCATGCCGGTCAATGGGTAGAATTTACCCTTCAATTCACCCTCCAAGCCGGACAAGGTGCTTGAAACCTTCTCTTCCATCTCCTTGTATTGGGCCTCGGATAGACATGGGTTGAATGGGTAACCTTGCAGGGAGCGTCCACAACGGACACGTGTTGACACAACAAATTCATTGTTGGGGTCGACATTGGAGAAGGTGCTCACATCACCGAAATCACGAGCTGGATGCTTGTCTGTCTTCTTGAATCCACCATGGTAATCCTCAATGATGGGATCGAAAAGTTCAGAAAATACTGAGTAGGCTTCAGCATCGGGAGCATAGATACCGACACCGGAATCGTGGTTCTCCAAACCAGATTGGATAACATCCAACAAAGTGGAGCCGAATGATGGGGTCTTCTTGTTCTTAAGATTATCGAAGACCTCCTTGGTCAAGTACTTCTTCAGCAGAGACTTTGAGTCAGATGCAGCCAACTTGGCGAATCCATCTTCCAATTTTTGTAGAACAGCGGCGTCAACCATAGTGTCTGATTTGTTTCTGTAAATAAAAAAAAAAAAAAAAAAATCCATTAGTTGAGAACATAAATTTATTCGATGTAAGATTACTTGGTCATTAAGTTGCGTTTGAGCACTTGAAATGCATTTTTCTGACAAAAGCTTATAATTTTTCTCATGCTTTATTAAAGTTATTGATGGATTATAAAATGGGCAACAGTTTCGATCAGTCACTCTATGCAAAAATTCTTATTCTGAAATGACAGTAACGGTCATTATGGATAGTCTTCTCTTTGACTTGTACAACTTTCTACTTCTAAGCAACAAGAGTTAAAAGGTCACTTTGAAAATTTCAAATAACTCATATTTCAAATCAATTTCGATACAAAAAAAAAATTGGTACTGTAGAAAACGCAATTTTCGTACAATTCGCATTGTAGGTATGTACCTACGTTTCTGTGTAAAACGTATTTATTTACAATGTTCCTGATGATGTAAGCACACTTGTATTATTGAAATGCGATATTAAAAGATAACAAAATAACATTCAAACAAGTGAATCGAATGACGGTGTTCACATTTTTAGAAAGGGAGAAAAGTAGTTAATTTAAAAAAAAAATTAAAATTTGTGGATTTATTTTGACGTTCTCTTTTGTCGGAATTTTAAAAAGAAAACGTTTAAAAAAATCCACAATTTTTTAAATTTTTTAAAAATTTACTACCTTTCGCTCTTTCTAACCATAAAGCTTGAGGGAGATAAATTTCAGAGAAGTCAAAAATAGTCGGAAGAGTCAGTCCAATGTGAACACCGTCATATGGACGGTGTTCGCTTTCGACAGACTCCTCCGACCTTTTTTGACTTCACAAAAGAAAACGTAAAAAACGTAAAACGACGTTTTATTTTGTAAAATCGGAGGAGTCAGTCCAAAGTGAACACCGTCATGGATATCAGAATTTGACTCACAATCTGTAATTTTTGAATGAATTGTGCCGTTTTTTTTAAATTTTGACATCTAGGTCAAAATCTGTCAAAATGTAAGCTACTTTGTGGTAAAGGTTACTTAAAGGGACGACTAGAGTGTACGTGTATTCTTATAAAAAATCGTTCTGACATAACCACCAAAATTGAAGGTTCTTATGAAAACTAAGTGCAAACGTTCGGTTCTTCAGTCGTAAGAGTTCGTCAAAGCAAATCTTTATTCGATTCCATGTGATTGAGTATTTGTCAGAACTTTTTTGTTTTAAAAATTTAATTTAGCTACTTTTATTGTGAATACACCACAAACATTTTTCAGTCCTGTTCAACTTTAAAGCCTTAACTACACAGACCTACTTTTGTACAAAAGTAAAAAAGTGAGAAATTAAAATGCTCGCTAAAGAAAAGTGCTTGCAAAAAACCATACGAAAATTGTTCTGACACATAAATTAAACCACCATGCACAATTTTCCAAGCAAGCAGGTGTCTTCGGAAAAGATATTTATTTCACTTTTGTACAAAAGTAGACCTATGTAGTTAAGGCTTAAACTGATCTTAAAATAATTCACAAATTTACTCTCCAAAAGAGGTGATTCTAGGTCTGTTTGGTAATGTGCTGTAGCTTACAAATTGCACAATTTGCTGTCAAAACTCAAAACCCCTAGAAAAAGCCCATACTTGCGCAATTTGGTAAAAATTATAAATTTTAGATACATAGTTGTTCATAATTTGTATTTCTCTCTGATTATTCGTATCGTCTATCTAACCAGACAATTCTTTAACTCGATTTTAAGCTAAAATATTCAACAAATAGAGTTGAATGATTAAGAAAAAAAAAAATCCCATAAGGAACAAAGGAAACACGCAAAGGCGCGTGTTTAAAGTAACCCACACCCATTTTTATCGCTCTTATGAATCTTTGATGCGCGCATCAACCCCTAATTTAATTTTTTTCCTTTTATGCTAAACAAAAAAAAAATATAACACAAGGGTCGGTGGGCAGAAATTCACTAATTCAGCACAAAGTAGAAAATATATTGAGTACGGTTTAGAATTTACGAGAAATCGCGCACGTTATCAACATTAATTATTATTATCTAAACATACGAAAGAGAACATTTAATAAAAGAGGACTACCTATTCTGCTGAATTAAAGAGAAAGCATTGCCAAAACTTGAATCTAATCTAAAAATGATTGTTGCTTTTAAAAATTCAGTTTTCCCCTCAAAATGCGTTTGTTGAAATTCACCCTCATAGTATTTTATACTCTCAGAAAGGGGGTGAAAAATATCTAACATGAAAGGACGCGCGAGGGTGCGAAAGCGAATCTCCCTTTTGAGTCATGACGTTGACAGTAATTACAGGCACGAGGTATTCTAAAATGTTGATTTTGAAGTAACTTTTTAGTTTTTTTTCAAAAACCGAGCTATGTTATAAAAATATGCTATGTTTATTTTTTTGTTTGTGCAGTAGTACACATTTTTTATAGAAAGAAAAAAAAAGAGAGAGTAGATAAAACAGAGAGCAAAGATACACACCCATCGGTCGTAGCGTCTCCTGCATCAGCCGCGGTGGCGGTATCTGTGACAACTTCGTCCTTTTTATCTTTTGATGCGCACCCGCCCATTTTAATTTATTTTATAGTAAAACTAGTGTTTAATTTAAAAATTACAAATGGTAAGACAAAGTTTTGTAGTCTTTGGTCACACAAAACACACGATTTTTGTTTTAGTCTTGTATATGTAAAAAATATTTTATTTATCTTTTTTTTTACTAAGCACAAATTGTTTTTAATTTTAGATAAAGATTAGATAAATATGTAAAAGTTATCGTTTATACAGGTAAAATTAACAATCACAAGGACTTTACTCTTACTATACTAATTTTGTTTATGGTTGATTTCTGTTCTTTTTTTTATGGAATAATCTATTGGTATAAAATATTCGTTATGGTTAGTTGTAGTTTCACGATAAATTTAAACAAAATGGTTTTCTTTTTTTTACTATTTTTGTATAATAAATATAAATATTTATATGAGATGAGTAAAATCACACAAAAAGCAGTAGAATTATATTTTTCATGGCAATTTTTAATTTTAATATTTTCTTATAAGAAAATTTATATTTATATTTTTGTTTTTTTTTTTTTTTTGTTTGTTATTTAAATGTTATAAAAATGTGGATTTGGGTGGGTGGAGTATTTTGGTAGTCTGTGTGTTTTATAAAAAAAAATTTCACTCGCGATGTATCCTTTTGTTCGATGGATGTGGACAAGTTTATTTTTTTAAATTTTGTATTGGATATCTTCACATAAAGTTTAAATTTTATATATTTTTTTATGTATGTAGAGAGACAGAGTATGTATATTAGATCAGTTTTTTTTGATTTGTGCGTTGTGTTTTGATTTGTATTCTTAAATTCTACAAGAAGGTAGAATATTAATATCTTTGGCGTTTAAATTTTGTTTTTTTGTTGAAAATCCTTAAAAAAAACTTTGAAGTTTTTTTTTGTTTAATATTTTTGTGTTGCTATTGCTATATAATTTGTAATTTTTTTTTATGTATACTATGGTATAAAATTTTCCTTCGTTTTGTTTGGCAAATAGAGGATTATTTAATATATTTTTTAAATTCAATTTCACGACATGGGTTATTGTAGAAAATTAAGTTTAAAAAATTGTTATCTATATTTTTTTTTTGGAGTGTTCGTTTTTTTTTTTTAAATATTTTTTTTTTCTTCCTGAAGGTCGCCGCGCCCAATTTTTTTTGTTTCTTCTTTCTCTTCGGATTTTGCGACGAGCGCGCTGCCAACAACAAACGAACACAATCGGGAAAATGAAAGGAACTAAACTACCATCATGTCGAGAAGTTAAATAAAGTCCTGTCTCGCACCGCGCTGCCGTTAGTGAATTCTTCTTATAGCCCGGTGTAGGTACAGTTTTATGTGTGTTGTACTCTCATTCCTGAATATAATATGTACCTTCAAAAACTCTATGATCATGTATCGAGAGTTGATGCAGAAGTATACAACAACTATACACATATGTATGTATATCTACCAGCTATAGATACACGTAAAATACAAGGCACGGAAGCAAGGAGTGCTGATGGACATTAAATTGTCGACAAGAGAGCGAAAAACGATGAGAGTGTTGCGTACTCACGTTTTAATGAATACGTCCTGAATTATAGTACGTACTTTAGGGGTGGAAAGGATTTGTATTCCACAAAAAATAAAGGTTGAACATAAAGGATAACTGTCATGCATTTATAAATTCAAGCACATAATACCCTATGGTTTATGAGAGGACAATGTTTTGTACACTTGAACTTGTTTGCAACTTGTTAGTTTTACAAAAAGACTTTTAAAATGTTTGTGTAGGAATAACCCATCATTTTGAAAACTTAAGTCATAGCAATTGAGGGACCCAACCTAAGCAGACTTCTTAATGTGGTGCCTTATAGCCTTTAACATTTTTGTTTTGGAAATGCTGTAGTCATGCTTAAGTTTAAAGAACTAGTTAAAGTTGCAAAGCTTGTAAAAACCAACTAAACTTTTACCATTTTGATGTAAGTAGGTAGGTACATATTTTCTGGAATGTCGAATTAATGTTTAATACCAAGTCCCCTTTCACACAAGCAAACTGAGTTATCAGGAATTTTTAGTTTGTTGGCGAGAAGCGCGTAAGGAAGGAAACAATTCTCCCCTGACACCCTTCTCGCCTGCAAACTAGCTAGTTTCTGGCAACTCAGTTTCCTTGTGTGAAAGCACATATAATCCTTGTGTGAAAACACATATATTCCTAACTTAAGCCTTAACTACATAGACCTACTTTTATACAAAAGTCAGAAATTAAAATGCTCGATAAAGAAACATGCTTGCAAAAAAACATACGAAAATTGTTCTGGCACATAAATTAAACTACCATGCACAATTTTCCATTGTTTTTTTGCAAGCAGGTGTCTTCAGATTAGATATTTATTTCTCACTTTTGTACTTTTGCACAAAAGTAGGCCTATGTAGTTAAGGCTTTATAATTGAGAACAGCTGGAACACACCCAAAGGTCTGTTCATTTACCTAAGAAAGCTGTCATTTTTTTTTTTTTTACTTAAATCAACTTTAAAATGTCAGAGCAATAACTAATATTACGCTTCGTTTTTTTGTTTGTTTCATATGTCATCTTTTTGAATTTTCCAATTCAATCATTTTTGTTTAAATTGTTTTTTACTATAACCGAGGAGCATTGTGGTTGCCAAGTCAGAAACGTCAAAGTGCAACCAGAAAGTCTTGACATTTTTATTCCTGCTTTCGTTACTTCCTTCCCTCTACATTTCTACACCCCTCGCACAATCTGTCAGAAAGACGCAACAACCGAAAAAAACGAATCGTGTAATCGGGGTGATTGGTTGACAATTTGACATCAAACAGATTTGTCAAACATGGCCAGCAATGTGGAACCAGCCTAAGTTTTAAAATGACATCCAAAGCTTCATTCCCAATGGACACATTAATTTAAAAAAAAAACTGTTTATTAAATTTTTGATTTTTTTTTTTAAGAAAACGCTTTTCGTTTTCTTATAGGGATAATATGTTAACTTTCACTATAATGACATGAGAGTATAAATGAAATAATAACAAGAGTAATGGTACAGTTGAATCAGTTGAGTGTGCCGTATGCGGTACTTTTGAAAATAGCACATATACATATAATTGAAACGTGCGCACACCCATATTGTTCACCCCTAAGCTATAAAGGCTAAAACACAACTCTACCTCCCCCCTCTAAACCCCAATCAACATCCCTTTGGAAATGTAGAAATTCTTTTTCTTTCACTACACCACCACCACCGCTGCCGCTGCTTATTATTATATTCTCCAAGCGAATTTGTTATTCTCTTTTTGTCTGCGAATCATCATCATTATCAACATGATGGTCGTGGTAGCTCTAGATTTTTTTTTTTGCAGGAAGAGAAAAGATTTCTAGCACAAGATAATCTTAGAATTTAGTCAACAGGGTGGAACTTGCGGGGTATCATGATGATGGAAGGAAAAGGGGAATCTTATACAAATTTGAGCAGACACGCGCATAGAAATGAATTTCGCTGTAAGATTTTGGTCCTTCGGGAATAGTCTATAGTTAAAGTCTATGTACACAATAACACAAATTTTGCTGATAATGTTGCAGACTTTATTTTGAAAAATAAGCGCAAACAAAACAAAATTTTAAAAACAAATATGGGGTGTGTTCTTATAAAAGAGAAAGAAGTTATGAGAGTAAGGTAGCTGAATCCTGAATTTGTGTTGCGGGATTTGAAAACTACCAGGTGTTGTTTATTCTGGATGTGTTCCATAGAAAAATAATCCAAATCCTCAATGCAGGAAATAATTCAAGCTAAAATGAAAGAACTATAATGACCTATGGCCGAACATTTGATATGTATGAAAACGATTAAATGCATGATATATCATTGTATATCTGTTAAAGTAACTTATTTCGTTGATGTATTTGCTCTTTTCTGACAAGGACAGTGACTAATAAGGAAAGGCCTTCGTGGAGTTAATGGGTTTGTCGTTTTTTTTTAACCCAGTATGACACAAAAATAAGCAAAAGACTTGTTAGAAAGGGTTTAAAAGAACAAAAACAAACATATTCTTGACATGCAACACGAAACTTAGCCAAATGAAATAGAACAAAAAAATTTAAACATTGGCTGAGGTCATATCTTAAACTGAGGCAAAAGTAATGTAACTAATATAATGTACATACCTATGAGTTACACGAAAGGCAACAAGAAAAGGATAATATAATGTTCGAGCTCTGTATACGTACCAACCTACCTATTTTCCACAAGTTACTAAAAGATTCAAGGTTAATGTATTATGAGATGTAATAAAAGACAAAAATTGTCATAAATGGCGCCCAATGCGCACCTAGATAATCAAATTAAGTTATTATTGATTATGTTTTTAAGATTAAAATCTATCAATTTTAATCACAATTTTCCGTTTATTAGCATAAGGAAGTTTTGATAGTTTTTCTTTTTTAATTTTAACCTTGTTTCCAGAAATAAGACAAACAAAAATGTTAATTAACATTTATGTACACATCTAAATCTGTTCTACTTTTATGTATAGCAATAATTAGAAGCTGTTATTGTATAGAAAATATCCTCATTTAATATGCAAACTATCTATAACACTTGGCGTCTTAATCATATTCAATTATTTGTTTATCGTTATGTTTAAAAACTCTTTTCTTACACAATAGAACAAGTGGAAAGTTAGAATTGATATCATTTAAAAAGACTACTTAAGAAGAATTAGCAAATCAGTACAAATATTTGCTTCGTTCAGGACTGTATGCTATCTCGTTTAAATGATCTTTACATTAATTAAAATTTATGTTATCATTTTATAGGATTTGTTTTTATTGTAAAACTGTGAATTTATAACCTATGTTAAGTGGTTAAATTAAGTGAAAATGCCAGATTGGGATTTATTTTATGACCTTCGTGCAGAAAAAATTGATTTTATAATAGAAAAAGATATAAAGTCACCCATCATTTGATGGCATAGAAAGAAGATACTTTGAAGTATAAATGATATGAATCATTGACTTAATTTGAAACACCAATCAAACATGTTTTTAAGAGTTCTATACTTTACTTTAATGTGCTGATTTTGACAACATGTGCATCTGGTCTGACGACAATAAGAGTTCCGATTAGAAAGAAATTCAGCCGACACTCTAATTAAAGCATTTCGTTTGTTGAAACAAAAAACAAACTGTCAAAAAATAAATTTTGACAATTCCATCAAATTTGGGTTTAAATGTCAGCTTATTTACCTACTTGTCAGAAACTGCCTATTCCTATCTATTTTTTTTTTCTATTGTATATTGACACTTATTTGGACTTTAAATGGTAGAAACTGATTGCGAACAGATCTCTATAATTGTTTATAAAGTGAACAGAATTGTGTTAAAACATTAATTCTTTCACGAAAATTAACAATAATGTCATGAAAAAACTTTATATGCAAGCAATATTTGATCTGAATTTAAATGAGCAAACACTTCATGTATGTGTGCAGTTAAGACGTCATTTTTTGTAATTTTTAGGTATTTTGTTTTTGAGAAAAAACAAAAATATTTATTGTTTCATAGCATATTGTTGCTAATTAATAAAAATTAATAATTATTCATTGGCATGCACATTTCACACTCATACTCATTTGCATACGTACCTACATGTATTGATATATACATATATCTACTTATACACATAAAGAACCAAATTGAGATTGAGATGCGTGTTCCAAAAATACAATCATGATCATGAATGACTAAAGTTAAAATGCTGCTGCCAGTCACGTATAGAGACGTAGTTATATATGACTAATCTGTTTTAAAATTTTATTTTATTTGTTCTAAGCAGTGTGGTGGTGGGGTTGTTTATCTTCACTAAAGATTGGATTTCATATATCAACTATTGTGAATTGTACCATAAACAATTTAAATTTATCCTTGTGTCACAAAACAATACTGCAAGCGTCAAATTACTGTGAACTGTCAGCAATTTAAGCAAAACCATAATGCCACTTTATTCACACCATTAAGCTTTCGTACTCTCGCAGGATATCCGGTGACAAGCACTTCAATAAGTATTAAATTGGGGGTGATTTATCAATAATGTAGAATATCCAAACAAAAACAAATATTAAAAAAATGCCATGAAAAAAATAAATCTACCAGTCCAATCACGAGTGGACGATAGTCGGGTCCTTATAACTTTGCATGTACGAGTATGTATATGTATTTCTAACAATAAATTATGAAATTTCAAATTTGAAAACGAAAAATAATCACTATAATGTGCGCTTGGCGTATATGTTATTATTTCCGGTATTGACTTAGTAATTATGGTAGAACGTCACGAAAGAACACACAGTTAACAATCAAAAGAAAACACTCATTTAGCTGTAGAAAAACCAACAAAATAAGAACAACCTCAAATCATCAAACCATGTTAATAAATTAAATTGAAATGAAATCGCGCGAGGAATGTAGGATAGGACCGACCAACTGCTCAATCTCAGCGGAACAAACTAAACTTACTACTAATGGAAGAAAGTATTGTTACCAACAACTTTTGCCTGAATGGTGACAAATTATTGCTACTGTTGCCATTGTTTTGTTTTTCCCTAGTAGGTATCTCTCTATTCTGACGGTTGGAGTTTAAACATGTTTTACTACCGTTCTATCGTTGCCGCCATTGTAAATGGTTAATATATTGACAGTATAGCGGTAAGGTACTCACAATTGCAAAGTATTTTTTTTTTTTTGCTAGGCACCTATAAACTTTTCGTTTCCCATTAATCTATACGCCTATAATGGAAGTCACATGCAACTATATTCACAATACAGTCATTATTTAATTCTTGATTTTAAGCTTTTGATAATATGGAAGAATAAAAATGTGGAGATACGATTTTCAACATCAAGACATTGCAAAAGTATTTAGTTTGAGACTCTTCAAAGAATATAAGCAATATTTTATTACCTGTTTTTTTTTTCACTTGCCACAAGTAGGTTTAATTGGTGTATTATATTTTTAGATAAAAGCATGTGCTCATATTTAAAATAATCTTCTTGACAACAGTTAACAGATAAATTAATGAGAATATGTATATCTAATTAAAAAAGCATATGATATACTCGTATACCTTTTCATTCATTCTCTATCTCTTCCAAAAATCTGTGCAAATATTTGCTAGTGAATTTAATTCTATTTCAATTAATGCACTTTCACTCACGTCATAGTTTAATGATTTTTGTAATCATATTACCAAGTTTATTTGTGTATAAGTTTTTTAAAATAAAATTTATAGGTTTAGTTAGAAGGCAGTTAACATTAAGATAAAATAAAGGCTTTTTACGCAAAAACACGATTTAATTAAACTAGTTTTGTTTGAAATCACACAGATTTATTCACGCAAACAAAAAAAAAACATAATGAACAAAAAGATATAAGGGAATTGACCGATTGGTAACATTAAAATGATTTTTGCAGTTTTTTGTTTGTTCTAATTAAAAAGTTAAATTAATTCAATGGACCGAGTGATTTAGGTGGTAAAATGTACAATGTTCACATTATACCTATATTTTAACAGGATGTCTGTGTATGTACGTATCAGGGAAGATAGTTTATACATCAGTCAGTGGAGGATATAGAGTTCGATCAGGAGGGGAAGGGGGCCTCAACTGGACTCAAGAAGCTAAAATTTCCAGTCTATTTAAGGAATGTCCTACTTTGTATTAGAACAAACTACACATGATACAAAAAATGGTTCTTCGAGCGTCCTGCTCTATTTTATGGCAAGACTTTGGGTCCTACTAATAATCGAATTTAGTAACGACTTAAATATTAAGGAAAATAGACCATACTGGTATGGACTGTAAAAAATTAACCATACATGTTATGTTTTATATTTTAGAGCCCATACCATGTAATATTGATTATGAAGGGTCCACCTAAATAGTTAAGTCATACCATGGTTGGTTTATTATTTAGAACTCATACAAATATGGTCCAATTTACTTAAATATTTAAGTCGTTACTAAATTTGATTATTGGTAGGGCCCTTTGACTATTAAGGTTGTTGAATAAAAAAAGTGAAATACCTACATATGTTATCAACTATACTGACGTTGGTCAGATCCAGACATAATGGTTTGTTTGGGAAATTTAAAATCTCATAAAATAGCGCACTTTAAAAAAAATTTCTAAAACACTATTTTTGTAGGTAAAAGTATGTACAAATGAAACTTAAATTTTTAAGACTTGTGTCCTGTGATTTGTTTTCTCAAACTTATTGAAAAAAACTTACAGATAGTTTTAAATAGTTCTTGGCGAAATAAAGTTAAAGAGTGTATAAATAGATAAAAACCGTTTGCAAGTATAATGTCTGGTTTTTTCATAAAAAAAAAACTTTAAATGTGTCTTTAAATGAAGTTTCCGGTTTATTGGGAATAAATAGTTTTTATTGCTTTATTAAAAAACAAATTTAACATCTTTAACTAGGTATTTAATGTAATACAATTTTACACAAAATTTCAAATATATTTATTGATCCATTTTTAAGGTATTGAATTTTTCGAAAATTTGTTACAAAAAAAATCATTAAAACTGTAAAAGAAATCCTGCATAAAATATTTGGTCAAAATCGGTGAAGCCGTCAACGAGCAATTTGAAAATCAAAAAATGATGGTTCTATGACAATATAACCGTTAAACTTTAGATCGAGGTACAGACAGACAGAAATTCGGGACCCACGTTTTTTTCGCGTTATTTATACTATCGTAAACTGTTAGGTACAATTATAAAATATCTCGATTTCGTTTTTTTTTTAGTAATCCAAAACATGCCCTTTAGCACCTGTGTATATATATCGCAAGTAAAAATCACATATGGACTAAAAAATATTATTTCAACTATTAATGCCTTGCCTACGTTTTAATGTTTAAGTCATGGCTAATAATTTCATAAGAAAACAAAGTCATTGGAATTTTTTTTATAAAAAAAGACTATCTGTTTCTTAGGGAATCGTTGACTTTTAATAAATGATTAACTTAAAAGTCATAAAGATTTTTAATACTTATAATATGTAAAAGCAAGTAAGTATTTATCTAACGGCTAATTTTACATGCAGTTATGTTTATGTAGATGAAGCCATCACAACATATCTTTTTTTTAGTTTCTAAATTAGACTTTATTGTTTATTCTTCAAAATTCTCGATACATATTACTAATTTTGCATTCGTTTTTTTTAAAATTCGATATGATATGTTTATAAGATTTTTTGTTTCATTTTAAAGTTGATGTTTCCTTTGTTTAATTACTCAAATTCAATGACCGCGTTCAATGCAAAAATATACGAAATTACAGTTATGTATGGAGAGCCTTTTTTTGTATAGAAAAGCTGTCAGCTGAATTTTCAGTTGGGAATTTCATGCTGAAAATTCAGATGAAACGTAACAAAACTTCACTAAGCGAAACTGAATGTCAGCTTACTTTTTATGACAGCTGGCCAATCAGAAGCTCCATCTGAAAATAAAGTACTGAAAAATTTGATGCGTTGAATGCGGCCAATGATAGCAATGCATTCTCAATAATAAATTCATAAAATATGAATACATTTTTAGGTCAATTGAACAAGATGGTAGGACACCTTTCACTATCATGCAAATGCAGTCCCATTGCAATCAAATTAATACTTTGGGTAAATTTATGTATTGTATGCAATAATAGTTTCTTCGTTTTCATTCGAAAAAAAAGGAAATGCTGTATTGAGTGAGTGTCATTAATTATTTACATGCGAAGTGAAACGCATGTTCCACATAAAAATTAGAATTGAAAAAGACCGTAAAATTTTGCCAATTTACACGCAATTCCAATTTTGGATTTGATGGTTAACGTTATGTGGACGTCGAATGAATCTTAAGTAAAAAAAAAAATAATAAAGTTAAAAAGTGAGTGGCTGATGCAAGTGCATTTGCATTGATGTGTTATGCAACTACCTTGCATGGGTAAGGTATGTGATAAAAATTTATATGTATAGCGGTAGAGGTGCATTCTGCATTCATTAAAGTGATTTATTAAGAGTATAAGTTTTAAATTGCTTTAAACGATTTAATCATAAACGCTTTCATTTATTTGAAATTTCGATGAAGGATTATTATTATTTTTGGTTTAAAAACGCATTTATTGTTAAAATAAATTAAAATAAATGTCTGGTTATAGGTAACCGATTAACAATTAAATTCATTTATTTCTTTAAAGTTGCGCTTGCCATAAAATTCCTGTTTTATCATGACAAAACAACAACCACTAGTCAATACGAAATTTACCAATTCACTATACTCGTTCGTTTAAAGAACAAAAACTTGATGTAAATTATCTCGCATCATGATGTAAATAACGACCTATTATATGAATTGTTTATAACCATTAGTAAAATGTCTGAGGCGTGAAGTAGGAAGGTACCTAGTACCTGGTACTCTGGTCTGTTTTCGTAGCGAAATAACTTTGAAGTTTATGTGCAATAATTTTAGTTTATTTGTTTGTTTGTATTTGAATAACTTAAAAGATTTTAGACAATAACTCAGCTTTCAAAAAGTTGTAAAAAAACGCATAAATCTATTCAAAGATAAACAAATATTGAAATAAAACGAAAAGGAATTCTGTAGCGTTTTTGTAATTGCATATATTTTATAATTAAATTGATTTAGAATCTGGTACTATGGTCTACTATATATGTACGTAGGCACCCTTATACAAATGAAAACACTCCTAATTTTCCTAGTTTTCCACTTTGACACAGATCACGTAGTAGTAATAATTTATTTGTTCCTATCTGTGAGTCTGATTACGCACGTATTATAAAATAAACAGTTTTAATTGCACTTTAAAAAAGCCTACCTAACAACAAATATGGCAGGTAGGTACTTTTTAATAATAATTATTGGTGTGATAACTTTTATTCTGTTCTGTAGATAAAAGATGATATAAAAACCTTCAAATTAAAGCTAATTCTGTGAGGTGAGTTTCAAAAAGGTTGGTCATAGCAGTGGCGGTGGATACAAACAAATAAGCTTGAATTGAAATAAAATCATGGTAAGACAACTTGAGCGTGAGTGTGCCGTGGAAGTACTTTGTTTTGAGCGTAATCAGAGAAGAGAGAGCTTTTATTCAAAGTTTGCACTCACTCAGTTACAGTACGGGCACTCTTTGATGAACTGTCTTTTATGTATCATTTATTATGTAGGTATAGGTAAGGTACCTTTTTTTATTATTTTTTTTTTGTTTTGTTAGAAAGAAAACAAATTCTTATTATTTTGATATACCTACTAAAAAATATCTTATAATAAATGAACAAATTGGAGACTACAAAATAAAAGTTATACACGAATTGATTTTTTGAACGAGTATTTGAAGCTAAATAAAAATTTGTTGGAAGCGTATTGTATTAGCTTTACTTAAAAGTGAGTTCTGGCTCTATTAATTTAAAAATCGAATTTATTTATAATATTTTACTTATGTTTAAAATTGGCTGACTTTGAACTGACAGACAGCGTTTGGTTATCAATGACATCCACTTTTCTACAAAAGTTAAATTATCTGAATTGTCAACCAAAACATCACTTTGTTCTAAATTGTTAGATACAATATTTGTATATTTATGGGTACACAGGAAGCACTTTTGTCATTTTAATAAACAAGTGTTCTCTGATTTAAATTTAGGATCAGCACTTTCATTTTTATAAACTAGTTTTCCCAGATTTAAATTTAGGATGATCAGACCACTTTAGAAAGAATTACTTCTGATTACCCCACAAATTGCAACAAAAATGTTCTACATACGCCCCCTTACACTATTAATATTTTTGGGGAAAATAAAGATTCGGGCATTGTTTTAGACTAAACAAATTATTAAACGGCGAAATAAAGAAAAAAAAAAAATGATTTTGTCGATCATAAAAGTAGGTACATGTGTGGGCTATCAATTTTATTTAAATGTAGCTTACCAACGATTTTTTGGAAAACAAATTTAGGCTTTTATTTCTTTTTACCTTATATCAAGAGCGGATTTGTCATTCCTTTGGGCAAATAAATCGATTTATTTTTTTTGATTTAAAATCAAATTTGCGCATCTATGTTTTTCGCCAGATTTACCAGTTCCTGCATTAACATCAATACAATTCATATAAGTTTTTGTTTTGAATGTTTGAATTTATTTCGATTGTCAGATTTATATTCATAATATTAAGGAAATCATTTCTTATATAAAATGGAAGCAGTTGAAATAAATTGGTAAGTTTATAAAGTTAATTTTTGTCTTTGGAAAGTGTATTAAGTGATGTCGAGTTTTTTGAAGTTATGATTATGAAACAGACACAAAACAACACGAATGCAATGAATCAATTTGAAATGCTGTTCCATTCGTCACGAAAAAAAATCAATTTTTATATTGAAATCTGGATTTTATAATTTTAAAAAACTATAAATCCAATTTTAAAACAAAAAAGATAAGACAAAACCATTGAATTTACTCTTACAAGCTTTAAGACAGTTATTTTTATTACAATGGTAGGTACCTATTTATAATTGACAATGACAATGAGTGACAGTTCTCTAGTTTTAACATAGATTCTACACGCAACTAATGGAAGCAGCCGTCAATCAACTAAAAATGATAACTGACAAAATTTGTGATCAAATAAATGACAAACGGTTTTGTGAAAGCAATAAACACGGTTATTAAATTGAAACAAAACCTTGTAGTTGGGCCACAAGATTAAAAATTCTTTTTAAATATTTCCCCAACACACATGAACTAGATTTTTATCAAATCTAGGAACATGAATTCAATCAAATCCAAATACATAATTTAGAAGATTTCAGATAAAACCATATCTGCAACCGAACCAAAATGAGTACCTTAAATTACTTCATGATTCACCAACGGAACTATTTTAGCCCGTAAGTAATCTAAGTTCATGATCTAAGGTAGGTATGTATATGCGGGTACCCTTTAGGCGTTGACTCATTCATATCTAAAGTCAATGCCTTTAAGTATTATTATTGGTTGTTTTTGTAAGCACTTATAGATACCTACAAAGAAATAATATGTAGGTACATACTCCAAGAGAGATGTGGATATGTGAGTTACCTACCTATGTAATTTGTACATATGTAGTAGCTTCATCTATGACTAAGATGCTAACTCACAATCCCAGATTAAACAACAATTCTAGCAAATTAAAATGAACTTTCTGACCTCTAGGGCATTGTTCCATGATCGTTTGCTGAATTTATTTAACTTTATTCAACAAAGCAATCAAAGCTTAGTTCTAACTTCAGCACGACAAAGCCCAAATGGAATGGACAGCAAATACCAACTTCCAGCTGTTAGGTTAATCTAACGAATAGAATCAAAACAAAACCGTTACGGATGGCTGAGCCGGTAGTTTTTTGTTTGTTTGTTTTCAATAGGTAGGTACCTACATATAAAATGCTTCAATCCCCTTCACAACTAAGCTATAGGTATAAGTATTATTCACAATAGACAGAATGAGAACTTTTAAACAAAACTATTCACCCACAAAAAAAAAAATCTATTCGACAAAACAATTTAGATTATTTCTATTAGTTTTAAAACAATACAATTACAAAAACATAAATATATACCGGGAAGTTACCCATTAGAAAATGCATTCTATGTAGATTCGAAACAAGCCGAAGCCAACCACAAACACTTTTAAAGAGGAAGCTCACATTATTATTGTTTTCCCTTTTTCTATGTACAATTGTCTTTATCCATTTGGTGCCTGGCTATGCTATCCTATGTATATTTACAGCGCATTTATTTCAGTAAATTAATTGGCGGGTCGCGGGCCATTAATAGAAACCTACTCGTTTGCAAATATCTCGCGCTTGACTGTCTGTTGTCTGTCGCCGTTCGCATTCGCATTGTCTTTTCGAATGCAACGATACAACAGAAAAAATATTAAATCTCATTCGAGGGGTCTCAGCGACGACGACGCAATAAATCGACATACCTCCTCCGCTGTCCGGTGCTTTAACTGGTTTCAATTGAATAATATGGCAAGTAAAATGAATAACAATTAATTACGAGTCGACAAGAGGTCAGCTTTAAGACAGCTTAAAAAAAAAGAGGAACCGACATAAATTCTCAGACATCTAATCAATTTCAAGTGCATGAACGGGGGCATTCATCATAATAATAAATTTTGATAGTGTCAGTTGCAGGTACCTAGTTCTTGAAAATGTTCAACTGTAAATCTTAATAAATGCCATTTCAATTAAATTCAAAGAAATTCACAGAAATATGTATAGTACCTCTCATTTTATGTTTTTCACTTTAGTTTCTATTTTTAGCACGAATTCCCGTTGGATCAAAAAAATCAGTTAACACTGTTATTTGAGAAGACGCAAATCATTCATCTTGAATACCCATTAAAGCACAAACAATTTCAAACTAAAACGGTCTCAAATTTCGCACCGCCACAGAAACTGATACTGAAGTAATAAAGAAGGTAATTCGATTTCGCAAGAAATTCACTTCGTTGATCAATGCAGGCAGGGGATCACTTAAATGAGTAATGGCAAAAATATAAAAGAACAATTCGAATCAACCCAGGTGACCGCCCGCCGCCGCGCCGGCTTACTTTTAGGAACAGTCTGTTCAGCCAACACAAATGGGTGTAAGCACCTCTAAAAATGAATATTTGGCAAACTGTTAATGCAAAAAAAAAAAAAAAGAATATCAACCGGCTTTAAAACCTGCAAATGCAGTGCAATTTTTGTGTTTCAAATTTTTTGTTAGGTAGAATCATTTAAATAACTCACTCACTGGATTATAAAATTATTGTGATCAAACACTTTTTAGTTCACAATTAATAAGATAAATATTCACAAGAAAAAAATAAAATAACTTTTGTCAGAAAAATAAAGAACTAGGAATATATTTTAAGTATTAAAGAAAATTATTTTAAAAAAATATTATAGAAATTCTTTTTGAGAACGCTCACCTTTCGCAACCTTTGAATGCAACGTTCAACGAAATAATGATCTCAAAATGTTCTACTTGGTTCTTCGTACGGTTTGGTAATTCATGTTGGATTTCATTCAAATTCTACACAATCATACTTTCTGACACTCATACATGTTTGAAATTCTTATATACTACCGGTATTTTTATCATAGCGATACACTCAAGATATAAAATTTCTATGAGTGTGGTTGAAGTGGAAAATAAGCAAAAAAGTTTCACTCAAATTATTCACTCTGAAACTGAAAAAGCAGCAGATGGTGATGGTATAGTTTGTGGACACCCACGCTCAATACCTATATTTTGTACGATGAGAGCTTTTAGGATTATAAAAGAGGCAAAATAATGAAAAGGGGGTGGGGATGAAAGGGAAGGAAATACAAAAAATCCCTTTAAACTTCAATGTACCTCCCTGTCTCTACATGTAGAGCTAGATAGGTATTTAAACATTTGTTTTTCGTTTTTGTCCGTTATTCATTTGAAAAGTAGGTAGGTATTTGTGTTAACTTTTTTGCCAAATGAAGAACGAATTCCATTAATTGGAACCAGCATCAGCAAGCAGTAACTACAAGCTACAACGCAGTCATACAGCAATAGAATATAGAAAATAATTACATAATAATTAAGCTATTTTCTCAACACCACGCGGCATACCTTCCTCTGGGAATTTTCGGAGTTTTTTTTTAAATTGAAACGGGTTTAGGGGGACACATTTCATAGGGGTTCAACAATGATTATTATACTTGTTCAACATGTTCTTATCTATGACGGCTTTCACACAAGGAAACTGAGTTGCCAGAAACTGGCTAGTTTGTAGGCGGGAAGGGTGTGAGGGGAAATTTGTTGTCTTCCTTTTACGCCCTTCTCGCCCAGAAATTAAAAATCGCCGGCAACTCAGTTTCCTTGTGTGAAAGGGGTCTATGTATAATAATTGCCGCAGAATGTAAGAAAGGTAACTAGGTAGATGTCCTATTTTTACTTCTTTTTATACTACGTTTCTACCAACCACTAAACCGATATTTAAGTAGGTACATGGCGTTAAAATGGGTCGGTTCCACAATTATTCTCCGAAAAAAAGTTTGTTCAATTTGGCAAACTAATGTTTCCAAGTGGATTTGAATGAGTTTAATTTGAAATCTTCATTTGGGGAGATTTGTATGGTAAGTCTTCGATATTTCAAGGAGATTTGTGATAATCTTGCGAAATCTAGGTTATGTGTCTAGTGGAAACGTAGTTAGGTAGGTATTACTTGCGATTAGGTAGGTACTATAGGGCAAGTTTAGGATTCGTGCAAAAAATCAAACTCGAGATAATAATTTTCCTTAGCATTACGATGATAGCGAACGCTAAAAAAGTGGGTCCAGTAATTATGTCTGTCTGTCTGTCAGTATCTATGTCTGTCTGCACCTCGACCTGCAGCCTAAGCTACTGGAGCGATTTTCTTAAAACTTTGGACTTAAGGTTCTTAGGTGATTCCCTAGAAGGCAAATTGAAATTTTTGTTTTATCTCAAAAAATAACGGTACCTGCCATACAACTATTATGAAAAAAGTAATTTATCTCATTAATGGTTTTAACGATTTTGATAAAAAAAAATATGAATTACTATTAAGAGTATAGTCAATATTTTGATAAAAAAGATTTTACCAATGACAGTTATTTACAGTACCTGTCATAGAACCGATTTTTTGGTTGTCACATTTATCGTTAACGGCAACACCGATTTCAACCAACACTTTTATACAAGAGGTACTTTACAAGTATAAACATTTTACATACCTATACAAATTATCAAAAAAAAAAATGTTTGGATTTTTAAAGAAATATTGAGTTTTTTTTTCGGAAAGTTCAATATCTTAAACGGTTTAATGATTTTGTGCAAAATTTTATTAAAATTTTATTAAATATTAAACGTTGGCATACCAAATTTTATTTTTAAAAATATTTAAGAATAATTATATACATATACAGGGTGATTCGTATTAGGTGCACCAAAAAGCTGTAACGAGCAGGTCAGGTTGGGTTATAAATAATATTAATAAAATTATAAGAAAATAAAATAATTGTATATTTTTTTTTTGTGTTGAGTCAAATTAATGGGGTTAATTTTTTTTTTTTAAACTTAGTTAGAAAAAAATCGTATAGGACGGGGGGTCTATTTCCCCCCGTTTAGGCGTGAGGGGCAATTTTCCAAAAAAAATTATTTAAAACAGAAAAAAAAATATTTAAAAACAACGGTTAAACTTGCAATGCTCGGCCATATTTTTTTAGAAAGCCAGAAATCTCTTCTTTAATTTTCCTTTTAAATTGAGTTGCGTTTGTGAATAGCTTTTAAAAAATTAATTTTCAACTCGAAATTTTGAAAAAAAAAAATATTAAAATAAAGTTCAAACAATTTTTTTTTTTTCAAAACTTTACGTTATTAAATACGATTTTTGTTTTAAAAATTCATTGCTCTGATTAATTTCTAGTCAAACACAAAAACCGGATCGATCTAGGACTTTAATTTTTCAAGATATTACAAAATAAAGAAACCAACAACTTGGTCAAAACAAGAAAAAACGAGGTTGTAATAATCAAATGGTTGCTGAAATGATCATTTAGCCGGATTCTTCTTAGTTTAATGAGAAAATTGAATAATTTATTTTTTAATATCTTGAAAAGAAAAAGTCCTAGATCGATCCAGTTTTAAGTGTTTGACTAGAAATTGATCAGAGCAATGAATTTTGAAGACAAAAATAGAACTTAATAAAGTAAAATTTAAAAAAAAAAATAGTTTGAATTTTTTTTTCAAAATTTCAAGTTTGAAAATTATTTTTTTAAAAACTATTCACAAACGCGACTTAATTTTAAGTGAAAATTAAAGAAGAGATTTCTGGCTTTCTAAAAAGATATGGCCGGGCACTGCAAGTTTTACCGTTGTTTCTAAATATTTTTTTTCTGTTTTAAGTCATTTTTTTAGAAAATTGCCCCTCCCACTTAAACGGAGGGAAATAGACCCCCCTCCCATACGACTTTTTTCTTAACCCAACCTACCCGTTACAGCTTTTTGGTGCAACTTATACTAATCACCCTGAATTAAATACAAATCAGATGGCATACACTTTTTTTGAGATTTAGTAAAATAAAAAATGAATAGTAATTTATAGTAGTAATTTATATTTTAACTAGTTTTTTAATGAATTTTATGATATCATGGAACCAAGCTCCGTTAAAGTTGTTAACTACGAGAGCAAGTTTGTGCGATTCAGTCGTGTCCATTTTTTTTTACCTCAAACCAGGTTTCGATTTGATTACTAACCCCTTTCACACAAGGAAACTGAGTTGCCGGCAATTGGGAGTTTGTAGGCAAGAAGGGCGTAAAAGGAAGACACAAAATCTCCCCTCACACCCTTCTCGCCAACAAACTAACTAGTTTCTGGCAACTCAGTTTCCTTGTATGAAAGCGGTCTAAGCAAGGTATACATACATTATATATGTACAGTACATGTACAAGTACATACATATATCGTACCTCATGCAAATATCTACCTAAATTAAATGTACCTAATGACCTTAGGGCTTTTGTGCCCTGATGCCATAACAAGTCTCAAGTTTTTCAAGATGAGAAACTAGGTTACTGCAACTTGTTGTTGACCGTTATTTCTATACTAGTTTCATTCCAATTTGAAACGTTCATTCTTTTGAGAAAAAAAAATCGATTTAAAAGTGTTACATAACACCAAAGTTCAAAAGTAAGGAATATCAAGCCTTCTCATAGGTATTTTCATGTTTTTGTTACATAATTTAATAATACAAAGTAAGGTGGTGCTCGTACTCTAAATAAATTCCTGTTTTTATTTCAACAAAACCTAAGAAAAAAAAAAAATGATTCACAATAATAATAATAATTGATACCAGCACGTTTTGTTCATTGTGTATTATACTATGTGGGTGGTTCTTTTTGTAATTAATTAGACCTTTTTCATGATTTTTCATGTAAAAGAAAAAGTGTATATCTGTAGGTATCATTTTTTTTTGTAGGTCACTCATATGATATAGATACCTACGGGAATAAACACACAATGTTAAAATATGCTCATTTAAAATGGTGGAAATATTAAATCGGATAAAAGTTGATGGTAAATAAAAATAAGTAAAGGTAAATGTATTGACTTTCCTAGTACTTCTTACCCCACACAAAAATGTTACATAAAACTGCTCTAGGTATAAGGACTGTATAGTCAGAATATTATTCATTTAATACAGGATAACAGGCAAAAGGTTGAATTTCTGGACAGTCTACCAAATCCCAAAATACTAAGAACATTGAACAACTTAAGGAGAGTTAGCTAGGTTTACAAAATTTAAACATTACACTTTTTTGGGAAGAATTTTTTTTTTTATAACAAATGAAATGTTTTTCCTATTCTCCATTTTTCAACAGATTTACTAGGTGTTGAAGCACTTCCATTTCAGAATTTGTATAGCCCAAAAGCACTGCTTTAAATTTAATTCAAAAATGGGCTACTTTCTTCAAATTCTTGTCCCGAATTTAGGAAAAAATAAAGCTCAATGTGCGATAAATAGCTAATATGGCAAACCTATTTTTTATATTTTATTTAAAAACAATATGAAATCTCTATTCAACTAGAGATAACACATATCTATAAGGGAACTAAAACAGAGGGCCCCGATCCAGTGTCGGATCTAGGACTATGATGTGTGTGGGGGGGGGGGGGGCTTGGAGATACAGCTTGAGACAAAAATGATATAAGTATAAGAGTTATCACTGATGTTTTGACAGTATGAGCCCTCTAAAATCTCATTTTGGTGAACTAGCCAAATCGACTAGTCGAATATGTAAGAACCTGTTTTGTTTGAACTGTTAGTGGAAAAAAGGTCAAAACTTCAAGACTTTTAGTCGGACTTAAGGCAAAGCTGCTCTAAAAAATGCGGCCTAATTCTGCAAGCGTGAATGAATGTTCGTGTATACGCTGCATATCGGGTTTTAGTTCCAAATGCATTTTTTTGTTAAATAAACTAAGATTTTAGGGTAAATTGTAGCTGCATCTGACATGTTAATTAGTCAGTATCGACCCCGTGTTTTGAATTATCTCTTCAAGCCTTAGCCTTAATTTCAGGCTTTGAATTAAGCCCCAAAAACTCTCTGGAATAAGTTAAGTTTTTAAGAAATTGCTTGTTTAACCCCGACCACGTTTTTTTGTCGAATTCTTGTTTGGCCTTAGTACCGAGCTATGGTTTTTCCGTCCCGATCTGGGCTTTGTTGTTAGGGAATAAAAGTGTTTGAGTTAAACATGTCCATTATTTGTAGCCCTGAACTTGCTTTTTCTCCAATTCCTTAAAGGCCTAAGCCCCAATGCCCAACTAAATTCGTTTGGGGCTTAAAAAATAAAATAAATTGTTTAGCCCCAACCTCGTTATTTTGTCTAATGCCCATCAAACTTAATAGCTTAACAATATTTGAGACGAATATAAAACTCTACGCGTTGTTATGTTTTGCTTTCTATATTTCAATTAGTTTTAGAAATCGGTTGTGTGGGGGGGGGGCTTTAGACCCTATAGCCACCCCCTGGATCCACCACGACCCATCAGATCGTGTAAGCCTAAAACGATTAATCGATTGAACGATCATCGTCGTTTGGACTATTGTATTCATCATACATATAAATATGAAAATATACAGTGAGCAATAGTCGAAACGACGATCGTTCAATCGAACAATCGTTTTAGTCTAGCGATCTGGGCCCAGATTGCAGTCAGATAACAAGTTTATTGTTTTGTGTAATTGTAGGAAAAAAACTTCGACAGATGGGTTATGATTACTTTGTATGTTTTGAAGTTAATTAAGGAACTTATCTGCCCTCTTTTCTGTTCTATTTTCTTTTCATCTAATTATAAACAATTTGGTATAAAAAAGTTGCGCAACATCAATTTTTTTAAATAAATCAATGTTGATTATGGATTGGCAAATTTTAAATCTTAATTTATTAACTATCTCAAAAATTAACTATTTTAATCTTAAGATAAAGTGAATCTTAGATATAGAATTAAAGTATGTAGGTATTGTGAAATAGACTTTGGTGATAGATGTTGATTAAAATTAAAAATGTTTAGCAGATTATATAGTTTCACCAAATCCATTGACTATATCGTAAAATCGTATGATTTGACAAAATTATATTTTTTTTTGTGAAGTCATTTATCTATTACATACCTACATACAAATGATAATAAATTTGCTGCTACTTTAATGCATAAAAAAGATATTGTTGGTTTAAAATCGTGATAAAGGTAGTCGTAGGTACCTATTCTGTAGCTAGCAACAGGCTGAATTTGCTTAATGCATATCACTGATTTGTTTAAAAAAAAAAAAAAAAAAAATTTAAAGACAAATACATAAATTGAATTTAAAATGTAATTTAAGTATTCGTACCTACCTTCGTTATCATAAATTGCAAGAAAAGTTCGGCTTTTGAACGAACAACTATACTGTAGTAATGCTAATGACTTATTTTGTGATAACGCCCCCTTTATATGTGCATACTAATTTATCTAGTCAACATTTTGTATGTAGCAAATGAATTTATAAATTAAACTTTTCTTGCATTCTCAAATTGTATGCTAAAAGTGAAAGCTCATCATCATCGCCTAGATATTGTTTGAAGTTCGAAGTTCACCTTCAAAATCCTTTGAAATAAATTTTAAAAATGTAATAACATACCTATACGAACAATATATTATAGATAGATAACTATAATGATATACCTACCTGGTTTTTGTTATCAAATTCAATTTATAAGGAAAAGTGAAAATTAAAAAGACACGATAACAAAACAAATGCCGTACATGATTTATCACATACCTACGCTATAAAAATAAATGGTATCTACATATAGGTATGAACAATGTACATATAAGAATATACATGTACATACATGATGTAAAACACAAGTCAATGCATTTTTTATGTGATTAATAGAAAGTATCGAACTTTGTGAACGAATCGATAAAACTTATCAACGACAATACATGGTTAAGTACCTACATTTGTACGTATTATATAAGGGGTACGTTGAGGATTGTTTAAAAAATCAATCTTGAAATTTCAATAAAATAAAATTTGAGACAAAAATAAACACTGTGATTTCTTCATTAAAATGGAATGAAAATATAAATAGTTTTTTTTTTCAATTTGATATTATAACACTATAATTTATTATTTATCGGTATGTTTTTGTATTAGATACTGTATTGAAATAACTTTTTAAAATTAATAATATAAAAATCTTAAATAGCTTTGAGAAAATAGTTATGTAAATTAGTATAAAAGAATGATTTTGAAATTTATTGATTGATTATTGTTTTAGGCTTCTAAAGAGTTTGGAGCATTTGAATAACTGTACGGTACGGATGAACGCTACCGCCTCAGTTTTAGAAGGTTTTACACTCTTTTGATTTGCTTTGTTAATTATTTTTAAATAAAGAATTATTTGAATATTTTTAATAACTCGAGTTGTTATTAGGTTGGACTTACTCTACTGACACAAGTTGTTTTACAATATCAAAATCTCAACTTAAAATTTGTTCATCAATGGAAAACTTGCAATTATAACCAACAATATTTCGCAAGTGAAAACAAGTTCAGAAGCTAAAACTGCAAAATAAATAAAAACAAAAAATGAAAGGCAATGTTGGTATAAGCACATGAAATTATAAATATTTATACTCCAGTCAAAACAAAAAAGAACTCTTGCACGGTCAAAATTATTAAAAGGCTGAAATTTGGTGGAAATGTTCAGAACCAGTGTCCTTAACGAAATGTGTAAGTTCACAAAAATCCGCGATTTTGCCAGACTACCAACTTGAAAAAAAAAATCACGGCCGGCTAAGATTGTAGGTACTAGCGGGTGGTTACATTTTAAGGGCCGATGTTGAATTGAACCACACCTAAACGTCAAGATTTGTTCTGCATTTCATTTGACATTTTTCAATTTCAGACTAAGTCAATTTGAACCATGGAAAGATACACAAACACAATCGAGCAACGCGTTAATGTTATTCAGGCTTATTATGAAAATGGGCGTTCAAATCAAAATGCATATCGTGCACTTCGTGATTTTTTCGGTCAATTTAATCGTCCAAAGCTTACAATTGGAAAAATCGTGCAAAAATTTGAGCAAACCGGCTCTGTAGTGGATGTGAAAACACCAGTGCATGCTCGTACAGCTCGTACTGCAGAAAATATTGCTGCTGTTCGCGATAGTGTGGTCTTCAGCCACACTATCGCCGTCCACCTCAACTCGTCGTCGTGCCCAACAATTGCACCTCTCACGCTCGTCGTTGATGAACATTATGCATAAAGACTTACATTTACACGCTTACAAGCGGTGCAATTGACTCAAGAACTAAAGCCTCTTGACCATTTTCAAGCGTGGTCAATGGTCAGAATGGTGGCAAGAAATGGCAACAGTGGATGATCACATGTGGATGAGCACATTTTCACCTCAGTGAATTCGTCAATAAGCAGAATTGCCGCATTTGGGCGAATGATAATCCAACAGTGATTATCAAAAAACCAATGCACTCACATAGAGCGACTGTTTGCTGCGGTTTATGGGCTGGCAGCATCATCGGGCCGTATTTTTTTCCAAAATGAGGCCGGTCAGGCGGTTACTGTGAATGGTGTTCGCCATCGTGAGATGATAACGAACTTTTTATGGCCCGAATTTGAAGATACAGATGTGGACTATATGTGGTTTCAACAGGACGGTGCCACTCGCCACACAGCTAACGAAAAAATGGCTCTTTTGCGTGACAAATTCAATGGCCGTGTTATCTCACGTGGTGGCGATGTCAATTGGCCGCCAAGATCATGTGATTTGACACCGTTGGAATTCTTTCTTTGGGGTTATTTGAAAGAAAAGGTGTACGTCGATAAGCCAGCAACAATTCAAGAGTTAGAGGATGAGATAATTCGTCACATTAACGGCATAGAACCTCAATTATGGCTCAGCGTCATCGAAAATTTGCCGCCGAGGTCACGGCGGCCATTTGACCGATATTTTGTTCCATACATAATTGAACCATATCAATATTATCATAGTAAAAATAAATGACCCTTTAGTTAAATCTACTGATACTTCAAAAATGGTATCGTGCAACAATAAACTTAGACCCTTTTCACACAAGGAAACTGAGTTGCCGGCAACTGGGAATTTGTTGGCGAGAAGGGCGTAAGAGGAAGAAAAAAAATCTCGTCTTTCACCCTTCTCGCCTACAAACTAGCTAGTTTCTGGCAACTCAGTTTCCTTGTGTGAAAGCGGTCTTGACTACACTTCAACTGAAAAGTAATAATCAATACGGTTTAAGTCAAAAATAAACAAAATCCATAAACATACGAAAAGAAACTACGACCAAAACAGTATATGGATTTATCATACAAAATATAAGATATGTCCCCTTTCACACAGGGAAACCAGTTGCTGGAGATTTTTTTTTTGTCGTTTTCCTTTAATTGCCTTGTAGCATTTACACAAGGAAACTGAAATGCCAGAGATTTTTGTTTGTTTCCATATAAAGTCTATTGGCTTAACGCACATTACGGACAGTGTGAGAGCCCTTCTCGCCTACAAACTCCCAGTTGCCGGCAACATTTTCCTTGTGTGAAAGCAGTCTATCAGCTGAAAATTTCGTTACAAAATTACTATAGGGCAAATTAATCATAGTCCATTTTACCCCTGCTGCTCTGGTCTTTCTTGCCGCACAATAAGTTTTTTTATTAAAAATATTTTTTCTTATAAAAAGAAATCGTTTTAGTTTTGGTTTTTATTAATTTAACAAAAACATATTAAATCAAGCACTAGATTACAAATGAAACTCCCGCAAGAATAAAGCCCTGTGGTTGGGTTTTTTTTAAGTTTACGATTTTTTAGTGAAACGTCTATTTTCAATGTTTAATCGTTATAAATAAAACCAACTTAACTGTACCTATGAAACTAAAGAAAGAGGTCCGAAAGGAGGTTCTTAATAAGTTCTCATCATTGAAAGCTAGATAAAGTTAAAAACGAAGTCAAAAAGAACGATTAAATCCTTTTCGCCCCATACTTCGTTTTGCACCCCTCTCCCCTAAGTACATATGTAAATGAATAACTATTATAGCTTGTACCTAACCTTCCAGCAGCCAAAGTTGAAGAGTTTATTTTTTTCAAAATTTTCCTTTGCAAAAAATAAATAGAAAACAACTCAAATTGCATAACAATAAGACGAACAAAAAACTCAATGACAAGAACTAACAGCACAGCAACCACTTTCTTAAACACAATAATAATTGTTTGTGTAAATAGCATCAAAGATAAAATGATATTATTTATTATTTATGTTTGTATGTAGATATTTATCTAGGTATAGTAAAACGTCTTGAGCTAAGTCATCGCATCTTCTCTTATATTTTTTTCACAAACAAAAATAAAATAAAAAACACCAGCAATTCAAGTATTTGCGCTTCCATCAAAAAAAAATCTGCCGTTTCAACTCATTTCACAGATCCCTCTCTGAAGTGCCAGAAATAATAAGAATTCCTACCGTTAATTTCTGGGCTAAGTGCCAAACGGAAAATAAAAACATATTTTTGCTATTAAATAATCTCGTACATTGATGATGATGGTGGCAGTTGTGGGTTGGTGTTTGTGTTTTCCTTTATCTCACTCCAGCTGAGTTCTGACTTTTGAGTTGCGATTTAACAAAAGTTCTGTTCGATTACATAACATCGTATAGTAGATACGCCGACTGCTCTGTGTATCTTTTCACTCAGGTCGTCAGCTGAGTTGCGTAACAATATACTTCTATACGCCGCGATTAATGGTGGGTGGGGTGTTTTTGTTTGTTTCACTTCACTTGCAATTGACCTTGAAAGCTTTGCAAGGATTTTGTAGGCTGCCAGGCATTCTTACTAAAAGGTATAATATAGTTGCTGATTGCTTCTATGATAAATTACTTTGAAAACCACTCCTCCTGTTGTGTGGCTTGTGTACATTTTGTTTACTGTCGACTTGGCAAAACAAATACATCGATTAGATACCTACATAATGTCGTGGGAATTATCCACAAATTAAAGAAAAAAATCCTAATAGATAAACATTCGGTAATATAAATTTACCTTCTAGCACACATAACATGCTTAATAAATGCACATGACTGGGTCGTAAGTAGCTGTTCGCATTAACTTAAATGCGAATACAAAAATAAAATTAAACATTTATAGAGCGAAAATAACTTCTTTGAATATATATATACCAAAAACGAAGTTTGCAATAAGTCAGTTCAGGTTTATGAGATCACAAAAATCTGAGAACTATGCGCAGGATTCCTCATCAAACTGTCACTTGATCAATAGAGCACTTTACGAAACTGTCAAACTCAAAAGTGACAGCTAGCATTTTGTGGATACTGTTAGATGCATAGGTGGGCAGTAACAGGACATATCTTCACGAAGTGATAATTTCTACGCTTTTTAATAAACGATACATATTGCTATTTGGTAAAGTGCTCTACCGGTAACTGATGCCGTTTTCCATTGGACGTTCGGAAACGTCCAGAAGCGTTTGTAAGTCTTCTTAAACCTTTCCATCGGTACAAAAATGCGCTTCTGACAGTTCTGAGAAGATAAATTCGATTCTTGATTTCAAAACAAAATCCACTCAAGAAGCACTAATACATTCAAACTGAAACGTCACAACAAACTACAATGTACTTGATGCTTTCTTTTAACTTTCCATTTTAATTCATTTTACATCCAAAATCAAAGTATTTCATAAAATGTATGTGGTTTTCGATTGGATTTCGGAACAGTACCTTCTACTCCTTTTTGATCCCAATCGAATTATTTTCTATTGTTCCGAAACTAATTTCTGAAATATTTATGTGTGTGGACGTAAATTGTCTTATGTTGATTTCTTTTCAACTATTGGAGATCAAATCTTTTTTTTTTTGTTGTAAGGAATTCGCAAACCAAATAAATTTTTGTCTGTGATTGTATGTGTGTGCAATTTGACAGACCCGAACGCACAATTCTTTAATTTTTTTTTTTGAAAATGAAAAATTTTAATTCTATCTACATATAGTAAATTTTATTTATTTTATTTTATTTTATTTACTATAGAACGTGAACTTTATACTTTTACACCACGGAGATAATTTTATTGAACAAATTGACTAAAAAGCCAAACGTAAACAATAGCCAGAGAAATGTCAAATCTTCCTAGTGTGTGTGCAAGTCGGTGTAAATCTTTCTAAAATTAAAGATTTGATTTGTTTAGAAAATTTGATCTTTTCTTCTAAACAAATCAAATTTCCCCTTCACAGATTCGATTTTTTTGTTGAAAGGAAGTCCACATTATATTTATAAATATTTTGAACGTTCAGTCGAGTAAAATTAATTTGACAAATATTCCGATGAAAGGGTTTATATGTATTTCTGTGTTCTGAGTCTACTCCTTTAAAGGCCTTCCACACTAGCCCACTGTGTATTAATACATGTCAAAAAAGTGGGAACAAATCATGTAGAATAGTGTGGAAACAAAATATGAAAGCGCCTACACAACCCGACATTCTATCCCACACGATTTGACATGTATTAATACATGAACAATTTTAGGAATGGTTTTATTTCTATCACACTTTTTTTAGGTTAAGGTAATGTATTAATTCAAGCAAGTGTGGAAGCAAAATATGAAAAGTCATTTCTTTCACAAAAATTTGGCAGTCGCGTGGAATTCTTTCCCACTTTCAATTTGACATGTATTAATACACAGTGGGTAGTGTGGAAAGGCTATTATTAATTCCGGAACAGAAAAATACTCCGATCCGAAAACATTACTCGGAACAGCTGATCGAATTATTTTGGAGTAAGCGGAGTTAAAAATGAGTAACTCCGAACCTCCAACCGAAAACGACATTAATAAACAAATCAAGAAAATATCAAACAAAAAATACTATTTGAAAGTTCGGAGCATAAACCCGTGTTTTACATTCCACTTTTTGTGTAGCAGCAAATAATTTCTATTTGACGATTCACACATTACATACCAAAATCAAACCCGAGAATAAAGTAGAAGTAACTTGCACTGTTCCATTGGATTTCAGAATGAATGAAACCTTGAGTGAAACCAATGGAAAACAGCATGAGTAAAGTTAAAGAGACCTCAGAAAGTGCTCGTGCAATAAATTTGTGTCTATTGTTAAGTAAAGTTCTTTTCTCAAATGGCGTTTGTCATTTTTAACTCTGAGCTATTCACGAAACTGTCAACTAAAAATTCTGTTTCTTTTATCTCAAACATATCAGAGCAGAAAAAGTGTGTTTCGTTTTCCTATATGAGCTAGCTCAAAGCTTGATCGATTAGCTCAAAATAAATCGAGAAAATCAAACGAAATGCTGAGCGAAGCCAACTTCACTTATTCTATTTTAGTGATTTGAAAGACGAAAGAAATACACAAAACTAAAAATGGATTCTCAGGACAGTCGCCCGTTTACTAACAAAAATGTATTTTAGTAATACACCTATGGACCTATGAAATGACAGTTCAGTGCTCAAGTGTGTTTCAAAAATAAATCTGTGGGCTCTGATCATAATCTGTTCAGAGCTCTGATCTCAGCCTCTGCTCAAAGCTTTTTTTAGAGCCGAAAAAGAAAAACGCCAAAAGATATTGGGGCGTATTCATAGTCATTTTAGACCTGGGTCTAAGTTAAACAAAGCTTTGGTTGAATTTTCGGACGTTGATTCTATTTTTTTAAAGTTTATCATTTCAAAATATTTGAAGCTATTTGTGTAGTATACCAAGTTAATTATCTTATACAAAATATAAAACCAACAATTTGTAATTAAAATCGGACTGTATTCATTGAGCCAAAATTGTCTTAAACTGTAGTTTAGTTAAACCTGGGTCTATCTGCGACTATGAATATGCCCCATTATTAATATTAATATTATAAATCTGCAATTGCAAGGTAATTTTTGATAACTTAAGCAAACTTCAAGAGATATCGCGGTTATAATTGGGCTATAATATTCTTTATTGGTTTTTGGGTTATTCAACATTTTGATGTGACACATGGACACGAATCTTAACTACATTAAAACGGGAAAAATACTTTGAACCAAAAAAAAAAAAAATATATAAATCAGACGAAATCCATTAAAAAAAATATTCTTACAATATAAAATCACTGCGTGTGATTTGATTGCTGGATTCACGATAAATATGAACTTGCACATTTTCTTTTATGGTTTTTTTCTCTTTCGGATTTTTTTTGTATTTTTGGGATTTAAGTTTGGGTATTTTGATTAAGTTCTTATATAGGGTTTTCAATTAAGGGCGGATCGATTTTAAAATTGGAATAAAACAAGTGACATTATGTTGTGATATAACATCGTTCAAATGGTAGCCGCGGATTCGATGGGTGGCGCGGATTCGAAAAGTCCATTTTTCCATGACCGATAGCATCGATTATGTTGTGTTTGAGGGCCGCGGTGGTTTGCGGCTTATTCGCATAGACCTGCGACTTTAGAAAGCCCAACAAGAAAAAGTTCAAAGGGGTCAAATCACACGATCTTGGTGGCCAATTCACGTCGTCGGCTCGGCGCGAGATAACCATGCCATGAAACCGCTCGTGCATCGATTGTTTCTTGACCTGTGTGGCCTGTAGCGCCATCCTGTTGAAACCATATGTCTTTTGTTTCAGGCCACAATTCAGGCCACAAGAAGTTGGTGATCATCGACCTATAGCGATCGCCGTTGACGGTGATGAGCTGGCCAGCATCATTTTCGAAGAAGTACAGACCGATGACGCCTCCTTCTCAAAATCAGTACAGTAACTTTATTTGGATGCATTGGCACCTCAAATCCGGCAATTTTTCTTATTCACGTATCCATTAATCCAAAAATGGGCCTCATCGCTAAAGATGATTTTTCGACCAAAATTGGGATCAACAGAACACCCATTTTATAATTAAGTTCTATCATTTGCACGTGTTACTCGACGCTGTAACTTACTTTGATGATTTGTCTTTATATAGTAACTGATTGAAAGAGGATATTTTGACAGGAAGTAAAAGAAACAATATGGCCGCCACGAGCTGTCAAAATCAACGCGTCCCTATTGGAAAACCGCCATTTATATATCTTTCATTGAAAACCGTCATTCAAAATTAAATTTTCAATTTTGAGACATTTAGCAAGCGAAATCAATAAATATTTGTTGCCAAAGTGAAACTTATGACTTCATTATTTATTTAAGTCAAAACAAATATTTCCTTTTTAGACCAATTTTCAACATGAACGATAACATTTTTCATTTCAGCTGTCGAACAACCTTACCTTGATCATTGAAAATGTTAAAGTTATTTTTTGTAGAAGCAAATATAAAATTGTTCGAAATGATTTTTTTGGAAATATTATTGAAGCCATTAACTTCAATATACCTACATCAAAAACATCTTTAATTTTGCATTTCTCTATTCTCAAAATTGAATGTAGGTTTTTAATGAATTAAGCCCTAATAGAAAAATAGAAATGTAAGACAGACTAAAAATTTTGAATTGCTATACATATCTTTGTTTTCACCACATATCTTTGTTTTCTCCTCTATAAACTCGACGAAATTTTGAAATAATACGTTTTATATTTGAACCTCTTTAAAAAAAAATTCTCAATTTTTTCACGAAAACAAAATAATAAAAGAAAATACTTGTTTTTTGCAGGCCGACTGTATTTATGTATATATTATACATGTACCTACATTGTATATATTTTAACTTAAGGAATTTTTACTGAAATGCTATGATATTTAATCGGGGTTTCAAAAATGATTGTCAACAACAATTATTATTCTTGATTTTTTTAAATCTTTTTTGTTTTAAAAATAAAACATAAACTTCTCGAAGAAATATTATCTAGAAATATTATCTAGAATGAAAATATTTTTGTACCTTATGCAATAATAACTTTAAAACACAAGCCAAAATCTTCATGTATATTGTTTTGTTGCCAAAACATCATAATTTGAAAAAAAAAAATATATATATATATTTTAATTCAAACAACTGTCCGCCTTCCATTTCTTTCTTTGATCGCATGTTTTTGTTTTTGAAAAAAATAAAAAAAATGAAATAGATTGGCCCCCAATAAAGCTCATCTATTTTTAAACTTGAATATAAGATTTGTTTGAACCCTCTAACGGGCGTACAATGTCAACAATAAGTAAAAAGTCTGGCATTGAACCTGAACACGAACTGAACTTACAAGAAATGTGCTACATATAAGTGGTTAGTTTTTCTCGAAGATTTATTTATCAATTGATAGATTTGATTTATGCATGTTTTTCTCAAGCGACATTTTGTCTTAGAAATAAATGAGCAGACAAGATATTATTGAACGATATATGTACATAAAAAACACACGCATGAGCATTTCGAGTATAAGTCAGTCAGATGACGTATTTTGACTTTCGAGTGACATTTCTGTTAAAGTGACTTTTTGAAAAACAAAATCTTTTACTCGAATGTCTATTTTTCTTGGTGTGATTATGTATGTAGGTACATACATTTTTAAAAAATAAATATACATTATGTATACATAAGGTAGATATAATGTTTTCCAAAAGTGATCATATTCAGATCCCCGTTGAGTTTATATTTGGATACAGTAATTTTCTACGGTCTCCCGCACAGCCATCAGCCAATCGCATTCTATCTATCTCCCCTGATGATTATTATTTACCCCGGGCTAACTTTCAAATTCAGTCCTTGTCAACTGCAGATTTACTGCATTTTGGTCTGAAGATTTTATAGAAAAAAAAAAAAAAACAAATAAACAAATTAAAATCGGATTCATAAATTGATCACTAGCCAAGGAATACAAACAAGTGGCCCGATGCTGATGGCACTGGCTGGCTGGGTGGATCTTCTTTTGTACATATGTAGTATGTGCAGTTAAGGAAACCGGACTGTGTAAATTAAGTTCAGATTTTAAAATTTATTATTTGGCAAAATGCCACAATATGTTTCAAATACTTGGAAAACCATTGGCTTCTATTATATGGCTCAAAAATAAATATTATAATTGATTTAAAAAAAAAGCAATCTTACCCGATGGGCGATGATCGTGGAAATTATATTACGTCCATTTTAAATTGGGTAATTTAATTTTAATTATCACCTTAAATTTGTTTTATTTACGAGATTTATTTTTTATAAGCAAAACACATTATTGCCGATTAAGCTTTGTTAACATAATTAAGTTTGTATATATTTTCATTTTAATAGCTGATGTGTAGAAATGTGAGATTATGTTAGGTGGTGAAATTGTAATAAACCTTAAGGTGGAAAGAAAATCTTATCATCAAATTTCTCTGCTTAGGCCGTGTGTCAATTGCGGTAAAAGTCCGTTAAATTTGATCCCATGGCTAAATTTTGACATTACTGAGGTGAATACAGACGTCAAAATTTAACCTGCTCAGGAGCTCGTTTAAATTTTAACTAGTGGATAAATTTTGACGTTTGTATTAAACTTCTTCCACATTACTGACACCATTGACCTATTATACCTGGACTGCTAGGATCGGTACACTAGCGGCAATTTGAAAACGACTAAGGGCCAGTTTGTTCACAGTGGGTTAAATTTAGTATGTCACTTTCACACGCTCTAGTTAACTAATCGTGGATTAAAGCGGGGTACACATGGTCAAACCTGTTTGATGTTAAACACTAAAAAGTATCAAACAAAATTGTGAACAAAGAACGTGAACAGATTTGTCAAATTGGTTTGACAATTGGTTTTGTGTACCCCGCTTTGACAATTGGTTTGGTGTACCCCGCTTAAGGCTCTTCCAAACCAATGCGAAAATTCGGCGCGGTGTAGGAATATTCGCCGTTGGCTTGGGCTCCCTCGTTTACCTCCATGTAAATAAATTTTGACTAGTGAATGTTTCACCTTAAAAGCTCTCCCTAACCAGTGCGAAACATTCGGTGCGGCACAATAGGCACTGTTGTCGCTTTTAATCGGTGAAACCACCCAGCAAACGTAGAACTACATAAATAACCGATGAATTATGTACGTAAAAGAAGTACTTCTTTTCCACTGAAAAAAGACAGGGGCTCGGGAAAAAACTCAGTTATATACCTCCTATACATGAGAATACATGAAGCAGCTATCTCTTTCTAGCATGCGAAATGTAGTGAATTTCCCCTCCATTAAAGTACTGACAAAGGTACTTCAAATGTATATAAGCGAAGCACTACTGGAAGTACTTTATTTGTTATGTTTATTCGTCAGTTGTTTCTTAAACCATAGCGAAAGAACTGAAACTTGTCCTTTAAAAGTACTTCTTATGCGCATATACTTCACCGGTTATATCCGTACTACTACAATTACTGAGTTCCCGAATCTAGAAGTACAGATATAACTAGTGAAACTTGTACGTAAAAGAAGTAGTTTGTTTCTTATGAAACTGAGCCTTTTGAAATTATATATGAAATAAATTTATATGATAAATTGAATTTTACGAATAGTTTTCATTAACTAGTTTTAATAAAAACTTTTTGTTAAATTCAATTGTTCATATTAATTTGTATAATATTATGCAATTTTAGTTTCAATAAGGAAAAATTCACCAGTTTATTATTTTATCAAAATAAATAAAAAAATTGACTTTGAAAAAAACTTTAGAGCAACCATTTATAACTCGCGCTCACCGATAAAGAAACTGTTTTTGTTTGTCATGTTGTGTTCATGCGAAATGACACAAAACTTTGTGTATCGTATACATCTCTTTCTTCCCTTTTACGATAGAAGAGTTTTTTAGGAGAAACAAAAGTACTTTTTTTGAGTGGAGAGTTTTTGGTAAATAAAGAAACACCTACATTTATAGAATGCGTTTTGTTTGTGGTTGTGTTTCAAGGCAAACTACTGAGTTTTGGTTAGCAGGGCATCTTCAATGCAACTTTTGTATGAGAATGACGATCGACTAGCAGTCCAGGTATACAAGGTCCATGACTGCCACTGTCAAAATGCAATTTTCGCGTTCAAGATCGTATCCAGAGCTATTGGGATAGATTTGTGTTGTAATTCCTTCTCAAAAAAGCTATTGCAACAACAAATACAGGTATCTGAACATATTTGGATAGGTTGAACCTGTCTCGGATAGGTTCCTTAACGCAAGGAATGTCAATGGGAAATGTATGTTTTAAAAAATCCCATTTAATGCAATTGACACAGCAAAAACCCTTCAATTTTATTTACCCCTATAAAAACGGAGCAAATTTAACCAAAACTTTAACGCAATTGACACACGGCCTTAGAGTAATCCCGAAATTTTTATAGGAAAGTCGTATTTAAGCGCTTGCTTTCTATTATTTTGTTCTAGTACAAATATAATTTATCCCTGACCATCAGCTCGGTTTAAAGAAAAACTATAAATCAACGATATTGAATATGTGCTTTTGAAACATTAACTGAAAATTGTTCTAACTATCACAACAAATATTAAAAAATGTTCGGAAAAGTGCAGTTTGAATCAATGGAAGAAAGTTGTGGCAAGACCAAACATTTTTATAAGCGGACGAAATCTAAAATAATGTGATTTTTATGATTGACATCCCAATTTGTAGATTTATAAATCGCATCTCCACTCCGGTGCAATAACGACGTAAGTGCAATTTTGTCTGAAATTGAGTTAAGAACGTCATAATTACCGAAATTTCAAGTTTTATATGTGGTAAAATCGACATGATTGTGATCTTTACTATTGCCCAAAAGAGGGCACTTTTTTGTTTGACACAAAATATGAAACGATAAAACTTTTCGGAGCAACAAAGTCATAATTGTCAGTTGCGCCTGATAATTTGGTGATTGTGCAAAAATAATTCGAAAGCCGTAACGTTCGATAGGTCGTTGTTGCTGAGTTTTTGTTTTGCTTTTTAAGTGCACAAAGGAGTTTTGTGTCATTATAATTCCAAAAAAGTTTTCACTTTTATGCTTAACTGTCTTTGTGTCATTTTAACATTCTACTAATTTACTGTATAAGTCTCAACTGTCGAAAAAAATCATTCATAGGTTAAAAATGACGCAATTGAGGTTCCTCAAACCCTTCAAAAGCTAAAAAAAGAAGCAGGTGCATATATAAATAGTTATAATATTAATTCTAACTCACAGAATAGTCAGCTATTTTTGGGACTCTTGAAGTCGATTCTGTAGGACTACTTTAGAGCGTTCTTTCATTTTGAAGAAACAAGAAATCTTTAAACGTGATTAATCAACATTTAGGAAAACTGCAATGGCGTCGTTATTGCACCGGAGGTGCGAAAGGGTCTTCAAGTGTGAAAGACTCGATTATGTACCTAACATAGGTTTTTCAAATTCAAATGCTAATTTGTTGCACACAAATCATTTGTTTAGCTTTTATGGGCAATCTTTTATTTGAGTTTCAAGTTTACCTTAATAGTTAACTTCCGGTCTGCTGGAAGTTGGATAAAAAAAAATAAAAAAAAGCCGTAAGTTTATTTTAAAAACATAGGTACAAGTATAATGTAGAACTGAAATTTAAATAAGAAATACCTAATTTAATAATTATGTAATTGTAACTTTTTATGTTATGTAATTGTTAGTATTTAAATCCCTTGCGCTTGATGTGTCATTGAATTCAGCTACAACAGTATTAAGTCTCCCCGTTTTGTTTGTATATCCAGGAAATTTCTATTTTGTTATCTGCAAAGTAATTATGACACTTAATCCTTATACAGTTAAATATCAAGATGGAAAAGGTAATAAAACAGTTCCCTTGCATATTTGATTGCATTGGGGTATTTGATTTCGGTTCCAAATCAACGTGAAAAAAAAAACTGATTCATATTTGTCATCAAGTTAGTGTCATTGATTGAAGTGAAGTGGGTAACAGTTGATATAATTGAAAAATACAGAAGCTGATCCTGGGTACGTCCGAAATATCTTTAAGGGCGGTGGAAACACAAGAAGCATAGATTCTTCGGAAAGAAGTGTAGTGCAGCATAACTTTAAATTGCCCCCTCCCCCCTATAATATCAATTTGACCCCCCCCCCCCTGTGGGGCGTGGGCCCCACGTTGGGAAACACTGCTTAAGACCCTTAAAACTTCGGATCAATGAATGGTAGGTTAAAAACAGTACACGGAAAAATTAAATCTTCCAAACTCTATAGGCGATATTTTTAATTTTTTTTTTAAATTCATGTTCTTAAGCCATTTAATTCACAAAAATAAAAATATGTACATAATGTAAATATTGGAACTCAGATAATATTCAATTATGCAGGGTGATTCACCTAAGGTGTGACAAAAACACGGATGCAGCAATCTTCAGCTTCATAATTGTCGAATGAAAAATTAATTTGGAAATATTTTTTTTCTTAAATGTTCAGTTTGCGAATTGATTTTTAAAAACTGTTCTCTAAAACAGCGGTTCCCAAACTTTTTAAGCTTTGGAACCCTTAACAAAGTCCAAATAGATTTCGGAACCCCAACTCTTAATGATAGTAAAAAATGGAAAACAACACATACCTATCACATAAAGAAAGAAAAAACCTAAACAATAGAAGTTATATTGTTTTTGTTTTTATTTTAGTGGACTGTATTGAATGAAATTCAATAAAAAGTATTTAAGCGACCTTTAGTCCAATGCGTTTCGGTCCTGATAACAATTACAGTGGACCTCATCAGTTAGAGCTGTAATTGTTACCTTTCTAAGACGCAACATTTTAGTCGATGGCTACCGACGTTTATAAAATTTACAGCATAAACACACTGCAAATTATATTTTTCTAGGGGAACATGGTTACATTCAGACACCTAGATATAGATATAGATATTATGCCCGTGGTCTGGCAAAGGTAATAAAGAAAGAAAAAACCTAAACAATAGAAGTTATATTGTTTTTGTTTTTATTTTTGTAATTGTTATCAGGACCGAAACGCATTGGACTAAAGGTCGCTTAAATACTTTTTATTGCATACCTTTCACATTTCAAACCAAAACAAATGTAAACGTCAAACATGGAATATTATGCAAACTAAATTTGCTTTTATTTATGAATGTAACAGTAAAACAAAAAACATATTTACTTTTTATCAAAAATGGTTTTTGATGGCGAGGCATTGACCTGCATTTTGAGTGAATTTGGTGACGACAAGCATCAAAATTATACAAAATTATATTACAATTACAAGTCTCGTTATATAAGGCTGCAAAAGAGCACAGAAAGATTTATCCTCCTAATATTGTTGCAATGATATAAAAAAAAGTCCTCAGTATAACAAAATGTCCCTGTAATCAATTGATAGGAGATCATTATTGATCGATTCTAGAAAACATTTACCCGACCAAAGTCTCTCAAATCTGCAGGTTGACTTTAGCAACAAAATTTTTGATTTTTAATAATTTTTTTGATTTGTCTAAAAATTACGATACTTACTCTGTAAAAAAAATCTAGATCTAGGTATGCAAAAGTTATTCATATTTTAATTTGAAAATGCGACAGCCCACCGGTATCGCGGTACGTAAAAAAATATTTTTGTGTTTTTACTATTTGTATTTCGAGAAAGTCGCGGAACCCTGAAAACTCCGCGGAACACAGTTCGGGAACCGAGGCACTAAAAGAGCTTTATTTAAAACAATAATTTAAGAATGGATTTCTGGCTCTAAGATAAAAACTAAAACATGTTTTTGCAAGTGTTGCCGTTGTTTTTTTCAATTTGTTTATTTTTTAAGCTTAAGTTACTTTTCTTTAGAAAATTGTTGTGGAAATAGATGCTCCCCTCTGAAAATATTTTTAAGCAGATAGAAATTTCCGAATCTTTTTTGAATTTAAATTAACAGCAGTATTTTTGTCGAGATATGTACCTACATAAACATATACTATATTTAATTGAATAATATTCCACTGTAATCCCCAACCAAAAAAGTGTCCCTAAAAAAACTGTTTTTATTGTTAACTTTTTGGAGATGGACGGCCGTTTAAAGTTAGACAAAAACAAATACGACTGTAAATAATTTCTTTAAGATTTTCTTATTAATTTGATTACCTAATTTTGTTAATTTTTTGAATTCTCCTTTCTCCTCTGTACTGTCATAAGCGAACATTCAAATATTTGGTGTCAATTTACTAAGATATATTTTATTTTTAGATAAAGTCACAAAAGAAATGATTAATTACCACTTCCTTTTGATTCATATCAACTCACGAGGGGCGAAAAAGTATAGTAGGTATAAAATACAAATAACATGAACGTATATGTACCTTAAAATTTCTTATGAAAATGAACTGATATTTGAGGAGGCTGAAAATGAAAATGGAAATTATTTTTGTCCCTCAAAATTCTCAAGAACCAGAATTTAATTGAAATAAAATGTCGTAGCTCTGACAAGATTTTGAATTTTAGTGCAATGCACCATCGTATCGACCGAGCGAAGTGCATCGTCGCTGTCGAGGACAAATCTTACGTTGCGTTGTCGTCTGATGTTTTAAATTTAGATTTTTCGTGTGTTTTCGTTGCCGCGGGAGTTTATTGAACCCCATTAACCGCGTGTTGCGCACAAAACTCGTAGTTTTATTTTTGAAACATGCAGGCGACGACGACAAATTTTATGAACAAAATCCCATCGATTTTAATGAAAAGAAAAACAAACTATCCCACGAAGCGAAAGTGCGAAAACAGTAAAAAAAAAAAGAGCTACATTTTCTGGCAAGCACCTCTTATGAATGTAATAAAGAGCGATAGTCTGTTGATTCTTTGCCAAATATATGTAAATACAAATTATAAACAAAAAAAAAAAAACAAAGAACACTAAAAAGCACATTTTGGGCAAACAATACAATTTGGTCAGTTTATATTTCTGAGATATCTGATACACCCGCTTTCGCAGAAGTACCTAAACATTAGCAACATTTCTCAGTTTTTTCCATCAAATACAAATTTTGGGTCTATTCTCTCATTGTTTACTCAGAATGTATTTTACTGAATTCTCAGAAAAATATAAACTGACCAAATATACTCTGCTGGATGATTTAAATTAATCCATTTCGCATCATTAATTATTTCCATGTAAGTGCTTACGATTAAAGTTTTTTAATTGGGATCCCCAATTAAAGATTGGAGCACCATTCAATTATGTATTTAAGATTTTTCTAACATTATATTTAAATTAAGCAAAGCAACGCTAGAACTGGTCTTCTAGTCAAACACAAAGCGTTAATTCCCATTATGTAAAATTTTATATGCAGATTACTTTAGCCTCAAGATTACTCAATGCTCATACCTTAAAGTCATAGTTTTCGTTTGTGTGAATGTCGGAGCTTGATGGGATTCTCCCGCAAGGAACGAACTTGTAGCATCTTTGATATTTGGTGTCGGTGTGCTTTCTCCGTTTTCGAGATTTTGCTGTGGTTCAAAGATTTTTTTATCCATACTTTCTGCAGGTGAGATCTTTGGCGATGCATTCTTTGTAGGTTCAAGAGCAGTTGGTGCTGTTGCTGGTGGTGGAACTGATGGTGGAGTAGCTGGTGATGCTGCTTTTGCTTTTGGCGGTTCAGGTTTTGGAGCAGGCTTTGGTGGTGGCGTTGGTTTTGCTTCTGGTTGCACAACTGGCGCTGGTTTTGCTGGTTCTGGTGCCTTTGGTGCAGGCACTTTGATTGGTTCAGGCTTTTGTTCAATAACTGGTTTTGCTTCAGGTTGCACAACTGGCGCTGGTTTTGCTGGTTCTGGCGCCTTTGGTGTAGGTACTTTAATTGGTTCAGGCTTTTGTTCAACAGCTCTGTCAATTGCTACTTTATTGCCACCCTTGAAAATATCGAAAATTGACGTCCAACCAAGACGCTTTCTAAATAATAAAACAAAACAAACAACAAAATATTTAAATAAATAAAAAGATAAGAAAATAAATGGAAACAAATATTAAAAAAAAAAAAAAAATTAACTTAAAATTAAAAAGTAATATAACAAAATAATTTTAAGGTCATTTCTACCTATGTGTATTCAATTTACATATCATTTTCATCTATTTATATGTACAAATATATACAAACACAACTTTATTTTGTACAAAGAGGAATGCCTTAACCCAAGGCTGGGAACAGAGAGGAAAAATAAATTTATAAAATTAGTGATGCATGTCTGACCGTACCCAGAAAAATGCATGCCCATCCATCAAACTAATTACAATATCTATTTTATTTATAGATGATGTTTGAATTTGCAAAATCTGAATGCAATTATTTTGTTTATTTGTTCTTTTGTAAGAAAATATGCAATGGAAAAAAAAACTCGTTGTCGCCAAGAAAGTAGTATCTACTATATCTAATTTTTTTTTTAAGTTTTTGGCAAGACGATTCAATGCCACAATGTCTACCATAAGAAAGATGTATTATTTTTATAATTTGTTTACAGTTTTTATAGTTTGTTGCAGTTAAAAATAAAAAGATGACAATAAAATTAAAAATATTAGAAATCGATTGCGAAAGTTCTGTTTTTTTAATGTATAATTTAATTATATGCATTTATTGTTTAAATGTGCTCAATAAGCCAAAATATGCATTTGTATCAAAATATGGAAAAATATGCGCTAACGATTGAATGCCATTTTAAAGCATAAAGAAAAATGCTAAACTTAGGTAGTTCTTTTTTAGAACTCACAGAAAATTGGTGAAAACTTTATATCCAAAATCCAAGATATGGGTATGATAATTCTATATTTCGAAAGTTGATTTTAAAATGGCCCTGAAAACTTTTTTTTTTTTTTGCATATGGAAATAATTCTACTGAAATCTACTCCTTATTAGAATTTCTATCCTTTTTTACTTGCGATATACGTAGTATAGGGCAAGTTTAGGATTCGTGAAAAAAATTCGAGAAAATAATTTTTCCTAACATTACGATGATAGAGAACGCGAAAAAAGTGGGTCTCGCAATTCTGTCTGTCTGTCCGTCTATCTGCCCGTCTCGACCTGCAGCCTAAACGGCTGAAGCGATTTTCTTCAAACTTTGGACTTAAGGTTCTATGTGATTTCCTAGAGGGGAAATTGTTTTTTTTTAGCTCAAAAAATAACGGTACCTGTCATACAACCAATAAACAAAAATCAATTTATTTCAAAAACGACTTTCAAAAAACGATTAATTATTTTCAAAAAAAAATTACGAGGTACTAAAATTACTAAAATAAATAATATTTTGGTAGAAAAAAAAATTTTATAACGGTTAATAACGTTATCTGTCATACAACCGATTTTTTGGTTTTCAAATTTCTCGTTAACTACTACACCGATTTCAACCAAAATTTTATACAAAAGGTCGCTTACTATTTTAACAATTTTGCATATAAAAATTTTCGAAAAAATAATTTTTGGATTTTTAAAAAAATATTGAATTTTTTCTTTTTTTGTTGGATTCGCCTTCGCCCCGAATAACAGAATAACTATTAAAATACCGAAAACAGTAAACGGGAATAGTGGTAAAATGGTATGATGAAATCTTATATATAGAAAATACTTTAATCGAACGTAAAAAAAAAAATATATGTACATACAACAAATAAAAAAAATGTCAAATCGATTTTATATAAAGTTCGTTTTGAAAAAAGTAAATACCTACCAAAAGCTTAACGGTCAATTTTTATATTTAGTGCGTGTGCTATATATATATATATATACTAGCTGTCCCGGCAGACGTTGTTTTGCCTTTTTCCAGTAAGTAGTGCAAATATGGATAGAAACATTTCAACATTTAAAAACACAAAAGACGTGTGGATTCTGGGATTTATGTATATACCTACTCTTACAAATAAATGTTGAGCCATTGTCGTGCCTTACTTCACTTTAATGCCAAACTGTGGGCCAAAACAAATAATAAAAAATATAATTGCAAGCAATTGCAACTTCTACCAACTTTTTGTTAAACTTATGTTAGTCATTCTTAAATAAAACTAAAATTATCATCTTGAATCCAATGACTTTTCCCGGGCATTAAGGAATAATGGTACAAATGTTCAGGAAGAGGATATACAAATATTTTTAATTTTTATATATTTTAAAGAAAATGCAACTGCATCCTGCGAATTTATATTTACCTTTCGAGAAATTCTTTAAAAGATATTTTCTATAAAAATACATTTTATTTTGTTTTCAAATGCAACTGCAACTGTTACTACAACTGTTATTGCAACTTTAATATCCACGTGGTGGAAAATAATTTAATAGAGCTTTTTCTCGCAATGCATTTTTCCAAATACAAGTTCAACTTATACTGCAACTGCAATTGTAGAGAGCCGATATTTTAATAGTTATTCTGTTTTATATATATGTAAAGAAGATGCCACGACCCTTAAGATCTAAATCTTTCTCAACAAAGCTGTAGTGCAACTAGGCTTCGGAACATTGAGAATAAATCTAGAGAAATACAACGAGAACAGCGACGCCTTAGTATGGCCCGACTTCGTGCTTCTCAAACACAAGAACCACGAGATGCAACACGTAAAACAGCTCGGTTGGAAATGAGAAATCGTCAAGCTTATCAGACAAATCAACAACGAGATAACTTTCGATATGCAAGAAGAATATCCTTCAAATGTTGATTTAAACAGAACAGCATTTTTATACGATTGTACTATTGATTTCAGCTCACATCCGTTTGTTCGTTTGGACGTTGTTTGCGAGCATTGTGGCGCATTGAAGTTTGCTTGAGAAACGTCTAGATTGTGCTGCCTTAATGGGAAAGTGAAATTGTCATTACTGACTCCACTATCTGAGCCATTGCATTCATTGCTTAGTGGCGAAACCCCAGAATCAAGACATTTTTTATCGAACAACAAAACATACAATGGTTGTTTTCAAATGACTTCATTTGGAGCACACATTATCGAAAAACACAGATTTAATCCCACATTCAAGGTAATCAATGTTAAAGAGAGTAAATTTAAATGTAAAGTTTTGTTAGGCTCAGTTTTTTGTCTTTAAATTAAACAAGACATGCTAACGTTTAAAAAAAGATCTGGGATTATAAATGAGTAGTACTGATTTTCAAATTTAAAGATTCAAGGCCAGATTCACCATCGAATTGGATCATTGGAACCTCTTGAGGATTTACACTATGGGCAATATGGAGGAACAACTTGATCGGCGTCAAGAGATCTACACAACCGAACGTTAAACCTTTACATTCTTGAACAACCGACATGTTACATTGGAAAGAACTCCGAACTCGTCCAAAACTTGAGTACAACTCCCATATTTGGGCAGGTGCTCTAATAACCCAATTGAGTATATTGGATAGAATTCAAAAGAGAGCTCTTAAAATGATAGGTGAAAGAATTATAACGGAAACGTTTACATCTCTGGAGCACCGTCGAAATGTTTCATGCATTTCGTTGTTTTACCGTTATTTTAACAAACATTGCTCTAGTGAAATAGCCAGTTGCATTCCTCCCCTTAAACAATTCAACCATAATACTCGCGCTTTTAGGAATACCCATCAGTTTACCCTTGAGCCCAACTTCAGACGTACTGTTAAGTACAGAGATTCTTTCTTTAGTCGCACTACACGAATGTGGAATGCTCTACCCAGCTCTATCTTCCCCTCCCATTGTGATCTACAGACATTCAAAACCAATGTACATCGGTTTCTCCTTTCAAATCCCCTCCAACCTACCTAATCGCTCGTGCTGTGTTTTTCACTTTAAGGGTATTCACAACCCCTTTAGCGCGCGCTAAATATAAAAAAAAAAAAAAATGGCCAAAGTTTTAGTAGCATCTAAAACCATCATCTGGGACGAATGCACAATGGCCCATAAGCGCGCTTATAAAGCACTTGACCGAACTTTAAAAGATCTGCGCATTGACTCGAGATGTTTCGGAGGTGCAATGATTTTGCTGTCTGGCGATTTCCGCCAAACACTGCCAGTCATTCCAAAATCGACTGCTGCCGATGAAATTAACGCTTGCCTCAAATCATCAAATCTGTGGCGCTATGTGAAAAAGCTTCATTTGGTGAACGACCCATCTGCTGAAGAATTCTCCAAGCAATGGCTGACTATCGGTAATGGCCGAGTTCCTGTCGACCAAGCGAGTGCATTTATTTCATTCCCTCCGAATTTTTGTAATTTCGTCTCATCGAAAAACGCTCTTATTAATAAAGTTTTTCCAAACATCATTGTTACCCACAAAATTAACAAGTGGTTGAGTGAGCGTTCAATTTTGGCGGCAAAAAACATAGACGTGGATGACTTGAATTTCATAATTCACGATCGAATCGTCCGTTCGTACTAAAAGGACAATACTAAAGGACGGTATTATAAGGAAAATTTAAAGGTGACGAAGTTCTCATTGCGAGGATTCCGAAGATCCCAACCGATATTCCCTTTGAGCTTAAAACAATTCAATTACCTCTTCGTCTTGCATTCGCCATGACAATTAACAAGTCACAAGGTCAGTCCTTGAGTGTTAATGGTCTGAGTCTGGGTAATGCATGTTTTTCTCAAGGTCAATTGTACGTGGCATGTTCACGTGTCGGCAAACTATCCGCTTTATTTGTTCTTGCGCCTGATAACAAAACGAAAAATATCGTGTATCACAGAGTGCTTCAATGAAAAGAATCAACCAAAGTCCAAACGTCTTACTGACACGTCAATAAAATAATAAATTATTTTACTTTTACCAAATTTTTGTTTTATGCTAAAAAACTATTTAACTTAATAAGCCCTAATTTATTCGCTTCCATTAAATTTAAATTCGCTATTAAAAATTAGAAATTGATCGATTTTAAATATTTGAATTTATTCATCCTTCTTTAACAATTTAAAATGAAGTTTCCTCTATTAACTAATTGTTTAATTAATTTAAAATTGGTTTTAGCTAAAACGACAAAATCCACTTTTTAAGGGGGATATTTAGCCATAATAGAGAGTTAACGAACTGTTTTACTCTCAATTAGCGTTGACAGTCGATATTTTGTTCGCTTTTTTTATTGTAATCATAGAGTGTGATGTGGGAAACAAAATCAAACAAGATTTGAAAAACCTTCTGGTGCAAAAACAATCTACAACTATTTTAATGTTTTTAATGCACTGAATACAAATCAGACATCAAAATTACCCTATAACGTTTGGTTTTTGAAATTCTCCAATATTAAAGTGGAGAAAACTGTTTTGCAACGATTTTCCATTGCAATATAGCGAAAACCCTTAAGAAATTACTAAGGGGCTGGATTTTTATGTTATCAAAAATATTCCGAAAAGTAGGTATAGTTTGTATTTCCACCAAAAGGGTTTTTTTTCAACTCTGAGGGTTTTTGTTATTCAAATCACACTTTCAGATTACAAATAAAAGAAGCAAACACAAAACGTTAATTGAGAGTGAACAAACAGACTCTATTTTAAACTTGATTTAGTGCTAATTTGATAGTTCATCAGTCAAAATAAAATAAAAATCCCAAGGATATTTTTAAGAAGCATATATATTTAAAGCAGCAGTTTAAAGCGAGCCAGTTAAATAAAGGCGGGTGAATGAATCAAAAATTAATGAAGTGTTCTTAATGACAATTTTATATTAAACGTGCTATTAGTTAAAACGACACAATTCAATTTTTAATGGACTGTGAATAAATTGGCCCTAAATCGTTTAAATTTTTTTTTATTATCTACGTTAATAAAATCATAAATAAATTGTTTACTAAAAGTTAATACCTACAACAATTATTGACTGTAAGGCGGTACGAAGTTCGCCGGGTCAGCTAGTTTATAATAATTCATAGTAATTATTATTTATATTTTTAAATTGATTTTAAAACTTTTTTTTTAATGATATCATAATGTTATGGAACCAATAATTATGTACATTGTCTATTTCAAGCTACGTTAAAGTTGTTAGCTACGAGAGCAAGTTTTGTGCAGTGCAGTTTTGTCCAGTCGTGCCCATTTTTTCCTTGAGATTCACTTATATAGTGGGGATTATTGTCACTGAAAGAGTGAAATTATAACACTTTCTTACTGAGAAGAAATTTCACTTTGGAAAAAATATAGTCACTTCCCACTTAATGTGATGTGAAAATCGCGCAATTTTTGTGTACAATAAATCTCTGTAACAGAATGATGGTTTTAAATTTTTAAAACTTTGTGGTGGAATTGACTTAGATGATTTGTAATTATGGGATCTGTGATTTCCACATTTTCAGTCTGTAGAAAGTGATAAACCAATAATTGTTAAAAGTGTAGAGTCACAAGCGAACTTTGTTATAAACTTGTTGTTTATTTTTCCCAACAAATTGTTTTGTTTTTGAGAATATTTCTTTGAAAATATAGAGCAAGAATTGAATTTTATATGAAAGTGATTAAGAGATTATTTTTTTGAATAACTTAAAAATATTTATTTTATTTCTTTATTTTTAATAAATTAGATGTAGGCACATCTCGAAATCTATGCTTCCATAAGCTTTATTTTAACAAAATCAAAATCAGTCGCTTATTTGCATCACCTTACATAGGCGAGGTTTGTTTATTGTAACTGTCATTTTATCACAAATCAACCCCTGAAAAAATCGAGTGATTTTTTATACGATTATTTAATAAGATTTTTCTTAATTCAAAAAGATCACTTGCGACAGCGATTAAGTAATAATCGTACGTGAACTGTTTTTTTTTCGAATAAATAGTCTTAAAACAAACACAATAAGATTTTTCATTTTAAATTTTGACATGTGTTCGTTCAGAAATGACTTTGCAAGTAAGGCAAATTTCTAGTCTGTGATTTTGGCCGGGTGTCAAAAAATTGGCTTTAAATTAAAAGAACTTTTATTGGAAAGTAACTGGAAAGTAAGTCATGAAACATTTGCCTTAATTTCAAATCAAGCGTGTTCTTGTCAAAATTGTCATCAGCTGTGAAATTAAACATCAGTTCAACTTTTTATAAATTGTTTGTGCGTATACAGATACACGTTGAAGTAAATTGAAATTGAATTTTTCTGTACAGTACGACGGAATTTTGTATCCATGTCGAGGATTCTCTTCTAAGTTCTAAGTTTGGCATAAGGAAATGTCGAATAAAAGTTTGTTATCTTTAGGCAAATTTGCGTTTACTGGATGTAATTTACTCTATATGAAGTGTCTTATGTCCCCTGCTGAACGTACCCAGTAGTAGTTTTACTTGTCGAAATTTTGATTTAGGTGCCAGTTGTAGCTTTCATTGAAAAACATCAAATAAAACTGATGGCGTTTCATTACCAGAATCAAAGTTATAGATATACATAAGTTGTATTGTATACTTTTTTATGAAAGAAATATTTAATTTTCTTAGCCACTGTCTTCTAAATTCAGATTTACTTTTTAATGATGGAACATCATCGTTCTTCTAATGATATGTGTTCGACTCTCTTCTTGTTCTCGCCTGTCAATTTCTTTCAATGATCAACTCTTACGCCAAAGTTGGTTTCTGTATGGGCACTGGAATTTTCAATGAAAGAAATTTATTTCTATTTCAATGATGGATTTATGGAAACATAGCTCCAAAGCAAAATTTTGCCCCACCCAAAAATATAAAAAATATCCTCCCATATTACATTTTTTGACTTAATGTACTGCACACAATTGTTTTGAAACGTTTTTCACCAAATCTATTAACTGAACGAAAAAAATGTTATACAAGACCCCTATTGCCATTTGCGATTGTTGATTGATAGTTGATAAATATGGATATTTTGGATTTTTACTGAAAATGTGATCAACTATTCATTCATATTTGTCAATTTTTTTATAATTCACAACGGTCTGAATTATTCCCAATGACTAAAACTTTTTCGGTTGGGTGATGGTTTAATATCGAATTTCAATATTTATCAACTATCAATCAACAATCGCAATAAGGGTGATAATCATTTTTGTGTAGAATTACATGTGCTACAATGTGTGTCTACAACTTTTTCCAAAAGAATTTATAGTTTTCGAGTAATTTGAAAAAAAAAAACTGAATTCTACACCTTTTACCCCCCCCCAAAAAAAAAAAACTTTTCGCTCAACTCCAAATTCAGATTACTTTTTAGGAAATGTTTAGGACGTACAAATGAAGCTCTCCACCAAAATTCAGCTTTGTCGGAATTTTTTGGAAGTAAGGACATTTTCTTATCTAATTTTCCTTGGCTTTAGCTGTTTCAAAAGTACGAAAGATGTTACAAAAATAATCTCTTTATGAAATGATTGCGTAAAACAATTTTTCATAAATTTGTTGATCTTTTGAAATTGCTACAAGAGTATTAAATTGATATTATAACGTTACCTTATGATAGTTAAAGGTTCCAAGTATGTGTAGAAAAATAACGTAATCGACGGCGCAGCATTGACGCAAAGATAACGACCACTTTCCAAACTAAATAAATATTATTGCTAAACGCACTCTTACCTAATCAGGTTTGAAAAAAAAAAAATTATTTAATACTTTATTGTCTCGATAAACTTCTATCATATTTCTCGGAGTGATTTAAATGAGTCACGCAAATATGTGAAATCATCCTTAACTCTATCTTAACTCAAAAGGTAGAAGATATATGGATAAAATCTGACAAACAATAGTAGGTACATTAATAAATGTTTGTGTTGCCTGGGGTGATACAACCACTTATAGTCATTCAGCAGTACCAGAGGTCTCAGCTGATTTTAGAAGGTTTCAAGATTGCAACTCACACCTCTCCATTTTTTTTTTGAGTGAGTAATATCATATGACTTACTATTATTTATCATTAATATTTTGTATTTGTCTCTTATCGATTCGACAAAAAATATACTGTGAATTTGCAATTTTAAAAAAGTATGATGAAAATAAAACTTGTGTGTGGGTATATGCGATCATAAAGTGTCTGATTATTCGCCAAATAAATATAATACAAAAAAAAACATTTAACAAAAAATCACGTAGCACTTTAACACCCCTTTGCTAGTCCCTTCTGACCACTAGTTTATTGTATCGCCAAAAAGCCGGTATCACTATATACTTATACGTTAAGTGGCTAAAATTAAATACGTATTGGCTAAGCTATTATAAGCTATTTGTCTTTGATTTCAAGGCATTTTCAGTACAAACACCTGGTTAAAACAATTGATATTTGTAAATAAATAATTTACTCTCGGCTAAACACCTACTTCTAGCCAACTCAATGTAGCGATTTGTAGTTCTGTAAGTCTCGTAAACGTCTGTAGTAAAATAATGGAATGTTTGTAGACATTTTAATATACGGTGGCTACTTACTTATTTACCTACTCAAGCATGTTGTTATTATATTAGAGTGGTTTTACCTGAATTACTTGTACTTTTTATAAACATCAGCTGTAGAGCTCTTTAGCAAATAACAATAATGTATATGTATCGCTCGCTTGTTTATTTACAAGCTTAAAAATCATGACTTGGTAGGGATATGTCATGTGACCACATATAAATCTGACAGAACCCACAAAATGCTAGCTGTCACTTTTAAATTTGACAGATTCGTAAAGATCGCTATTGCAGGTGTGAGTTAATTTCGAACAAGTGCGGATCCTGGGGAGATTAGTAGCCAAAATAAAAAATATAGATATTTTAATCAATCTGTAAAACACTTACTTTACCCATGGAAGTTTTAAAACTTATAACGGTCTTATGATTTATTTTTGGTTTCGTTTCTTTTAACTTTGCCAAACTGCAACACATTTTTGATTTCTTATTTACACAAAATCAGTAGCAGTTTTGCCCCTTTTACAATTTTTTTTTTTTTTTGTTACTCCTTCTTCTTTTTTTTTTACTGTGCAGGCCCGATTTATTCTCTTGAAAAGCTTTTTTTTCACAAAAAAAATTATTAACAAAATAAAATTTAAAAAAAAACGGAAATAATAAAAAAGTCCTTTTAGCTTTTGATTGCTAGAAAAGCCAACAGTTGAAAACAAATAAGTAAAACCGTTAGAAAACGTTACAAATAAATTGTTTCTAATAAAAAGGTTGGCATCTTTTTTTTATTTTATTTGGTAATAACTTTATATATATTTATATATATTTTTTGTATAAAAAATTAAAGCACTTTTAAGAGATCAGGGCTTGAAAAAGGAAAAATTATACTAAACAATACGTTTTTGTGAAAAATATAACATTAAGGTGACACAAACAACAAAAAAAAAAAACTCATGCGAAACTTGTTACACCTTTTTGGAACATGTCTTCTATTTTAAATTATTTAATGATATAACTGGGGATACCATAACCCTCCAAAATCAGGTCTCGGACCCGTTTCTGATTAGAAGGGCGATATTTGTATACCTACTGTTTTTATAACATAAATCGACTTTGAAAATCAACTAACAAATTTATTTTGTTTCAGTACAAGAGAACATAATTAAATTCAATTTATAAATATTTGTTTGTTTATTTGAGAACAAAACATTTCGTTTTCAAAAACGAACAAATAATCCGAGAAGTATGTTAAAAATCATTTTAATTCAAACAAAAGCACTAAAGGCAACCAATGATCTTTTCAGCACAAAAATATGCAATTAATTTTATAAAAAAAACAAAACATTATTGTAGAAAGCTTTTTCGGAAATGGTTCTTAATAGAGTGTTTCGTTTTTTTTGAACGAAAAAAAATGTATCTAATGCAAAAATTTAAAATTTATTATTCTCTTTATATATTATATTGTTAAAGTTAAATTTTAAGTTTTAATTAAACCTTATTCAAAGTTATTTTATTTAAATTTTACTTACCGAATCTCGTCGAGCGCTAATGAAAGATACCATAAGGCAAACATGTTTCAAACTGAAAAGAGAAAAATGAAAAATGTTAGAATAATTAAAATGTTTTGTTTACAAAGTTCAAGAAAATGTAAAACTTTGTTTAATGTAGAATCGACATATTTATAGTCTAGGAAAGATAGAAAGTTTAATATGGGCAAATTGGAACAAATTAATTCATAAAATTGTATTGCTGGTACCGACGCAGAATTTTATCCTCAACAACGTATCGAACGTCCCCCAAAATCCCCGCATTGGTTTTTTGTATAGACGCATTTAAAGAGGTGGAGAAGGGGAGGAGGCGGGAGTTTATCAAGCTGAACAAATTTGTTATAATACAATATAATCATATGACACATGTTTTTAAGGAGCTTTACAATGCTAATTCTAAAGAGACGAAAACTGAAAAGATATGTATCCAGTGGAAAGTTAAAGGCCTTTTTATGGAATGATGACTTTTTTTAAGTACAACAAGTAATATTACCCAAAACCTTTTGATTCTTGGTAAACATGCCAAATGAAACATTTATACCAAATTGCATTAATAACCCATTATCTTAAAATGGTTTTGGGTAATATTTTACTTGTTGTACTTAAAAAAAGTAATCATTTCATCAAAAGGACTACAGGATACATGTATCTTTTCAGTTTTGGTCTCTTTAGAATCAGCGTTTTAAAGCACCCTAATGCATGTGTCATATGATTAGATTGTATTATAACAAAATTTTCAGCTTGATAAACTCCCACCTCCCATTACTCTCCACCTCTTTAAATGCGTCTATACAAAAAGCCAATACGGGGATTTTGGGGGACTTAGGATATGTTGTTGAGGTTACAATTCTGTGTCGATACCAGCAATAAAATTTCATGAATTAATTTGTTCCGGGTCAGATCCTATCTTTCTGAGACTATTAATAATATTCTTAATTAAATAATAATCTTCGCCTTTTCCACCACAATACATTTTTTATTTTTTTTGTATTTCGTTTGAATTTATGAGCTTTGCTCGTGGTGCATTTGGGAGTAAGGCAGGATCAATAACACAACAAACAACTTTGAAATGTTTTCTCGTAGATGAATGAAAATGTTTAAAATGAGTTTTGAATCATTAGTATTTTAAGATTCCTTAACGAGTTTTTTAAAGACAAAATATTTGTATTACGTATTTGTTATTTGATCATTATTTGATCATGTATTTAAAGTTAAGGTTTTTTGGGCTTATATTATTATTAATATTAGGTAAGAATACCATAAAAAACCTGAAGTGATGTATTCAAAATCTTCAGAAAAGCATTATTTGCACTCCCGATAAAGATAAAATATGAAATTTATTCAAGCAGTATACAATTATTGGTACATGAATAAAACGAATTTAGTTAACTGTTTGTTTTTGTTTGTTGTTTGTTTGTCAGTAGTAGCCCGTAGGGTACCTAATGATTAGTGCGTTGGACTGGAATTTGCAAATCCTCCAAGAGTATCACTTGTCATGAACAAGTGCTTCTCGTCTAGCCGTTCATTACATTCCTGTCGACACGCGCACACAGCAGTGGTTGCAAGTTGTTAGTCACTAGGCCCTGGTTCTTAACGAGCCGTTGCGCCACCCAATTTTTTTTGTCAGTAATTGCGAAACGATTACCGTAAATATGTCAAGTAAATACAAACAAAAAATACCAACCCTTTTCGATCTCCCAAAATTACCTAAAAATGGTTGTGTTTTTGCTAACTTTGCATGGAAAGTTAGGACGACACTTTTTTTTCTATTTTGGTACAAAAATAATTTTTGACTACCTCATAAATTGCCAAATAAGTTCCATAAACATTCCGGAAAAATAAATAAAATGTCCACAATTTTATTTTTCCCCAAAAATAATAATATGTATTAATTTTAATAAATATTATGGAAGGTGCACTGTGGCGTATGTGGAACATTTTTTTAATTATTTTTTTTTTGGAAAATATATCATGATGCTCTGTCATCTTCCCTAATTCAAAACACCTTAATCTCAGTGATCCGACTAGTAGAACAAGATATAAGATTTTTAAGCGAACCTTATCGGGTTTTTCTTGGAAATTTATAAAACGCAAAAAAATAACAAAACAAAATCTCCATAATAATATTTCATTCAAAAATTAAAAAAAAAAAATCAAAACAAAAATCTTAGATTTTGTTCACAATTTTCCATTAAAATAAGATGTATCAATAAACCAATACGATTTTATGTTTACAATGTTTCGCCACATTATATTCCTGAACACTATTTTCTTTTTATATTCCGCGCGCACAAAAGGGGTAATGGCTACCCTTAAAATGTTTTTAACACAGCACGAGCGATTAGGTAAGTAGGTGAGGATTCAGAAGGAGCTAGATTTGACTGTTTTCATATCGAAATGGGAGGAGAAAGTTGGGCCGGGTAAAGCATTCCACATTCGTGTGGTGTGACTGAAAAAAGAATATCTGTACATTACAGTAGGTCCTAAGTTGTGCTCAAGGGTAAACTGATGGGCATTCCTAGAAGCGCGAGTATTACGGTTGAATTTTTTAAGGGGAGGAATGCAACTGGCTATTTCACTAGCACACTGTTTATAATAATAGCGATGAAATAGAGAAGGATACGAAACATTACGGCGCGGCGCTGTGTGAGAGATGTAATTGTTTCCGATATAGATCTTTCACCTATCATTTTTAAAACTCTCTTTTGTATTCTGTCCAACAAACTCAGGTGAGTTTTTGTAGATCACACCCAGATCAGAAGGGGAGACAAATTTCTTGCATCTCCGGGGAAAACTTTACCACTCAGAAATGTGGTCATTCCACAAAAGGTTGTCTGTGACACACATACGGAGAACTGAGAGCTGTTCGGTTTCCTCGATGCAAGTGCCGTCCATGGATAGCGACATTGGTAGTGGGTTTCGCTTTAAAGACAGGAGACAGCATTGAGTTTTTGTAGCATTGATTTCTACGCGGTTTTTGATTCCCCATTGGATAATGCTGTCGAGATCAGAATTGAATGAGCTTGTCATACGCTGTCGTTCAAGTTCCACATCCGAAGGACATGGATGAGAATCTGTAATCGAATATGAGAAGCTGATGGTACTATCGTCAGCGAAACAGTTTACTGGATTAGAAGTTTCAGACAAAATTCATTTATAAAAATAAGGAAGAGATTCGGAGACAAAACGGAGCCCTGGGGCACACCAGCATTTATTTTGTGGATTTCAGATTTGAAACCGTCCAATACGACTTGTATTGAATGGTCCGAAAGGTAATTTCTAATCCAACGAAGAAGAGATTCATCGAAACCAAATGTGCTCATTTTCGGTAAGAGAGCTTATTGATTCCAAACTCTATCAAACGCTTTTGAAATATCAAGTGCAATATTCTAACTTTCTCCAAAACGATGCCGATGTAAAGAAATGTTCCACCAGTAAACCTATTGCTATGAAAGCCGTACTGCCGTTCATTAAGAAGCTTTCGTTCTTCGAGATATTTCTTGGGCTGGAATATTGATCAGCGTTTCCAGAAGGGACGTTAAGCGATCGCTGCAATGAATTTATATCGGTAGAACTACATTTCTCTCGTGTGTTGTGTCGCTTTGTGGCGTATGAAATATATGGAATGACAGCGACACATGGCTCCAAAATACAACACACGTGATCAGTGTGGTTCTGGCTTTAGTGCAATTGGACGATAGTTTGAGGGTGAAGAAGATACGCCTTTTTTAGGGACAGGCTGGGCAAATGCTGTTTTCCATCCACTCGGAAACAGACCTGTAGAGTAGGACAGATGGAAAAGCTTACGCAGTGGTTTTGGCCAGCGTTGAAGAACACCTCTTCAGAACAATGGGAGGGATACTATCCGGACCAGCGGATTTGTGTAAGTCGAGATCTTTTATAACTCTAGCAACTGCATGAGTGCGAAAGAAGATTTGTCCCATAAATTCATTTACGTTCTCAAGTACACGAGGAGTCATAAAACTTTTTTGGCAGCGTCGAATTGACAGCATTTTCAGTTTTTTTTTTTCAGGGCTACTGCCTCTTGCGAGGAATTGACAAATCCTCCAAGAGTATCACTTGTCACGAATAAGTGCTTCTCGTCTAGCCGTTCGGATTCGGCATAAAATTGTAGGTCCCTTCCATTCCTGTCGAAAGGCGCACACAGGAATGGTTGCGAGTTGTTAGTCACTAGGCCCTGGTTCTTCATGAGCAGTTGTGCCACCCGATTTATTTATTTATTTGAACTGACAGCAAACTGTGCCGCAAGCAAATTAACGAGCTGAGAAAAGGGGCGTTATTGAAGACGAGCGTTGAAACCGAGGACGAAGAGGTATTTCGTATATTTTTTTTTTCACAAATGACCGAAAATGTTTACTACCTTTGGGACACTGTAGTATGTTTTGCCATAATTTTTGATCATGTACAAATTTAGTTCGTAGCTTGTTGAAACTTTTTCCGGTTTTCCTCATTAGGTTTGGCTTTATAACATCGGAAGCTTATTTCTCTTACCATAAGGAGCAATTTCGTGCCTCTTTATAAAACTATGTTCAGAATACGAAAAAAGCTTTAATATTTCACTAGCGATAATATATATTTTAAAGAACGTCATGTTGTATTATCTTTAGGCCCAATTCTTGAGTACCTAAGGTTATCATCGATTTATGTCAGAGTTAAGTCAAACAAATCTGGTGAGTTATGAAACTATATGGATTAACTCAAAACTATCGAAATGTTATTGCGGAACTATGAAAGCCGAAAATCGATTTAAATACATCGAGTTTTGCCAAACAGAACCGTAGATTGTATTTTCTGTATTAAAAGAATTTATTTAAGGCATAAATAAACGTTTTACCAAACTGGCGATAGTAGCAACAACAGATGTATAAGCATTCACTGTACATTGTACAATTCACCACTTCCAAGCATGTTAAAAGATCGTTTACCACCAAAATCCAAAAAACATCGCCTTCCAAACTTATGTACATAATGGGGCGTATTCATAGTCATTTTAGACCTGGGTCTAAGTTAAACATAGCTTTGGTTGAATTTTCGGACGTTGATCCTATTTTTTTAAGTTTATCATTTCAAAATATTTTAAGCTATTTGTGTAGTATAGCAAGTTAATTATCTTGTAAAAATAAAAAAAAACAACAATTTGTAATTAAAATCGGTTTGTATTCATTGAGCCAAAATTGTCTTAAAATGTAGTTTAGTTAAACCTGGGTCTATCTGCGACTATGAATATGCCCCAATGTTTTCGATCAGATATTCTTTCTGAAAAGCCTAGAGCAATTTTTAATTGATTGTAATCAACAAATTTATCAATTAACCAAGTAAATAGATTACTACGTTTTTGTCTAGAGTTGATAGTTCAGTTTTGGTTGCAGGTGTTTTGCAATTTAGAAAAGCAGCTATTGTGATGATTAGTTATTTGTCTTCAATTCAAAGTTAACAGACAAAAGTCTTTATCAAAAGGGACAGCACATGGGCTTACTTGGCTTATGTTTATTTCTATTCCTTAGAAATCGAAATTAAACCAGGAATTTTACTTCACGTCCTATCTTTTAAATTCTATTAAACTGACGAGTCGCACTTGATCTGCCAAATCACCGCTGTTGTAAATGTTTTTATTTATATCTACCTTCCATGTTTATTTAAAAATATGCAGACACAAACAAATTAAACGAATACAGTGCTGTGTACAAAAAAAACCCTCAATCTTTTCTCAAAATACAAGCGAAATTCTCGATAATAATTTGTTTTGTTATTGTTTTGCGTGTAAACATTTTGTATGCTGTCATCAACTAGAAAGTATATAAAGTATATGTATCACCAGCTATGAATCAAATGAAATAAATGATTACAGAGCGTTTCCAAAATTCACAGTCGCCATATTATTTTAATTTTTTTCTTATACCTATGTACATCTTTATAAAGATTCAAAAGGTAATATAGGCTCACAATGCAATTTGAAGCGATACGTTCTGGGTCAGTACTGAATTGCACTTGCTAAATATTTATTATTTGTAACGCGACTAGTCCGGAATTTTAAAAATGTTATTTGTTCATCTTATTTAAATAAGATACATACACCTATTAAAAATTAAAAAAACATTTAACCAAAATTCTCTGCACAGCACTATGAATATAGGTACTGCAAGAAGCCGGCATGTTAACGGTCTATTAATAGAAAAAAAAAACTCAAACTGTCCACAAGATACATTTATAACGTATAAACTACCGTCATTAGACGAAACAATTAATATTTATCTTTGAGATGACAAATGGGAATCTTTTAAACCTTAAGAAATTAATATACTTACCGACATTTTGTCGGTTCTATTTAAAATAAATGTCATAATACGCGGTTCAGGGTTACTGAGTATGACGAAAATGTTTTCTTACAAACTCATACAAAATTAGTCACATAATTAAAGGTAGGTCTTAGTTGTTGATATTTGTCATCACTCATATATGTCTCATTTAGAAAAGATTTCTATATTATTTTATATGCGAACAAAAGTTTGAAATTAAATTGACAGGGGGAGGAAAAAAAGGGGAAGAAGCAAAATAGAGGGATAAAAATTGCCGTCGTCGTTGTTACGTCATTTTACAAGTGCACTCACCTTTTATATGAAGAAAACGTATTAAGAACTATATTCAAATGCAAAACACTCTTGTTTCTCGAAGGCTTTTATAGTTTCTATCAAAAAGATAGTCACAGTTGTGCAGGTGGGCAGTTAAACAATAATTTATTATTAACAAATTAGCTTTATACACAATGGTTTTTACACTTAATAATCAATATAGTATTAAGGAAAAAAAAGAAGAAAAGTATTAAAACATCGATGAGCTTTTATTTTTGTGATTTTTTCTCCCCACAAATCCACTCACTCGTTTAAAAAGAGCGTATATTAGCCGTTAAGTTAATAATACTATATACGAGTATATAAAAAAAAAACTTATTTGTTTATAGAAAATTTTGTTCAAAAATAACAACACTGTAATTTGTGAAAAGGAACTTTCTATAATATAAGTAGTTCAAAGGTTTAGAACTTTATGGCTGTCTTTGCTTCAATTCACAGGCTCCTTAAATTGGATACTAAAGTTTTGCACTCTCTCCGGCAAACTGATTGAGTGAATTTTTCCTTGAGAAGATACCTACCTACCTGACTCATAGAACTGAAAACATTTTCGTTGGCTTCATTCGAGGAGGTATATACCACATGATGAGGAGAGGTGTTTGGGAACGAATAACGATAGGAGTGTTGCTTTTAGATATCGCGCTGTTCTCGCAGTTCTCTCTTTAGGTTGATAATTTTCTGTATTTTTAATATCTAGCTCTGTGGAGCTTTTTTTTCCGTGGTTCTTTCAGATACACTATTCGAATCTCAACATGTGCTTTTCTGCTATTTGTTTTTATATTTTGTGACGTATTTTGGTCCAAGAAAAATCATAGTCGTTGATTGGTCATCGTAGTTACATAAATTATAAAATTTTACTGACGATATCGTTGTTTATTCTTTAAATCCGCTTATAATCTCCAATGTGCTCAGGTCTTTCCATTTATCCTCTAGAAATATATATTGTATAATCATCTAAACAAACAAAAATAATTCCTTTCAATTAGTATTCAATTAATGTTCATTCAAACCACAGACTTTATGAGAGAACAAAAACAAACGCACATACACATTATATAAAACGTTTTACCTTTTAAGGAGAGGTAGGTTTAGGTTTTATTTCACAGAGGCTTCACATGGCAATTCAAGTCTCTCAAGTTGTAAGTGTTTGGTTCAGAAATAGAATTCTAACCAAGTTAACATTGATTATACAAAATGTTTAAATAAATGCATATGTGTATATATGACTAGGTCAAATGCACTTTGATTCTTAGGCTAGGTTTACAATAAAAAGTCGACAAGTACAGTGCAATTTGCACCTTCAACGCAAAAACCTCGGAATACCTCTAATATCTAATGCATTTGAAATGCTGGGTACGTTGAATGCAAAAATATGACAACTGCTGAAAATAAAGTAGGTTCTTGATTTTTGTCGTTGAACGCAAAGTTATATAAAATGTCAGTTTTGTATGGAGAGCCTATATTTTGTATAGAAAAACTGTCAGCTGAATTTTCGTTACTAAACTTCACTAAACGTAACTGAATGTCATCTTACTTTTTATGACAGCTGGAGCTGGCCAATCAGAAGCTCGATCTGAAAATAAAGTACTTCAAAATTTGGTACGTTGAACGCACGGACTGTCTTAATTTCAAAAATAACGTTACTTGATAGATAACCGTTGAGGAACATATGTACATTAGGCGAGTGGGAAAAATTGTTTCCTCAAAATTTTAAAGTTTTTTTTTTTATTAACAAATTGTATAGCAAAAAAGTAGGAAAGACCTTGAAAGAGAATAACATGTTAACTTTTGAAAAAAATGCTTGAAGCTTTAAATTGATAAAAAAAAACTACTATCCCGTTAAGAAATTACTTAGTATACTTAAGTATAAATTATGCAGATTTGGTTAAAAAAAACGTCAATGTTTTGTTAAAAATGCAAGGTGATGCACCAAATTTCACAAACAAACTATATGACGTGTATAGAGTGTTTCATTACTAGAAAAAAAGTCGTAAAAGAGAGGGGGGTCTCAATTAAAAATCACCCCTGTTCTGAATTTCATATTCAATTTCGGTTCGTTGTTTTTGTTTTCCTTGTTCAAATTCAGTTTTTTGTTTATTTATTTGGTATTGCGGAATCAGTTTTCATAGAAATCAGTAGATACAAATATTCAGAATCTCAATTCTGGAAACAAAACCTAAACTGAATTCGAACGTATGAATTTGCCTTAAAACTGAGTCAGCAAATATATTTTAAACAAAATAAAGAACCAACAACCGAATTTGAACAAGGAAACCAAAAACAACAAACCGAAATTGAATACGAAATTCAGAACAGGGGTGAATATTGTTCTATAGCTTTTTTTAAAGCCAAAACTCTATACGCTTTTACTAAAATGTTTTTTTTTTAATGTTTTTAAAGTTACAACATTTTTGAACAAAGTTAAATGCTCCATTGGGTCCTACGAACTTGGTCCTGTAACTAACTTATGTTTCGATAGGTTTCAAAACAAATTGAAATTTGTTTGATTTATTTACACGACTGAGTCGCACGTATTTGGTGTTATGTTCAAGTGACTTATGTTTGTTTGTATGCAAAATATCGAAAATGGAATTTAATGAATTATTAAATTATTTGTTGTAATTGCTTATACACCTAAGCAAAAGAGAAGCTATTTGATTTCTTGAATATAAGTATTCTAGAAAATGTTAAAAAATCATTTAATTCCAAAATATTAAAAAATTGACGTAGTCATTTTCAAAATATTGAGTTTTCAAAAAAAAAAATATATTTTTTAAATTTCAAAAATTTAAAACTCTCGGGGAAATGCTTTCCTTTTCCCTACTCTCTTATTCTAAACTTTACATTCCCGGGAATTGTATTCCCTTTCCCTTGTTCTAAGCAAAATTCGAACATGAGAAATAATACTACGAGAAAAAAGCTGGCATTCTAAATGTCCACAAAATAGAAAATGTAAATATATTTGATGTGACGAGCATTTGAATTTTGGGAAACAAATCTCCCGGGGAGTTATTTTACCGGGGAATATTTAGAATTGGGCTGATTGACTAATTTTTTTAAATCCAAATCGTGGGAGCCATTTTTGACAAAAAACGACATTTTCCTCTTTGACTAGAAAGTACCTAGGTCTTTATTTTTGATCGTAAAAAAAAATCATAAAATTATTAAATTAAATTATTATCCAAAAATACACTAAACATCAGGTTTGAAGAAAATCCATGCATCCCATTTTTGTCGTCTACCCAATCATAAAGCAAGTTTGATCAAAATCTCGAGTTAAATTTTAATAGAATAAAATATTTTTATTTTTTTTTTAATTGTATTAGTACGGGAGGCGACCGTAGGTTTTCCTATCTCATCGCGGCTTCAGAAAAGAATGATGCCAATTTATAGCTTTAGTCTTAACATTAACAAAACCGCTGGTCGGACAAGATTTTTCAGGTGTCAATGGGTAGAAAACGCACTTTTTCGGTTGCATTTTTGGCTTAGGGTACCTAAACCAGGATGGATTTTTATAAATGGGGTATCAAATGAAAGCTTTACAAAACCAGTCGTCGGACACAATTTTGTTTTGTGGCGAGTCCGACCACTTTTGTAAAAACAGCTATTTTTGTATCCATTGCGTTTAACAGGTGGACAACTATGCAGAACTATTTCATATAGCCTAGAAAAACGCTTTTACCACTTAAATGCATTTTAAATGCAAAGGTTAAAAAAATAGATCTTTTTACAAAAGTGGTCGGACTCGCCGCAACAACCAACAAAAGTTTTTCCGACCACTGGTGTTGTAAAGAGGGCAGTCTAAGCTTTTAATTGATACCCCATTTATTAAAAACCAACATGGTTTAGGTACTCTAAGCCAAAAATGCAACCGAAAAAGTGCGTTTTCTACCTACTGGCACCTGAAAAACATTGTCCGACCAGTGCTTTTGTTAATGTTAAGACTATAAAGCTATGAATTGGCATCATTCTTTTCTGAAGCCGCGATGAGATAGGTAAACCTTCGGTCGCCTCCCGTCCTATATGTGATTATTTACAAATTAGCTCCTTTTGTTCAATGCTCTTATTATTTTTTTTTTTTCGATTAGAAAAATCAGATAGTTTTCAGTTTCTGAGGAATTTTGAAATTATGTACTTCTTATTTGTTCCTATTTAAGATCCCTATCAATTTTAGGTTTGCGAACGGACCCAAAAAATAAAAAAAATTAAAATCACAAACAAAATTACTTAAAAAATCGGATTTAATCAGTACTATTTATATGTACGTACATTGTACATACTATTCTCCTGTAAATCAGAAAGTCTTTAAATATGGTCTAAATAATGTTTTATTTTATTTGAAATTTATTTTACAAACTATATTTTACGGTTTTGGATTTTTAAATCATCTTAATAACTAGTTAGTTTTTGTTTTTTTTTTTTTACAATAGGGCATGGATAGACCCAGGTTTAACTAAACTACAGTTTAAGACAATTTTGACTCAATGAATACAGACCGATTTTAATTACAAATTATTGGTTTTATATTTTTATAAGTAATTAACTTGGTATACTACACAAATAGATTCAAATATTTTGAAATGATAAACTTAAAAAAATAGAATCAATGTCCGAAAATTCAACTAAACATATGTTTAACTTAGACACAGCTCTAAAATGACTATGAATACGCCCCAATGTATTTACATTACATATTAAAACATCTTTCAAACGCAAAAATACCAACTCGCTATTACATTACAAGTAGAAAACAACATTTTGATCCCTCATTGTATTAACTCTTGTTATTCCTTTCAAATTTAAACACAAATCCATCCTTGTGCGCTTCTTAATTGTTTGTACATTTCTTCCTGTATCTCTCCGGCTTACATAAGAGTAAGATTTACTCCTAAAAAGTAGGAATGCCTTCTAATTTTATATACAAACAACTCTTTAAATCAGCATTATTCTATTTTGTTCGATTATTATATTTTCTTATGTACACATGTTTGCACATACATATACATACATATGTACATATGTATGTGTATATTTATTCTTATGTAATTTTATTCAAATTCTGATTTAAAAAAAAAGGCAAGTAATTTTAAAAAATAGTACTTTTTGTTAATAAAGTTATGGATTCGATATTTTTGAGTTGGTATGATTAAAAATGTTTGATGTTACCAATAATAAACATCACAAATGTTCATAACCCCGTGGTCATTTCCTTGTATCCGCCACTATGACAATTTTAATTAATTGAAAATTAAATATGATTTAATTTAATTTTAGTCAGGCCCCTATTCATTTAATTAAATTTACCTCTAGCCACTATGACATCTAGCATACGTACACTGTGTCGTATACGTAACATTTAATTTCATCTTCGCAATGGCAGAGTTCAACTAATGACTGGACATATATACACAAGGTCGACTCTATCAGACAATGTGTATTCCCATAATAGTAATAGTCAAGTAGTGACAAATTTTCAGTCAGCGGAATGATTCAATTTTCTACACCAACATTTTAGTTTATAAACAAACAAAAAAATATTACGTCTTTTGGGGACTGATAGCTTAATTAAGACCTCATTTTGTAGTGGCATCACTCTTTTTTTTAAATATTTGTTTTGAGTGATTTTTCTATACCTACATCCATATGCACTCATTTCACTTGAGTTTTTTTTTTAAACACATATATAAAAAGCTTTTCGATAAAACTATGTTTATATTTCTTTTATAATTTGCATTTCGATTTGAAAACTATTTTCGGGTGAGCGGAATTGACCGTTGGGGTTTATGCACTCTCCCATGATGATGTGACAAATGCTCAAGAATTTTTGTTTCTACAGTACTTTAACCTTTTATAAAATACTGTGTTAAAATTTGCGCATTAGAATCAATTTTTAGTGAAATATTTTTTGGCTATCATTCAACTTATAGTCCGGCGCCAATTGAATAAATGTCAAAAAAGGAAAAAAAGGTACCCCTTCAAACTTTTGATTTAGGTCATGTGAAATAAAATTCAATATAATTTATCATTCCAAAATACCTACACAGCTCTTACATAATATCATGAGCTAACACTTACAGTATATAATGCAAAACTCTAATCCTTATACATCTTTCAATCATAATTTAAGTAGTTTTTAGTTCCATTCCAAATCAAATTTCATTCTTATATTTTTCCATTATAATAGTATCGGTCTGGTATAAATACATGTATCCATGTAGATACAATCTTGTGGGTGTTGTAATACCCGTACATAGAAAAAGTTCAAGGACAAAAAAGCTTATCAGTGTAAGTTGGTGGTTACGTTATGTATTCAACATTAACAAGAAGTGTACATATCAACATCAATCTTTGTATCCTTGTCCCAGTTTTCATTACGTAAGAATTATCCGGGTTTTGCTTTACAGTCATATCTCTGATAAAATAAAGCTCTTCATATTTACGTAATACCGTCACGACAACGATAAGGGAAATCAATTTGGTTTAAATATGTCACTTAACTGTAAAAAAATGGGGTTTTGGGCTATGTCGGATATATGGAATGATGTTCTGGATGTTGTAGGGACATATATAAAGTTTAAAATTCATTGCTAAGAAACACTTTCAGCTTAGCAAATCGTTTGAAATCTGAATGAAGAAATTTGTATTTTAAATAAAAAAGAGTTTGTTCTTTAGCTTTTTTTCTTCTTTGAAATTAATTCTAAACGTTAATAGAATTCAAATAAAAAAACATGATTTTTGTAGTGTGATGAACATTGTTTGGTAAAATGTGATACAGGAATCTAAAACTAAAATCACTCAAAATCACAACAAAATTTAATTTTAATTTAGGATTTTTTATAAAACAAATTCTATATAATTTACTACTGAATTGAATGAATCAAGTGAAAGACTTAGCATTTTTCAATTGGACTTGTTCAATTATTGATTCAAAATAGCTTTAACGGCTTCTAGTCCATACATTTTAGAAATTTGTTTCAAGTATTTAGCTAATCAAGAAGTTGAATTTATATCGATTTTTAACATTGTATACCGAACAGACAAAAATAAATCTGATTTTCGACATGTGTTTCTGTCATATAATATGTACTGTACATGATGTTTAAAATCGATTGCAAACATTTTTCACAAGTTTTTCGTTTTAAATAATAGCCATGTGAAGAGTGAATAGTAAGTCTGCAAAACAATTTTTAAAAAACGCTCTATAATAACTTTTGTTTGTTATTGTTTGCGTGTATAAAATTTGCTGAGTTGCTTTACTTTATTTCAAAAAAAAAAAACGGCTTATAAAGGGCAAGATGAAATAAGTTTTTTTAATAGTTTTTTTTTTTTCATTTCAAAAACGTGATATATGTATATATCAAAAAAATTATTATTCAACTAATTTGCGTTTTGTACACAAATAAAATCATATTTCATCGTCGTTCAATCGATTTTTATAATTTTCCGAACAAATACAATAATACCCGCTTTCTCTAACCAGGAAAAAAATAACCTTCCCTACTAAATATTTGTATAGACTTTTTTGACTCTTGATTCTCGTGACAGTATTAACATTTATACCAAGTTTTATGAGTGTAACATTTTGTCCACAAGTGTAATGGTCCTACACTTTTCACTTCCCCTCAAAAAAGCACCCTTCTACAATAGATATTTGTATAGACTCTTCTAATACCTACTTGGAGAGAAATGGAACATTTATGCAAAGTTTCATCAACGGACCATTATTTTCAAAGGATTTTCGGTAATATTTAGCTGATGTACTGAAAATATAGTTATACTTGAATAAAAAGGGCTATAACTTTTTTCCGGCTATTGTATCGTCTTAGTTTAAATGTCATTTGATTCACCATTGAAAAGTTCTGCGAAATCATGTGCCATATGCATATATTGTGCTAACGTCCTTTTGATCCACAACAATCAACCCCCCTATCTTCCTGTCAATCAAACACCCTTCCCTACAAGATACTCTTTTGATTATTCATTCTTATGGATTTTGTGTACTATTTTACCTGTACTAAAAATTAATTTGTTTATACCAAACAAAAATAGGAAAAGCTTAGAAATGAAACATAAATTAAAGAAAATGGACAAAAACTTCATTACTTAACATTTCACATTTTTATTATGATTATTATTATTGTTCAAGGAGTAGATATCAATAGTTCCGAATATATTCCCTGTATCAGGTTTATTGCGATGGTGCCGTCCAAATAATCCCATTCCTCTGTCTCTGGAGTCTCTGGAAGGGCAGGTCACCTTCTTATCATTTTTCGATGAGATCACCTGATCATTTTCACAACGGTATGTCCACAAATTTACCGTTAAATAAAAAAAACAAATCCCTGCCAAAACTGCGCTATATTATAAAAATGATATCAAAGTATAACTGCCTCACTTTTTTTTTAACAAAGTGTAGTTGCATACGTACATACATCAAAACACATTAAAAAAAAAAAAAAAGAATGATGCCTGTCCCAACATTTTTTTGTTTAAAATAATAATTTTTCTTAAACCTAATTAAAATAAATCCATACCCGCGACTCGCCGCAACGATCAACAAGTCTTTCCGACCACTGCTTTTGTAAATCGGGCAGTCCAAACTTTCATTCCATTCACCTTTATAAAAATCCATCTTGGTTTAGGTATTCTAAGATAAATAAGGAAACGGAAAAAGGGCGTTTTATACCCATAGCAACCTGAAAAATCTTGTCCGACTAGCGGTTTTGTTGATGTTAAGATTAAAGCTATGAGTTGGCATAATGTTTGTTCAACAGCCGCTATGAGAAAAGTAAACCTACAACCAGTTCCCATGTATAGCGTCAAGATGTACCAAGTTTGGTCATAATCGTTAGAGTTGTTTTCGAGAAAACTTGATACAACCGAAATCGTTCTGGCAGCTACCCGTTCTAGATGAGATAAAACCTTTACCTTTAGGTAATCACATACAAATATTTAACAACAAATTTGAAGCAAAAAAATGATGTACTTTGTACATCAGGACGCATAGACCGACCGACGCACGCCAACGTTAAGAATAACGTTAGGAACAATGTTAAGAATAACGTTAGGAACAATGTTAAGAATAACGTTAGGAACAATGTTAAGAATAAATTCTTAACAATGTTTAAGTGCAAAAAACTGTTAGCGAAATCTGTTGATTCTCGATTTAAAACTTTTAAATACGCGGTCCTTATTCATTTTATAAGATTATTTTCTTTTCGGACTTACCGCGTTAAATTTATTTTATTCAAAAATATAATTGAATTATTTCCCGACGGCGATGTTTCGACAAGGTTCTACTTGTCGTGGTCACGGCCTCACTAACATTTCAGCTTCGGGCTAACTGATGGTTTGTGGGTGGTGGTAAATTCTTCTATTCTATACTATTTTCTGCGAAGATTGTACCGGTGTGTTGATTGCATTTGAGGTGTTATTTGTTGTTGTTCTAATTGTTCTGCTTGCTGTTGTGATGATTGTTGTTGTTGTAAGCTTACAAAAGTTTGTGAACATGAAAAGCTTACGACATAAGCTGGTGCATTGTTTTGATCTTTGTTTTTGGTTAGCTTTTATTTGTTTATCACTGGGTCCCATGCACCAGACAAGTTGAAACTCATGACAAGTGATACTCTTGGAGGATTTGTCAATTCCTCGCAAGAGGCAGTAGCCCTGACAAAAACAGTCCATCGCACTAACCATTACGCTACGGGCTACTTCTTAACTATTTGTACAGTAAGCACTCCCCCCATTGGTCTCACAAGTCAAATCTAGATATGACGACATTAAGATTTGTCTGCAACCATTCTGCCATTCTTCGTACTCAAAATGAGATCTTACGTCCTTCAATTAAAACAATTAAATACATTTTGTAAATTTAAAATTTATTTCTTCTACATTCTTTATGATGTTTATTTTGATTTTTCTTCATAATGCATAAACATGTTAAGTTAAATATTAGTTCCAACACAAATCAGTATTAGTAATCATTTTCATTGTATATGCATATATAATGTATGTATGGGTTACAATATTGTTACACGTTGTAATATCTAACAATGGAAATTAATTCAAAAACAATAAAGATTAAATTCCATTTACTTTTTCAGTAAATAACATTATTTGATGATTTTATAGTCATACAAATATTATTTCCTTTTCATTACATAATTACAAAATTTAAAAAGCAAAATCAAAGCATTTGAAAATAAATTTCGTTGCGTTTAAAAAACAAATATTAATTTTAATAATAATCCTACTCATCTTACAAATTTTGAATTTGATCTAGAAGATGTTTAAATATCTATTATAATTCATTTAAATATCATTTTAAATTGGAATTGTTTCTTTAAGAATGCAATTTCTGTTGTTGCATTTTTGTTTTTGAAAATAATTGATTTCATAGACACTTTGATGTTTTATGTATTTGTTTCTTTTTTCTACTGAGTACAGATATTTTTGTTTTGCTTTCAATTCGACTTTCTCTTGATTAGACATCAAATAAAATATATATTTTCTTTCAGTTCTTATCACTTTTGTTTTATTTGATTATTATTTTTAAGGGAAGTGTGCACTGCATCCCAAATACTCGCACAGCGTTCTGGCGGGTTTTTATGCGTTCGCGTTTTTGTTTGTTTGTTGTTTTTCTTACATAATGTTTTGCTTCAATTTGTATTAAGGTGTTCATACTATAATATCACAGGTTGATTGATTTTATGTTTTTGTTTTATCTTTTTATTTACGCTTCTTAAACTGCTGATCTTTTTTTTCAGGATACAAATAGTTTTTATTTTTTTAATTTAATAATTGTGTTCGGTTGTACGGTGTAATTTTTGTACGTTCACCATGATAATAGAGATGACAAAAAAAAAAACATTTATTATAACGATTGTTCATATAAATATATATAATATACTTTTTTTTTAAATATACGTTAGACATTACGATATCAATGTAACGTGTTTTTTCTTATCTTATATTTATGTATTTCATCACTTTTGCTATTAAAAAAATGGAATGATCTTAATAAATGACTGATATTTCGTCTATTTAGGCTTAAATTTAAGAATAACAAAAAAAAAATAATATTATCCATTTTCTTAGTTTTTTTTCTTATCAAACACTTCCATGCAAAGTTAGTTCTTTTCTTTTTGTTTTGATTTTGTTTGAAAACAAGGAAACAAATGTTATTTTTTTTAATAAATTTTGTTTTGTTTTAATTTAAATAAGTTTGATAATATTTTTTGAAAGAAAATAAAATATCACGTTTTATTCATGTGCTATCATTACATGATTAATGTAGTTGTTACTTTTGTGTTGTTTGTTATTTAAGTTGTTGTTTAGCTACGTGGTGTGTATAACATTTTAATTTTTTTTTTAACAGTAATATAACAAATGTAACTGCTTTTAATAGTTTGGTTCATGTTGTTAGTTTAACTACGTTATTATTTTGACTATTTATTATAATAATAATATATATCTTAGAGTTATTGCGTAATGATGATAAATTAGCAGATTTTCTTTTTTACATCATTTTATCACTTAAATTTTCAAGTTCTTTTAGTTGCTTGTTTGGTTTTTGTACAACTTTCATTTCCCGTTTTTTTTTTTGTTTTAAATTTTATTTTGAAATAACTGCTAACGATGGACAAGATGAAGGGAACAAAAAAGATTTATTTATGTCGGAACGTTCTTTTGTCATTAGCAGTATTTCTATCACATTAAATTGTTGTCACTTTGTAGTTGTTTGTTTTTTATTAATTTAAAAATGTAAATTATATACAGAAGATATCATTTTTATATCTACAGATTCATAGTAATTTGTATTCGATTTTTGTCATTTATTTCTGATTAAAACAATGGGATCTTAGTAAAGAATAGGGATCGATCTTTGTTTTAATGAAACAAACTGAAACGTTAAAAGAGATTTTTTTTGTAGTGGAAGTTCGTTTTTTTTGCTTTTACTTTTATTTCTTCATCAAAGTGTAAAATTGTTTAAAAATTATAATGCGGCTTTAAAACGTTTTTTGTTTTTTTTTTTTTAATATTTGCAGGTGGTACACATCTACGCTTTGATGTTGACTCAGTCTTATTTTAAACATTCTTGGTTGGTGCGTTATGGAGGAAGGAGTGTGTAATTGTAAGGCTTTAAAAAAATAATTTTTGAAAAATAGTTTAAATAAATAGATGGAAATATATATCAGAGAAGCGATTTATTATAAATTTAAGGAATTATAATGCGGTAACAATCAAAGACAGATAGCTCCACAAATAAAGGTAGCATTCTTATATTGCAGATTTAACATGCAGAGGGGATTCAAAATAATTATTATTGTGAGACATTTATGTTTGCAAATTTCTGTACTTATACCACATTATGTAGTAGCCCGTAGCGTAATGGTTAGTGCGTTCGACTGTCACGCTGGAGGTCTGGGTTTGCTTCCCAGCCTCGTCCACCCAAAAACTAAAAGTTTTTTTTCAGGGCTACTGCCTCTTGCGAGGAATTGACAAATCCTCCAAGAGTATAACTTGTCCTGAATAAGTGCTTCTCGTCTAGCCGTTCGGATTCGGCATAAAATTGTAGGTCCTTTCCATTCCTGTCGACAGGAATGGTTGCGAGTTGTTAGTCACTAGGCCGTGGTTCTTCACGAGCCGTTGTGCCACCCAATTTATTTTATTTTTATTTATTTATTTTATACCACATTATGTACATAAGACCCATTTGCTGAAACGAAACTTAAAAATGTAAGTCCAACATACGAAGTTATGAGACATTTTATGCTGAGAAAAAAGTGCAACATAATCATTTATGTTGAACATAAATATTTCAGTTCCCTATCAACAAACGGATCTTAAACACTGACACTCGTGATTCTTATCAATGAATATGAATACATTCTTTGACAAAATTGGTACACTTTATAGGACAACAAATAAATATCAGTTTATTTAATAAGAAGTTAAGAACAAAAATGCAAAAATCCAAATTTATTTCGAATGTAAATTTTTAGAAAATATATAAAAGTCACAAAGAGATTTCATCTTAAATTGATTATTTTGTTGGACAGCTTGTTTCATTTTGAGTTTGAATTTGTTTTTGTTCTCTAGTTCTTTTTTTTTTTGTTTTTATGCACCGGATTTTTTCATTTGCATACAAAATCTTTTCAGGTCTTTTTAATCGCACTCCTCTGGATTGGCTATGTTCGTAAAATGTTTACCTAATTTCAATCTTGGTTGAGACCATTTTATTTCCACATACGATTCAAAGAAATTACCACATTTGCCCTAGTGCTCTGGTGCAACGGCTCGTGAAGAACCAGGGCCTAGTGACTAACAACTCGCAACTATTCCTGTGTGCGCGTGTCGACAGGAATGGAAGGGACCTACTATTTTATGCCGAATCCGAACAGCTAGACGAGAAGCACTTATTCATGACAAGTGAATACAAGTGTTTACAAAAAACTTTTTAGTTTTTAGGTGGACGAGGCTGGGAAGTGAACCCAGACCTCCAGCGTGACAGTCCATCGCACTAACCATTACGCTACGGCTACTACGTTTATTTTATAACAACTACACAAACCACGAACAAATCTACGTTGATTCGGTAAACAAGCAAACTTGGAAAATTACTAAATTCGATTGATTCAATCAACTCGTCAGTGGCCTCTTACTTTTCGAATTTGTGAAAAGCTGTAATTACTAAAAATGATATTAAATTTCAATATTCATAATACAACCGCATAAAGTTAATATTAGTATGCACTTAACAAAAAAAAATTACAAACGAAAATAATTAAAGCCCACTACTGTCTATTGAGCAGCAGTATTGATGAAACTAATTCAATCTTACAAGAATTACATAAAGTCAATGGACGTTCGAAATCCATTTTATAATTTATCTTTATGATTTGGATTTTGTTGGGAAGCTTGAGCGAGAAAGAGATCTATCAAAGGCTGAGAAAGGATGAAATAATTATTTAAATTGTTTGTCGTATGTTTTTCATTAAAATTATTTAGTATGTCAGTTTTCTATTATTTAAAGAAAAACCTTACAATTACAACACATCATTTACAATTATCATAATGGGGCGTATTCATAGTCATTTTAGACCTGGGTCTAAGTTAAACATAGGTTTAGTTGAATTTTCGGACGTTGATTTTATTTTTTTAAGTTTATTATTTCAAAATATTTGAAGCTATTTGTGTAGTATAGCAAGTTAATTATCTTGTAAAAATCTAAAAACCAACAATTTGTAATTAAAATCGGTTTGTAGTCATTGAGCTAAAATTTTCTTAAACTGTAGTTTAGTTAAACCTGGATCTATCTGCGATTATGAATATGCCCCAATATGTTTTTTCAGGTACTTGTTATGTCACGTTATTATGTGTCAATTTTCATTTCGAATGCTACCACCTACTGTGAATAATGTTACGTTTACTTTTCAGAAATCACCTCGAACGGTGAAAATGAATCTAAGCAAAATCAATGGATGTATGCATGTACTTGTACATACTTGCAAACAACTATACGTTGGTCTTGTCGTTCATTAAAGTTTTCTTCTTCTAATTTTTTTGTTTTACTACTACATATTTTGACAAAAATTATAAATTTGCTATCACTGTTAAAAATTGATGTAATAAAATTTAATAAAGCAACAATATAGTATGGGTTTGTTGCAACTTTCAAACTGAAGATAAGACCAGATTCTTATTTTCTATTCTTGACAGCTGCATTAATAATACTGTCGCATATTTTTATCGTTTCGTTTTTTTTTTATAAATATTTATAAATTATAAAGTATATTTTAATGTAAAGATTTATACTTGTTCATTTTATAATCTTGTATGACAATAGTTTAAAATGTCGCATTTCACACACACGTCTCGTCGTCATCTTACAAACACGTCTGAACCGTGTCTAGACTTCTTCAATATAAAATATAAATTTAATACAATTCGATTTTCATTTTTAAATTTGTTCTAAAAAAAATATAATAATAATTGTAATACAATTGAATATTTTTTTGTTTCTTTCGTTTTTGCTTCATTTTTTTTGTTTATTTCTTTGAACACTTACTATTCTAACGTATATAGTGGTAATGTTATGTTTCTTTTTCTTTAATACAAATTTGTTGTTGTTTTGTCGTTTTAAATCATGGCATTGATTGGTTGATAAATATATTTTTAATAATAATGTTTCTTTTTTTTTGTTATTGTTCATTTTTGTTTGTTAGTTAGCAATGTACATATTTCCGTATGTCCATCAAAATCAATATATTTTTGTTTTGTATCACATTTCATCAAGTTTATAAAGTTGTCTGTTTATTATTTTTACTTTGAAAACGCATTTAAACGCATAACATTATACATTTTTAAGAGATTTTCATTTCACGCTATTTTGTTTTTTTTTTTTGATTGATTTTCATTAATATTTCGATTGTTAAGATGATAATTTTCATTTGTTTGTTTGTTTTTTGTTTAATATTTGGCTGATCACAATTTTGTTCGATTTAATTTTTTACCAGAAATATTTTTTTGCTGAATTGCTTTTGGATTTTGAGCTACGTTGACATTTGAGCTACGTATTTTTTTTTTTAATATCACAATTATTTCTTGATTTGTAATACATTTATTTCTTTTTTTTTTGTCCGAAATATTCTATCATCTCTCATATTTAATTTACTATATTTTTTATGTATGTATTTTTGGTGCGTCCATTTTTTCATTTGTTTGCATTTTTTTTTTCTGGTTACATGTAGTAAAAATTATAAATGCACTTTGTTCTTAATACCTACAAAATAACAATATCAAAACAGATCTTGAGCACGACTTTTGTTTTCTTCTTTTTTTTATATAATATAGCTGACGGATTTTTTTCTTTATGGTAAATTTTAAGATGCGACTATTTTTGAAAAATCTAGCCAATGGAATACTGATTTAATTTATATGATTAAAATTGTTTATAACAAGTAAATAACATTCGATAAGACAGTTAACTTTTAAGCGTAGTTTTTGATTCAGGACCAATTTTTAATAGTCAGTTAAACCTTAGCACTTATAGCACTTCTTCTTGGAATAAGATAAAAATTTGTTACTGCTGTTATAGTAATTATTCCACCGATGATTTAACTGAGAATTGAAAAACCGGCTCTTAAAGTAAATACTAACTAAGATGGAGAAATCAAGATATAAAATTAATTCTGTTTTAGTGGAGGGATCGAATATAATTCAATTCATAGTGATAACAATTAACTGAAGAGTCTATCTGTCATCATAATTAGGAGAAACGCATGCAGTTGATGTCACTTCTGCTTTTAATTGAATTAAAAGTAAATAGATACGGAAATACTCATTTATCTTAAGAGTTTCAAAGTGCTTGGAAATCATTATGTCAGGTTAGTTTAGGTTAAAGTGGTTGAAAAAAAAAAATAAAAACGAGATTACAGAGTATGACTTCTTATTTTACTTGAGAATAGAAACAAATACAAGGCCAATATATTGCGTTAAAAATAGAACTCGATATTTTAATCAAATTTAACATAATGATAATAGAGAAAACGTAAAAATCGGGTTCTGTAATTGTCTGACTCTAGCTCCTAAGAATTTTGTTCATTCCCTAGCAGCGAGAATGATTAGCCTAAAAAACAGTTTTAAAGACATTTCTGTGTTTAATTGTAAGAACATAATGTTAATCCAAATATATATCTTAAAATGTTTTTTTTTTTTAACTTTCTCTTGAACGGCTAAGCCGATGTTCATCAAAAACTTTATATAGGCGCAAATTCAATATTTTAATTGTTGTTTGAATGTAAGAAAATATAAGTTTTCAAGTGTTTATTATATTAAGTTCTTAAAATTGGCATACTAATTTCTTTTTTGTCGATTTTCAAAAAAAAAAAACTACTTTCATGTTTTTTTAAATTCTTTTTGCATGAATTCATATTTATTTAAGAAAAATTATACGCCATTTCTAGCTAGTTAAGTTGAGTTTCATGCTTCTTTACAATTCTATTATACTTGATATTAAAAATCTTTTCGGATACAATCAAAAAAAAAAAAAAAAAATTATCAAGGCTCTCCCAAATCCGTGCGAAACATTCGGCACAACAACGAAATTTTCGCTTGTCAAAATGTATGTCCCTGTCGATAAACAAGAGGACCCACACTGAGGCGATTCATATAAAACCCAACGACTTACAAAAATTACACTGTCGAACCGAATGTTTCGCGTTGGTTTGAGAGAGTCTCTATCCAATAATTGAATAAGTAGAAAATTATACAGATCATAATGAGAGATTTTTTTCTTACATAACTATGTACATGCAATTTTATAATTGGAAATATTGGCAGGCAAATGTGAGAATCCCTTAAATAATTTATCGGCGCCTGTAGACATTACCGTTGTTGGTTTATTGACATTTTGGACTCTTGGGTATTTAATGAGTGGCAAGGAAAAGGTAAATGGCATAGACAATCTAAAACAGTTGATGATAATGAAAGGAGTTCTTAATTATTTTCGTGACCTTTATTTCTATAATTTTGTTAAAGGGGCAACTAAGTTTTATTTAATTTTACCGGGGTCAAAATATTGAGAATTAGCTAAATTTTCAGGCAGCGAACTTCAAATTTTTGCCGAATCAGAACTGTTTATAAAATTCGCATTTACTTAAATTAATTTAGCTCGATTTTTCAAATATTAGCGTTCTTTTTTTACCATTTTACTTGTTTAATATCTAATTTGATATTCATTCTACACCAGAACATTACTTGTGTTCACTTTCTTAATTTTAACGTTCTTTTGTTTTCATTTATTTCATTATTTTGTTGTATATATAGTAAATATCCTTTCATAAAAGTTGTTTCTCCTTACATCATCAATATAAAAAGCGTTTTGTTAAGTTTTATCCTATCCTTCTTCTTTCTTATTATATTATTAACTCCTTTAAGACGTTCACAATTTCCAGAGGTAGTTAATTAAAAAAAATATTACATTGAATTAATTACAAAATGAAAATAAACACATTTTTTTTTCAAAACAGATTGTTTTAAGAATTATTCAGCTAAATAGTAATTACATAAACAAAAATTAAATTAAACATTGAATTTTCTACTTTAAATATTTTCTTTTATGTTTTGTTTTAATGACAAATTAACAAAATATACTGTTAATATTATTTTTTACATTTCTTTTTGGTAAATAATAAAAAAAAAAAAATAATTCAACGTCGATAATATGGCGATCGTTTTCAAGTCGATTTTTTTTTTCTTCTAACGCAATACATTTCAGTTTTCCTCCTTCATTTTCTAATTATATTTTAAATCACAGAATGGTTTTGTTTCAGTGTGTTGTTGATGTTGTTGTTTTTTTTTATAATAATTTGCATCAAAATTTTGTAATTTTGTTTTTTAACGTAATAATATTCTTTACTAATTTAATAAAAAAAATTCTAAAGTTTTTAAAAAGCATTCGATTTTTTTTTTATACACACTTTTCTGTATAATTATGACTGTGTAAACGGAAATATGCAGGTGGAAAGGGTAGTCATGAATTTCCATAAATAAATAAAAAAAATATATATAGACTATACATTATGAGAGAGGTGCGTTTTGATCACAAGTTAAGAGTTTGCTCTAAAATATAATCATAGTGTAAATTTATCAAATTAGGTAATTTTGTGTAACTTACTTGATGTCTTTTGTTGTTGTTTTGCTTAAATTAATTTAGTTGAGATTGTTAGTTTGATTGCAAATCAGATCGAATGAGATCAAAAACATATTCATCACGAACATCATCAGAGACTGGGGCATATCCAAGCGATGGATGTAGATTAGCTGGATTTAGTGGCTTCCAGCGTTGTCCAAGCAAGGAACTTATTTCCTAAGAAGAAAAAAAAAAACATGAAACTTGTATGAGGATCATTTTCAATGATTCGAACGTTCTTCTAAGTCAACCCCTCTAACGGTTGTCGTTTTACTTATAATTACAAAAGTAATAAATCTTTTTTACCTCAATGAATGACTCCATACTAGCAGTAGAGGGAGTGTTGTCAATCATAGAAATTTCCAATCGCTTCAATGACCGTCCACGAAGTCGTGAAATTCCAACAATATTGTGCGCATCCAAAACATAACCATGAATAACAATCTCTTGCAAGTTTTCACATCGCCAAGACATCATTACAAAAGGATCCTGACCCGAACGTAAGAATAAATCCATCACATTTTTGTCAGGATGTTTGAAAGCCTTAAATCAAATGAAAAAAAAACGGTTAAAACTCCAGATTTATGTTTTTTTTAGAAGCATAGAACTTACAGAGTCAATCCATTGAACACTCTTCAATGTATTTTTGTTATAAAGTGACATCCATTCTAAAGCTTCGACATTTATCTATCAAAAAATTGAAGAATGTTAAATTCCATCTTTTGTGTACAATAAGTAATTATAAGAATTTACAAAATCACAAAATAGAACTCTCAGATGGGTGATTGGCATATTCTGGCGTAAAATCCTAACTTGAAGGACTTCGACAGCTTCATAAGCATAAACCAGTGAAACAATCAAATCGATGTTCTGAAATTGTTTTGAAAACTCAGACCATGCGTTTTCTGAGATTCCAGGATGTTCACGATCCAATCCATGAACGCAGATCATCAGTTTTTTTAATGGAAGTATTTGGATTGTACGGAGGACATCTTCGTTCAGTGTGTCATAGTCAAGCGATAATACCTATAAATACCAACAAATTAATACATACACACACAAATTTGTATAATTTTTATTTTTCTTACCTGAAGTGATGCACATTTTTCTAGGAATACAGGTTCCAACACAAAAATTGGATAGTGACTAGGATCAAATTTAATCGAAGCGAATGTTAGCTGCTCGATTTCTTGAGGCTTGGCAATGGATTTAAGAAAATCTCCTCCATAGTAGGTCAACGATTCGATAGCGCCCATATCGAGAACCTTCATTGATGACTTCTTACGACTTAAAATAATTTTTATTGGTTCAACAAAGAATCTAAAAGTAAAGAAAGAGAGAGTTCAATACTAATATATTTGCTTCATACATATTTATCTAGCTTACTGTTCAATATCGACTAGACCTTCATCAATCATATCACCAGGAGCAACATGTCCAACGTTATTTGTTTGAAAACGGATTCCTTCTAAGCTATCACTTCTGGCAATTCTAATTAATTAATTAATTGAAGTATGATATATATATTAATTTTACTAATAGAAATTAAAAAAAATACTTATAAAGGATCCTTCGGATTTTCTCAATATGATAAACACACATGAAATCAAAAACCATTGTAAGTTCGTTTGTTAAGTTAAAGAGGGTTTGTAGAAAGAATGTACATTGTCGGTCGTTGTCAATGTACAGGGTAAACTTAAAGCTTTGGAAAAACCTGTAATTAAAAAAAAAAATATGTTACATACTTTTTTAAGAAAGAATCTATTAATACAAATAAAATTATATAAAACAAAATAGTAAGGGTATTCATAAAACGAGATAATTTTCCGCTTTGCAGAAAATTCTAACTTTCCGCAAGATGTTTACATGAACACCCCATTAAAAATACTTGCGTAAACGTGGGAAATCATCAAATTAAACGTCACAATTGACTTATCGCAGTAATCAGGTTAATTTCTTCGCTTTCCGCTTCAAATTTGTGAGATAAAACTCTATGTTTTGCAGAATATTTTTCCCATACAAATTTTGACAGTTCATTTCAACCGATATAAAATTGTATCGTTTTAAGCTTTCTATGGGGTTTCCGCGTTTGCATGAATACCCCTAGTATGACACTACAAATTCAAATCATTGAAAATGAAACTAGAGTAGTGAGAACACACTAACCACATAAATATGGAAATGTCATAAGAAATGTATTAAAAATGAGAATTGATATACATTTTGCAGATTCTTGCAGCTTTTTTAGACTTTTTAGACCGTGTTCACATTGGGCTGACCCTTACGCCTATTTTTGACTTCTCTTAAATTTATCTCAAAGAGAGAAAAGTAGTAAATAAAAAAAAATTAAAAATTTGTGGATTTTTTTGACGTTTTCTTTTGTTTTACGGAGGAGTGAGTCCAATGTTAACACAGTCTTAGAAATTGAAAATACTATAAAACTATACACTGGGCTCATAAGAAAACAAGTGTTTGGTGTATATTTACTTTTGTGGCACATTGTAATTGTCATAATGTTGTTCTGTTCATAAATACTAATTTCTCTTTTTCTCTCGGCTGACAATTGAACATGATTTAGGCCCGTTTGCTGATACGAAACATGAATATTCAAGTTCAACATAAGCGCTTATGTTCTACTTTTTCCTAAGCATAAACTGTCACATAAAGTTCTTATGTTGAACTTAAATGCTTAAGTTTCGTATGAGCAAATGGGCCCTAATGAGCCAAAAATAAAAAAAAGTAGTGTCATACAGGCTTAACCCAGAGGGGAGGCCGAACAAGCAAGTACTAGGAAGAAAGTTGGCTACATACATTAAAATCCTATCAAATTCATATTGCGGAATGCCAAGTTCAGCTTTTACTAAAATAGCCTATCTAGGATCTTGAAACACACATTTTCAACCAAATTGCTAAGAACTATGGTAAATCGTTCTTCGATGACGAAAATGAAATAAAACACACAAAGTCCCAGTTGACTAAAATTTACGTCAAATTCTGCCTTAATTTTCCCAAGTATTTTGTTTTTGAATAAAAAAAAATAACCGACAAAGTTGACAATACCTTCTGGTGGAAAAACAAACTACACTTTACAGAATATTTGTGGGGCTTTTTTTTTAGGGTTTTTGAGATATTCCAATCAAAATTGATTGCACTTTTCAATTGGAGCATTTCAAAAATAAAACTTTTGTAGGGTAAATTTGAGGTCTGGCTCGTATTAACTGCATACAAAAACATTTATAACGGTTATAGATTGTTTTTTAACCAAAAGGCGTTTTAAATTTTGTGGGCTTTTTTTTTTAATGAAGCGCGCACTAAAGGGGTTTTTACTACCCTTAAAATGTTTAAACACAGTGCGAGCGTTAGGAAAATAGGAAAGGATTTAAGAGGAGATACCGATGCACATTGGTTTTGAACCTCTGAATATCGAAATGGCAGGGAAAAATAGTGTCGAGTAGAGCATTCCACATTCTTGTAGTGCGACTAAAGAAAGAATCTCTATACTTAACAGTACGTCCGAAGTTTTTTGTTTTCCACATAGCACTTTATAATTACAAAAAAAAAAAAAAAAAAAAAAAAAAAATAAGCACAAGCACAAAACTGACTACCAACGCTAATTGAGAGTGAATAAACAGACGCTCTATTAAAGCTTATTTATTTGTCTTAGGCCTAATTTATTCGTTTTCCATTAAATTTAAATTCGCTATTAAAAATTAGAAATTGATCGATTTTAAATATTTGTATTTATTCATCCTCCTTTAACGATTTAAGATGAAGTTTCCTCTATTAACTAATTGTTTAAATTATTTAAAATTGGTTTTAGCTAAAACGACAAAATCCACTTTTTAAGGGGGATATTTAGCCATAATAGAGAGTTAACGAACTGTTTCCTTTTATTCACTCCCAATTAGTGTTGACAGTCGATATTTTGTTTGCTTTTTTTTTGTTATCATAAAGTGCGATGTGGGAAACAAAAGCAAACAAGATTTGAAAAACCTTCTGGTGCAAAAACAATCTACAACTATTTTAATGTTTTTAATGCATTGAATACGAATCAGAACTCAAAATTACCCTATAAAGTTTGACCTTTGAAATTCTCCAATATTAAAGTGGAAAAAACTGTTTTGCAACAACTTTTGATTGCAATATAGCGAAAAACCTAAAGAAATTATTAAGGGGCTGGATTTTATTCAGTGTACCAAAAATATTCCGAAAATAGTAGTTTGTTTTACCACCAGAATGGTTTTTTTCAACTTTGCCAGTTTTGGTTATTTAAATCACACTTTCAGATTACAAATAAAATAAGCAAACACTGACTGTCAACGCTAATTGAGAGTGAACAAAAAGACGCTATATTAAACTTGATTTAGTGCTAAATCGTCATTCAAAATAAAATAAAAATCCCAAGGATAATTTTAAAAAGCATATAAATTTAAAGCAGCAATTTAAAACGAGCCAGTTAACTTAAGGCGAGGGAATGAATCAAAAATTAATGAAGTGTTCTTAATGCCAATTTAATATTAAACGTGATATTAGTTAAAACGACACAATTCAGTTTTTAATGAACTGTGAACAATTTGGCCCTTAGAGTGAAGAGCAAAGTGGATAGCAAAATGATTCTCTAAAGTCGAATACATATTCATATCTATGATGTTTGCGGGAAACATGATAAGTAGCTCTTAAATTATTATTAATATATTAATTATTATTAATTAAATTTAAATCAAATCGGAATAAATATCATGTTACTTCGAAACACCACACTTTCCGACTTAATGTTTTTTTTTTAGTTTACAAAAGCAAGTAAAACAAACAATATAAATGTATATCTATTGTAGTATTTGCCTTCGGGCTACAAAAATACATACATATATATGTGCAGATTTCTTAGAGGTTAACTGGAACTAAGAGCTCTTAGCGATTTTAAAAGATCGAAGACCTTTATTGGCTACAATTTGATTTTAGGGCCTTATTGCGAGAGTCTATTTGACTTTCTTCGATTCTGTTAAATTTTAAATTAGTATCACAGCTCAATCGACTCATTGAAATAAAATCGATTTTCGAAATTAGAATAATAAAGCTCTAAACTAGAGCTTTAGACTGAAATATCAAACCTCCGTTAACTTTCCTAAAGTTTTAGAAAATAAATACGAAACTTTAATGAAACTTTTTTTTTTGTTGTTGAAATAAATTAATTTTCTTCAAAAAATGTGTATTCCAAGTGCTACTAATTGGAAAAATGTTTTTCTTCTCTTTAAACTGCAATGTTTGTTGTCCTATTTATTGCATCCACTACATCACTTGCTATTTTAATTTTCGAAATCATTGGGAAGCCACGTTTTTCTAGACTGGTTATTGATGATGATGATGAGACCAGGAACCCCCACGAATGTTCTTTGCAAATTCTGTTTTTTTTTTGAAAAATTATGCAATCATTTGAAAGATTGAGCAAAAATAGGCTTAAATGTGAAAAAACATGCACTTTTGAAGAGAATATGAAAAAAATGCATTTACGGCGATATATGCAAAAAATGTGACCTAACAAATTTGCTCAAAAGAATTGGTTTTTCATAAAACGGATATCTGCCAAGGTCTCGCTTTAATAGTGTCGCTAAAAAAAAAACGGTATATGTAGCTTCTTACTCTCTTTTGGGGGTGCAGTGGTGCTTTTGTGCATCTTCAAAATGAACTTTCTCCCAAAGCCTTATAGTCAGTCCGGAAATCGCAACATTAAAAAAATGTTTTATTTGTTCGTCGATAATACCACTCAGTAGGCTTTAATTTCGAAGTGAACATCACGAAAAGGTACTTCTAACAACCCGATAAAGGGACAACGCTTTCTCAGAGCGTTTGAAACATGCAAACAAAACCAAACATATTTGTTTGTCGTTGGTCTTTCCCCAGACAATCAGCCCTATTGTGAGTTTCACCCGGAAAAGACTTCGCCCGAAAATGCCCGGATTTTTAAAAGCTGTTACGAGTTTCACCCTCCATATTACAATAAGTGCGGCCTCGTTCGCCACCAAAAATTAAATGCAAATCTTGCTGTAAATTTTTTCACACGAAAAAATGCTGTCAATAGTGCCAATAAGAGAATTTTTACGAACAGGGAACATTTTTCGCCTGGAGCTCACAATAAAGAAAGAGTGAAATGTAATTTTTCTGGTCGAATTTTCTTTCACGCGGAACTCACAATAGGGCTGAGGAAAAAATACCGATTACGACCGTGTAGCCCGGAAAAATACCGCATACAAGCGCCCAAAGGTGCAAACATACTTCGAAATCGGAAGAATTAGCCTAGTCAAATTGTACTTATTCTGCCAAAACAAATGCAAGTGTAGATTTTTAGACACAATTTTTGTTTTGACAATATTGTCAATAGTTATTCAATGTTGAGTGTCGAAAATATCAGTTTTTCGCATACAACTCTGAAACGGTAAATGCTATCGAAAAGTATTTCACACACAACTTGTAGATTTCACAATTAAGAAGACAACGACATTTCCAACAAAAAAAAAACTAAAATTTCGAAATTGCTAGTTTTTCAAATAATTTCGCAACTAGACCCTTAGTATTTTTTAAATAGGTTTTTAATTTGGAATGCTCTTCTAATATCGAGAAAAAATTATATTTTTTTCATAAATTAATTGATAATCGTTCAAGAAATTCAGCACAATTCTAAATAAAAATTCTCTGGAAATTGCTTCCCTTTTCCCTACTCTCCTATTCTAAACTATAAATTTCCGGGAATTTTTTTCCCTTTTCCTTAATTTAAACAAACTTCGAATATGAGAAATAATACTACGAGAAAGAAGCTGGCATTTTAAATGACCAAACAAATGGAAAATGTAAATATATTTGATTTGAGGAGCATTTTAAATTTGGGAGAACAAATCTTTTTACCCGGGTAATATTTAGAATTGGGCTGATTATGAATTTTGTTATAATTTGTTTCAACATAACCAATAAGGTTTTTGAATGGACCCTTTAACTTCTCTTTTAAAAAATATCGCTTTAAAGATTTTAATTAAAAATTCTAAATTATTACATATACAGCTAGGTTCCACAATTCACTTTCTATCGAAATGAAATGAATATCTACTCCGTTTACATGACAGGATTCGACGATCGAATCGAATTGGATTGATATTTCGATCTAGGTATACGACCTCACTGAATCGAATTCAAATATAATCGAAGTGTACTTGAAGTGACACTTTAACTTGACTGTGTGCGTGCGGAAATAAGTTTATGAATATACGAGAAACTACGAGAGAAAAAAAAAACAACAAAATAAAACAAAGCAAATTGAAATACACACACTTAAAACTCGATTCTTTAATTTTTCAATCCAGGTCTACTTGTATTTTTCGATTCAGCTCGCAAAGTGGAATCGGATCGAAAAATCCTGTTTGAATCCGATCCAGGTCTATATGGAATTGAATCCGACTTCAAGTCTCATTCAATTCTCCATGTAAACGAAGTAATCGATGTTTGTTGTTCCACATTTCAATATCAATTTCATTTTTTTTAAAGTTAAAACTGAGCGAATTTCCGTGTTCCACATTTTGATTTTATCAATTTTCACGTGACTTCAATTCGACAGATCTACTCAAGTGAAAGGGTGAGTTCAAAAATGCAGGAATGCTGCATGACTGCAAAATACAATTGTAAAAGAATGGTACCATTTATGCAAGTTTTTAGTAAAATTTGATGTCATTGTTGAGATGAAACATTAATTCTTCTAAGACAGTAGAAATATTTTCTAACGGACAGTATTTGTCTGCAGAAATAGAAAGTCAATTTTGCAGTTTTACTGAATTTCTGCATTTTTGAACTCGGGGAAACTGTTAAAAAGTAGGGTAGGATCTTGATGTGGTTGCGACATTTTAAAGTGTGTGCCGTCGATACATCCTATGACGCAAGGAATACTAAATTTAGTCACGAAATGTCGTTTAGATATACTCTGTACGGCATCTGACCTTGTGAGTTTAATCCATCTTGGGCATATTAGTCTTACTAACACTACTTTCTGGATTCGAGTAATATTTTGGACACAACTTCGGCCCATAGCAACATCAGCATCTTTTCCAACCGATCGTTAAAATTTCCCTTCTGCAAAAAAAAACGCAAAACAGGGGCCAGCTGCAATGTGCCCAGAATGGAAGATTTTGCTAGACGGAGTTTCCAACAACATTTTAAATGCAGAAATTAAATAACACATTTTAATCAAAAACCTTTTGTTGAAAATTTCTATCAGGATCCTACTTCAGCAATTTGAAATGGATTAGAAACGTCTCGCAACGTACGTCTTTTAATTTTCTTTATTGGAAATCTTTTCATTTCAAGTTCTAAGACCGCAGCAAACAGTTCACTATTTTGAACTCCTCTATCGAGAATACATTAGAGGTATTCATGATCCGATGCAACTGGGTTAGTATCATTGCAAAAGTTTAAAATTCAAAAATGTGTTTGCTCTATAACAACAACACTGCCTTAAATCTTGCAACAGTTTTGCATTTTTGCTATACCTTAACCCCATTGCAACATGGAGTGTAAAATTTGCCTGGTGTCGTTGTCAGTTTGGAAGAAAATTTTTCAATTTAACACTTTTGCAATGATACTAGATCAGTTGCATCGGATCGTGAATACCCCTATTGATAAAATGCAAAATAGCCTGATTTCAGATCCCAGACGCTTCTACTAGTTTATTAGTATTAAACGGAAATCTGATGGCTTTCCCTCAACTCTTAAATTTTTAAACTCGACCCTAAAATAATCACAACCTTTTTGCCTCATTCTTCAGTCAGTCGTATAGTAATAATCCTCAAGAACCTGACTACGATTTTTGTAAGTACTTAAAAGATGCCCCATGGACCTCCTTTGCCTCAATTGAAATAGGTGTTGACATTGTCGCCAAAAAGATAAGTTTCCTTAAAGATGATTTCTCCCCTGGTCCCAATGGTTTGCCTGCAATTTTACTGAAAAAATGTGCTAACTCTCTATGTGAGCCTCTTACAGCACTATTTCGTCTTTCACTCACTCAAGCTATTTTCCAAAATTATGGAAGGACAAGCTTTCCTCAAAACCCAAGCTCTTTGAAAGCATTGTCTTCGATTCTCTCTATTTTCACTGTAAACCTATCTTCTCCCCACAACAGCAAGGCTTTTGAAAAAGGTAGATCCACCACAACTAACCTTACGGAATTCGTTTCTAAAACGAACTCGAAAAAGGAAATGAAGTGGACCTTATCACCACATTATTTATCTCAAACTTAAAGCTCTCGGTTTCCCTGCCCTTGAGAGCCGCCAATATAGAGTTATCTTCAGGTTTTCAATCTCTGACCCCATCTTTGCCACTTCGGGCGTTCCGCAAGGGAACCACCTTGGCCCTTTGATTCTACATTACTTCAAAACGGCCTTAACTTATTCCAAACTTGGTGTGACAAAAATTTTTTAGAACTCATTCCTTCTCAAACGTATTGTTTTCACAAAGTTGCTATTTAAATTGTCTGCTCTATTCGTGACCTAGGAGTAATTTACGACAGTCAGTTAAATTTCCGAGCCCATTTCGATCATATTATCAACAAGGCCAACTCTTCTCTAGGTTTCATCAAACGTTGGTCTTAGGATATTCTCGAACCCTAAATCCTTTTATCAAAGGGCACGGTAGTGCCCAGCCAAGTTCTGGCACTACACCCTTTTTAAAGGATCAGGCAGTTTTCGACCCCCTCTAACTTCAGTACCAATAAAGTCAGAAACTTCAAACTCGCAGCATTTGCTAAGCTCACCAGGTTTAGACAACTCACCAAATTTCAATTCTTTAGCACTAGGTGTTTCCGAGATATAAGACTGCAAAAACCGTAACTGACTGACTGACGGATTATTAAAATTATGGAGCACTTCCCGACATCGTAGAATCTTGTAATTTCGCACAACGGTAGGCCCTGTGGTGTATACAAAGGAAAACAAATTTAAGATTTTCCATTCAGGGGGCGTGGTTTCCGCCCATTTTCATAGAATTGATATAAATTATTTGGAGCACTTATGATTGTCGTGGAATGATGAAATTTAATACAGCGGTTGTGCTTAAAGTGCAGGCACAGGAAAAATTTTAAAATCTGAATTTTTCATTCAGGGGGCGTGGTTTCCGCCCCTTTTTATAGAATTGATATAAATTATTTGGAGCACTTATGATTGTCGTGGAATGATAAAATTTAGTACAGCGGTAGGGCTTAAAGTGCAGACATAGGAAACATTTTAAAATTTGATATTTAACATTCAGGGGCGTGGCCCCCGCACATTTGAATAGAATTGATATCAATTATAAGGAGCACTTCTGATTGTCGGAGAATTATGAAATTTGGTAGAATGGTAGGGCTAGAAATGCAAGCAAACGCAAATTTTTAAAATTTGAGATTTTAAATTCAGAGGGCGTGGCATCCGCCCACTTTTGCAGAGTTGATATCAATTATATGGAGCACTTCTGGTTGTCGTAGAATGATGAAATATGGCAGAGCAATAAGACTTGACATGCATGCAAAGGGAAAATTAAAAATTTGAGATTTAACATTCCGTGGGCGTGGCAACCACCTATTTTCATAGAAATAATATTAAATATATTGAGAGCACTTCTATTTGGTGCAGGATTCTGAAATTTGGTAAATTGGTTCGCTTTCAGGTGTATACAAATAAAAAGTTGAAATCATGCATGGGCGTTTCATCCACCCACTTCTTGTCAATTATTATCATTTCAATGGAGCACTTCTAACTTATGAAAATTGGTAGCGGGGTAGGACTTGTAGTGCATACAAGACAAATTAAAAACTTACTTTTCCTTATGACTTATGAGGCTTTCATTGGGCGTTTATTCCACCCACTTTTCCTGATAAAAATAAACTTTGCAAATAGTGAAATCACAACAAAAACATAAACGTTAAAAAAGTAGCCAAGTTCTTCTAACACAAAATCCTTTGCGTAACAAGTCAGCCGTAAAAAAGCATGAGATCTAAAAGTACGCCAAGTTATAAGTTTATTAATGTTAAATAACAAATATTTTATGAAGAGTAAGACGGCTTTCACACAAGGAAACTGAGTTTCCAGAAACTGGCTAGTTTGTGGGCGAGAAGGGTGTGAGGGGAAATTTTTTGTCTTCCTTTTACGCCCTTCTCGCCTAGAAATTAAAAATCGCCGGCAACTCAGTTTCCTTGTGTGAAAGGGGTCTAACATCGAAGAACCTCAAAATTATTAGAAACATCTATTATTTAATAATCTGCTCCTCTCTTTCGCCTTCCTCTTTACCACAAATTTCGGTCTCTTTTAACCTATTTCTAGAATGCTGCGGTTGACTAATAACGCACAAGATACATTTGACTTCCATATTAGTTCTTCCTCACTCTCTACAACTCATCCTAAGACCCCAATTCTTCTTCATTTATTAAGTTACAATTTAGTTTTAAGTTTTTTTTTTCTATAAAAAAGATGGGTGGGTCCTCGGGCCCACACCACTAAATAAGATAAGAAAAGCTTTCGGAATTATGAAATCGATCGAAATGTGGAACATGGAAAATAAATTCATTCGATTTTCAATTTCGATTTCGTTATAAGTGATTTTAGGAACTAGCTGACAATTTGTGTTTTAAATTGATTTTCTACGCAACACAATTAATAGTGCAAGGTAATTTATGTTTTACCAGTGCAAGTTGCGACAGTTAATTGAATTTTAAAGTTCCAACCAAATGGGTATACAAAAAATATATACAATTTTACGTATCGTAATTCGTAACCAGTATAGGTAGTATGTACCCGTATTGATGGATTTATAATTCCAGATTGTGTAGATATACCATTCTCTGTTTTGTTTTGATAAACATAACAGGTATTTCTTGAAGACCTGTGTAAGAAACTGTTTATAATTCTTTCCACGTCTATGAAATGCAATCACATTGCATTGCACTAACTTAAACCTGTATAAATAGGTATATGTAAGTAGACAATCGTAATTTGTGTTTAAGGTGTTTATTGCATTTGGTTTCACATTATCTTAGTATACCTATTATCAGTTAGTTTACCAAAAGTTGCATCACATTTTCTTACTTGGGACATTCTTCGTGGTTTTGTTTTTGTTGTTGTTTTGAATGTGGCTAAACGCACTCCTATCAATAATTGTAGTATTTTTTGTATATATGTATACCTATTTCAAGCACGTTCACGGAATAGTATTTCAAAACAGAAACCACAAAACAAGAAACTTGATCATAAAGGCCTAAAGAAAAGACATACCTCAGGTACCTACTTACTTCAGAGAAAAAAAAATACTTTCTCCGTTACGTGTAGTAAATGTTATTGTCATATTTGTATCAACAAATAAACAGCATTAACAGCAATAAAGGAAAAAAATGCCACATCGCAAATGGAAAAGTAAAACTTAACAAATTCAAGCGATAAAATAAATCTTCAACGTCCAAACGACTCTTTTAGCGTCTTTATAAGTATATACCCACAACCCCAACTTTGCAAAGTTAGCTAACGATTTGAATTAACCCAACTATCCCACTTCAGCCACCCGTTTAAGGTCATACCCATAGACTCGATAGAGAGACAAAAGAAATGTTTATATATTTTATTTCTGCACATACAGTTGCACCTGCATTTTCAACTTATAGCTGGTGCTGCACCACCAGCGCTGTAGACGGAGCAAGAGCAAATGCGCAACACCCTGCCCACTACCACTTGATTAACCTTAGGCCTCCCACACTCAAAAAAATTAAAACGCAAAAAAAAAAGAAAAGCGTAATGATTGCCCTGGCTATTTATAGTAGAATCTTTAAACAAAAGTTGTCATCATCTCATTTCCACCACCTGATTAAGTATAAACGTTTACTTACCTCTTCTGGAAGAGAATGCTTCGCCAATGCCAGCAAACCAGGGCAGCATTAAATCGATCCTTGGTCTCGTCCAAGTATTCGAAAACCCGACTGAGGGCAAGGGCTGGAACTTCGCCCCATTGTGGGGATCTTCTGGTCATTTTTCGTTCGTCTCCTCTCGAATCAACGACCACCCCACGACCAGCAATGATCAGCAGCAGGAGCTTAGAAATTTTCAGCAGGGAAATTATTTTTCTTTTTCAACTCTTGCGAGTCTTTCTTTTTTTTTCTTTCTGGTGTTGTTTGGGGTGATTTAAAATGTTCGTTCAAGTTGAAGGCCCTGAGAAGAAAATTTAAGTTTTTTTTTCCAATTAGTTTTATAAATAATGTCGACTTGATTGAATTGTACACAAAGAATTTGGAAGACAAAAAAATGAAAGCTAAATCGAAAAAAAACGCAAATTCGCTTTAGATTTGATTACAACAAAAATTTATTCACCTTTTTATGATTTTCCTGATGAAATTCGATGAAGGAAAAAACTTTTCTTTAGATTTCTTCTTTTTTCCGAACTGTGAAATTGTGATTGCGTCGTATGAGTTTTTCTTTTCGTTCCCGTCGATATTTAAGCTGGACAACGACAAGTTTTTTTTTAACACTGCGACGAATGCATTCAGCTCAAAATAAAAAAAAAGAATGACGGTAGACGGTACGGTGACGAGCGATGGCAATAGACAAGGAAGAGGACGACGGCTTATGAGAAAACGGTGAAAATAAAAAGAAAGATGATGGAGAAAGTGAGAAAACATATGGGTTTTGTTTTGGAGTTATCTCGCTTGCACTTGCAGATAAAAACAGAAAGCAGCTGATTTTGACAACAGTGCAGTTGTCACAGCGCTGGAAACTTGAGGGCACGAAAATTGATGAAATTCATCGAATGATTTGGTGCTGAGACATGAATTCTCGGATAAGGTTACGTTTGCATGATATTGTTGGATTGTAGTTGTTTCTTTGTAGAGCTGAAGAAATTTTTGTGGCGAGTTGTGTTAATGCACGGTTTGGTAGAGTACAGCAAAGTGGGTGGTTGTGCCTTTTGCGCAACCAAGCATATACCTACAGTTTTTTTTATTAATAAAAAAAAAATATACATAAAACAGTAATTTTTAATTATTTTAAAATAATTTTACAATCAAACCCAGGATGGAACCTCTTTGTGAGAAGGAGGTTTTCTATCCTGGTAAACCGGAGTCCACTCTCCAGCAACTGTCTAGTTCCCAGAACTAAATATTGAACGACCAGGCGAAAAGCAGTTTCGCCAGGAACCGCTTTAGCTGCCTAACGGGTCTGATAATAACTGTCTCTGTCCATAGCACAGACGAGACACCTGACCATCTACGCCGTACATCGTAACCTATACTGAGATGACATACATGGAAACATGCAACATCTGTTAATGTGGTGCCCTGTCGGGCTACAATCTGGCCACAGGAATAACCAACCTGTACTAACAATTTAACCACCACAGACGAAGTAAAGCTGAACAGTTTTTAAATACAAAAAAAAGCTACAAAGCTAGTGATTTTCAAAAGTGAACCATATAAAAATGTTTAAATTTCTAATGTACATACATTGTAAAAGTCACAAATCTATTTATTTTTTCAAGCGCTTTCGCTCTTAAAATGTCCAATGTTTAATTGTATAAATTCAAATTCCAGTAATTGATTTCATTTATAATGCGAATGCCTCGCTCTAACATGAAACAAATATTTGTTAACTAAATTTCTTTTGCTTTTGCTGTAATTAGTGTATCTTCAGTGCTCAGGAGAAGTTATTTTAGGTTAGTCTATTTTTAAGTTATCATTAGGAACTTATATTATATGTATATATTCTTTGTTGCACCCATAAGCCAACACGTTAATGTCCAGTGCTCTTAGAGCAGGAGCAATATATCATTTTTATAAAAACAGAGCCTTGAGGAGAACAAAACTGTAAAAGACAAAGCTGGCATACATTATAGCCGCAGTAGTATTTTCCTTTGTACTCTTAAGTATATATATAAGTTTGAATTGTCAACTATGTAAAACACATTTTAAAATCTCAATAAAAATTAATTCAATTCAAAAAAATTTTGTTAACGCACGTTTTTTGGTTCTCTTTAAAACGAAGAATCTGAGTTTCAAGCAATAGTAAAGATTATTAAGGAAATTAAAAGAAAACTTAAAAAATCTCCAACAACTAGTTTCTTCGTGGAAAATGTGTTGCATGTTCAAACCGATAATACGCACGCCAGATTTCGGAAACTTAAAAAAACGATTTGAGACGACGTTTTGTTTTTTTTTTTTTTTTTTTTTTTCAAAAAACTGTGAATTATTGAAATTAAAGAATCCGCAAAGTTTTATTCTCGGGAAGTTGACTCCATTCGCGACGACTTTGGTGCATATTTAATATATCAAAAGTTATATGGAATGACTACGTTACCGACATTCCTGTAATTTATTACAGCGGATTCTGAAGCCTGATCCACATCTGTGTCGTGTGTTGTGTTGTGGAGTCGTGTGTCGCTGTCATTCCATATATTTTATGCGCCACACTGCAACACAACACACGAGACAAATATGGTTCTACGCATATAAAATACATTGTAGCGATAGCTTAAGGCTTGCCGCCCACAAGGCAACTTAAGGTTAGACCGCACACAACTGCAGCGGAACTACACTTCACGACGCGGCAAAACATTATTTGTATGAAATTGTATAAGCTATATCGCACTAAGCGGCAACTGAACTTCATACAATTTCATACAAATTATTTTGAATCGCAGTTCCGCTGCAGTGCAGTTCCGCCTAGTGCGGTCTAACCTTTAAAGTTGCTCACCCCAGCAACTTTTTGTTGCTCCCGATCCAATTACACTGAAAGTTGCCGGCAACAAAGTTGCCTATAGTGAGCGCTCTCCCATATAACTCAATGATATTGAATCAAGAGCAACAAATAGTTGTTGGGTCGAGCAACTTTAAGTTGCCTAGTGGGCGGCAAGCCTAATAGAAAAAAATTAAAAAAAATGTCAGAAGCCATCCTCAGACCATTCATCGAATTCTATAATCACGGTGATTGTTTTGTTTTGATTTTTATTTAACTTAAATTAAATATTTATTTTTGTATAAAACCAGTTCTCGTCGTTAAAAAGTGTAACACATTTGAATTGGATAACGATTTAATAACTAGAAAAAGACGACAGCGAATCTAGGCACGCTCTTGTTCTCTTCGCATTATGAAATGGGCTAGAGAAGCACATAGTGCAGAATATAGTTGTAAGTACAGATTATAGGAAGTGTCATCATAAAGATATGAAGACGCGGAAATGATTTATAAATCTCGCACTACTTTTCTTCAAATCTACAGATGATTTATTTAAACAAAAATAAAATAGGTCCGTTTGTTAGCATATAAATTATACAAATTTTTCCTAAATTGGTATTTTTTCTATGGCTTTTGTTAGCAAAATGTGAACATTACTAAAAATATACCTTGCCAACCAGACCGTAATTAGAAATTTCACGTTGCTGAACAGATCAAAAAACTCGGATAAAATGCATAACGCATTCTTTTTGAACACACCCAATTTTTGACAGATAAAAAAAAAGAAGAGAAATAACAGCTGTTGAAACGTCAATTTTATCCTCAGTGTTATGGTTTGTATTTATTTCGTGAGTTAAATTGTAATTTTTTTTTATTTTATTTAAATTAAAGGATAAATAAAAACTAGCACATACTTATTTTATAAAATAAACTACTGCCAATGTATATATTAAGATATTATTGAACTAAAAATTAAAATCACACCTTATTTTATCGAAGGTGTTATGAAATACCAAATGCTGTGGTTAGGAAAATTAGGTGGAGTTGGTCTAAGAGGAAGGCATAGCATCTCTTTTGCTACCAGGTCCTTTACATGCCTTACAAAACGCGAAGATGAACCAAAGAGAACATCAACGTTGGTAACCCAACTTCCCCACAGAAAACTTGGAACTGAACAATCATTTCTGACGGGTTTTTGGCAAACCCTATCAAACAGCACCCCAGTTGCCTACATACAACAGGGGCTAATCGGATTACACGACTTTACCGGTTTACCATGGTGGGCAACAATAGTTGTATCCACGTTTGTTTTTCGAACTCTAGTCACTCTGCCACTGACCATTTATCAAAACAAAATCACAGCAAGAATCGAACTTATTACACTGGAAATGCCTGCGTTAGTAGCTGAACTTAAACAAGAAGCAGCAGTAGCTATGAAGAAATTCAACTGGTCAGAGACGCAAACCAGACGTGTCTACAATCATTCCGTAAGATTGTTTCTTTTTACATAATTGTTTTGTTTAGATAAAAAACAAATTCCCAAATAGCTAAAAAAACAATGGAATGAGCTAATTGTTCGTGAGAATTGCCATCCTGCCAAAACATTAATTGTACTGTGGGGTCAGATTCCATTGTGGATATTCCAATCGGTTGCACTTCGGAATTTAGTCTATATGCTACCTAATCCAAATTCACTAGACGCACAATTGATCTTCACTGAACTTACGCTTGGTGGCTTCGGATGGATTCCCAATTTGACTGAGGTTGATCATTCTTATATCCTGCCAGTAGTGCTTGGAATCGTAAATCTATCCATCATTGAGGTGAGTTATTGGTTATGTCAAAATTTCTTCTCTAGATAAATTGTCTGGATTTTAGATGCAACAAATGCTAAAAACGCGTCCTTCTGGTCGATTTCAAAAGATAGCTACGAATGCATTTAGAGTTCTCAGTGTAGCAATGATACCGATTGCTTGTACAGTTCCTTCGGTAAGTTAAAGCTTTTTTCTGCAAGAAGACAACACTAATAACGTTCTTGTAGGCACTTTGTGTATATTGGACGGCATCAAGCTCATATGGTCTTTTACAAAATCTGCTTTTACTTGCTCCAAAATTTAGAAGAGCAGTCAAAATACCACAGACACACACTGAGCTACAACATCCCTATCAACATTTGTGGATGAGCATCAAAGCGCGAACTGGTAATGGACCACCACCACCATCTGCGCTATAAAAGATAAATAATGAGGCACAAAAGAAATAAAGGAAGCAGTTAAATTTAAGAAAATAATGATTTTGTTGTTTTTAAACTTTATAGCTGAAGTTAAGTTGCTATAATGTTTACTTCCACTTCCAATGATTTAAATATCTCAGCGACAAGGCGAAGCAGCTCTGCCTTCAATTCTGATTGTATTTTCTATTTGTCACTGCTAGCCCTCCTTGGTGTTCAAAACTACTTTTTAGGTATTTTGTTAGAAGTTCAAACATCCTATTCAGTCTTATCGAGAACAGAATTTTCCTCGGATTTTCTCCTTCGCATTTTTTCTTTGGTGTTATATTTACTAATCATTTACTATTTTTAAAGAAAGTAAATCTTGGTGGGGATGGGGAGGTTGATAACATTTTCCTGGAAAAAATCGCTTAAATTTAGCCGAAGTAGGTTTTTGACTCCTGTACAAAAAAAAAATTGGAGGGAGGAATCTCCCCTTGAATTGGCGATAAGGCTGATTATGTACGTACGTAATGTAATCTTAGACGCAAACGGGCATTGGGCAACATAAACGTATGTATGTGAATGGACTTATTTCAAAGATTGGTCGTTTTTTTTGTTTATACGAAATAAAGTTTTTTAGAAAACCATTAGTTAACGATTTAGTTAAAGGAGAGCTAGCCGCACCAACCCACCAGATACAAGTCTACAACTTTGTAAACACTTAATTCGGGGTTTGATGCACTGCTACCTTTGATATATTGTTTCCCCATCTAGAGCTGAATGAGATTGCTCACTTAAAGCTCATCCTCCAAATTTAGTTTTTTATAAACTTAAGTATTTGGAGCATTTTCAGTGAGGGTAGGTCCCTCTCCTCTCTCTGGTGATTTCCCAGATGAACAAGTGCGTGTCATTTGACTAATGTGGTCAGGTGTTTCCTCCTGGATGTTGCTGCACTGCTCACTAAGCCGATAATACTGAGATGTCTCTTTAGTTTGCAGTAGGCCGATTCTGAAAAGCGCGGCGGATCGCTTTCTTTGGCGGATTTGTATTTTCTTATGCTGTTTTCCTTTGGTTTCACTTAAGGTTTCACTCATTCTGAAATCCAATGAAACAGTCCAAGATGTTTCTACTCAATTCTGGGGAATGGTATCTATATAGGTGAATCGTCAAATAAAAATTATTTGCTACCAAACAAAAAGTGAAATGTAAAACACGATTGTATCAACTCCGAACTTTCAAATAATATTTTTTGTAAGATTTTTTCTTAATTTGTTTATTAAAATTTACCAAAAACTTTGATTTTGGTTGCAAATGAAATTAAAATGAAAAGTTAAAAAAACATGAAGTACATTGCAGTTTGATGTGACGTTTGAGTTTGAATGTATTAGTACTTCTTGAGTGGATTCTGATTTGAAATCAAGAATCGAATATCTATTCTCAGAATCGTCAGAAACGTACTTTTTGTGCCAATGGAATGGTTTCAGAAGACTTCCGGACGCTTCTGGACGCTTCCGGACGTCCAAAGGAAAACGGCATTATACTCAAAAGCGCTTTCTCTTTCCATTTTTTGTTTGACAGCGATATGTTTCTAGGTGGCGGATCGTTGGCGAATTGAAAAAAGATGCAAATATGAATTTTGTTGCGCTTTTGAGAATACGAAAATACAAAACTGCCAACGAAAGCGATCCGCCGCGCTTTTCAGAATCGGCCTACAGTGTCAATTGAATAGACCCGTTATTATTCTTAGGCTGTTCCTGCTGATATTTATGCAGTTATTGTAGCGTTCTTGGTTGTAGTTCCCAAGTAGTAGTTTGGCTTGCCTCAGTTTTGGGAGTTCTTTCCAAATTTTGGATATTTTTGCCTCCTCTTCTGATTTGATCTTGTTTTTGATCACATTTTCACCTAATCCGCAATAGGGCTCAGGCCCTGTTAGGGGTTTGTTGCACCTATTTTGGCTAGGGAGTCTGCCACCTCATTACCATCGATACCCACGTGGCCCGGTACCCAATAGAGTGAGAGATGGTTGTTTTTGCCTAGTTCATTTAACCTCCTTAAGCATTCCCATACAAATTTTGAGCTAATGGCATATGAGTTTAAAGCTTTAAGCGTGGCTTGCCATCTGACATGATGGCAATGTTCCGATTTTGGTAGTTTCTTTCAAGGTTACGTTCTGCACATTTACCTATGGCGTTTACTTCCGCCTGGAAAATCCTTGTGGACTGTCCCATCGGTACAGATAGCCCAAATATACCCGCCCCAGTCCCTTCAGACGTTCTTGATCCAGCAGTAACGTCTGAAGGCACTGGGGCGGGTATATTTGGGACAAGAACTAAACACTTGCTAGTAACGTAGAAAAATCAGTCTGACAAGGTTAAATCGGTCAAAGAATTACCATTTGCGTTTTTTTAAAATGCGAGAAAAATTTTCAAAACCAACCCGTTTTGACAAGACCGGTTTTAGGATAAGTTTTAAGTTAATTATTTTTGGGCACAAAAAAAAAAACCTTGGCTGAAGTTTTTACTGTTTTTTTCAGAAAGTCATTTGAAAGTTTGGTTTGTTTAAGGCTCTCCCAAACCAATGCGAAACATTCGTTGCGGCGAAAAAACATTCGTCACTCAAAATTATTTCATATGTTTCTCCGCCGCGTTGGTGTGGGCACTCTCATATATCACCATGTAAATAAATTTTGACATGCGAATGTTTTTTCGCCGCAACGAATGTTCCGCATTGGTTTGGGAGAGCCTTTACTCTTGCATATTGAAAATATCAAAAACGTTATGCCTTTCATGCTTGAAATTTGAATTGATTACAGAGCAGAGGAAGGGAGGAGGTGTACCGCCAACACCTGATAATTCTTAAAAATTATTATTAAAACGTCTTCCTAGGCTATTATTACCTGCTCACTTATGTTGCTGTTAAATACATTTTTGATAATCATGATAGAATATTTAAAAATTAGCTCATCAACATAAAGTTAAAGAGAATACCTATCTTTATAAATATTTTCGTGTTGAAGGTGATTTATGGAGATGGTTTTACAACTTAAAAGTTTACTTTGTATCATATATCCTATATACCCTTATCAATCAAGTCACGTTTATTTAACTTTTCAAGACATTTTTATTGGCTAAGATCAAGCACAAGTAGATATCTTCCTACTTTCATAAAAAAGGAAATAGATACAAAAATGTATGCATTAATACCTTATGTAAACATGATCGTTATGTATGTACGTACATATGTACATACATATGTATTTGTTTATATATGTATGTATCTACATTTTTCAACTAAGAAATACCTAGCTAACAAAAGAAAAGAAGTAAAAATGCATTATTTTACAAACAAATTAGGTACTATTTGATAACAATGTTGCACAATGTTTGCACACATGTCATGTTGGACGAAAATTTTCTTTTCAATGGGATTTACCTACGTACTTGAGATTTTCGTCTATTGTGAACCATAAATTTCCACATAATGTGACAAAAATATGAAAGATTTATTTAAGGGTCGAACCATCATGTTTTTCTAACGTAACAAAAATAATCTAGGTATGTAGTTAGGTACACGATAAAATGAAATGCAAGAAACAATCAAGTCATATCTATGCAAACAAGGTATGTGTAAAGAATCAAGAGATGGCGCCTATACAAATTATATGTTCTATGTGTAACGGTGGCGATGACAAATACCTAGATGTTGTGACTTTTTGAATTAAGAAAACGGTAAATTGAATCATGTTTTACTTTAAAAAAACCGAAGTCCGAACAGTTTTAGGCATTGGCGGGGGTTATATTACATACATGTATATGCACTTTTTTTACTAAAACATTTTTTTTTACTATCCCTCCCAACAACCTCAGAAATCTAAAACGCAGAAAACTGTTCCTAACGGTTGAATATTTTTGTCACTTGTAGTCTCTTTCTATCACTCGAGTAAGACGTATTTTCTTATTCGATTTTATTAAAATGTTATTAAATTTTTTTTATAAAATACGTTATTTAAATATTATATTTTTTTTATCATGAAAGCCCATATAGTTCTCGTAAAAATACTATATTTTGTTAATAAAAAAAAAAGATTTAAAATTAAGTACTAACCAAATAAAATTTAAAAAAAAAAATGAAACTCAACTTGGCGTACTTTTAGATCTCATTACTTTTTACGGCTGACTTGTTACGAAAAGGTTTTTGTATATAGAAGAACTTGGCTACTTTGATGTTGTGATTTCACTACTTTTTGCAAAGGTTGCAAAGGTTCTTTTTATCAGGAAAAGTGGGTGGAATAAACTCCCAATGAGAGCCTCATAAGTAAAGTAAGTTTTTAATGTAGGTATGCCTTTTGTGTATACTACAAGTCCTACCCATCATACCAATTTTCTTAAGTTAGAAGTGCTCCATTGAAACGCGAAAATAATTGATAAGAAGTGGGTCGATGAAACGCCCCTGCATGAAAAATTTCATGATTTCAACTTTTTCTTTGTCTACGAACCGCTTCACCAAATTTCATAATCCTGCATCAAACAAAAGTCCTCTCGATATATTTAATATTAATTCTCTGAAAATGGGTGGTTGCAACGCCCACTGAATTTTAAGTCCCAAATTTTTAATTTTCCCTTTGCTTGCATGTCAATTCCTATCGCTCTACCAAATTTCATCATTCTACGACAACCAGAAGTGCTCCACATAATTGATATCAATTCTGCGAAAATGGGCGGATGCCACGTCCTCTGAATTTGAAATCGGAATTTTTAAAATTTTGCATTTTCTTGCACTTCTAGCCCTACCGTTCCTCCAAATTTCATCATTCTACGACAATCAGAAGTGTTCCTCATAATTGATATCAATTCTTTTCAAATGGGCGGGTGCGACGCCCCTGAATGTAAAATATTTTGTTTTGTCTGCACTTTAAGCCCTACCGCGCGCGCCGTACTAAATTTCATCATTCCACGACAATCCGAAGTGATCTAAATAGTTTATAACAATTCTATGAAAATGGGCGAAACCACGCCCCTGAACAAAATATCTCAAATTTTAATTTTTTTCATTTGCCTGATATAAATAGATTTTTCTTAAATATTAACATGGACAAAATTAAAAAAAAAAAACAGCTTTTCGAGATGTTTGCAGCACTCTCTATCTCCTTGGGAAATGACTTAAGAGGGTTTAACGACCTCAGGCAAGAAATATTCAAAATTTTGAGAAGAACAATTTCTGCATTTAACTTTTTTCTGTATGAATAATACGAATCAAGATAAATCGATTAATTTGAAAAATATTAAGAAAAATGCTATTTCGAGTGGCTGCTCAAAGATGGCCCCGGGTTTAACTTGGCTAACCAATGTTTTCTTGTTTTATAGTTGATAAGGAATATTTCTACAAAATTTCAGCTTTGACAAACGCGATTTCATTTTCCATTTTTTTACATGTTTGGGGCGTGTCAGGAGCGAAGGACTCACCACCCTAAACTCTATCAAATGTAAAAAAATCAGCTTTGATGAACAGCCTTGCATTTTTTGCTCAGTGGCTCTTGGACTACATGGTTTTTATCAGGACCAGTTACTGAGGTTGTGGGTCACCCTGTATAGTATATGTACATAATGTTATGTAGGTGTACATTGCACATAGAGCATATGCACAAGCAAATTATTTCAATAAGTTACCGTTATTATTTTAAAAATAAGAGATCAAAATAATGAGAATATTCTTTGTTAACAGAGCAGCCAGGCAAATATTGCCAACTCTTAACTAATGGAAAGATGACATTTCGAAAAGAAAATCAATTAATTTTAGATCTATCAAAATGCAGATTTGTACAATTTTTTCAAGCAGATTTAACCGTTATTTTGTTTAGCATCAATACAATTTTAAGCTGGTAGTTTGTAAATGCATTTTTTAGTTTTTCGAATTTATTTCGATTGTGAAAACTATCTTAAAAATTGAAGAAAATCATTTGCCCTTATATGAAAAAGAAGCAGTTAAAATTAGTTAGGATTTTGTGCATTGAAAGTGCACCGTAAATGATGAAAGGTTTTTAAAGTTTTTGCTACAGGCATAAAATTACACGAATGCAATAAAAAAATAAATCAACTTGAAATGATGTTCCATTTGCCACGAAACAAATCAATTTTAAGATTGATATTTTAAATTACCAATGGAATATGTGTATACCTACCATGTTAATTTTAGTGAATTTTATGTCGTTTTCGATTGGATTTTGGAATAGTATATATAGGTACCTACAGTGTTGCCGGAGAAAAATATTAGAAGGTAGTACTGCAGCCAAAAAAGGGGAGTATTTTGAAAAAAAATAGTAGTACAGAGATTTTTTAGTCTTCAAAAATAAATGTGTGAACACATTTTTTTTTAAAACTTTATTCTAAAAAAAATCATCAAAAAATAAATTCAGTAAAAAAAAAACAAAACAAAAATAAATAAATAATTAATTCTAATAACGAAAGTAGTATAACGCAAGTTTACTTTGAATTATTTTTATAAAGAATAACAATATTTCAAGCATTTATTTAACAAACCTTTTCATTTTACTAAAGTACATATAAAAATTCACGGAGTTAAAAAAAAACAGAACAACTGAACCAGAATCTTAAGTAACAATAAGATCCTGATTATACGGTTCGTTTTTTCGTTCGTTTCGTCTTTCGTGTTTTTGACAGGCACGAACGTTCATGATAATATGGTTCGCGAAAATACGCACGTACTTCCTTTCGTTATTTTGACGTTAATGGAATTTGGGATTGTTTTGTGTGAAAATAATCAGTAGTAATATATAAAAATATTTTGTAATCACTTCTTTCTCAAATAATCTTGTATATTAGGTAGTCAACTCCGATGCACTGCACTCCGCTTAACTGCACTCCGCTTAACTGAAAACATAGGTTATCTGAAACAAGAAATTTATTCCGGAGGATTTTCGAGAGTTTTTCACAAAAAATGCTTCGCGTAACTGAACTCCGCTTAATTGCAAACTCCGGATAATTGAAACAAAATTTTTTGCCTCAAATGAACATTTTCACTTATTCAACTCCGCATAAGTGAAACGCCCACTTGTTGGTTTTTTTAAATATGTTATGTTCATGTTCGTTTTGTGATTAAAAATGTAAACACCTTTGTTGTTTGAATTGTTTCACATGGAAGTATAACTATTTTGCCACAATACAAAAAACCATACATATATTCTATTTTTGATTTTCATGCTAGATGAAATCTTATTTGTTTTGACAAAACTCCGCGTATTTGAAACAAATTTCAGTTATCCGAAGTTCGGTTAACTGAAAACTCCGCTTAACTGAAACAAATGGTCTGCAATTATGGTGTTTCAGTTAAGCGGAGTCAACTGAATCACTAAAAACAATTTTCCCAATCATTCATTTTTGTTCAAATCGTTTTTTGCTTACAAGGAGCAGTATTGTAGTTGCCAAATCAGAAACGTCAAAGTTCGACCAGAAAAAGTCTTGAAATTTTCATTCCTGTAGAGGGAAGGAAGTACCGATTCCTTCCCTCTACATTTCTACTCCCCTCTACCAAACTGTCAAAAAGACGAAACAACCGAAAAAACGAATTGTGTAATAGGGCACTAAAATAAATACCGACTGACAGATGAAAATTAAATGAAGCCAACGAAAAACAAAAAAAAATTCCCTTTTAGACGACAGTTTGGAAGATAAAAGTTCTGCCAAATTTGCATTGAATTTAAAGTAAATTAAATTTATTTAGGTTGACATTACACTTTGCTGCAAGTGTAACATATTTTTGGTCTTTAAAAAAAACAGGAGTACGAATGTGAAAGGAGGAGTATGGAGGTGTTGATAGTAGTACAATACTCCTATGGGAGTACTTTCGGCAACACTGGGTACCTACTCCTTTTTGATTGCAATCGAATTATTTTCTGTTGTTCGAAGACTAATTTGCCATATATTACATATATGTATGTGTATGTGAGTAAATTGTTTGATTTTGCAAGTTCAGTCAAGTTAAATTAATTTGACAAGTAATGCGAGGAAAGAGTTTATGTGTATGTATAAAGGTTAGACCGCACACAACTGCAGCGGAACTACACTTCACGACGCGGCAAAACATTATTTGTATGAAATTTTATAAGCTATATCGCAATAAGCGGCAACTGAACTTCATAAAATTTTATACAAATTAATGTGAATCGCAGTTCCTCTGCAGTGCAGTTCCGCCTAGTGCGGTCTAACCTTAAGTGTGTTCCGGAAAACATTCCTCGAAACAGCCAATTGAAGTCTTCTGGAGTAATAGGAGTAAAAAAGAGGAGTAACTACTCCGAACCTCCAATCGAAAACGACATTAATTTAAAGTTTTGTCAATTTCGTTTTTGTATATATGAACTTGACAGGAATTCGAATTAAAGTTCACAGAAATTGAAAGTAAAGGAACGGGCTGTTTTTATGTTTTTACATTGTTAAGGATATTCATGCAGATAAACCGGATATACCAGATAATTGTATCTCTTCAAAAATGTACTGTCAAAATTCGTATGGGACAAATATTCTGCAAAACATATAATTTTATCTCACGAATTTGATGCGTAAAGCGCATAAATAAACCTGATACAATGTGATAAGTCATTTGTGACGTTTAATATGATTACTTCCCAAGTATTTTTAAGGGGGTGTTCAGGACATTTATATCTATCTGCAAAGCGGAAAATTATCTCGTTGTTCATTATGTTCAATTTTTAAAATTCTAATCCACATGAAGAAGATGAAGCATTTTATTTTAATAAAGTCTCGCAGTTAGTACAAAAAAAAAGAACCAAAAGCGAACTGTTGAGACTTTATGCTATCCAGAATTAGATTTCAATTTTCTCTCTATGTCACAATGTTATCCACTAAGCGTTATAGAAGAACTTATTTACCCCGATTATATACGGCTTACTATATCTAGGTTCAAACCATAGAAATACACACAGTTTATTTTACAATAACTTAAAGCAAAATGCAACGGTTTTGCTACGGAAGTTGTTGTTTAGGAATATATCTCTTCACAAACGGCAGAACTGGAGCGGAACTAATACATACCTACATAAAATACATTCAATGTATCCTTTACATCGATATGAAGCATAACAAAAGCCATATTCAAATTTTGTTTGATGTCGCCCCGACTGACATCACCGAACAAAACGCAAATAAAAAAATTTAATTGTTATCAATTGAGTTCATTCTTCATTCAATGATATTCTTAGAAAGTTCCGATCGTTTGGATCGGACACCCTGCGAATTTCTTCTTATTGTTTGCCATTTTATTGTTCTCTGTCTTCTTCATTCAGATTGCAGATTTCACCCCGGGAAAAACCTACCCCTTGTCTTATTTGCGTGATAAGGCGAGAAGAATTTTTGTCATAAACAAATATAGAAAAAAAAAAAAAAAAAACACCAGTACGAAACATCGAGATAGATTGCAGATAGAGAGAAAGGTCTTAAAGATCGTCACAGGCGATAACAGAGACCGAATTTCTATAGCAAAACACTGACAGAGTAAGTATTGTCGTTGCCTTATCTTTTCGAGCTCATCTACATTACCCTCACATCAGAGTATCATCCTCAACTTAGAAGCATAAGCATCATTTTGTTTAATTGGAATTGATTCCGTTTCGCTGCGTTTCAAAACTCAGAAGATGCTCGGCGCGAGCACATCGTTTACGCTTTTATACCTACACAGTTCGAACATTGAATCCGGAAAAGATTTTTAACAAACAAAAAAAAAAAAACAACAAAAATCATCCCACACAAATAAACGGTCGATCGGGCAACGTTAAAAACAGTGATTTTGAAAAAAAAAAAAAAAAAAACAAATAGTTAACCCATGTGATATAATTAAACATACGCCGACCCAACCGTTCAAAAATGTTGCAAAATAAAATACTTTTGAAAACACTTTTACTAGTGATTTTGTCTGCCAGTGCTGTTGTTTGTGTTAGTATGATTCATTAACTAGATAAATTGTGAAAATTGTACAAATAAAAAACCGTTTCAGAGGTCTTCTAGATTTTCGTTAATAAATTCCCTCTTGCCTGAAATATTTTACTGTGTGTTGTTGATGCTATATCTTTTGTTTTTAAATGTTTTTTGTGTTTTTTAACTTACAAAAATAAAATCAAAACTAAAAGTGTGTGTGTGTCGAACTTCTGGTGTCAACGACAGATGAATTGTCTTTCTGTTTACCATTTAATTAGAGATTTTTGAAAGAAAAGTCTGTTTTATGGTTTTGTTGTTGTTGTTGTTGATTTTACCCCCTTTGATGAGTCGAGGAGTCTCGCACTATTCGAAAATACTATGCACGGAATTTACTCTAGAAGATGTGTTGATTGATTAAAGCTAATAGACTGATGGACCGTTTTTGACCTTTGATATCTTTGTTTGATGTGTGGCAAAAAAAAAACTCGCGTAAAAATACTGATAGATAGGCGATGTGTGAAAAATGTTTGGGATGTTTTTGTTCCACTTGTTAACAGATTGAGTGGATGTTTTTGATTGAATCGAGGACAATGTCTATTATACGAATTAAAACACTTGTTTTTTCCAATACAAAATTCTTTTTTGAATGTAGATTTTAGTTTAATAAATAAACTGCGACACATCATTTTGCTATTTTTTTTTTTGGGCATGATTCATCTCTGATAAGGAAATTGTGTGATTTTTTTTTTTAACAAAACAGTACATCCATAAGTACGTTTAATACATACATATATAGATAGCTACTCATATCTATCTAAATAAAAATCTATCCGTTAAAATAATATTGTTGCATGACAATTCTTTCGTTATTCCTAAAATATTAAGTTCTAAATTAAAAAAAAAAATCTGTTCTCCATGTGATAACTCGAGAGTTAACGCTGAGAAATTTAAACAATTGGTAATTTTAAGGATTTTTTTTTCATTTTTCAAAATGACGCAAATCAAACACCTGAAAATGTCTTTGTTTTGCATGCATACCTACATATGTTCATAGATAACATTGCTAATGAACTCTACTTTTGAATCAAAGTCAACAAAAATATAAATTTTAATCAAAACTAACATAGCGATGATGGAGAAATTCAAAAAAGTGGTTTTTTGCATGACGTCTGATAGTCTGTTTGTCTGTGCGTCCAGATGTAGTACATAAGTAGGTATATCGAGCTAGAACCTAAAGTAATGGACGGATTTGTTTCAAATGGTTTGTGAAACATTTTTATGTGGTTTTCTATAAAGGCAAAGTTCAAGTTTTTTTTTTTTTTGCCATACAACGATTTCGGTTTCTCGAAAAAGACCCAAACTATGTGTTTTGAACTTCGTAGATGTAAATGTAATTTCAAGAATAGTTTTAATAATACTGCATATATGTACCTTGCGACCTAGCTACCTAAGAACGGTAGATATTAATATTTTTTACTTGTTTTTTATGTTCATCAAAATTCTATATTTCTCTTTGTCTGAATTTATTGAACGAAGAGTTTAGTAAGGTGTAGGTACATAATAAATTTTGAAAAATTAAAGGAAATCTTTCCTATGAAGTACCACAATGCTTCAACTACGATTTAAATTAAACAAAGCTATTTTTAAAACGGTAAAAATATTTTTAAATGAAAAATTAATACTCTTTACCTGAACATTTTGTTTACATCTGAATATAAGAATATGGGCAATATCAAAAAAAAGAAGGTATTTGAAATAGTGATTCAATATAGCTTTTAACGGCCGGTTTCGTCCCGGCGTTCTCACTTGGACTCTTCAGTTGACAGTGGGGGGCCTTGTCAAGACGCAATTTTTATTAAGTTCAGTCCAGCTTACATTAATTTTACAGCGAAAATCAATTGTGAACTATATCCAACCCAATTAGAATTTCTAACCAAGAATTGTTGGAAATGTTGTTACCCGTGGCCTGGCATTGTTTACATATGAGTGTTTTTTATAATACAAATTCTATATATAACTGAAATAAATCAGCCAAGTAGAAGACTTAGCATTATTTAATTGGACTTGACAAGGCCCTCACTGTCAACTTAAGAGTCCAAGTGAGAACGCCGGGACGAAACGCCAATTCGTTTGGACTAAAGGCCGTTAAAAGCTATATTGAATCAATAATTCAACAAGTCCAATTGAATAATGCTAAGTCTTCTATTTGGCTCATGTATTTCAGTAGTATGTAGAATTTGTATTTTAAAAAACACTCATGTGTAAACAATGCCAGGCCATGAGTAACAAAATTTCCAACAATTCTTGGTTAGAAATTCTAATTGGGTTGGATATAGTTCACAATTGATTTTCGCTGTAAAATTGATGTAAGCTGGACTGAACTTAATAAAAATTGCGTTTTGATAAGGCCCTCATTGTCAACTGAAGAGTCCAAGTGAGAACGCCGGGACGAAACGCCAATTTTTATGGACTAAAGGCCGTTAAAAGATATATTGAATTAATAATTCAACAAGTCCAATTGAATAATGCTAAGTCTTCTACTTGGCTGATGTATTTCAGTAGTATATAGAATATGTATTATAAAAACACTCATTTTTGAAATATCTCAGAAAAAGTCCTTCAAACCCTCATTTTGAGGAAAAATTGAACTTTGGAGTGGACCGCTATATTTTAAGAACGGCTTGACGTACATAACTAGTTAATATGTCATTTTGTATATAATTGTACTTTCTACATTGCACAAGTTGTTTTTAGGTCATTTCGTGAAACAATAAACTAGTCTGGAGTTATTAAACAAAATAAAACAAATCAATTTTTTCAAGATGGTGCCAATTTCCTTGCGGAATCACTTTTAAAACTTGGTATTTTGATAGAAAATATTTTCCAAAAACTCCCCACCTAAAGATATAATTTTATTACATTTTTTTGACCAAATATACTACACCCCAATGTTTTCGACAATTTTTCTCCAAATCTATCAATTGTACGAACAAAAAGTTTTGTATAGATTAACATGAGCTACAATGTGTACTTAAACTTTTTTCAAAGGAACCTATAGTTTTCGAGTAGTTTGAAAAAACAAAAAATTTGCCGCTTTCCCCTCAAAATTTTTTTCCTCCACTTCAAATTTAAGGTACTTTTTAGGAAGTGTTAAGGACAGACAAATGCAGCTCTACACCAAAATTCAGCTATGTTGGAATTTTTCCGAAGTGAACATCTTACTTTCCTAGACTATTTGTAATGAGTAAAATTTTATTTATTTTTCTTTTAACTTTGTTTTATTGAAATAACTTTAATATACATTTAACATACTTTAAATAACATTTTTGCTGAAGGTTAGCAAAAATTCGAATTTCTCCTCTAGTTATATAAATACCAAATTTGAAGGATATTGGTAGGTATGCCTTCATAACACTATACCCTGTCCAATAAATTTGTGCAGTACAGGGAAGATGGGACGTCTATATCTAACTCTAACTGCAAGGGAATCCATTTTAGTTATGAGAAAGAAATAATTATCCAGGGTTTCCGTACTGCATATAATCTTAGCTTAAAACAAAGAAATTGAATTTTTAAATGCAAATCCCTAAATACAAAATCACAAATAATTACATCTCGCATAATTTCGTTTCACAACCAGAAATCAAAGCGATTATAAGTAAACGCACTAAATTAATAGGTACTCAATATATCAATCAAAATTATGGACCAAACCGCACGCGCTCGAAAATTTACTCAATTTTTCTAATTTCAATCAGTAAACATTTTTTTGAACGGCTTTTTAATTTTTTTTCGACACCACAAAGAAAACACCAAATCTGTGAAACAAAAAAATCAAAAAGCAACAATTTTGCCTTCAAGTTTCCTTAAAAGCTTATAAAAAGCTTCCATTCTTGAAGGCTCCCTTACAAAATCCGAACGAAAATATACATTTGTAAGCATTACCATTGCCACGGTAATTCGATTTGATGTGCTTATTTTTGGCATACCCAAACAGGATTCCAAACGTGTATATTGTATACGATCAGTACGGCTATGGCTCGAGCCTTGCGCAAGGCATGTCGTAGGGGGATGCACGCTTGTTGAATACAAATTAAATGTAGGTACACGGAGTTTTTTTTAATTGTTTTAAATAAGCATCTGGTAACCATGCACATTGCTTTCCGAGTTGCGGCGAATTATAATGCTAAGAACGGAAACCCTATGAGAGCTTTTACTTAAAATAGGTATATGCAAGCCAATGCAACCAAACAGAGAGGCAAATGTCCTATCTTCCCTGTACTGACCATTTTTGTTGAACAGAGTATCTGTATAGGTAGGTGTTGTGACAAACAAAATCTGAAGAAAGCGGTCAAGCTAGTTTTGTTATATTTGGTACTCATCAATATTATTGCGAATTATAGTCTATACTTTTTGTCTGTTTAAAATCTAAAAAAATTATGCAAGTGCTCATGGCACCTAAACTACGGTTTGCTAAAAGCAGTTTATAATATGAATTTTATGCGCGCAACGGCACTTGGTGGATCCAAATTTCATACTAAAAATTTGAGTTAATAATTTCCATCAGCTCTTAAAATTAAAGATTTTTTTCGAAAATATTTATTAGGCGTGTTAAGGAAAGAGAGATATCGGTTATTTTGCTCCATCAAAAGCTGAGCAAGCGAATCCAATTTTTTTTCCTCAGTATTTTGACAGCAAAATTAAGATTTTTTGCTGAGGAATCCTGGTCAAGCAACTGAGATTGCTGAAGGCCTCCGCAATATCATTTTCCTGAAATCGCCTATTAAATTCCTTACACTCCAAGGATGATTCAGAGTTCCTTAATGCAATTTTTTATTTAAACGTTTGACTTTCTCATTGGCCATTTATGATTCGTTTTGCGCTTTATTGCGACCGAAAACTTTACGTAATTGGGAAAGGTTTTCGCAAAACTTTCACCATTTTTGTAATGTATTTTTACAATAATTAAACGTTGTTGGTTTAAATACTTCTCCATTTTCTTAAATCGTGTGGTCTGTACGTGACAACTGTCAAACAAAATCACCGTACAACTCGTATTAACAAATGGGCGGCCGGCGGTCTTGTTGGGACACCCTATACAATAAACAAGCTGGCATCGATCTAATTTGCACAAAGACCACACATTTTGATACTTTTAGTCCTGGATAATGTGTGTTGATGTCGGTAGCTTAAAAGGGTTGATGGTTAAATTCGAACTTAAGCTTTTTGTAGCTAGTTCTAAATTCTTATGATGACAACACAAATGTCTTCCACATTCACTGTCGTACTTTTAATTCAAATTCCATAGGAACCATGACTTAATATTTTTTTTGATTTATTGACGGTCACGATGTTCACAATGGACTGACTCTTCCGACTATTTTTGACTTTTCTGAAATTTATCTCACTCCCACTTCATAGTAAGAAAGTGAGCAAATTTTTTAAAAAATTAAAAATTTGTGGATTTTTGTTGACGTTCTCTTTTGTAAATTTGGAGGAGTCAGTCCAATGTGAATACCGTCATTTATTGAAAAAAAAAATAAAAATGATAAGTTCTATTATAATGATTTGATAATTTATACAAAAAATGTGTCATTTCTCATTTCTTTCATTTTCAAAAAGAACCTTATAATAATTGGGTCCTCAAATCTTCTTCTAACCAAAATAATTTGTAATTGAATACCTACATACATTAAAATCGTTTTACCAACGGAAACATTTTAAGTATTAGCATTTTCTCTTCCCTGTATACACAACACAACATTTTTATATTTCCATACTATTCTTAACAACAAACACAACTAAAACAAGATTAAATAAATAATAACGAATCCATCAAAAGCTTATCAGCTTGCAGTTCGAATAGCTACGTATAAAGTCCATTAACGTAAATCTCTAATAAACTTCACCTAGAAAACTATGTGACCAGCGCCAGCGAGTGTTACTCGGAAAAAGATTTATTATGAAATCAAATAAACTTTTATAATTATTTAACCTTTCAATTTGACCTTAACTCCTTTATTGATAAATAAATCATCACTATCATTATCAGAAAAAATGCACTACATTGACGATTTAAATATTCATTTTCTTAATCAGAAATCGAAGCAATTTCATTTGAGATTTTGTTTTTTTTATTTCAGATCTTTGATCCACATTACACTGAAAAAACAAAATCTTATCACCGAGATCCATACATAGCTCGGGAATTGCAACGCACACATCACCACCACCAAGGAAATCCCTCTCACCGCCCGGAAAGTAACCCAAGGTTATCATCGTTAGGTCGTTATCAGGAAAGCAGCAGCGGCAGCAGCAGCAGTAGCAGTGCAAACGTTGAACAACAAGAACGCCATGCAAATCATGACCGTAAAGATTATGCAAACAATCTCGATGATAATTATGATGGCTGCCCATCGGGATACACAGGATTACTTCCTTATCCATATGACTGTAGGAGATTTGTTAATTGCTGGAAGGGACGTGCGTACATTCAAACATGCGGCCCAGGAACTGTCTTCAATGGTGACACTCTGGAATGTGACAACCCCAACAAAGTGGTTTGCAAGGGACTAAATGCTAAATCATATGAACAACAAGCAAGCAATAATCGTGTGGGTAAGCTACAACAGTACGATGGTGGCGAGGAGGAGGAGGAGGAGGCAGTTTCCTGCCCACGAGGACACACAGGACTGATGCCTCACCCAAATGACTGCTCGAAGTTTTTGAATTGTGCCGGAGGCATGATGCATATTCAGAGTTGTGGACCACAAACAATGTTCAGTCCACACATGATGGTATGTGATCACGCCACCAAGGTCGACTGTACAGGAAGAGGAGTAGGTGGCGATGCATCACCATCATCATCAGCTCCATCGTGGAGCGGAAATCGTGGCGGAAAGAAATTTGAAATTACCACGACACAAAATCAGCCTACACAACCACAGGGAAAGGGCTGGCAACATATTCATAATCATAATCACAATCATAATCATCATGTGCATGGATTTGGCCACGGATTCCACCATGATTATCCATCTGGTCCATCCAAAGGTGGCTCATTTACGCACCACAACCATAATTGCACTGACAGAGGACATCATCATCACAATCACTATCACCAACCCGAATCGCCACAACTACCAACTGTCACCACTCCAATCTTCTACAGAAATCGGTGGACAACCATGAACCGAACACGCCCAGCCGCTCCAACAACGAAAACTCCCACCGAGCCCATCCCCTCATGGACACCAACGCCAAGCCAACAGCCATCAGGATGGAGACCAATTCCGCAGGTGCCAATTCCTTCTGGACCAACTTGGTTAAACCGTGGAAACTCAGGAGGGCCAATTAGTACAACAACTCCTCCAAGTAATTATCCAAATATTTATTATGGAAGCACTCCCATACCTGGCACCGACACCACCATTTACTATGCACAACCTGTTGATGACAATCAGCCATCTGAGGAGGTTTTTCACAATGTGGTTGGTGCAGATATATCCGAGATTTCGCTGCCAGTTAATCGAAAAAATTTCAGTCGAGGTGTATTCATCCCGGCTGCTGAACACTCGGAGCCTTCAGATCCTTCACTGGATGCGATGAATATCCCAAATCTTAATCTCATGCCCCCATATCCAACTTTCACATCTGATGACAGACAATTCCAAATTCCTGATCAAGATCCGTCGTATTCATATCAACCGAACCCGCACAATCCATCATCAGCTCGGGATCCTGAACCTTCTTCACGGGATTCTGTGTTTTTGAATTCGGGTTCATATCAACCCCCTCAGAATACTCCAAGCCCTGACTCCACTCCTCAGGGCAGTTATCCATCACAATCCACTGATGATTCAATGGATTCTATAAACATCCCAAATATGAATCTCATGCCTCCATATTTGTCTCCCCCTTCCTCATCATCTGATGACAAACAATCGGAGGTTCCTGAACAATTTCCTGATTTTCAACCCCCTCCACTTCCTCAGCTTCCACCAAGGCCTTCACAAAACACACCCAGACCAGAAAATAGACCGAATTTTAATAAGGATCCAATGTATCCAATAAATGTGCGCCATAATTTTCCTGTTCCAGAAACAACACCAAAATGGGAAGAACCCTATCCCGACTACTCATCGCTGTATCCATCTTTTACAGAGCCCAATAGCGAACCCAATTCAAAACCCGAATCAAGAGATTCGGAAGCCCAATCTCCATCTGCTTCAGGTCAGCCGTCTTGGCTTAATCTCCAACCCCCATCGCCAGTACCAGGTTATAGTCCCAACCCAACACCATCTTCAGAAGGGAATCCCTGGCCGAGGTTTGATGAGTCCAATCTGTTTGGGGGAATGCTTCCACCTTTACCTCCAGGGTCTGAACAGTCATCAAGCTCTACTACCCCCCCTTTTTTGACAACACCACTTCCCAAACAGTCAACGACACCACCTCAAGGTCTTAAGACCAATGTGCGTATCTTCCAGGTCTATCCACCTCCAGAAGTCCGAAATGCTACAACAAAGATCCATCCCAATCCATTTTACAGTCCATCGTATTCTGGCGTAGCACATTCCCGTAACACATCTTGGGCAAGTATCAAGACCTCTCATCCAAGCAGGAATACCTCTCCTTCTCCCAATTCTTGGACAACAACAACTCCAGCCTCAGAGGACTACTATGAGCCAGATATCACTTTCAGCCATGACGGAGGTGTTGTGGTTGCGAGCCATCAAATGTCTCCTACAACAACTCAACGTCATGGTCTTTTGCCACCGAACTACAATCGAGAGTTCTACAAGCCGACAACTCCCATGAGTGTTCAACGAGCTTCTCCTCTCGAAACAGAAACCAATGACCAAACAGCCCAAATGCCCATAAGTGAGGCAATTAAACTCCTTTTACGTCCCTACATCAATCGAAGTGGAACAGTGACAGATGATATGGTTTCCAAAGCTGAGTCCCACATAATGAACCTGGCCCATTCACCCGAACCAACTTCTACCTCAACCACCATCATTAGCAGTAGTGTTGCACCACCTGATTCGGTGCATAAAGATGTTGAATTTGTCTTTGCAGGTGAACAGAATAGTTTATCACCCAGCTATAATGCTCCTTCGCCTTTGCCTCCCATCCATTCCCTAGTCCAAGATCCATCACCATCCAAATATCACGAAACACACGATAGACATTTTCATCAAATGCATCCTAACATGCCAAATCCTCTTGGGAATGAATTAGGTGCAGTTGATGATGGCTCTAAGGTGTCCAAGTCAAGTTCAATGCCAGACGATGATACTACCACAGAAGTGGAGAATGTTAAGGAAAGTGATTTATGCGAGTTTGATTGTGGAAATGGTCAGTGTGTCAAGACATTTGAGGTGAGATGCAACAAGTTAAATAATTATATATCAGATTTAAACCATATAGCCGAAATATTTATCTTTCAGACATGTGATGGAATTGGTCATTGTGAAAATAGGAAAGATGAAGAGCAATGTGATCATTTGGAATATGAAGTTCGATTGTCTAATGAGGGATATGGAAGAGTTGAAGTCAAAAGTAAGTAAATATTTTATATTATGGGTGAGAAAAGAAAATTATAATTAAAATAATTCGATATAGAGGCTTTAAGGGTGATAATTATCGAACGCTAATAAAAATAAGATAAGCGATAATAGTAAAAAAACGTATGAGCGGTGAGCGGTCACAAAACTTGTTAAAAAAATTCAAAATTAGCTAGAATTTCAGAAACAAAATTTATGCTTAGAGCCACATAAGCTTAAAAGTACTCGATAAATACCACCCTTAATGTAACAAACAAAAGAGAAACGGAAACTTATTACCGTTAAATAAAACTATTGATTTTGTAAGAAACATGCCTGGCTTATAAATGCTTAAATACGTCTGTGAACATTTTTAAAAATAATTCATGCTCGCTAGAATATTTTCAGAGTGCACTGCTGCATGTAGTATACTTGCATTTTTTCCCTTCAATTTCAAAGTGGCAGTTTAAACTAAAGTTTAGCTGAACCGGAACTTGGGCTTAAATTTAAAGTTAAACTCTTCCTCGTTTCACAGTGTAATTTGAACTTTAGTTCAATTGAAAGTAATTTAAAAAAGGTGTGAATATAAATTGATGGCATTTGACATTATTGCTAGGTCATTTTTTCTCGTCCAGAGAAAGCTCTCTTTGGGCACGACTGGGTCGCACAAAACTTGCTCTCGTAGCTAACAACTTTAACGTAGCTTGCAATAGACAATGTACATAATTAGTTCCATAACATTATGATATCGTTAAAATAAAACTTTTTAAAAACAATTTAAAATATAAATGATTACTATAATTTATTATAAATAAGTTATTTTAATAGCTAAAACAGATAGAGCTCAAAAAAAAGGATGTTATCTGATTTGCTTAATAAATATAAATTTATGAAAAAAAAATTCAAAAATCGTTAGAGCGGTATTTTTTTAAATTAATTTTTGTATATATAAAAAATCTTGAACATTTTTTAAAATAAAATTTGGTATGCCAACTTTTAGTATTTAATAAAATACAATTTTTCACAAAATTAAAAAAAAATTCATTAGCCCGTTTTTCATCATAATTTGTATATGCAAAATTGTTAAAATTGTAAGCGACCCGTGTAAAAACTAAAAACTTTAGTTGAAATCGGTGAAGTAGTTAACGAGAAATTTGAAAACCTAAAAATCGGTTGTATGACAGGTAGCGTTATAACCGTTATAAAATTTTTTGTTTCTACCAAAATATTTATTATAGTAATTTTAGTACCTCGTAATTTTTTTTTTGAAAATCGTTAGGACCGTTTTTGAAATAAATCAATTTGGTTGTATGACAGGTACCGTTATTTTTGGAGCTAAAAAAAAGATTTCAATTTCGCCTCTATCATCACATAAGAACCTTAAGTCCAAAGTTTGAAGAAAATGTCTTCAGCCGTTTAGGCTGCAGGTCGAGCTACAGACAGACGGACAGACAGGATAGACAGACAGACAGAAATGCGAGACCCACTTTTTTCGCGTTCTCTATCATCGTAATGTTAGGGAAAATTATTAACTCGAATTTTTTTTTGCACGAATCCTAAACTTGCCCTATACTACTACACTGCCGTTCATAAGGTTAGAAGCAGGCATTTTTGAGAAGTAAAATCGACATTTCTCCGTTACATGATGGATTAGAAAAAAAAAAACAACTATGGTAATTGAGAGACTATTTTGTTAGCAACAAAATATAAAATTTGCGTATAGGAGAGATTTAATTAACGGAACTTTTATGACAAATTGTAAATTGAGTCAAGAATATGCGAAAATAAATCGGGTCATTAGATTAGAAGCAGTGAACAAATCAACGTTGTTTTGTGAAGTGAATAAATTATTTTTCGGTTTAAACGGTACATTTTATAAAATAATTGTTCTTGATTAATAAAAATGGGCAAGAATAAATGTATGACAGTGGGGGAAAGGGCAAGGATAGATGTTTATTGCTCTGAAGGTATTTCTTGCCGTGCTATAGCCAGAAAAATAAATCGAAGTGATCATTGTGTCAGCAATTATTTAAAAAATCCATCGTCTTACTCGAAAAATTATAAAGGAAACCTTCCTCTGCCTTAACACTTCGCGAAACGCGAAGTATCCTTAGAATAGCGTCAAATTCAGCTTTATCGGCAGCTTAAATAAGGGAGAAAGCTAATGTTAAGGCCAGCTTATCCACTGTTAAACGCACGATTCGCCATGCTAAACACTTAAAGCTCCTGAAGCTTAAGAAAAAGCCACCACTCAATGACGCAAGGGAGAAGCAACGCTTGTTTTTCGCGAAAGATCACATGAGCTGGGATGTGCAAAATGGAATGACCACATATGACTGGCGGAAGGTTACTTTTTCCGACGAAAACAAATTTAAACTAGATGGGCCAGATGGTTATAATTATTATTTCCATGACCTGAGGAAAGAGGAGCGGTTTTTAAACCGTCACCATAGCAGAAAAGGAGGCGTTATGGTCTGGGGCTCAATTTCATTTTATGGCGGTATAGACTTGGTAGTCCAAGATACCAAAATGATTGGGAAAACCTACAAAGCCTTACTGGAATCAGTATTCCCCAAAATTAGCGAGGTTTTTGGACCAATTCCATGGATTTTTCAGCAGGACAACGCTCCCATACACCAGCCGGAGAGGTAAAATCCTTCATTGCGAACCAAAACGTCCATTTGCTGCCTTGGTCACCATATTCCCCGGACCTTAACATAATTGAAAATGTGTGGGGCTGGCTTACACGTAAGGTATATGAGGGAGGGAAGCAATACGATGACAAGGAAGCGCTAATTAATGGTATTGGCCTGGAGTGAGATTTCACTGGACTACTTGGAATCTCTTTATAAATCCTTAAAATATAGAATTTTTGAAGTTATTTTGAAGGCTGGTGGCAGCACACATAATTAAAAATCTAAAAAAAAAAATAAAAATTAATAACAAAATATATATAACTGCATTTTATTTTCATTTATTGATTTTTTATGTGCTTCTAATCTAATTACCCGATTTATTTTCGCATATTCTTGACTCAATTTACAATTTGTCATAAAAGTTTCGTTAGCCAAATCTCTCCTATACCCAAATTTTATATTTTGTTGTTAACAAAATAGTCTCTCATTTACCATAGTTGTTTTTTTCTAATCCATCATGTAACGGGAGAAATGTCGATTTTATTTCTCAAAAATGCCTGCTTCTAAGCGAATGACCGGCAGGTAAAAATGTGTGATTTCCGAGACTCAAGGAGATGATGTGTATAAACAAGGCATAGCAAACTTCCAGTTGGTTTTCGAAAAAAAAAATGCCTATACCACCTCAATTTACTCTATTGAATGCACGGATAACCATTGGCTTCCATGAGTCAAAAATGTTCGGTAAACAAAATGGTGCGGACCGGATTTATGTAATGCTGTATCCGACTATCCTACTTTCACCATACCGAGAGCTAAGATGTTAACACATCAAAAAATTACAAAATGGAAAACAATCTACATAACAGGCCGACTCCACTAGAGATAATTTCTCTCAGAATACTCATCCTGACATGAAAAGTCTAATGGAGTCGCGTTGTTTCATCTTATGATATGATGTTAGCGATCTCTCTCTGCGAATTTGTTTTGACATCGATGTCTGATATCAAATTTGACGTTTGAGTTTTTTTTTCCTTTTTTGTGTGTGGATGACATCCTAATGTCATTATTTTGTTTCTCTCATATAGTATATAACTATTATTATTCCTTTGACAAGAAAAAATATTATTAAATTAAGCAAAAACAAACGAATTTCTCAAGAAAAGTCAAAAAACTGTGAAAGAAATTTTTCATTTGTTTGACATTTGACGTTTGTCAGAGAGATGTCAAGACATGAACTGCCCAGCGAAGAAAAAAAGAAAAACTCTGATTTTTATGTCAGAGATCTAGTTGGCGATACAGATATCAAGTGGAGTCGGCGTGTAATTAAAAAAAGTTGTGCAAAAAAAAAGAAGAAGAATTGAATATTTGATTATGTATAAAATGACAGCTATCATATTGAAACTGAGGTTTAAACGTCAGAACACTTCATTTAACAGAAACTGTAGAACGCACTCATTTTAAGGTTTAAACGAATCTGTGAAACCGAATAAATTGTTGCACTGAAGTTTAAACCAAAAGTGGAGTTTAAACTTCCACTAAGGAATTGTCGGTTAGTATTTGTTTGTTATAAATAACTGATATAGCTACCAGCGTTATCTCTGAGAATTTAAAAAAAAGAGTCAAAAAAAGGAGTCCTCTATAAGAGGAGTCCCCTATAAAATTGTAATAGAACACCAATATATTTAACGTTATAGTTCAAAAAATTGCTTAAAACTAAACATGAAAGCTTCTCTTTGAAACAAAACAAGAAATTAACTATATTTTATATAAAAACAACATATGGAAACAAAAATTTTATTTAGGGTCAATTTTTCAATAGTAACTTAAACCAGATGTTTATATGAAGTATATACAGTTATATGAATAAATTTACTTTAATAATCATAAACCTACAGATATTTAAGTCGGTTACTTACTTCTTAAGTATTGACCTTAACCAAAAGAATTGAAAAATGAACTCCTTACAATTAACAAAATAACTATCTTATATAGCAGTTAAAATATCACAAATGTATCTATGTAAGTACAAATAATTCCAAGAACTAATTGTTAGGAACTCCATTTCTGTATTTTAGAATTAAATTTGAGTCTGGAGTCCAGTCTTCAACTGGTTTATCCTCCAGCAAATTTATTGCTGAAAGCATTGAGTTACAATACAAGTGTCTACCGTAAGGCGGTTTGTAACTTTGTTTTTAATTAAAGCTAATTTGGAAAAAAATCTTTCAGTGCAAACGCTGCTATGGGGCAAAGTTAGTATTTTTATAACAAATTCATATAAATTTTTAAACAAAAAGTACAAAAAAGTAATTGTCATTTTAATAATTGAGATTTCAGCAGTTGATATTGTAAGGATTGGGTACGATATACCTAGGTATGTCGACTTTCAAAACATCGACTCCATAAGATCGACTTTCATAATCTCGACAAAAAAGATGTCGACTGCTTAAAGGACCGACTGAACAAAATAAAGAAAAAAGCTAGACCTATTTTTTTAAATACGATTTTCAAAATGTCGACTTTCAAAATAACCACTGTAATCGATATTTTAACAATCGAGATTTCAACAGCCGTTATTTTGATAGTCAACATTTTATTGATCGACATCTTAATAGTCGATATTTTCATTAGGTTATGGTTTTTGGAACTGTTTGCCAGCACGCGCGCACTTGTTGAGAAAAAATGTCGATAAGACGATATTTTGCTCGACTTTTTTCAACGCATTCGACATTTTGTCAAGTCGAGATTTGTAATGTCGGAATTTTTTTAGTCGATCAAAAAATTGACGGTATTTTCAATTTCAAAAAAGTCGATAGAAGTCGATTTTTTGACCAGCCGACCTTTTTTTTTGCCGATCATTCGTATTTAACCAGTCGACATTTTGACCAGTACCTAACCCGATATTGTGACAGTCGACATTTTCATCAGACTATGGTTTATGAAATGATTTGGTGAGTCTTATATAGTCGATATTTGTAAATTCGATATATCGTATCCAATTATAAGTTTTGTTGGGAAAAAATATCGACAAGTCGATATTTTGCTCGATATTTTCATAGTAGCATTTTTTTTAAGTTGTTGATTAAATTTCAAATAAGGTAATAGGTAAACATTTTTACTATAGTCGTGTTCTTTGAGAGAAATTTTTACATTGAAAACAGAAACGAAATTTTATTAAAATTGTTTAAAAAAACATATTTTAAAAAATTGGCTTGCAATGTAAACACAGATTATAGCGATCTATTTTTAAGTTCTAACAAACTGCAATTTTATTTTATTTTTTATTCTAAAATTATTTATCCATTCATATGCATTTTATATTTTACTATAATCGTTTACCTTAACACATTCTCCAAATGTTCATCTAATTCTTTTCATGTGTACACGTTTAGTTCTTGGCCAGTGGGGTTATGTGTGCGATGATAAATTTGGAATTCAAGATGCCAATGTCGTTTGTCGTGAACTGGGTTTCCCACTTGGAGCAAGTGAAGTCCATGGAAACTCATATTATCCACCTGCTGATGGTGGTGAAGTTTCCTTCGTTATGGACGAAGTTGACTGTTCAGGCAATGAGACATCTCTCAAGGATTGTCGTTTCATGGGATGGGGTGTAAGTGATTGTGGCCCAGATGAGGTTGCTGGCGTACAGTGCAAGACACCGGTGATGACATGCCCCAATGATTATTGGTTGTGTAGCACGTCAAAGGAGTGCATACCACCGGCATTTGTGTGTGACAATGTTCCGGATTGCACAGATAAGTCGGATGAGAGTACAGCGGTTTGTAATGTGAGTGTGATTTGACATGAGACAAATATCCAATCCATAGATACTTGCTAATATATAAGATTGTGTTTTTAGTCAACTGTGGAATTTAGACTGAGAGGAGGAATTAAGAAACAGGAAGGTCGTCTGGAAGTTTTATACCGTGGTGTTTGGGGAACGGTTTGTGATGATGATTTTGGACAAACGGAAGCCCAAGTTGCATGTAATTCCTTGGGGTATTACGGACCTGCGGTAAGGATATTTGTTTTCTTTCGTTTTTTTTTGTGCAAGATTTAAATGTCTCTTACAGGCAATTGTTAAAAACGCCTTTGGACCTGGTTCAGGACCAATTTGGCTGGATCAACTTTCTTGCTACGGCAACGAGACAACCCTCGACACATGCAACCATTGGTCTTGGGGCGAACACAACTGCAACCACACCGAGGATGTCAGTCTCAAATGCACACCAGGCTCTGCGCCACCTTCGAAAAATTCCAAACCCAAGAGCCAGTCAAACTCTGACGAAGATTTACAAATGGCAGCATCCGATGACATTGGCATGGATCTCTATCCAATGGAAAGGTCCAGCAAGTCCGCACACACCCGCAAGGTATGTGGACATTTTAATGCGAACCTGACAGACGAATTCCCCCGTGAATTGGAGCGTGTCGTCAAAGGTAACATAGCTAAGAGGGGCCATCATCCCTGGCAAGCGACCATCCGTACCAAAGGTCGTGGTGGTATCTCCAGTCATTGGTGTGGAGCGGTATTGATTTCAAAGAAACATCTGCTCACAGCAGCCCACTGCTTGGTTGGCTACCCAAAGGGAGCATACTTCATCCGCTTAGGTGACCATTATGCAAATATTGCCGAATCATCGGAAATTGATTCGTACATCGAGAATTGGTACATCCATGATAAGTTCCGAGAGGGCACCCACATGAACAATGATATTGCTGTGATAGTGATGAAGAATCCGGTTCGTTTCAACGACTACGTCCAACCAATTTGTCTGCCACAGGAAGGAACCGAGTATAAGGAAGGTCGGAGATGCACCATATCCGGATGGGGATCTATTCAATCGGGTGTCTCAAGTTAGTACAAATAAACTACATATATGTAATATGTGTGTCTTTTCTATATCTATAGCTGTTTGTTCTTGTTGTTTGTATTTGATTATTATGAGGTTGATTTTGTGGACTTGAGGTTACTTATTAGGGTGGTATTTACTTTTGTTCTTTGTTCAGCTCCTTCGAATAACCTTCGAGTTGCAGAGATTCCGGTGATATCAGATGATGTCTGCAAGCTGCCACACGTCTATGGCAGTTCTGTCACCGAGGGTATGTTCTGTGCAGGCTTCCTCGAGGAGGGTGTAGATGCATGCGAGGGTGATTCAGGTGGACCGTTTGTGTGCTCTGATTCAGGTGAGTTTGCTGACAAAAATTGAATGCAAAAATCTGCTTCTTTGAAATTTGATACTGAACATTTTATTTTGTAGATGCGGAAACGCTTTATGGAATTATATCCTGGGGCCAGCAATGCGGTCATGCAAATAAACCTGGTGTTTATGTGAAAATTGAAAAGTATCTCAGTTGGATTTATGAGAAAATTCGATTTTCTATGCAACAAGCTGATTAGTAACTGGAGTTTTTTTTATGTTTTTTTTTTTAGAGAAGAAAAGACATAAATAATATTTTGCCAAATAATTTAGCCATAGGCTCCTTGTAGATACTAGATATAATACTCAATACAAAAAGAAAAAAACAGATAACAGTTAACAAAAATAATAATAAATCATTGAAATAACTTTATTATTAAATAATGATCTTAAAAAAAATTAATTTCGTGAGTTTTAGGTTAAAGTTTTAAAAAATTTTATACATGTTTTGTACCGTTGTTTTCTTTATTAAATAAAAATCGATATAAGATCTTAATGATGTAGATTTATTTTTTCAGCAGTTGTTTAAAAAGAGACAGGTTATTGTAAAAACTTTTTTATATTCAAGGCATTTTAACATTTGCCATTAGATTTGATCATATTTTTGAAATTCAAAAAAAATCCAACCGTTTGGATAAAACAAACTTTGCTTTTAAACAAAATCAAATATCAAGCTTAAACAGTTTTTGTGTCGGAGATCCAGGAACGTGATGGAAGGAACACAACTTGAGGAAACTTTTTTAAACACGTTACACAACGATATATGGAATACCTGGCTGGTAGGTTTTGAAAAATTTAAAATTCGACACTTGTGATTTGAATACATTTTTAGACAGTTATTTACTTCCGTCTTGTTAGAATTGAAAAAATTGAGTTTAGATTAGAAGGAAGAAAATAAATTTCTAAGATTTTGTTAATGCAAACTTGTATACATTATTTATACCGAAACCGCTTTGTTTTGCGGCAAATCTTAATACATAAATATGAACAAAAAAAATATAATAAAAAAAAAAACATTCTTAATCAAAATTAAAAAAAATTTACCTGAATTAAAAAAAAAAGTATATATTTTTTAAAATCAGAATTTTTTATTGAACATTTTTGTATGATTTTGAATTAGCTCCTGTATACAAAATTTGATGAAAATCGATGAATTCATTAACGAGGAAATGATCTCTTATAATTTTATAAAAATTTTAAAAGCCGATATTAGGGCTGGCCACGAGACGAGACTCGGCGAGATTTTTGTAATTCTTGTCTCGATCTCGTTAAAATCGAAAATTTTCAGTCTCGTCTCGGTCTCGTATAATTAAGTCTCGTCTCGGTCTCAGTTTTGTCTTTTTCGCGAGAAAATTTGAATTTTCAGTTTCGACCGGGATTTCCGGACAACTTGTTGATTATTGGAACGAAATATTTTTGATACGTCAAAAAATAATTTGTCCTACATATAGTTTGAATATGTGCAGAGATCAGAGATAACTAAATTGGATTTTTCAATTTATTAGACTCTGTAAATTTCGGTCCAAATATACAGTTGCGGTCCAAATATAAGTCTCGGATGCTTAAAAGGTAGTCTCGTCTAGGACTAGTCTCGGATGCTTAAAAGGCAGTCTCATCTCGAGAACGAGACTTTTTTCGTCTCGTAAAGTTAACTTTTTTCAACACGGTATGGAAGAATAACAAAATTCACGAATTTCACCCATGCATTTCTGAAAGAATTATCACACTGGTCATTTTATATAGTTTGGATTAACTCATAAAACCAACCCGAATTTGAGAGATTAACTTGAATGACGTTTTGCGATTGTTCAACAAATTTTATCAAAAAATTTAAGCACGAAAATTTAACAATAACCGCGCTGAAAAATGATTGGCGCAAAATTTTAGTATAAAACCACTTAATATTTTTTAAATTTTATAACAGGTTACTAAAATTTTCTAATTTAAAATACTTTTTAACTTGTATCATACTAAACCAATTTCCTTCATAAAATTCAGCTGAACGTCCAAAAAAGTGACAGCTTATGTCAAAAAATTCACAAAAATATCTCATTTTGACATTTCAAAGTTACATATGTATTTAGAACGATACTAAAAAGATAAAATAGATATTTCGTGATTTTAATTTTAGTGATATGTTAGGAGTTAAACTTGTTTTAAATTAGCACACTACACTTTTTAACCTAGTAATAATAAAAATGATTTAACATCATACTAAATCGACTTAAATTTTGCACCATTGAAAACTAAACTAATTTCCTTCATTAACTTCAGCTTAAAACGTCCAAAAAAGTGACATTTCGTGCAAAAAATTCACAAACATGCGTGTTTTTGACATTTATAAACGTCAGTGTCATATGGATTTAGTACGATACTTAAAATATAAAATAGCCATTTGGTGATTTTAACTTTAGTTAAATGGTAGGAGAAAGTACGATGCTAAACTCGTATAAAATTAGCAAAATACAATTTTTAACCTTGTATCATACTAAAAATGATTTAACGTCGTATTTAGTGACTTTTTTTCAAATTTGCTTTGATAGACAATTTTAATCTAACTGGGTTTCGAGTTATATCAAAAATATTGAAAAGTGACCTGTGTGCCCATTCTCTCAGAAATGCATGGGTTAAAGGTCAAAGCTGATGTTTCACACGATATATTCAATAATAATAACGCAATTATTCCTTTCTTAATTTCATATTCAACAGCCTATAAATATTCTAATTCAAAATATGAAAAAATAAATTTCAAACCAACCTGCTAAAAATTTATAGATTAAAAATTGCCAAAAAATGTTTTCAATAAAATAAAAAAAAAACAAACAAAAATCCAAAACATGAATAACTGACAGTTTTATTTTGCTTTTGAAGAGAATTAAATTCAACACCTTCTACTTAATTTAAAGAAAATTATTTTTTAACCATCTAATTTTCGGTTTTAGGCTTTAAAATTGTCATTATCTCTATCCTTGGATCTTTTGAAATTATGATAAATTAATATCCACAACTATCGTGCATGTAGGTACCTACATTAAAAATCTGTCGACTACAAATAAGAAATATTTTTCTCAATTTTTTCACTTTTCTAAAATAGCAAAAAACGAGTTCGATCTTCGATTCATAAATAAAACCCTCAGAATCTTAATTTTGCTTCTTAACTTCACAATTTCATGAGAATTTTCTAAAAATTTATTAGCTTCTTTCCACTAGTTTCTACTATTAAAACAAATCAGTAGCAGTCACATTCCTTAAATTTATAACCAAAAATGGCCAACTTCGGACGTAGTGTAAAGCACAGAGATTCTTTGTTAAGTCCACACGAATCTGGAATGCTTTACCCGGCCCAACTTTCCCCTCCCATTTCGATATGCAAACATTCAAAACCAATTTGCATCGGCATTTCCTTCTAAATCCTCATCATAACGCCTTTTGTGTGAGCGGAATAGTCCCGATCTACATTGCCCGATATTTCCACGAAGATTTTTCCAGAAATCGTGTGAAATGTACACACAGAACGATTTTGTCCATGAGATTTTTTCATTGTCTTCTTCATTTTTTTATTTCTGTGCTCTTCATTTTGCATTGATATTCACTCACACCATCAACCCAACGGCACACTGACAACGAACACACTCAAAAAACTGGAAAGAGGGTGAAAGAGAATATAAACAGACTGGAAAAATCGTTCGAGTTTTGTGGTACAAACGATTTGATCCCTACCCCTCACTTTTCACTCCCTTCACCAACGAACAAAAGATCGGCACTGGAAAAATCGTTCAATTTAGACCGGGACATATAAACCAAAATAAAAAGACTTTAAAAGAAATTATACTTACTATAATTTAAAATATGCCGATAGCCCAGAAAGACGCTTTTTTTAAACAAACAGAACTAAATTACAAATTTCAAAAGAAAATCTCTTCCATTTTTGTATTAACTCAATTTTTGTATAGTGACAACAGAAAATAATCTACTACAAATAAAAACTTTTCGAAAGGCTGTTATCTGCAGGGAAATCGAATGTGTCTTCAATTCTTGATCTCGACATCATATGACAAGTGGAAGGAATTGTGTGATCGCTGCGTTTATTCGGCCGTTGCATTCCAAACTTAAAATCACTGCTGTGACGATTTTTCTCCATGCTGAAAAAAAATTCAACCGAACGTTACTACATAGTTTGAAATTCAAATGTATCCATGTGAAAGAGACTAACCCTCGATAAGCATATTTCTTTGATAAGCTTATTTCTTTCAATTTCTTTAAACCAGCTGCAAGTTTTGCTTTCTCTTTCTTTGTTTTCTCTTGCAAAAAATAGATTTTTTTGCACCCGTCTTTAACACGATCTCTTTCTTTACCCAACGATTTGTTAAATTCTCTCTACAAAGTAAAAAAAAAATCAAACAAATAGAGAAAACATTATTTGTTTGTAAATAAGTGTTTTGTGTTTGTTTACCAATTTATTGCATCCATTCATAAAGTTATGCCGTTGTTTTGCTTGAAATTTTAAAACGGCCCAAGTCTTAACAAAGCTTAAAGTCCATGGGCGCGGGTGGAAGAGTTCTTTCAGATTTGCTGTTAGATTATTGCCAATTGGATAACCTTTGACTGTAGTCTTGCATATCGAGCATTTTATTTCGTGTTTATTCACTATAATTAGAAAATAAGTGCATTATATGGTAAGAGGTAATGTTGGAAGAAAAAAAAACAGGACTTTTCTTACCTATTGTTACACATTTTTCACAGGCCACATCAAAGCAGGATAAAATGTAAATGGTTCTTTGTTTGTCGTTGTAGTTTTCAAAACATCTATTGCAATGAATCCACATGCTCGAACATTTGCCGGTTTGGCCTTGAGCCGATGACATTTTAATTAATTTATTTTTTTAATAAAAGAATTCACTTAAATTGGATCAATTTGTTCGTGAGTTTTTTTTTGTATGACCTGCAACCTGATATTTCGACTGAGTGCAATGGAGAAATGGATGAGTTATTGAACTTCCGATTGGATCAAAAGAGAGTAGTAGATGAGCTTATTTGCTAAGAAGATCTGTTTGTTTAATTAACTATTTTTACTTGTCAAGAGGAGTTCCCCAAATATGAAATGACAACGTCAAAAGTGACAAGCAAAAGGAAACTGACAGATGAATACAAATAGAAGAGTAAAGGTATTTATTTTGTCTAAATCATTAATGAATCTGTGCTTAGTTTTGATTTTTAATTTTACTGAAAACAATTTTGCTATGTATTGACATATATTAGACTGTATTTCTTATATAGCTCCAAGCCATGAAAGAGCTCTCAGATTTAATTATAACCACACTTGAACACAGACAAACTGTAGGATGATTAGCTCAATAATCTGCCAAATTTAATGAACCAATGGCATGAAGCTGCATGGCCAAGCACAGTTTAATTCTGATGTTATTCGCTGCAAAGCTCTGATTGAAAATAGAAACGCTGGTTGAGCGCTCTGAAGCCTCTGGTCTAAAAAATAAACACATATATGTATTTTTTTGAGAACTCAATGCTATGAGTTCAAAAAGAAGAACGATTAAGTAGCGATGAAAATTAGCATACAATAGTTTGGTAAGAAGCTTTATATGTATAATACTACGTATACGTTTTCACTGGGCCAATTGAGGTAATTTCGTTGCAAATTTCCAAATCAGATCCGAAATTGCCTCATTTCCCATACAAATTCTCGTTCTCAAATGATCTAATTTCACGACATGAGGTTCGAAATGAGGTAAATACATGCATCAGCAGTCGATTCCACAAAAGCTTTAAAAAGCTCTTGCAAGAAAATGTCAAAACACAAAGAGAAAAAAAAAAAAACGTTTAACTGCCATTCCAAATTCAAAATCAAATGAGATATCAAATGAAATTAGCAAATTTGCTAATGAAAACAAATTTGCCTAAAAGAAAAGGAATACAAGCGACAACTGATAATGAAGAGATGATGGCTTAACAATTAAATTATAATTTTTGCAATTCATAGACGATGTTAACCCACTTTATAATTGGCGTTTTTCTTTTTTTACTCCTAACAGATCATGAAACTGTCAAACAAAAATTCTATGTTTTTTTTTGAGGTCAGACATATCAGAGCACAAAAAGTGTGTTTTTTTTTGTCCATCTGAGCTAGCTCAGATCTTGATGGATTAGCTCAGAATAAAATGACCGAGCAAATCGAGCGAAATGCTGAGCGAAGCTAACTTCACTTTTTTTGTTTAGTGATTTGACAGACGAAAGAAATGCAAAAAAAAAATGGATTCCCAGGACAGTCGCCTGTCTACTTCAGGCAAACAAAAATGTATTTTAGGCGCCAGTTATAGCTTTCATTGAAATCCATCATTGAAACACAAATGAGTGAAACAGTGGAATATTTTCTGACAAGTCGGTTATAGCTATCATGAAATTTTCTTTCATTGAAAATTCCATTCCCCATACAAAAAACAACTTTGAGGTAAGAATCGATCATTGAACGAAAAACTGACGGACGATAACAGGAAGAGAAAGGAACACATTTCATTGGAACAAATGTGTTCCACTTTGGGGAACAAAATATCAGCTGTTCATTGAAAACGATTTTCATAATTGAAAAACTAAAAGTGATTTTATTAGAAAGTGTTAAAGCAAACTAAACATTTTTTTGACTAAAAAAAATATATAACTAACAACTTTCGTTTTGGTACCAAAACGCCATCAGTTTTATTTCTTTAAGTGCATCAAAATTGAAAGACAAAGTTTTCAATAATGGTTTTCAATGAAAGCTATAACTGGCGCCTTAGTAACACACCTATGAAATGACAGTTCAGTGTTCAAGTGTGTTTCATATATAAATCTGAGAGCTCTGATCATAATCAGCTTTGAATTCTGCTCTGATCACTCAGCCTCTGCTCAGAGCTTTTTTTAAAGAGAAAAACGCCAATTAAAATTAAAATCGTCAAATGTTTCTTATTTTGTAGCGTGTTTGACAGTATGCCATTTGTTTTGCACAAACTGTCATTGATTTAAACGTATTCCTCATGGTGTTTGGCGTGCAACTAATATTGTTTTGACTCAGTGCTCTGGAAGCACTCCGAAATGCTTCTGACAGCGTTAATCACTAAATGACAGTTTTTCTTCTTAAAAAAAATCCTACTGGATTTGACGAAAGAATTAAAAGCAGAAGCACCCACGGGAAATGGAACTACGATTGGGCATTTGTTTTGACATCAGTCATTTGTTTTGAACAAATATGTACCCCCATTCCACGATTCGTGTTTTCGGTTGTTTCTTCATTGGCCTTTTTGACAGATTGTGTGAGGGTAGAAATGTAGAGGGAAGGAAGTAACGAAAGCAGGAATGAAAATTTTATGATTTTTACTTGCGATATACGTAGTATAGGGCAAGTTTAGGATTCGTGCAAACAAAAAAATTCAAGATTATAATTTTCCTTAGCATTACGATGATAGAGAACGCGAAAAACGTGGGTCTCGCAAATCTGTCTGTCCGTCTGTCTGTCCGTCTGTCTGTCTGTACCTCGACCTGCAGCCTAAACGGCTGAAGCGCTTTTCTTCAAACTTTGGACTTAAGGTCCTTTGGTGATTCCCTAGAGGGGAAATTGAATTTTTTTTTAACTCAAAAAATAACGGTACCCCCCATACAATCAATGTACAAAAATTGATTTATTTCAAAAACGGCTCTAACGATTTTGAAAAAAAAATTAGGAGCTACTATAATTACTAAAATAAATATTTTGGTAAAAAAAAAAAAAAAAAATTTGTAACGGTTATTAACGGTACCTGTCATAGAATCGATATTTTGGTTTTTATATTTCTGCTTAACGGCTACATCGATTTCAACCAAATTTTTTATGTAAGAGGTCCTTTACAATTTTAAAAATTTAACATATAAAATTTTTCAAAACAATAATTTTTGGATTTTTAAAAAAAATAATTTTATTTTATAATTTTTTTTTGAAAATTCAATATCTTGAAAACGGGTCAATGAATATTTTTTTAATTTTGTGTAAAATTGTATTTTGTTTAATTCTTAAAGTTGGCATACCAAATTTTATTTTTAAAAATGTTCAAAAACGTTTATACATAAAAAATTAATTTTTAAGAAAACCGCTCTAACGATTTTTGAAATGTTTTTTTTTCATAAATTCATATTTATCAAACAAGGCAGATAGCATACTTTTTTTGAGCTTTTTTTGTTTTAGCTATTAAAAAAAATTATATTAAATTATAGTAATAATTTATATTTTAAATTGATTTTAAAACTTTTTTTAATGATATCATAATGTTATAGAACCACTATATTTATGTACATTATCAATTTTTAACTACGTTGAAGTTTTTAGCTACGAGAGCAAGTTTGTGCGATCCAGTCGTGCCCATTTTTTCTGGTTGAACTTTGACGTTTCTGATTTGGCCACCACATCAATGCTCGTCGATGTGAATAAAAACGATTGAATTTAAAATTGTTTTTCGTAATTGAATACACGTGGTAAACTTAGGGTCGGTATCGAAATACTGAATGTGGCAAAATACTGTATTCAAAATACTGTATGCCAAAATACTGTTCGTCAAATACCTGTGTGTGCAAAATGCTGTATTAGCAAAATTCTGAATGTCAAATTTCTGTACAACAAAATTCTGGTTGGTCAAAATACTGTATTTCAAAATTCTGTAAATCAAAATTCTGTAAAAATACTGTAAAAGAAATATCGTTTCGTATTTCTTTTACAGCATTTTTACAGAACTTTGAAATACAGATTATTTATAAGAGTTTTTATAATGACGTCATAACTTCCTTACCGCCACCTGAGATAATAAAAGATTAAAATTGATAAAGAAGCAGGCATCAATTGTAGTTAGTTAGGTACCTAGTAAGGAGCTAAGGGAAAAGGAGAGAGAAAACAGAATCCTACACTTCTTATTTACTTCTTTTTCGTTCACTTCATTTTCCCTTTGAATTTATTTCTTGAGTTTTCTTATCTTTTTTGGTAACTGTCAATTTGTGTATCAATTTGTTATAGTAATTCTTTGTTTACTTGTTCTTACTTTCTCTATTTAATTTCTCTTCCTCTTTTTTGTTTGTGAAAACACAATTTGATTTCAAAAATAAATTATTAGCCCAGTCAAATTCGACAGGAAATTCGCAAAGTACGATGTAGTTCTGCATTTTTGATATGTTGTTGGGGCATGTTAGAGTAGTCTGTAGCTAAGTTTGCAACTTCGAAAAACCTGTGCTCTCTGCAGGCAAAATGCAACAGTGAAAAAAACGTAAAAATCACCCAATTTTTTCCGACATTTTCCTTTATAACTTTGGAAATATCCAACTTAGCAAAAAACGATCCACCATATTCTTGTTTGATATAAAATTTTCTAAAAGACCACATTAGTTTAGATTTCATGTATGTTATATTTGAGTTGCTATCTAACCATGAGTAAAAACTAAAATTTTGAAAAACTAAGTAATTTTGAAGCGCTCAGAAAATAGGTCAAAAATTGTCCAATTGTGCTCAAAATTTGCAATCAAATAACATAGCGTATTATGAGACAAAATTCGATCCAAATCGGACAAATAGTTTTGGCAAGAAACATGATGTTAACTAAGTGCAACAAGCAATGTTTGCATCATTGCTGTGGTCAAATTAGGACGCTTAAGTTGGCATTTATTTTTGTACACGTACTTGGAACCTTTAACTTTGATAAAATATAGTTACAATATTTATATCTTTTTTTAAGCAACTTTAGTAGCGATATTAAAAGTTAATAAATTGTTCACATGGCATGTAAATATGTAATTTCGTGGACGTTTTCAAAACTTTTAAATTCACTACCAAAGTTAAAAAGATATAAATATTGTAACTATATTTTATCCAAGTTCCAAGTACGTGTACAAAAATAAGTGCCAACTTAAGCGTCCTACTTTGACCACAGCAATGATGCAAACATTGCTTGTTGCATTTAGTTAACATCATGTTTCTTGCCAAAACTATTTGTCCGATTTGGATCGAATTTTCAAATTTTTGTTTTTTAATACTCTAGGCTATTTGATTGCAAATATTGAGCACAATTGGACAATTTTTGACCTATTTTCTGAGCGCTTCAAAATTACTAAGTTTTTCAAAATGTTTGTTTTTACTCATGGTTAGATAGCAACTCAAATATAACATACATGAATTTTAAACTAATGTGGTCTTGTAGAAAATTGTATAACAAACAAGAATATATTGGATGGTTTTTTGCTAAGTTGCATGTTTCCAAAGTTATAAAGGAAAATGTCGGGAAAAATTGGGTGATTTTTGCGTTCTTTTCACTCTTGCATTTTTCCTGCAGCGAGCACAGGTTTTTCGAAGTTGCAAACTTAGCTACAGACTACTCTAACATGCCCCAACAACATATCAAAAATGCAGAACTACATCGCCCTTTGCGAATTTAGCCCTTTTGTTTGTAATTATTGACTGGGCTATATATTAATGTACCTACATATCATACATTTGTTAATATGTATGTATGTATATTATTTTAGGCGCTCAAAAAAGAAAAAAACAATTGCTTAGGCGCCAGTTATAGCTTTCATTGAAACACAAATCAGTGAAATGGTGGAATATTTTCTGACAAGTCGGAAAATTCCATTCCCCATACAAAAAACAACTTTGATGTTAAAGTCGATCATTGAACGAAAAACTGACAGACGAGAACAGGAAGAGAAAGGAAAGCATTTCATTGGAACGAATGTGTTCCACTTTTGGGAACAAAATATCAGCTGTTCATTGAAAACAATTTTCATCATTGAAAAACAAAAAATGATTTTATATGAAAGTTGTAAAGAAAACTAAACAGTTTTTTGACTAAAAAAAATATATAACTGACAACCATCATTTAGGTACCAAAACGCCATCATTCTTATTTGTTTAAGTGCATCAAAATTGAAAGACAAAATTTTCAATGATGGTTTTTTAATGAAAGCTATAACTGGCGCCTTAAAATCAAACAAATTTCATGTATTATTAAAAAACATTCTGAATTGAGCCACGTTCCATACCTAAAACGAATTGCAAACAATTTAAATTTATATTGATTTTGACATATTTGTAAAATGTATCTTTTTTTAATCTTTAAGAATAGTTTGATTTGTTTTTCTCAGAATTTATTTAGTTTCTAACTTACATAACTATATTCGTATAAAGTTATGATTTGATTGTCAAAAAACTCAACACAATTTTATTTAAAACTAGTATTATGTGTTTTTTAAGGAGATTTCTTAAACAAAAGAACAGTATTGAAAATACAGTATTTTGCCTTACAGAATTTTACAAAACAGAATTTTGCAAGTCAGTATTTTGTTCATAAAGTATTTTGACGTACAGAATTTTGTATTTACAGTATAATGACATACAGAATTATGGTCTTACAGTATTTTGACCACACAGAATTTTCTCATACAGAATTTTGAAAAACAGTATTATGACCCGCTCCCGGTAAACTTATTCTAAAATCAAATTTTATATTTATTTCGTTTTTGTAAACATTTATATCGGTCGGTTGAAAGTTCCGAGGCTAACCCAGTGATGCTTTTAAAAAAAAATCAAAAACATAAGTAGTAAGTTAGTTAGTTTCAAAATTTATGCAGATATCTTGAAGGTGCATAAGTCAGACTGAAAATTGAGAAACTATGTAATCTCACCTTTTTCTTCGCAAATATTGTAAAAATTAAAGCAAATTGAATATAACTCATGAAGTTAATGTTTCACAAATGTACCAGAACACAAAAACTTCAGAATCAAAAAAATGAGTTGCAACTTGTTCGTTTGGTATTCCGGCGATCCAAGAGTTCTTCCAGATTAACAAACAAAAACGCTATAAATGTCTGCGTTCATTAACTTCCAAGTTTCAACTAGTTGAACTTTTGAATATGTTCAAAATCACAAGCGGACTTTACAAACAAACTTTAACAAATATGGCTTATAGCCCTGTCAAATGAGACAAAAAAAGCCCCAACCCAAAAAAAATTTTTTACGGGTATATTTTTTAGTGGAAATGTTTAGAACAGTGTCCTTAATCAACTGTATAAAGTCCCAAGCAATCCGCCTTGGCGTACGACCACAATCTTGAAAAAATGCATCTATCTTGCACTCTTTGTTTTTGATTTTATCTCTGGAACTTGTTGCCCTAAGAAGACCATTCAAGTGGCAAATTGATGGGCTTAGGTCCCAGTTATAGCTATCATTGAAAACCATCATTGAAAATATTAAATGTCAATTTTGAGATATTTTGAAGAATAAATATATGATTATTTTGATGCCAAAGTAAAGCTAATTGACTTAATAATTATTTATGGGTAAAAAAAAATCAATTTGGCACAACTTTTCTCATGAAATGACTTTTATTTTTTCAATGATGAACTACCTTACCAATGATCATTGAAAAAATTAAAAGCTACGTTATGGGGAAGATATTGGTCAAAATGAATTTTTTTTGGAGGAGACATAATTTTGAAGTCGTAAGCTATATTTCTGCAAATTCTCCATTAAAATATTCTCGAAGGGTCTCAAAATCAACAGCTAATTTTTTTAATGATGGTTTTCAATGATAACTATAACTGGCCCCTTAGATAGCCAAAATCAGTAACCAATTAGTTACAGATATTGCATGGCTACTGTTTTGAATTAAATGAATTTAACAGACCAAATTACAATGCAAATTCGAATAAATTACCCAACCCATGTCCCATAAATATTTATTATAAATCTGAAATGTTGTGGCCATGTTCAGAATAGTACCAACAATCATTATGTGTAAGCTACCAAAAAAATGCCTGTTGGGGTTAGACCACGATTAAAAAAAATAGTACCATAATCTGTTTTTTTTCGGTTTTTGGCTATTATCTGGGTATCTAATTGTCCTAGAAAGACCATTCAAGCGTAAAATGTCAGACTTCGACTTCAAAATCAGCGAATAAAATAAATATAAATCGGGTGGCACAACGGCTCATGAAGAACCAGGGCCTAGTGACTAACAACTCGCAACCATTCCTGTGTGCGCCTTTCGACATGAATGGAAGGGACCTACAATTTTATGCCGAATTCGAACGGCTTGACCAGAAGCACTTATTCGTGAACAACCACTCTTGGAGGATTTGTCAATTCCTCGCAAGAGGCAGTAGCCCTGAAAAAAAACTTTTTAGTTTTTAGGTGGACGAGGCTGGGAAGCGATCCCAGACCTCCAGCGTGACAGTCGAACGCACTAACCATTACGCTACGGGCTACTACTCAAAATCAGCGAAGCACACACAATATTAGTAACAGGTGTTTTATGGCTAAACTATTTTGAATGTAACTACTATAACAGATAAGAGTAAATAATTGAAGTGCAAATTCGGAAACAAAAAAATACCCATGCCCCAGAATTATTTATTAAAAAGCTGAAATTTAGTGGACATTTTCAGAAAAGTACTTACTTTCCAAAAAAAAACCCAAATATGAAAATGCCAGGAGCAGTTTTTTTAAGTGTATTAATTATAACAATAAAATAAAGGAACTTCAGAACAGGTTATTATTAAAACAATAAAACAGAGAAACATACAACATTAGTCTAAAGAAGAAGAAAATAAAGGGCCCTATTATGACTCGCGAGTCGAACGTTCGACTCAAGTCGAACGATTTTAAAATCACTTATGTCTTGGTTTTAAGAATAGCAAACTGCGACGTTCGTGTAGAGCAACATCTCAATTCAACACATTTTTGACTTTTTATCCGAATATAGTTAGGTGAGCCATAAACGGTTGTGTCAAAAGTCAGATTCGCCTAATATTTCTTGCGACTCGCTATTCATAATAGGTGCCAAAGTTCTTAGAAGAAATATCGTGATACAAATTTTAAAATTTGTTCAGCAGCTTCGGTTGCTCTCCTCGTTATCTGGAAATAACAACGCAACAATGAAACACCTTACTACCGCAAACATGTTTTACAATCATTACCTTCGTATTCAGCAATATCTTCAGCGTCCTGATCTTTTTTATCTAGTTGTAGTGCATTTCACTCGGTTAAAGTAGTTTCATTCAAAACAGTTTAGCCATAATTTTGTGTATGCTTCGCTGATTTTGAAGTTGAAGCCATTTTACGCTTGAATGGTCTTTCTAGGACAATTAGATACCCCAGATATAGCCAAAAACCGAAAAATACAGATAATGGTACTTTTTTTTTTAATGGTGGTCTAACCCCAACAGGCATTTTTTGGACGTTTACACATAATGATTGTTGGTACTGTTCTGAACATGTCCACAAAATGTCAGCTTTATAATATATATTTATGGGACATGGTTAATTTTTTCAAATTTGCCCTGCTATTTAGCCTGTTAAATTCATTTAATTCCAAACAGTAGCCATGCAATACCTGTAACTAATTTGTATTCACTTTCCTGATTTTGGCTATATAAGCCCGTCAATTTGTCACTTGAATGGTCTTTCTAGGGCAACAAGTTCCAGAGATAAAAGCAAAAACAAATAGTGCAAGATAGATGCATTTTTTCAAAGATTGTGGTCGTACGCCAACGCGGATTGCTTTTAAGACTTTACACAGTTGATTAAGGACACTGTTCCGAACATTTCCACTAAAAAATATACCTGTAAAAAATTTTGTCCGGATCAATGTCTAATTTGACTGGGCTATTAGTTTTTTAATTTCATTTTTTCATTGTTTAATAAAGTGCTCCTGAAGAAGACTGAAAACTCAGTCGAAACGTTGGGAAATCTAATGAACATCTTTCATTAATTAACTATAATGACCAAAATAGCCGAAGAAGTGAAAACTTCAAATTTTTAAATTTTAAATATTGAATTGGTCAAAACACCTTAAATTAAATATTAGTTGTTAAGTTTAAAAGTGCAGGATCAATTTAGCTCAGAGTCACATCGGTCACCCTCATCTTTAAATTTGCCTGAATAAAATCAATAATAAACAATGTTGATTTCATTGAAGACAAATTAAGAAAAAGAGGGTGGGTGACTGGCGCTGTGTTGTGTCATGTCATGTTAAAAACTACCACAACAAATTTCATAACCTTAATTAGGTTGCAATCAATCAAAATGTCTTTCTGTTTACTTAACTAACTTGTTCAAGATTTATACAACTATAAATCATTTTTTTTTTATTTTGAAACATTTGTAAATGTCTTCGTAGACATCGCAAATTACTATGCAGAAGTAGGTCTTTGTAAAAATCTCTTCACCCGTCAAAGAAGTTTGCTTTTATACGGTAAATATTACAGCTTTCCTAAAGGTGTTTCTATTTACATAAAATATATACCTGATTTCGTATATATAAATGGAGTGTATGTATATGTGTATGTGTTTAAAAATAAGCATCATATCACAGAAGCTATTAATCAATATTGTGTCATTGTTGTCACTGACAAGCTTCTGAAGAGCGCTTATCATATTCCCAGTCCCAGAACATAAATGTATAATGACACGGCGCGCAACGTATGTACCTCTCTAAAGGTACACTCTGTCATCGCTGAGTTGTAAAATTCTTCCTTTTTTTGCCGCTACTGCTCGCTTGTTTAAGGAAACGAGTATTAGAAGAAAAAACCAACAACATACCATACACAAGCACGCATATATGTACCTACACATAATATGTTTTGGTTTTTCCTTTGAATTGAAGATAATACGGTTCGTATAACGATTTAACGGAAGGAGCTAATATTTCACAGGAAACTTGGTTCACATATACATTACCGTTAGCCGTTAGCATAGTGTCGTATAAACTTACTTACTACTATTATCCAATATACAGTATACACACAATGCAATATACAGACAAATACACATATCGCATCATCGATGCAATGCGATTAGAAAGGAAGCAGCCATCGGAAATTGGATTGTACGAGATAATGGTTACGTTACGATGTCATTGATGGTGGGAAACTTGAAGGTAATGGCTGCCATTGTAAGTAGATTTGCGGGAAAAAAACTCTCTAAATAGCCTTTGTTGTTCAACCATCTCTCTTACAAAATGGATCCTGATGTTGTGATGCACAAATTGAAATAGAAAAATTTAAAAAAAGGATACAGGTGCTCACAAAGTATACCATTATGTATCGGTACCTATGTATATAAGAGGTAGTGCAGTGCGTGTATAGAAAGAATACCAGTTGAAGATGTACAAAGTCAATGTATGTTATATACCACATATAGATATAGAGAGGGCATTAGGAAAGAAACCACAATAGAACTTTAATTTAAAAGTTTATTTCCGGTTCAGTACAAATGAATGGGGGACATTTTTTTCCACCGTACCACCGTACCACCGTACACACATTTATAAATTTAGAAAAAAAAAATAAGACAAAAAGAAAATGCTCGTTTTCTATTCAATACATTCATTTTCCTTTGGATGGATTAAAACATTTCGTTCTTTTCAATACGATGACCATGACCATTGATCCATAATTTTAAGGAAAAGTTCTTTATAAAAGTGTTCTGTTCGTGGATACTTTAATATCTAAGATCTAAAGATACATCAATTTAGTTCACTGGGGCGTATAAGTAATATTTTAAGTTGATCTATAGGTATAGGGCACAGTTTCGTGTCAAAAAACATTTCGATGTTTTAATCAAAACTAACATTACGATTACGATGATGGAGGAGTCCAAAGTCATTTTCGGCAAGACGTCCGTCGCGTAAGTCTGTTTGTCAATGTGAGTCTGTGCGTCCAGCGGTTCATCGAGCTAGAGCTTAAACAAATCAACGGAATTGCATCAAAATTTTGTTGGATGCATTTTTATGTATTTTTGTTTGTATTCATTAAATTAAATTACATTTTTTAACAATGTTTGTAAATTCCTATAGAATAATATATAGGACTTGGCAGTGAGGCCGTCTGTCCGACTGGTAGCTGCTATACAATATTTATTTACACATTCGGTTTGAACCTTTTGTTTTTTTCTATTTTTTGAAAATTACTTTGAATTTTAATTTAATTATTTATTAAAGGGGACTTTTAGTTTAGCTGAAACAATTAATTAATAAAGATAACTTTAATTCAATCTTTTTTAACATTTTAGCAACTTTAAGTTTAGTTAAATCAAAGACAATCAAAAGCAATAAAACGACTTTAATTCAATAATTTTTTTTTAAGACTTTAAGCAATTTTCCTAACTTTAAGTTTAGTTCAGAAAAAGAAAAAAAAAAAACAAGGAAAACTAAAGGCAACACAATTTAAAACATCATTATACTCTCTCTACAAGAACGTGATCTAGCACAAGAAGCTCTCATCAATTATTTTGAGTCTATATGATGACGCATTCGTACAAAAATTAATGAGCTGCATCCATTTATAGCCATTAAGCAAGCTACATATATCGTCTTCTCTTATCTCATTTCTGCCAAAATGTAACCTCCTAATTTCTTTTAAGAAAGAACATGTTCCAAGAAAATGTCTAATATCTTCTCTCTCTCGTTAATAACACAAGCTGCGGTTAATGATTTCAGTTCTGTGTGGCATAAAGTTAAGACGCATCAGGAGCTCCCCCCTAATCTTTAATATTAGACCAATTCCACTGCATGGCAAATTTGAATGAAAAAAGTTCAATTGGTTAAGATTATAATTCTGCCTGGAGTAAAATAGCCGCTCTGTTGAAGCTCGCGCCCGTTCAATAAATTAATAACTTAAATTTATTTATGATGATAATTTTGATTTAATTATGTCTCGGGATGCTTTCAAATATAAATTAATTGTCTCCTTGAGTTCTCTGTAATTCTTTTATGTATGTATATACTGAGGTTAAGATAATTATATAAATATCTGTAGATGTATAACCTTCTATATATATAAAAATGAATAGGTGTTCGTTTGTCTCGCTAAAACTCGAGAATGGCTATACCGATTTGAATAATTTTGACCTTGAAATACTTATGGAAGTTTAGGGAAGGTTTTAACGATGAGAAACATAAACTAAACACGACTGATCTCTTTAGTCTGTTTTGAGAAATAATTGTACACAATTTATTTTTCTTTGTCTCCTGGTTATGACATTCCCCACAAAGTGAAATGAATGAGACAGCCATATATTGCCATTTGGTAAAGAGCTCTATTGCGTTCATCTCAATCAGAAATAAAGTCACGAGCCGAACAAAATCTGCAACGGAGACAATTGCGCCGGTTCGTAGTCAGAGCAAATGCACGACAACGCCAACAAGTACATCGAGCATTTTCATCCGCTTCGTTCCTTCGTCTCGCATTTGGGTACGAGCCAGAAATTAAATATTCCGGTCATCCGAAAGCGCTAATTGGTGCTATGGACAGAGGATGTCCCCATTGTCATGCGCTCAAATACAAGAATGAGCCAGCCGGCATGTGTTGCGCATCAGAAAAAGTGCAACTGCCAAAAATTGAGACACTACCATAACCATTGAAAGGCTTGCTCATCGGCAGGGATCCATATTCGAACCTGTTCCTAAAGTTCATTTGCAAATTCAATTCATGCAACAGAAATAATTGAAAATACTGCAGAAAATGGTCAACAATTCAGTTCAACGTTCAAAATCAAAGGCCAAGTGTACCACAAAGTAGGCTCATTGCTGCCAATGCCAAACGAAAGTAATAAATTCTTTCAAATCTACTTCATCGGTGGCGGTGAGGAAATCAATCGTGTAGACTTCGAACGCGTACTCGCCATTCACGTGGATGCATGTTGCGGCTACAATAACCTAAATTCGCAAAGTTTCACGTTTGCTTATCGAATGAAAATGCGTACCGTCGTTGCTGACAGCATAAACGTTAAACACACTTTCGTTCAAATAGTTTCATTCATCCAATTTTATCGATAACCAATCGATCGATAAATCACATTCCATCAAATTCATCGATCATTAAAACATTCAAATACTTACGTTATTTTTTATTTAACAACAAAAATATTCACAAAAAAAATTTCTATGGCAGAACAACGTTTGCCGGGTCAGCTAGTCGTAGATAAATAAACAATAATAATAATAATACCTCTTATTTTCATCGGTGATTTGTATTATTTCATAAAGATTTTTTTTTTTATCTGAGTTGAATCTTTTCCTATCAAATTAAAGGTAAATCTACAATACACTGCCAGCTTATTCCAGTCCTCGTACCATAACTTTTTATATTGAACTGCATGCATCCAGTAATTCCCTAGAGCCTAGAGGAAAAATATTTTTACTTGCGATATACGTAGTATAGGGCAAGTTTAGGATTCGTGCAACAAAACAATTCCAAATAATAACTTTTCCTAACATTACGATGATAGAGAACGTCCGTCCGTCTGTCTGTTCCTCGACGTGCAGCCTAAAGCCTAGTACGCTGCCGGTGTGAAACGAAAAATCCCATACAAAAATGACATGACGAAATCGTAAACGAAAAATTTCGTTGTGCTTTTCGTTCTGTGGTACGCTGTTCGACCAGCCAAATTGGTGATTATACCAAATTGTTTTGACAAGTCTCCACTCTCTTTTCGCACAGAATTAATTGCCAGGACAATTAATTGTGTGCGAAAAAATGACATTTGGGTTTGTTCGTATTTTTATTTGTTGTTTCTTTCAATACAGCACTGTTTTTGTTTGATTTTTTCGTTAAATTTTGATTTATTTATTTGCAATTTGTGAAACTCTCCATGAATATTTTTCCGCTGTGTTTTCGTAAGCATTTCGTTGTCTTTTTGGAGACCACAGGAAAATTTCGTTTCGCATCAGCAGCGTACTAGGCTTAAGCGGTTGAAGCGATTTTCTTCAAACTTTTGACTTAAGGTTCTTATGTGATTCCCTAGAGGGGAAAATGGAATTTTTTTTTGCTCAAAAAATAATGGTACCTGTCATACAACCAATATAAAAAAATTGATTTATTTCCAAAACGGCTCTAACGATTTTCAAAAAAAAAATTACGCGGTACTAAAATTACTAAAATAAATATTTTGGTATAAAAAAAAACTTGTATAACGGTTATTAACAGTAACTGTCATACAACTGATTTATTGGTTTTCAAATTTCTCGTTAACTTCTACACCGATTTCAACAAAAGGCAAAGTACAAAAGGTCGCTTACAATATTACAGTCGTGCCCATTTTGTTGTTAGCTCAATTAGAACCGATAACTGCCATACAATGTTTTCGATTTAATCAAGTTTGCTCGAAAACGGCTCAAATGATTTTGATACAACTTCGTTTAGGTTATCTCTAGAGCAGTTTAAATAATAGTGCATACCAGGTTTTTGCCAAGAATTTCGAATAACGGAAATAAATGTTTGAGGTTTTTTTTTTGAGTACATTGAGGTTTTTTTTTTGGAAAAATCTCAAATATATCTCATCATTTGTTTTGTTTATTTCGTCATAATTTAGCGATTCGGTACTTTTAAGTTAATAAATAAATATTGAATTTAAAATGTTTGAATAATTTTTTTAACGAACAAATAAATTCAAAGAAAAAATCTTATATTTTTAAACTTTATTTCCACATTTTTTTTTTAATAAATAATCAAAACTTGAAAATGGATTTTTTTTTAAACCTGTTTTTATTATTTTCTAATTAACAAGAAAAAAATCGAATAAAAGCAAGTTCTCCGAAATCCAGTCAGCATTTTATGTATACAAAGTTGGAAAGCTTAGTTCAAGAGCAAAAGCATGACAGTATATTACAAAATATAAAACAATTCGTCTATAATTATTCGAATTTGTAAAGCGTTTTTCTTATTTTGTTTGTGGCTTATTTTAGCCAACTCTCGTTGCTTAGAACAACAAAAAAAAAATATTCGTACACTCCATAGTACCTAATCATCTTCATAGGTCTCGTTTCCGGGCACTTGGTAGACCAGGTCCAATTTATTTTTGCACATTCTCCTTTTGACAGTTTATTTCATTTTCCTTATAGACCAAGAGCCCACAGCAAATTTAGGGGTGTGAAAGTGAACCGGAAAAAAGTATATGAGTCGAAAGTTGTGGTATTGCTCATGAAAGAAGGACAAGTCTTGCAGTCCCTGGAGGCGGCTTAAAATGCGTTATAGCATTTTGAAAACCTATACAAAAATTTTGTACCCATTCCTAGGTATTGAGCCCTTGATTACAGATCCGTTTGTCCAAGACCGATTGGAGGCGGCATTTACCCTGTCAGACCGTTTATAGAACCCGAAAATTTTAAAAGGAATGTGTAAAAAAATTATTAAAAAACAACGGTAAAAAATAAAACGCCCTTTTTTTTGTATGTAAAGTCAGAAGTCTTTATTTCAGTTCTATCATTTCCTTTTTGAGGGCCAATTTTTCAATAGTCAGATAAGCAGTCAGTTAGTATTTAATCCTCAGATAAAGCAAAAATCTATTTTTCAATGGACAGATATAACTTATTCCTAGGAATAGGAACAGTAAATTTATCTGCTCATTGAGAATTCAGATAAAGTTATTCATAGGGATAAATATTTTCTAATTCAAACATTACTGTTTGTCAACATTGCTTTGAAATAAACGTTAAATAAAATTAAAATAACTTTAGAAATGTTCGATATACAAAAACAAAAATATCAAAAACATAAATGAGAGTGACATTCAAATTATAATATTCTGTAGAATATTTTTTTTTCAATCGAAAAATTCAATTTTGCTATCCGATTGTTAAAGAGCCAAATAACTTTATTCTTCGAGTAAATAACTGACTCTTTAACTGACTATTGCAAAACTGGCTCTAAATAAAGTTCTTTTAGTGAACAGGTTTTGAAATATAAATATTTTTTTTAAACTCAAAATTTTGAAAAAAAAAAAAAATGTTCAAAATACTCTTTTTCAAAATTTCACGTAGTTAGGTACTAATTTTCATTCAAAATTCTATACCCCTATCAAATCATAGTCAAATACTGAAATGGTGGTTCTAAGACTTTTGTCAGAAAATTGTCATGTTTTCGGGCTCTACCTAAATAGACAAGTCTTGCAGTCCCTGGAGGCGGCTTAAAATGCGTTATAGCATTTTGAAAACCTATACAAAAATTTTGTACCCATTCCTAGGTATTGAGCCCTTGATTACAGATCCGTTTGTCCAAGACCGATTGGAGGCGGCATTTACCCTGTCAGACCGTTTATAGAACCCGAAAATTTTAAAAGGAATGTGTAAAAAAATTATTAAAAAACAACGGTAAAAAATAAAACGCCCTTTTTTTTGTATGTAAAGTCAGAAGTCTTTATTTCAGTTCTATCATTTCCTTTTTGAGGGCCAATTTTTCAATAGTCAGATAAGCAGTCAGTTAGTATTTAATCCTCAGATAAAGCAAAAATCTATTTTTCAATGGACAGATATAACTTATTCCTAGGAATAGGAACAGTAAATTTATCTGCTCATTGAGAATTCAGATAAAGTTATTCATAGGGATAAATATTTTCTAATTCAAACATTACTGTTTGTCAACATTGCTTTGAAATAAACGTTAAATAAAATTAAAATAACTTTAGAAATGTTCGATATACAAAAACAAAAATATCAAAAACATAAATGAGAGTGACATTCAAATTATAATATTCTGTAGAATATTTTTTTTTCAATCGAAAAATTCAATTTTGCTATCCGATTGTTAAAGAGCCAAATAACTTTATTCTTCGAGTAAATAACTGACTCTTTAACTGACTATTGCAAAACTGGCTCTAAATAAAGTTCTTTTAGTGAACAGGTTTTGAAATATAAATATTTTTTTTAAACTCAAAATTTTGAAAAAAAAAAAAAATGTTCAAAATACTCTTTTTCAAAATTTCACGTAGTTAGGTACTAATTTTCATTCAAAATTCTATACCCCTATCAAATCATAGTCAAATACTGAAATGGTGGTTCTAAGACTTTTGTCAGAAAATTGTCATGTTTTCGGGCTCTACCTACACAAATTGTCATCATAATCAATTGTCACAAATTTTCCTAGACTTTGTCACGAGCTGTCTGCCACAATTGTTCTAACCCTCTAATATCTAATTCGTTGGTATTTGAGATATTGACAAGAAACTAACTAAAGTTTGAAGAAGAAAATTCGTAATTTCATACTTTCAGGTGAGGTTTAAAATTTTGTTGCAAAAATTATCTTAAATTGTTACAGTACCTATTCAATATAACAAAAAACAGAATTCTATTTATGTACATATTAACAGGAATTTTCGTTTTCAATCTTGACCTGCTAGCGGAAAAAGGGATGCCAGGCTTGAGTCAGCGCCAGCGTGTCAAAAACCGTGTACAAAATTTTAACTGTGCCAGTTTCTAGACTTCCAAAAAGTCACCGGTCAAAAAGGAAAATAAAAACCTAAGTATGTACATTAGGGTGGTCCTTATAAAGATCATTGTCTTATTTTGAATGACGCAACCCCCTAATTTGTTCTAAATAAATAAAGAAAAAAAAATCCAGCTCATTAAATTAACATTAACCCGGCCCCCAAGACGTCTGAAGTTTTATATGGGAAATTTTTGTAAATTCAAATCTTAAAAATCTTACCTTTGGTAATGATTGATAAAAAAAATTGAATTTGGGAATAAATGTTGTCACTTTTGTCTTATTTATAAAAATGTATCAGAAAAAAATTTATAAGAGTTATTTCCCTACTTTTAGCCATTTAAACAAAAATATCTTTTTTATTAAACTTTTAATTTTAATAAATGTTGTAATTTTTTTTTTCTAATACATTTTTTTTTAAACATGACAAAAGTTACTACATGTGTGCAAAAATTCAATTTTCTTTATCAATCATTAAAGTTTTGAATTTTTAAAGTTGGATGTACAAAAAATACATGGGATGTCCCATATAAAACTTCAGACATCTTGGGGGCCGGGTTAACGTTACTGAAATGAGCTAAAATTTTACAGGAATTTTTTTTAATTATTCAGAACAAATTCGGGGGGTGCTTCATTCAAAAAAAACAATGACCTTTATAAGGACTACCCTAATGTACATACATTATATAAAATAAATAAAAGTAATTTTCAATTAGTTTGAACTAACTAATTTGCCATAAGGATGTACAAAATTGTTTCTGTTTATCAACGTTCATCTTCTTCAAAAATGCAGAATAAATATTACATTATGTCATGCTATATTTCTTCTTCAAATCTAATCTGCTTTAAATTGATTACAAAGGGAAAAGTTATCATAACTTAAAGGAGCTGGGTATAAGAAAATTCTTCCACAACCTTGTTCTAAATCTCTTTTATATCCTTTACAGAAGTGAGGTATATAAATATTTCATAGTGCACTTATCGCTTGATCCTTATCCTACTTTATCCCTGTCTACTTGGGTGCATTTAGTATTTTAAGCTCTTAAAATGCCATTTATATATGTTGTATTTATACCAGAACTCTTATTTAGCATTAAAGGGTTTTCTGTTCATAATGCAATAATTAGTAACTTCTTGCAGATAAATCAAAATCATTATACTTGGCTTGAGTTGCAATACAAATTTATAATAGAATTTTTTACACAGAAGCATCGATATGGATGTTTTCAAAATATTACTCGAATGGAAGTTCAAAGGGTGCTTCTATCAAAAGAAGTATGTTCATACATTTTGTAGATACGAGTATGCATAAGGAGACTATTATGTACATAGTTTGACTTGTTATTTTCAACTTGAAAAATTAAGTTAAATCAAATGCACAAAAGATGCAATTTTCTTTACGAATAACCAATTATTGTCATTTGAATAACAATTCTTTGATAACTTATCTTATGTCTGTATATTTGCTATCGTTATTTCCACCTTTGAGTTCTTCTGGAAAGAATAAAACAAAAGTCAATTTTTCAAACAATTCGATATTTCAGAAGGCAAATAATCATTTTTTTTTTAAATACAAAAATAAATAGGACCCAAAAACAAGGTTATGGGACTAAACAAAAGCTTAAACTCTGGCTATATAAAAAATCACAGGGTGTCATAAAAGAAACAGGAGCGGTGATAATTTCCTCATGTATGATATTCTTCAAAAAGGTCATTCTAAGGTTAACTTTTGCTCATGATTAAGGTTTCTTCTAAATGGACCTTATTAACTTTGGTCTATGAAAAGCTTCAACCCCAGATGCATTTATACCTTTGTTAAAAATTAATTGGCCCAAGTGTGACCTCTAAGGTCGAAATAAACTTTTTAACATCAAATTTTGTGCTTTAAAAGGTCAAACAAATAACAAGTTCACAAGTTCACCTTGAACATCATCGTCAAGATCAAAATCAAGGTCACCATATAATTCCTAGTTTAAAGTCAATACAAAAATGACCTTGCCTTTGTTTGAACAAAAACAAACTTTCAGGATGAAATATTGATGACACCTTGTACAGTTAAATTATTATTAAAAAAAAAAAAACATCTCTAACATCCTCAAATCCTGTTTTTATAAATGTGGGTGACGCTTAGGCATATTTGTTAAGTTTTATTTTTTTACTAAAATTAGTTTTGATAAACAATTCCCCGTATAGAATTTAAATATCAATAAAGCAATTTACCAGAAAAATACTTAACTATAACTAGGTACATTGGTAAACACAAAAATGGTCTTCCTACGTCAAAATCACAAGAAAATATCATTATTTTATTACAATATTTCATATAAGAGACAACAAGAAAAAAGACTCTCCAGACGGTGCAAATTTAAAAGCTCTTCATTCTTAAAGTCATTGACAGAAAAAAAGGTGAGCGGGAACTATAGATGTGTATAGTATATATGTATATGTAATTGAAAGTCCCTACATATCTGACCAGCCAGCAGTCGGTATACAAGTTTAAAAACCCGTTAAATATTCAAGTCCAAAAAGTTATTATTTGAGTATTTATTAACTTTTTGTAAATTTGTAAACGTCAAAAGAATTTTCTTTAAAAATTGCAAAAATGAACCTACATAACTTGCACATAATGAATTTATGTGAATAAACTGTTAAATATTTGAATTATTAAATATGTAGGGGAAGGTGGCCTAAAATGGCTCACCAAGGTAAAATGGCCCCCTCGCTAGAAATCGTAGAATCGAACAGATTTAGAAGGTTTTGTGAATATAATTCTTTAGTTTATTTGGTAGAACCAACATTATACGAAATGTTAGCAACTTCAAGATATTATTTGAAATTTGACTGATCAAAATGTCTCTATAGCCACCTCCAAAAGTGTATGTTTATTTTACATATAAATTTAAGTTGTTTTAAATGAATTGTTGATTTTATCTTTTTTTTTTTTGAATATTGTTTATGTTTATTTTACTTTGAACTTTGATTCGTTTTAAATAAAGTTTAAATTAAATTAAAAATGGTTTTTGGTCAACTTGCCTGGTTGGTTTACTTGCATGGGTAAGATTGCATACTAGTACGCCATTTTACCCGGCCAATTTTGATCGTTGGAATTTGAAGGCATTTTGAAAACTAAGTACTTTAAATACTGTTTGAAACTTTTTGTACTCGAAAAGCAAAAAAATGTAAGCGTTATGGATTTAACTTTGCAAAGATATTTTCTTTAGGGGGGGGGGGGGGGCATTTTAGGCCACTTTCCCCTATATAGACTAGGGTGGTCCCTATAAAGGTTAGTGTGTTATTTTGAATTACGCACCTCTCTTATTTATTCTAAATAAATGAAAATAAAATCCTGTAAAATTTGATCTCTTAATATTAAAGTTAACCCGGCCCTTAATACGTCTGAAGTTTTATATATCAAATGTCTTTATTTTATGTAACCCATGTAATTTTTAAAATTCATAACTTTATGGTTATAATTGATAAAGAAAATTGAATTTGAGATTTAACATGTAGTCAATTTTGTTCAGTTAAAAAAAGATTTTAAGTATTAGAAAAGATTTTACAACATTTATTCAAATTTCAAACAAAAAGAATGTATTTTGTTTAAATGTCTATAAGAAGGGAAATAACCTGTATAAAATTTTGTCTTATACATTTTTTTGTGTGCCAAAATTTATTAATCATTACCAAAGTAATGAGTTTCCAACGTTGGAATAACAAAAATATATGGGATTTCTCTAATAAAACTTCAGACGTTTTGGGGACCGGGTTAACGTTAGTAAATGTAATGGGCTTCAATTTTGCAGGATTTTTTTTTAAATTTATTTAGAACAAATTTGGAAGGTGCGTTATTCAAAATAAGACAATGACCTTCATACCCTAATGTACACGAGAATAAATTAAATGTCGTCGGTGAAATACCAACAACAGTTATCGTTCTCTTGAGAATATGAATACACTTTTGGAAATGATATAAGTCGGGGATAAAATAATTATAAGGTACACCCAAGAGTCAATTAAGGTTTATTTTTAATTGTCTGAAAATGACAAATTTGTCACTGGGAGAATATTTTGTTCGCACAAAGTGCGTAGAATCCCTCTTTAACACATAATTATGTAGGTAAATATTTTCTTTTAATTAAATTAAATGTTCAGTTTTCTGTTTAAAGTTTAACTTCACATTCTTTAAAGCAGTTGAATGCAATAACTTTGTTCTTTTGTTAATAATTTAGATGTATCACAAAAAGGTGGACCTTTACGAATGACTCTCTATATTTTGTTTATTATTATTGATACATTTAGGATAAATAAAAATAGATACCTTAAGGATAATATCGGGTTTTTCAATAAGAGCGCTACAAAAGTTTTTTTTTAAATAAAACAAAAACGGTTCTAGATATCAATGAAATTCTTTATTCCTGTGAAAGAACGTTTGATGTCATTATGTATGGATCTCGATTTCTTTGGCATGGCCACCACGGGCACGCTTGCAGAAGTCCAGACGCTGAACACAATTTTCGACGGTTTTCAAGAATAAATCGGCCGATACTGCTGCAATTTCACGTTCGATATTCGTACGAAGTTCATCAATCGTCGCTGGCTTGTTGGCATAGACCATAGACTAGACGTAGCCCCACAGGAAATAGTCTAACGGTGTCAAATCGAACGAAGGAGGCAGCCAAGCGACTGGACCATTTCTTGAGATAACACGTTCTCCAAACTTGGTTTCCAATAAATTGATTGTGACATTCGCTGCGTGGCTTGTGGTGCCGTCCTGTTGGAACCACATGTCCTCCAAGTCCAAATCATCCAATTGGGGCCAAAAATATTTGGTTATCATTGAACGGTAGCGATCCCCATTCACAGTAACGTGACGGTCTTGATCATCACGGAAGAAGTATGGCCCAATAACGCCGCCGGCCCATAAACCACACCAAACCGTAATTTTTTCGGGATGCAATGATGACTCATGGAGTACGTGTGGATTGCTGACTGACCAATACCACATATTTTGTTTATTGACGAAGCCATTCAGCCAGAAATGAGCCTCATCGCTGAAGATGATTTTTCGATGAAAATCCGAATCAATTTCAAGTTGTTGCTCAGCCCAATTCACGAACATACGACGCTTCTGGTGGTCAAGCGGCTTCAGTTCTTGCGTCAATTTAATCTTGTAAGGATGGAGGCCAAGATCTTTTCGCAAAATTCGCCACAACGACGCCCAACGCTTGAGAACGACGTGTTAGAAACACATTTGGGCTTTCTGCAACTGAAGCCTCAGCGGCAGCAATATTCTCGACACTACGGGCACTTCTTTGTCTCACTGGCACGGGAACATTTTGTACTGTGCCTGTGGATTCAAATTTTTCCACTAGACGCTCAATTGTTGATCTGCTAGGACGATTATGACGACCATAAATTGGACGTAGCGCTCTTAACGTTGAGGCCACTGACTCCGAATTTCTATAGTAAATTTTAATAATTTCGACTCGTTGTTGGCTCGTATATCTTTCTATCATGAAATGGCAAACCTTACTGAAGAGAACTGTAAAAGAACGGCAAGAAAAATGGCGTCGTTTACTGTCCCTGTTGCTCTACTTTTGTAGCGTTCCTGTTGGAAAACCCTTTATAAGGGTACAACTAACTATCTAGACTTTTTCACCAATAACACTTTAACATTTTAAAAACAAAGCAAATATAGAAACATTTCTTTGAACAATAAGTGCATAGTTATCATCCTCTTATTGGCAAACTAACAAAAATTCTGATTAAAAGTTCATTTTCAATTTTGTTGTTATTAATAAGAAAACCAAAATTAATTTACGTTTAGTATCTTTTAAATCTTATCGAAAATCTACAACGTCCAACAAGTAGTCTTAAGGGCAAGTATTTTTGTTTCTTGTCAAAATAAATTAAAAATGAGGTTTTAATAAAAAATAACGTTACGATGAAAGAGAAGTCCTGGTGTACATTGGGCTAGAGCCTTAACGAATTTACTTCATTTATTTAAATTTAAATGAAGGTTTTGTTTTTATTTGTTTGAGTTATGCTTTATTTTTGTCCATTTTTAATAAACTTTAATATAAAATATACATTTTGATTTAAAATAAGTAATTTATCTCAAAAACGGCTCTTATGATTTTGATACAAAAATTACAAATCGCTATTCAGGGTATAATTAATATTTTGATAACAAAAAATTGACCAATAACGGTAATTAACGGTACTTGTCATAAAACCGGTTTTTGGTTTTAAATCTATTGTTAATGGCTACACTGATTTCAACAAAAATCTTTAAACAGCACGTCTTTTTCAATTCTAACAATTTTGCATATGGAAATATTTGAAATTTATTTTTTTTTGGATTTCTGTATAAAATATTGATTTTGTTCAATATCTTAAAAATGGGTTAATGAATATTATTTTAATTTTGTGTAAAATTGTATTTTAATTTTAAAATTGTTAAAAAAATGTATATATACAAAATTAATTCTTAAGAAAACCGCTCTAACGATTTTTTAACTTTTTTTCTCTTAAATTCATAGTTATCAAACAAATTAAATGCCATACTCTATTTTGAGCTCAAAGTGTTTTAGCTATTAAAATAATAAATTTATAGTTATTAATAATAGTAATAATTTAAATATTAATTAGCTCTTAAAACTTTTTTCTAATGGCAGCATAATTATATTATGGAACCAATACAAACATTATGTGCATCGTCAATTTCTTGCTACGTAAAAGTTGTTGATCCAGTCGTGCCCATAAATAAATAAGACTTATCGATCCACTATTTACCGCTAGTGATTCACTGTTTCCACCCATTAAATCAGTTCAACTGATTTTCATAAACCAGAAAATTAACTGCTTTCTATTCTGTTTCTTAAGATATACAAAATTAATAAATAAAATCGTCAGAGCAAGTTAGTGCGAAATAGTTTAAAACTTATGTACTAAAGTCAACAACAAAACCGGGTTAGGTTTTGAACAGTTTACCACATAACTGAAAATTTCTTTCTGCACCCTAATGAAAAATGCCAGGACTTAAACGATTTCTCTGACTGATTCGTTTTAAAATTTTTAAAAACCCTATAAAAACTTTCATAATTTCCTATAACTTATTCAAATAAAACTCTTCAATGTACATCATTATCGTCAGCACATCCAAATATATTTTGTATCTGCAATCAAATTATGCTACATTCATTAAAAAAATGCAAATTCACAATCTTATAGTTTCCACTTGATCAGCCAAAAATGTGCTCTCTTATAATAATAATTTCAATCTATTCCGGATGTCAATCTTCAACCACCCAATAAAGTTTCGCATATGTACGTGTAGATAATAATGGCATACAGTGTTGCCGCAAGCTGAAATGAGAAGTCGCTAGACCAACCTCCAAAAGTCGCTAGATTTGCTGAAATTTGGGGGACAAAAAGTCGCTAGACAAAAATTAGTAAATAAGTGTTAAAAAAAAATTTCTCTTTGAATAACTTTTTATTTTTGCTCAAAAATTTAAAGTAAAGGCCTTACTATATATACCTACTTTTTGCAAAAGGTAATTTCTTCTGGCATAATTTCCGGGAGCCATAAATATCTATGCTGAAGACACCTGCTTGCGAAAAACAGTTAAAAATTGTGTACAGTGGCTTCATTCATGTGTCAGAACATTTTCCTATGTTTTTTGTAAGCATGTTTCTTTAGCAAACATTTAAATTTCACACTTTTATACTTTTTGCAAAAAGTAGGTCTAAGTAGTTAAGCCTTAAATTAACAAAAAACTTAGGACTATTGTAAATTTGAAACAGATAGATTGCTTAAATTCAATTACTGCGCTCACTCACGCATACATTTTGCATATATGTTTTGATGTGTGTTTGCCTATGTGTAGTGAATTTGAGTATCCAATTATTGAAAATAGAAACTGTCAAATTAATTGAAATACTAGGAACGTAAACTGACATAAGAAAATTGTATTTGCGTGTCGAAACTCACAAATGCTTATCTTCAAAAGTCGCTAGAAATAATCTAGCGACATAAAAATATTTTTTGCCACGGAAAATATTGAAATGTCGCTAGATCTAGCGACAAAGTCGCTAGAACGGCAACCCTGATGGCATATAGACATGCCATACAAATTCTTAACAACACGTTCTCTCTTATAATGTAGTATGTTTTTTTTATTCATTCAGTGCCAGACTTTTCCTTTCTTGCTTTCTTTCATTCTATTTTATTTTTATATTCGTCTGGATTGGTGAAATTGCTTTCGATAAAATTATTCGTGCGCAACACCCATTTAACACAGTCATCATCTTGAACGAAAGGAGAAACCGAGAAAATCGAATACGTGTATGGAAAAAGTTTGTGAAAGGAACAAAAAAAAAAGAAAAGGATTAGGTAGGTAGATGTACATGGCTCTTGAACCTTGACGAACTTTTTATTGAATTGATGAATTTAATTTTTGTAATTCATGTTTGGGTTAAAGGAAAATGGTTTTTTATTTATCATGCAGATATATTCACAACGAATAATACAAAAGAGTAAACAGGGTAGGGAATTCCTCACACGGAAATTTACCTAATATAAAAAGGTATGGTAAATTCCAATTTTCTTTCTTTACATTCCAAACAAAATGAAATCTTGAATCTTTTGAATCTTGTTGACGTAGTTTAATACTTTAATGATTAATAAAATTTGTGTTTTTCTTCTTTATGGTTCCTTTACAAGTGCGGCACAGCGCGGCCCCTAGCGTGGCAAAAGAGTTGAAGAATTATCGATGCACTATCGATTATAATCGAAATTATAAACTACCAGAAGACCCGTGCAAAAATTTCGCACATTCAATAAGGCTTTAAATTTTCAAATAGAATGTTTGAACAAAATAAATAATTTCTTTTTATTATTGATATAAACATATTAGTTTTACAAAACCTCTTTGAAAACAATATTTGATGTAAGAATGAAATATTTTGATGTGTAAACATCTTAGCGCTAGGTATTAAGAAAAAAACAAACTCTCGGTATGGGTAAACTTGAAAGAGGAAAGACAAAATTACGGATACGCCACCATCTTGTTTATTTAGATTTTTAACTAATGGATGCGAATGGTTCGTGCATTGAATAGGGTTAATTGAGATAATGTGGTAAATGTCGGTAATGTGGTTGGGTATAGTAATACACCAACGACACCAACCAAGCCAACGGTTTGTGCATTAAATAGTGTCGGGAAAATTATCAATATCATATAATTGTAGAAAATGCAGTTTTTTAAGGCATGGTGCAACCGTTATGATTTTAAGGTCTAAATTGGGTATGATTTTATGAGTTGCCACATTCTCTAAAAGTACCTTTTTTGAAAGTTGAGGGTGAGGTTAGAAACAAAATTAAATACATATTTACGCTCAGCCCTGAATCACATGAAATAACATAACATGTTCGACGGGCTCCTTTGGCAACCTCATCAGTTTACTATATACTGTAAGCTATAGTATAAACTACATACTACACTGATGTTTACACATCATCCCCTTGAGTCCCTGTACTCACAAATTTTTTTGAATTTTTTGTGTATCCTTTTCTTTAATAAATATGTTGTTTTCAATTTTTTATTTAGTTTAATAAGTTTTTTTTACTATTAAACTTAAATCTCAAAAATACATCTCTCAAAAACACAGCTAAAAATTCTTTTGGGGGCCCCAGCATTTAGCTATCTCACTGCATTCCGACCCTGTGTGAATGCATTTGTGTTTGTGTAACTCACACTATTTTGAAAACCGCCTCACTTTTCGTCGATATGCCCGTTCCTCTTTTTCTTCTTTACAGATTTTAAATTAAAGAATTACTAAATATGTTTCTTTCATTCATGCAATCTAGTGATACCATTGTATATAAAACCTATAGTACTATTAATGAGTCGAATTTCGGGACGATAGTCTAGGCCTATAGGTGGAGTGATCATCGCTAGAGAGATTTAATGAGACTTTCAATGTGTTTTTAACTCTACATTATCTACAGAGCAAATGCCCTCCCAGGCCAGTGGCACTGCCACCGTCGTTTTGGTTTTTTGAAACAACAGAAGTTGGTAACAAATAGGTCCGTTCCTTTACTTTAAATTTCTGTGATTCTCTTTGCATTTGTGTGATTTTCAGTCCAAAGCCGTTCCCGTACTCAATAATTTGACAGTTTTTTTTTACAAAAAACAACGCTCACGAGAGAGTAAATAATTTCCCCTACCTGTGATTTTCAGTCCGAGAAATTTCTTCGGACTGAAAATCACAGCACAGCTAAATGTCAATTTGAGAGCAAAAGAATGAAAGCCAAACATCGTGCCTTACTTGTCCAGCACATTAGGTAATACGGAATTTGGTTACATTTGCGTTCCCGTACTTTGGCATAGTTATGATATTTTTGAGAATATATCAACGTTGCTCTCCACGATCTGCCAGTTTGTGATTTTCTGTGCCCAAAGTGAAGGATCGGACCTAATATGTTTCTCCACCACGCACTCAATGTGCAAGCGAAAAAAATGGATTATAATTACATTACAAAAGTAATAAATAATATGTTTCTTTCATTCATGCATGGTGTAACTAAAGAATGTTTCTCCCCCACTCACTCAAGGTGCAGCGAAAAAAAGAGAATTTTAAATTACAGAAGTAATTATACCAACCATTGACTTATAAGTCAATGAGTAATACATATTTTTCTCTTTCACTCATTCAATGGTTTAAAAGTGAAGTATTCTTTGTGTCAAATTTTTCATTTATTGAATTATTTTAAATTTCCGAAATTTGTTGAAAATAGTGTGGTATAACATAAAGTTTTTGTGCAATGTTATGAGTTCCTATTCAGTGATACCTATTTGAATGGATTTGACTATTTTGTAAATGAGAAAAAAGGAGTTTGACAACAGAAATAGATTATAATAACTATTAGTCTAAGAGCCAACGACATAAAAAGTCAAGTCATTTGCGTAATATTGAAACCCATACCAATACATAGCCCTGGAAGGGTTCCAGGATAACCTTGTCTGCTTGCCCGTACCCTTGACGAAGTAGTGGGGGGTTGAAAATGTAGATTTTCTACAAATTTTATCAGGGGTGTTATCACTACAATGAATTTTTTTGAAAATATATCATGATGCACAGTCATTTTCCATACTTATAAACGGTGCCATGACATAAGACCAAGTGTCACAAGGTAAAATTTCGGGGTTTGGCCTTATGACGCTTTACAAAAGCGACACAAGGCAATATTTTAAGAGTTGGCGTTATGTCGCTTTGTAAAGCGTCATAAGGCCAATTTTTTTTTAAACATAAGACCAAATGTAAGTTTACTTTCATAATTTATATTTGCGATCCATGTTCTTTTTTTTACTAATTTTTGTTTTAAACTTAGTTCGTACCTCCTATACATAGTTGCGTGATTTATAGTATAAGTAATTTTAGTTTTATAAAAGAAAGGTTAGGTACGATTGATCGACAAAAAAAGGTCGACTGGTCAAAATGTCGACATTATGAAATCTCGACTTGACAAAATGTCGACTGCGTTGAAAAAAGTCGAGCAAAATTTGCACGAAATGCCGACTTTTAAAATATAGATTTTGGCCGACTAAAAAAATGTCGACATTATGAAATCTCGACTTGACAAAATGTCGACTGCGTTGAAAAAGGTCGAGCAAAATTTGTACGAAATGCCGACTTTTAAAATATCGATTTTTATATGATCGACTTTCATAATCTCGACAAAAAAATATCGACTAGTGATTGAAGACGATGCGAAAGCAGCCACTTATGAACAGATCATTTTCGTTAATATAGGACCATTCAGTTTCGAAACCGCCCAGTGAGAGATTTTAAGTGTCGACATTTTGATAGTCGACATTTTGATCAGATTATGGAATGATATTTACAAGCGCGCGTTTGTAAACGTCATTCCATAAACTATAATCTGATCAAAATGCCGACTATCAAAATGTCGACTATTAAAATGTGGACTATTAAAATGTCGATTAACACAATGTCGACTATCAAAATCTCGACTGTTGAAATCTCGATTATTAAAATGTCGATTACAGTCGATATTTTGAAAGTCGACATTTTGAAAATCGCATTTTAAAAAATCGGTCTAGTTTATTTCGATATTTTGTTTAGTCGGTCTTTTAACCAGTCGATATTTTTTTTCCGCCGAGATTTTGAAAGTCGATCATATCGTACCCAATCCATAAAAGAAAGATAAAATATCTAATTACAATAACATTTTTCATATTGAAATACATACCTAATTTTACTTGGTTCAACCTTAGGATACAGATAAGATTCATACAACAAATTAAATTTTACATAATAATTTTTTTCTTATAGCTAGTTTGATTTAATTTCTTGTATGAATCTTATCTGTATCCTAAGGTTGAACCAAGTAAAAGTAGGTATGTATTTAAATATAAAAAAATGTTATTGTAATTAGATATTTTATCTTTCTTTTATAAAACTAAAATTACTTATATAAATCACGCAACTATGTATAGGTAGGTACGAACCAAGTTTAACAATTATTCTTGAATATAAGCATTACTTAAACGTTTGCTTTTTTATTTCAATAATAGAATCTTGGTTATTTAAAATACGGTATTTCTATGCTTTCATCTATGTTCTCATGAGTCGAAAGTCGATGGCCGCATATCTTAATGCCTCCAATATATTGGAGTAAATTTGTTTCAGTTCAACCCCACATAATTTGTAACGGATTATGAAAAAGCACTTAGAAACAGTTTGAAACCCGTTTTTCCAACAGCAAAGTTTCCAACATGTTGGTTTCATTTTTCTCAAGAAAAAGAGCCTCAAAAATTCCTTATTTTGTAACTTATCTGCACAAAAGTAAGGAAGCTTATCACCTCTTTAGACAGTATTTGGTACGTCTTATTAAACCGGAAGACATGTACTTGGCAAAAAGACATAAGACCAAATTGGCCTTATGACGCTTTAGAAAGCGACATAAGGCCAACTCTTAAAATTTGGCCTTATGACACTTTCGTAAAGAAATTTATGAAATTTTGGAATTTGGCCTTATTACACTTGGCCTTATGTCACGGAGCCCTTATAAATACCTTGATTTTGATGATCCGACTAGTAGAACTCAAGATATTAGCTTTTAAAGCAAACCATATATTTGACTTCTTGGAGATTTTTAAAACGCAAAGAATCAACAAAGCAAAGTCTCCAAAAAAGTAGATTATGTTTCGTTTAAAAAGCATATAACTTGAGTTCTACTAGTCAGATCATCAAAATCAAGAGGTAAGGAAAATGACAGAGCATCATGATATATTTTCAAAAAATTAATTAAAGTGATAATACCCCGGAAGAAATATTAAGCACATCTCTATTTTCAACCCCCACCCCTTCGTCAATGGTATGGGCAGGCAGACCAGGTAATCCTGGTTTTACCCTTCCAAAGCTATGTATTGGTATATGGGTTTCAACATTACGCAAATGACTTGACTTTTTATGTCGTTGGCTCTCGACCACCAAATCACCCCAACTACAGAATTCGGCGAATGAGCTAGATCGACAATTTGACTCATTTTCAATTCGCTTGCAAATTTTGAATCCGCTATCAATGCACGGCCCTAGTCAGAAAGAATAGAAGGAAAGGAAAGATTTTTGTTGGCACAGTAGATATTGTATTATTGGAAACGCAAACGATTCGCTCTCCATACAAATCTTCCATTTTATTCCAAACAAAGGAGAGTGTCCAAAAAAAAACCCAGAGTCGATAAGAAAAAGTTATATATGGTTTGAAAGGGCATTGACCGTAGATATCAAATATGAAATTATTTTCTTCAAAAGTTATCCCCGGGACTGGCTATGACAATTTATTTATTTTTAATAGCAAGGTGTGTTTTCATATAAATACAACATTGGTGAGGGCAGTTCAGAAAAGAGCAGGTATTGATTAAAAAACATACCTACCTACTCGGTACTTGGTAATTCACAAAAGTTTCGTACAACAAAGTTTCTACTAAGACAAGGGTTCGAAAACTATTTTTCGAAAAAACTGATTTTCATAAGGCAATGCTCAAAAATAAAAGGTTTCCAAAAACAAATTGTTGCAAGCGTGGCGCTCGCGATATTTTTTTGTTTGGAATTTGAGGTAGCAACAGTATAGGAAGGTATAGGATGAAATCAGTGGCGGATCCAGGGGGGTGGCTATAGGGACTTAATCCCCCCCCCACGGCTGATTCCTAAAGTAAATTGAAATAGAGAAAGCAAAACATTACAACGTGTAGAGTTTTATATTCGTCTAAAGTAGTGTTAAGATGAGAAATTTGATGGACTTAATAACGTGGTTGGGGCTTAACAATTAACATGTTATGTAACTCTTTTTCCAAGCCCTTAGTTTGGGGCTAAAGTGTAAAGCAAATTTTACACAAAACCAAGTGGGAGGCTATGAATAATGGATATATTTCATGCAACGACAATTTTCCCTTAAAACAAAACCCTTAGAAAAAAACAGCTTGAGACTAATAAGGTCTGAAAATATTGGACGTAAAACGTAGTCTGGGTTAAACAACTAACTCCCTTAATATTAAGCTTATTGCAGAGAGCTTTTGGGTCTTTATTCTAGAGACTGTAAAAGTCCGAAGTTGGGGCTAAAGCTTGAAGATATAAACAAAAAGGTAGACGTGACTTAACATTAACATGTCAAAAGCAACAACTGTTTACACTAAAAACTTAGGTAATTTAACAAAAAAAATGCAATTGAGGCTTAAAAAATTGAAGAACAACGGGGTGCCCACTTGTACAGCTTAGTGTAAATGTTTAATACAACAGGAATTGTTTCTTACGGCCTTGGCTGGGCTTAGAGGATTTTGGGGCTTGGTTTTCAAAATTTCAAAGCTCCAAGGCAATTGTACATACAAAAAATTTTGGGGCTATAAGCAATTTAATACAAATTCTCAAGTCAAGGAGCCGAATTCCAAAAGCGTGAGAAACTCTGTGAACTGAGAAAAATCTTTCAGGTGGATATGAATATTTACAATCCCTGCTATAGTCCCTAGAGTGACGTGCAAATTTATCGACACATTTTTTGGAGCAGGAATAGAAAGTGTGGGTATGCAGCGTACACGAAAATTCATTCACACTTGCAGAATTGGGCCGTGCCCCGTGCAGGTTATTTTTTAAAGCAGCTGTTTCTTATGCCCGACTAAAAGTCTTGTGAAGTTTTGGCATTTCATTTTTCGATACTATTGTCTGTGCTTTCCAGTGACAGTTTCAACAAAACAGGTAGGTACTCTACTTGTTGATTTGGCTAATTAAGGAAAATGAGATCTCAGAGGACTGATACTGTAAGCACATATGAGCTTTTGCCAGTAAGACCACTTAAATATCATTTTTCTGAACTAGCAAATTGCGTACAGTTTTTAAATTGGGTCAAAAAGGTGAAGTTCAAATCATACCTTATGCTTATTTAAACAAATACTTACATAATATAGGTGGGTAACTGGTTACTTATCAATTATTAAGCAATATGAATAAACGAATTTGTTCTCGTGGTTTGAGGCTATAACGTGGCTAAAAATTAAAGTAATAAAGTTAGTTACACTCCAAGCCCCCCCTCCCCACAGCCAAATCCTTGATCCGCTACTGGATGAAATACATGTGCCTTGAATGTTGCATTCTCTTAATGCGAAAATGTGTTTACTGTTATAAATTGGTACATTCTAGTCTCGTCAATATAATTTAAAGTACTCTTATCCAAGAAATCAATTAATACATATTATGAAAACAAAACATTTCCGAATTTTACCACTGACACTACCGTTAAAAAATTCTTAGTTTTCCCGTTTTCGTTTTCTTTTCGGAGTTTTAAAGGTACATAGTAAAGAAAAGACTGGTCTTAATTATTCATTAGTATAACAGTAAACGAATGATTTATAAGTTCTTAATTCTAACGCACATATACTATTTTCTTAAACTGTTGTACGGCATGCTTAAGTAGGTAAATCCTTTTTTCGAAACTGTTGAGTAACGGTATGGGTGATAACCGCCATTTCACGAATGAAGACAGACTCATCTTGTGGCTGTTGATTTAAGTGACTTGTGGTGAACCTATTTAACAACATAAATCAACCACAATATGAAGATGTGCTACTTTTTACTTTTTTTACATGAAGAAACACTGTGTTTTTAAAAATTTTAAATTGTCATATCCAGTCCCGGCGATAACTTTTTAAGAAAATGATTCCATATTTGTTATCTACACTTAATGTCCTTTCAAACCATGTATGAGTTTTCTTAATTTTTGGGCATTCTTCTTTATTGAAACTTCTTAAGATCTTCACTTGCACAAGGAACAGCTGTTTACGTGTATGTCAAACTGGCTGAGGATAATAATAATTGGATAATCAACAAAAATAATTTGGTTTATTTACAAATAATAAATTGTTTACATATTTGGGTTTGATGTTTAAAATGTCAAGATATGAGAGCTGAGATAATATTAGGTCCGATCCCTTACTTTGTGCACAGAAAATCACAAACTGTCAGATCTTGGAGAGCAACGTTGATATATTCTCAAAAATATCATAACTGTGCCAAAGTACGGGAACGCAAATTCAACCAAATTCCGTGTTACCTAATGTGCTGGACAAGTAAGGCACGATGTTTGGCTTTCATTCTTTTGCTCTCAAATTGACATTTTGTTGTGCTGTGATATTCAGTCCGAAGAAATTTCTCGGACTGAAAATCACAGGTAGGGGAAATTATTTACTCTCTCGTGAGCGTTTTGTAAAAAACTGTCAAATTATTGAGTACGGGAACGGCTTTGGACTGAAAATCACACAAATGCACTGAAAATCACAGAAATTTAAAGTAAAGGAACGGACCTATTGTTCGACAAAAATGGTAAGGAATTGCAGGAAACGATAAGTTCAGTAATCTGGTCAACTCCTCGGGAGTCAAATATTGCGAATTCAGTAATCAGAATGAATGTCTATCTATACAAAAATAATAAAAAATAAAAAAAAAATAAAAAAATATAATTTTTATTATAATCGCTAATTCATACTATCGAAGACAATCGATATTTTTGAAACGCTTATCGATTGATTTCGATAGCAATTAAACTATTGGATTAAGTATGTTTAACTTATAACTACAACAATACAAAAAATTGGCTTTTCAATATTTGGTACAACCTTTCCATAAGAAATCTATAGTACTATCATGGGCCGAATCGACGGTACAGACGCGTGGTGGTTCTACAACTTACCTAACTAGCTGGTATACTTACTTACTTACTTTACTTTTGATGGCGCTCACAGCCCAGGATGGGCTTCGGCCTCAACTAACAAGCCCCTCCAGCCAGCTCTGTCCCTAGCTAGCCGCTTCCAGTTGCGCACACCGAGTGCTTTGATGTCGTCATTCACTTGATTGCGCCACCTGTTACGGGTTCTTCCTCTGCTGCGTACCCCATCGGGGTTGGATTCGAAGACTCGTCGGGCAGGTGCGTTGCTGTCCATACGCTCCACGTGCCCCAGCCATCTAAGCCGCTGTATTTTCAGCTTTTTGACCAGGTCAACGTCGCTGTATAGCCCGTATAGCTCGTCGTTGAATCTTCTCCTCCATACTCCTTCGATACACACCGGACCGAAAATCACACGAAGAATCTTCCTCTCAAAGCACCCTAGCAGATTTTTATCCGAATCTTTCAGTGTCCATGCTTCTGACCCATAAAGCAGGACCGGGATGATTAGGGTTTTGTATAAAGTCTCCTTGGTTCTCTGAGAGAGGGCCTTACTACTTAAATGCCTTCTTAGACCGAAGAAACAGCGGTTGGCAAGAGTAATTCTTCGCTTGATCTCTGCACTGATGTCATTCTGCGATGTAATAGTGGAGCCCAGGTAGACAAAGTCCTTGACAACTTCGAAGTTATATCTGTCCATCGTGATATTTTGCCCGAGTCGACGATGTTGAGATTCCTCTCTCGATGACAGCATATACTTCGTCTTGTCCTCATTAACCGCCAATCCCATTCTAGCCGCCTCCGATTCAATGCTCGCAAATGCCCCTGCCACAGCTCGCTTCGTTCTGCCGACAATGTCTATGTCATCCGCATATGCAAGCAATTGAACGGACTTTTGATAGATTGTACCGCTGGTGTTGACATGTGCGTTGCGTACAATGGCTTCAAGAACGATGTTGAATAGGTTGCATGATAACGCGTCGCCTTGCCTCAATCCTTTCTCAACATCAAAGGAATCGGTGGTGTTCTTACCAATTTTGACGGAGCAGCGAGATTTCTCCATCGTCATCCTGCACAAGCGGACGAGTTTGGCAGGGATGCCGAGACTCGACATGGCTCTGTATAATTCGTCCCTTTTCACGCTATCATACGCGACTTTAAAATCGATAAAAAGGTAGTGTGTATCGATCTGGAATTCCCGGGATTTTTCTAAAATCTGTCGGAGTGTGAACATTTGATCGACGGTTGACTTGCCTGGCCTAAAACCGCACTGATAAGGGCCGATCAGATCGTTGACAAAAGGTTTTAAGCGGTCACACAGGATGGCCGACAAGATTTTATAAGCGACGTTTAGGAGACTAATTCCTCTGTAGTTGGTACATTTCAGAACATCTCCCTTTTTATGGATGGGGCACACTATACCGAGGTTCCATTCATCGGGCATACTTTCCTCCGACCAAATTTTGCAGATGAGCTGGTGTATGCTCCTAGCCAATTCATCTCCCGCTGATTTAAATAGTTCGGCTTGTAAGCCATCCGCACCTGCAGCCTTGTACGACTTAAGTTTGGATATCGCCAGCCGAACTTCGGTTAGGTCGGGTGGACGGAACTCTTGGCCATCATCGTCCAAGTTGAATGGAGCGTTCTGCCTATTAGCGGCATCTTGGCTGTCTTCGCCATTAAGCAGTCTAGAGAAGTGTTCTTTCCAGATCCTCAGCACTGACTGTGTGTCTACTACCATATTCCCACTCTCATCTCGGCAGGCTTCCGTTCTAGCCTTGAATCCTTGGGTGGATCGCTTCACCCTCTGATAAAATTTTCGAACATCTCCCCTACCGCTACAACCCTCAATAGACTCTACCGCCCGCTTCTCGTGCTCTCTCTTTTTCCTCCTGAGAAGTCGGCGTTCCTCTTTTCGTTTCAGCCCGTAGAGCTCCCGGGCCACTCTCTCAGCAGCTCTTGTTCGAGTCTGCAGCATTGCCTGGTAGGCCTCGTCCTTAGCTGCATGCGCTAGCCGGCACTCCTCATCGAACCAGGGGTTTCGTTGTATTCGCCTAGTGAAACCCAGCACATCAGAGGCGGCACTTCTAATGGCTTGTTGACAGTGTTCCCACTGGTCCTCTGCACTTGATGCTGGTAGCGGACCTCCTGAGAGATTAAGAGTTACGTGGTCTGCAAAAGTTCTGGCAGTCTCTTGCGATTTAAGCTTCTCGACATCGAATCTTTTCACAGCATCTGCTCTGCGTTGTCGCGTCATGGATATCCGCATACGTAGTCTAGCTACCACCAGGTAGTGATCCGAGTCAATGTTGGCCCCTCGGAACGTTCGGACGTCCAAGATACTGGAAGCATGTCTCGCGTCTATCGCAACGTGGTCGATTTGGTTGACGGTTACTTGATCACGCGACCGCCAAGTCCCCTTGTGTATATTGAGGTGTGGGAAGTAGGTGCTTGAGATGATGACATTTCGCCCCGCCGCAAAGTCTGCCAGCCTGTGTCCGTTGCCGGAAGTTTCGTCGTGTAGGCTGTGTCCTCCGACTATCGAACCAAAGATGCCCTCCTTTCCGAATCTTGCGTTGAAGTCACCAAGAATGATCTTCACGTCGTACTTCGGGCACATATCATACGTTGTCTCCAAGAGATCGTAGAATGCTTCTTTGGTTGAGTCTTCTCTCCTTTCATGGGGGGCGTGAACACAAATCAGCGAAATGTTCTTAAATTTGCCTTTGATGCGGATTGTGACCAGGCGCTCGCTTACACTTCGGAAGCCCAAGACTTCTTGCCTAAGTCTTCCCCTTATCACAAAACCACAACCCAAGAGCCGCTGACCCTGTTCCTTCAAGCACCCGCCGTAGTAGATGTCACACGTTTTCAGTCTCCGTATGCCCTCTCCATCCCATCGCACTTCCTGGATGGCTGTTACGTCAGCCTTTAGCCTGTCCAGGTTCTCCACTAATTGTTCGGCTGCACGTGTTCTGTATAAGGACAGGACGTTCCACGTGCAGATCCGAAATTCATTGTCCTTGTTTCGTTTGCTGGGGTCGTCAACTTTAAAATCATCCATATCCGAGGCTTGTTGTTGTTTCGGAACAACTTTTTTTTACGTGGTAGGGAAGTTACCCCGACGCACAACCCCCGACCCGGAGGACCAGACCCTTCGTATAACTCCAAGGGTAGGGAGCCGGATAAACCGCTCCTTATAGGCCTGAGCTACGAATATGTCGTAGTAGCCCATATAAGGTGTTCACTAAGTAGTTCAACCTAACTGGAACTGTAGACGCCACCGTTGATTCCATCTAGAGAATTCGTCCGCTGCCGCCTCGATGAAAGGAGAAGTGCCTTAGTGGGAACACTCCTCCCCCCCTCTCTCGTTGGCTGTCCCCAACAGCTTTCCACGGGGATTTAAACCCCGTCTCCAGCTGAGGTACTAGACACCCGATGTTCACCACGTGGAGGTGAGAGTAGGAGTTGGTAGACAGAGGTGGATTTTGAGAAAAACCTGTGGACGCTTGTGTCCTCTTGAATGCACATAACTACCCTTTTGAACATCTAACTAGCTGGTATGGTAAATTAAAAAGAACACTAACGCCGAGCCGCGCACTGCCCGCCACTGACCGTACGAATGCTGCCAACGTATCCATATCGCGTATTACTACAGATTTTATATACAAATGACGTATAACCAATAATTTTTTTAAGTCATTGTTGTCTGCAATAATGAAATTAGTTTTATGCTAAATATCGATTGGAATCGAGGACAGTGGCTATCGATAGTTCTCCAACCCCATGGCATGGCACGGTAGGGCGCGGGCGTGGCATAGCACGGCACATTCCTTGTGAATTTTTACTTTCTTTCAGAAGAGCTTCTCGTTTCATTGATTTCATTTAACAACGTCCCATTCAAAGTTGATCACTCAATGTCTTTTCCATCTATGATAGATCATGATTGAATTACAAAATCTTCAAATTCACTGTAAATTGATACAGTCCTGAAGAACGTGTTTACCTACTTCAAACTTTAAGTAACGAAATTAAAACTTTCGATCTTTTTTGCAATTAAGATACAATCCAATAAGTTTTTTCACAATGACATGAAGGACAAACACTTTTTTTTCTGTATAAAAATATCGTAGAAGGATGTTATCGTAATGCGATCTTTTGCGGTCCTATGCGCCAAGCTTAAGTTTTTCTGTTGTTTTCATAAATTACTAAACTTTTTTTTATTTGATTATCCTCTAGACGCCTTTAAAGGTCGTTTCCCCGGAGATTTTCATGAATTAACATTTTTGTTTGTATATACGATGTATCTACACTTAATCCCCAAATAAGATATAAACTTAAAAAATCGAAGCAAGAACAAAAAAAAAAAAAAAAAAAAAAAACATAAAAAGGTAGGTAACATCTTAACGAAGAACGAACCCAATTTTAACAACCTTTGCCGTTTATTTGAATAATTCTCTATGCTTACATCCAAATAGATTTTCACCTTGGATGAAGTTTTTTATTTTCGGGGCATTCACTTGGGAATTGCGCTCCATTATTTGTGTGTCCTTTTTATTTATTTTTTTTTTGTTTTGTTGGTGCTTGTGGAATAAATTGTTTCTTAAAAGCACTAGACTTGCAAAATTATTCCTTCAACTTAAAATGCTGTTGTCTTGCTGGAATAGAGAGAAGTAAAAGCAGGTATCTATGTTTGTAGGTATGTGATGTAGGTATGTGTATATTTGAAAATTTTGTTTTTGTTGCTTTTAGGTATATTTCTTGAGGAAGTTTAATGAGAAAAGTTAAAAGGTGCTTTTCTGTGTTAAGTGGTTGAGTTATACTTTATTTTGGAACTATATTTTGGTAGGTAATGTTGACTATGCTACGCCATCACCAACGATCCATACCTATTTGCCCTGTGGGAAAACTTAGAAACCACATTCGATTACGTGAGCAAAATATCTAACGTGTTTATTTTTAGGATACCTAGTGTTATGATATGTTTTTTTCCGTCTAGGGCACCTTTTACTTTTATGTATAAAAGTTGTAATATGCTTCATATGTACATACATACGTACATTATGTCTGAATTTCAGGTTTGTTGTATGATAACCATAAGACATGCAGCATAGGCTACGAAGCGTTTGTATCATCGAAATAATGAACACTTTGAATGAAACAACAATATCAAAACATAAGAGTTCTCTCCCTAAAAGCCTAGGTTTGAGTTGTATGTATTTTTGTATGTACATATGTATGTATCATGTATGTATGTATATTATATCTATGTAGCTATTTCAAAGGGGCTTACCCGATTTCATCAGACACATGGTACTTACATATCACTGAGGGAAAAATAGAGATCAAAAATTAAATACGACCGTATTTGATCTAAAGTATTTTAATTGAAGTGGAGCATTTTCATTTTCTCGTTGAAACAATGTTAATTTGAATATGCTACGTAATTTTAAGAGATTCAACCTAGTTTCAAAGTAAAACGTGTTTATTATTGAAATCAACTTTTGTACATTTTAATTCCGTTAAACGTTGTTTTAAAGTGAAACATTATCATTTCTACATTGAGATCCACATTCAAAGTGTGCTCAACCTTGTTTCAAAGTGAAACGTATTCATTTTTACATTAAAATCCACATTTTACATTGGGATCCACTTTTATGGCATTTAAAGTGTCATCATCGTAGTTTCAAGGTGTTGCATAGTCAAGTAAACCTCAATTTATTTGTATTTGTAAGCTAAATATAAAGAATTTCGAGAGCGCGTTGTTGTTTTTCGAAGTAGCTCCCTTACATTTGTGAACAAATTAAACGCGCACCCAAAATTCACTTTCATATAATCGAAAAACAATATCTAATTTCTTTTCTTATATTTATTACTATGAAATACTCATAGCATTAAAAGTCGTCACAAATAAATGATTCACCACAAAAATGAAATGCGTCGAGCATGAATATACGTTTGTCTTTGTCTTACATAAATTTAAACAAAGAAGCGTGGCGTGGGTAGCCATTTTGAATCAATACCTAACCAAGCGAAATTCAATCTACGTTGATTCGAAGTAGTTAAATGTTGTTTTAAAAGATGGATGAATTTGATTTAACTATGATTCTACTTTAAATCAACATACAAACGTAGTAAAATTTAGTTTGATTTTAAGCATGGAACCACTTTGAAATAAAGTCGCTCCACTTTGATTTAAGAATTTTCGGCGTTGGCGCCAAATCGTTCCGAAAAATATTAGAATCAAAGTGTTTTGCTTTGATTTTACGTTGTTTTTTTCTCTGTGATACGAATACAAGTATGGTAGTTGATACAGCAAGAACGTACATAATATTTAGCGTTTTTCTTTTTTAACTCAGAGCAGCACACGGAACTGTCAAACTAAAATTCCATGTTTTTTTTTTTTTTAGCTCAGACCTGAGCACAAAAAGTGTTTTTCTTTTTTCCATCTGAGCTAGCTCAGAGTTTGCTCGAGTACCTTAGAATCAGTATTGCCAAGTCAAAATTCCACATAAAGTCAAATCTGACTCGTTGACTTTAATTGTCTCTTCCAAATCAAGTAAAAAAAAAATAGTTAAATATTTGAAAATTTTGTTTCTAGTAAAAAAAAAAGTCAAATATCAAAATACCAACAATGAATGATAACATAAATCCATTTTATTAATTATAAACAAAACATAAAGTATTTTAACTTCAATTCAACGAGTTAATTAACATACATAAATAATATTTCATAAATTATTATTATATAAGACTATGTACGTATATAGGTACTTAAGTTAATGTACATAAAGTTAAAGATTTTCAAAACCTGAGCTATCACATTAAATTTCTTTGGTATATTTTTGTATAAAGCTTATGTTCCAAATTTTTTTTTACTTCTGCTGGAATTCCAAAGTAATTGCAACAGTTTTTATTGCGCAAATGATTTCTTATCGTCAAAAGAGAATTAGTTAACAACAGCTGCATTCTGTTTCTTTGTTTCGTTTTGATCAAATTTAATTGACTTAAAATTCTTTCTACTTCTGCATTGGAAATTGGCAAAAGCAATATTGATATAAAAAACTTCGCCAACTATTTAAATGGATTTTCTTCACTGGCATCCTTATACGAACAAACTTCGTACCAGAAAGGCACGGGCTCTTTTATTTTTTTCCATTTTATGAAACAAAGATTGCTCCACTGGCTTAAAATCTTTTCTTTTGAATCAGGCTCAACCTTCATCTCTTCCAGAACTGGAAGCAATGAGCATTTGTTTTGGGAAAGGTATGTGTCGGCAGAGAGCATGCTGATCTGTTTGAGAATTGTTGGCACTCTCTGCTGTAATTCTTTTATTAGTTTAATAATAAAACTTTTGCAGTTTTTTCAAAAAATATGAATTTCTTCGTCGCTCACTTCCGATTTGATTTTCAATTCGTTAAGTTTTTCCTTGCACTCTGCTCCCAGATAAGGATTAGTTTGTAAACCAAAACCAGTTGTTTTGTGCAGCTTGTAGCGAAACCAGAATGACAGCATATGATTGGGATTTGGGAATTGTTTTTGTTAGGCTTTACTCCATATTATATACATATATTCAAAGCTAACTTCATTGATTTCAGTTCATAGTATAACACATTACACCCGTCCTACACTGAAGTTGAAATATATTTTAAAATATTTTAACAAAAAGCTAAGTTGTATACGGAATTATTGAATAAAGTCAAAAAACAAGTCAAAACACTTTTGACAAGATTTGTATTTCATTTCATATCAACAGCGATGAAATCTTGTCAAATTTGACATGAAACAGGTCAAAACGGCAACACTGCTTAGAATAGAATGACCGAGCAAATGGAGGGTAACGCTGAGCGAAGCCAGATTTGACAGACGAAAAAAAAAACCCAAATTTAGAAATGGATTCCGGTCGCCCGTCTATACTCCAGGTAAACAAAAATTTATTTTTCGAAAAAAAAAAAATAATCGCCCCTGTTCTGCTTTTCGGTCGAATTTCACCTTCAATTTCGGTTTGTTGTTTTTGTTTACCTTGTTTAAATTCGGTTTTGTTTGTTTATTCCGATTCCAATATACATGCGGAATCAGTTTTAAGGCAAATTCATACGATTTGAATTCGATTGGCATTTGTTTGTCGAATTGAGAATTAAAATATTTATACTGAGTTCTATGGAAACTTATTTCGCAAAACGAAATAAATAAACAACTAACCGAATTTGAACACGAAAAACAAAAACAACTAACCGAAATTGAATGTAAAATTCGACCGAATATCAGAACAGGGGTGAATGTATGTGTTTTAGTTTTTGTGTTTACTTAGAAAGAAATAAAAATATTTGTGTTTTTTGATTCAAAATAGCTTTTATCGGCCTTTAGTCCTTAAAAATTGGCGTTTCGTCCCGGCGTTCTCCCTTGGACTCTTCAGTTGAGAGTGAGGGCCTTGTCAAGACGCAATTTTTATTATGGTCAGTCCAGCTTATATCAATTTTACAGCGAAAATAAATTGTGAACTACATCCAACCCAATTAGAATTTCTAATCAAGAATTGTTGGAAATTTTGTTACCCGTGGCTTGGAATTGTTTACATTATGAATATTTTTTTTATAATCCAAATTGTATATACTACCTACTAAAATACATCAGCCAAGTAGAAGACTTAGCATTATTTAATTGAACTTGTTGAATTATTGATTCAAAATAGCTTTTAACGGCCTTTAGTCCTTAAAAATTAGCGTTTCGTCCCGGCGTTCTCACTTGGACTCTTCAGTTGACAGTGAGGGCCTTGTGTTTTTTTATAGGAGCTAAATGACATACGATGTCACATGACTGTTTGTTTGATAAATTTGCTAAGTGCGAACAAATTAAGACTTTAGTCCAATGTAAAAAAAAAGTAAATTACAGTTCAGTGCTCAAGTTTGTTTCATAATTAAATCTGATGGCTCTGATCATAATCTGCTCAAAGCTCTGCTGTCTGCTCTGATCGCTCAGCGAAAGAAAAACCGCCGATTCTGTCAACAATTTCCCGTGCTGGCACTTTATTTGGAATTGGGCTGAGCAGTTTTACGATACAAATAAAGTTTCTTAAAGGAAAATAATAACAATTTTCTGTTCTTTTACGTTAATCAATGACTAAAAATTTAATATACAAATTAAAGAAAAATCACCGTTACTAAAAATTCTCAATTAAGGCAAATAAATACGACCTTTTGGAGTATCAAAGACGATTATGCTGAAAGCTGCAGCAAACCTAAATATTTAAGGTCAACATAAGAACTCATGTATGTGAGGAAAAATTAAAATAATAACTATTCATTATGTGAAACTTAAATATTCTTGTATTAACATACCTATACGGCTCTTAGTATTAGGATTTATTTTGGGTTAGGTACGAATGATCAACAATATTTAAAATGCCGTCAATTTTTTGGTTGATTAAAAAAATGTCGACATTATAAAATCTCGACTTGACAAAATGTCGACTGCGTTGAAAAAAGTCAAGCAAAATGTCGCCTTGTCGATATTTTTTCTCAACAAAATTTTACGAAGTGCCGACTTTTAAAATATCGACTTACCTATATATGATCGACTTTCATAATCTCGACAAAATATGTCGACTTGTGATTGAAGACGATGTGAAACCCGCCTCTAACGATCAAATTTTCAAACTAAATGTTCGACTCTGTTGAACAGAGTGTTCAGCCTAAACCAATAGCATAACGGGTGATTGAAGACGATGCGAAACCAGCCAGCGAAAGATTTTAACTGTCGACATTTTGATAGTCGACGAGCGCGCGCGCTTGTAAGGATCATTCCATAAAACATAATCTGATCAAAATGAAGATTATCAAAATCTTGACTCTTGAAATCTAAATTATTAAAATGTCGATTACAGTCGATATTTTGAAAGTCGACATTTTTAAAACTGCATTTTAAAAAATCGGTCAAGTTTTTTTTTTTCGATATTTCGTTCAGTCGGCTTTTAAGCAGTCCACAATTTTGTCGAGATTTTGAAAGTCGATCTTATGGAGTCGATGTTTTGAAAGTAGATGTATCGTACCCAACCCATTTATTTTCTGGATTTAATTTTATTTTTTTTTTGTTAAACAAATCTTCTATAATTAAAAAAAAACTTAAATTCACGACTGGATGGTATGAACTATAACATAGCTAGAAATTGGAGATTTATGTTATTGTTTAAATAAAATTATGAAAAATTTAATATTTTTTTTTTTCAAAATCCAATTTTTTTTTCGAAAATTAGTAGTAGTAGTACCAGTATAAGCAAAATTGTTAAAATTGTGTCCTTCATTTAGAAGAAATTTGGTCGAAATCGGTGAAACCGTAAGCGAGAAAATTTAAAATCATATCACAGGTTGGTACCTATTGTACATACAGACAGTAGTAACTGGTATTTTTTTTTTAATCAAAATCGTTATAGCAGTTTCTGAAATAAATTATTTATTGCCTATTTGTGTACCAAAAGTATCGTTATTTAGCTTACCCTCTAGGCTCCAGGAAATCACCTTAAGACCTTAAGTCCAAAGTTTGAAGAAAATCATTTCAGTGGCATTCCAAGGTACAGATAGGCAGACTGACAGAATTCAGTTCAGTTCTGCGTATGTTGTCAAAATTAATAGTAACAAAATTAAATTTCAAAATATCACCACAAATTTGTTTTTGTTTACTGTGTACTTACACAAGGGGCAGCCATCTTAAAATTTGACAAGCTGCGCCTGATATTACCTTAGATATGTGTACTGTTACCTTAGATATGTGTACGAACCTTAGATATACGATATACGTACGAACTAACTTCCACTGTCCTAAATGAATATTTTAAATTGGAACATCAATTTAAAGTAGATTATTATTAGTTTGAAGTTTACCTTCTTCCATTCTACAAGGGGAAGGGTGATACACGAAATTGCGACAGCTACCGTTCGATCAAGCTGATGTCACACACAATGAAGATCGTTGAGCGGGTATTGGATGGCCGCCTACGAAAAATAATAGGGCTATCTGACGACCAGTGCGGGTTTGTTTCGGGTAAATCAACCACAGATGCTATTCAGAGTATAAGAATCAGAATGGAAAAATATAGGGATTCCTCGAGAGATTTGGATATTGTATTGGTTGATTTTGAAAAAGCATTCGACAGACAACCACGAGATCTGATATGGTTTGCACTTAGGCAACGAGGAGTTCCGGAAGTCTACGTGCGGATGGTCATCAAGTTAAAACAAAGGTAAGATGCCCCGCAGGAATCACCGAAGAGTTCCCAATTAGAGCAGGTGTGCACCAGGGAAGCGTCTTGAGTGATTTGCTCTTTATAACTGTCCTTAACTTTCTGCTTGAGAATAAGGTGACGGACCCCAAAGTGAATCAGTTATTCTTTGCTGACGATGGAGCCATAATAAGTGAAGATCTTGCGTCCTTGCAACGAGCACTTGATGGGTGGATTTTCTGGAGGGAAATGGATACCTCATTAGCTCGAAAAACACCGAATACCTATGCTGTCCATTTTCTGATCCACACAGGCCTATTCCGGACATCTATCAATAGCGAAGGATCTTGTGATGACGACATCAAAAATCACTTAAGCGTAGGGAGAATGAAGTGGCGGGAAAACTCTGCCATATTCTGTGATAGAAAAATGCCCCCTAAGCTGAAAGGAAAGCTCTACACGACAGTTGTTCGTCCAGCGCTTACATACGGTTCACAGTGTTGGACAATGTACAAGAAGTATACGAGAGTAAATTAACGGCAGCTCAAATGAAGATGCTTCGCATGACATCAGGAGTGACAAAGTGTGATCAAATAAGAAGCAAGAGAATCCGAGGAAGCCCAAACGTCAAAAATACCATCTTGGACAAATTACAGCATGACCAACTTAGCTGGTACTGTCACATACAAAGAAGATGCCATGAGAACCCAGTTCAAAAGACGTTCCAACACTATCGCAGAAGAAAGGCAGGCGCAAAAACTCCTGGATGAAACAAATGCAACGACACCTGCATTTAGTTAGCCTCAGACATGCAACAATCCAAAACCGGGAGGCCTGTCGAAGTTTTCTGAGGTCAACCCGGCAAACCCCACAAGTGGAACCTTAGGCGAAGCAGTTGAGTGTGAGAGTTGTGGTCCCCCTCGAGATCATGACAATCGCCGGTAAAATAAAGAAGAAGAAGAACAAGAAGAAGAAGAAGAAGAAGAAGAAGAAGAAGAAGAAGATACAAATTTAATTACAAAAAATTTCACTAACCGGTTTTTCAAAATTGAATTTTCACAAAAAAAAAGTTAACATTTTAACATTAAAAAAAAAGATGTTTTTACCAATTTCGATATATCTACAATATTATTAAACATTAAAGAAGGGTCTGTATAAACAAAAAATAATTTTGATGGATTCATCTTATAATGAAAAAGTCGAAAATATGAAAAATTGTACTATTGGAATTTTGGGAAGTACCTACCGTTTATTAAAATGTAGGTAAAGTAAAATCGTTGTTTATTTAAAAAAAATAATATGCAATAATTAAAGAAGAATCACATTTTCTTATAAAATTCCTGAAGCCGTTTTTGAGCAGAATAAGATTTTTCTTAATGTTTTTTTTTAGATTTTATATTACCGTTATTTTCGGTTGCAGACTTTTAGAAAATTTTAAATGGTTGTAACTTTTAACTACAGTATCGCACTATCTTCAAAAGTATATCAAAATGTTGGAAATTCGGTGTTTTAGAATTCTTATTTGGTAAGTAATTCTCGTTAGTTTATTCGGCAACGACAAAAATATGTAAATTTGAAAAAAAAAAAACACAAATAATAAAACCACATAACCTAGAAAGTATTGCCCGCTCCGAAAAAAAAACGGACGTTTATGACGAAAACTAATTTTTCGATCTTTTCCATCATTCGAAATATTGGAATCGATTAAAACCTCGATTTTTCTTCACACAAAACTAATCTATGTATGTATGTACTGTACATACTGTACATAAATATATTTGCCCCATGAGCGAGTGAAAACGCCTTAATTTACAATTTCGATAATTTGAGTTATCGACTAAAATAGGTTTAACAATAATTTTCGCATGCCTAACTTTGATTTGAATATATCCAAACAAGTCCTATAAATAATTCAAAAATACTTTTAATGTTCATCATTCATTCAATCCTCAGTTTTCTCATGCATGAAGATTTGAATCCCTTTTTTTTCAAGGAAAACAAATTAATGAAACAAAATAAAATAAAATAAAGTCTCTATAAATGGCTTTGTCTATCATCCCCATCTCTTCTCTAGGAGGGGGCTTTTGAGAGCTTCAAAGTTTCTCGAGCAAGTCAATCCTTTATCATTTATGGGTGTTTTGTTGAATAGATGTTTTTATCAACCTTAATCTTTACATTTATGTTACAATCTTAAAATGATTTGTACAAGCGCGCTAAAGTGTGAATTTCTAAACAAATAATTTTAAACTTGATGTTCATACATACATTTTATTGTACCACACAATAGGTATTTATCAAAATCATGTATCTATAAAATATTATACCCACATATTTGAATTGATGCTTGTAATTTTGTTTTCTTTTTAAACCATGGATTTCAAGTAAATTTATTACCGAATCGTGTTGAAAGTTCAATCACACATAACCCTCAAATTCGCTATTGTATATTAGGAATATGTTTCAGTCTCATAACAATAATAATAAATGGAAACAATAATTAAACTGGGATTTTATTGAAGCCAGCAGCTTATTTTCTTCTTTCTATCTTAGCTAGCTTCATTTAAAGGAAGACACGTCTCAATTTTGTTCAAAATGAAATAGTTTCTGCAAGTGTTCTATCAGGCACGGGTATGGAATTTAGTTGAGGAGCACCCTTTTTACATTTTAATTTTGTTTTGCAAAACTGATATAAACAAAAATTAACTAAATTGTTTAATTATTTGTTTTAAATATCTTTAAGGTTTATTTATTTTACTTTAATAGATCTTTGACTAATCACGACAGATTCTGAAATAAAAATAAAAAAAAGGTTTCTGTGCTCTTAAATGCACGTCTACTTGTTTACATATTGTACTATGTAGGAGTATATCTTATTCATAATTTTGGATCAAAACAGAAATCAATTTTGTTTGAATACTTTTGCACTTCTCAATCATAAGACCATGACACAGACCCCGGCTGGAAAAATGACAAGTTTATGTCTAGTATGGCCAAGTCCCTATACTCTGTTCAGTTCGTATTTTCAGTACAGGGAAGATAGGGTGTTTGCCTCTCACCCTTACTTTTATGGATTTCAATAAGCTATCTCTTTTTTTATAAAGCTTTTACATTTTCCATGGTTGCCGTATCGCGCATTATAAATTGGCATATTTTCTCTCTTCTCTCTCATTCAAATGCCAGTAGGGTTACCAACTGCTAATTTTTCTATTTTTTTTTTTTTGCCAAGGGCTCGCAAATTAAGCTTATTTCCTCTTCTTATTCGCTTTTAAAATCAAACTATCGTTTCGGAAGCCTAAACGGATGTTTATATCCGGGATCCCTTTTTTTGCAGGGAAAACAAATTAACGAAACAAAATAAAATAAAATAAAGTCTCTATAAATGGCTTTGTCTATCATCCCCATCTCTTCTCTAGGAGGGGCTTTTGAGAGCTTCAAAGTTTCTCGAGCAAGTCAATCCTTTATCATTTATGGGTGTTTTGTTGAATAGATGTTTTTATTAACCTTAATCTTTACATTTATGTTACAATCTTAAAATGATTTGTACAAGCGCGCTAAAGTGTGAATTTCTAAACAAATAATTTTAAACTTGATGTTCATACATACATTTTATTGTACCACACAAACAATGTTTATTGTTCTTTAAAGTTTTATTGCTTTTCTTGTGTTGTGTATTCTTAATTTTGTATGACTTTTAAGGATAAGATTAGATTAGATTATGAGATTTATTTCAGGAAAAACGATTAGTAATGCCTTATTAGAATTTTTAGAAAGGAAATAAATTTTATTTTCTGAACCCTTGGTAAAATATTACAATAAACACGAAACCTTATTCTTTTTATTTTTATTTTCATGAAGAAAAAAAAAAAACTATTTGGCAATTCAAATTGCAGTTAATTAATGAACCGAACTCCATCAAAAACTTTGTCAAATAGTAATTCTTCCTTAAAAAAAATACCCAACAAATATTGTATAGCAGCATTTTAACCAGGAAAAAAAAAAAAAATAAAACGAAAAAATGCAAGGAGAAAAACACGAAGTGACAACACTTAACACATATACATAAAATATATGCTCTCAAAAGCTATTATAAAGCTATAATTCTGAAAGCTACATAGCAAAAACCAAAGAAAAAGGTATTAGAATTTCCATCCCCCGACGTATGGGAACTCTGAATCAATGTGTTGTTTTTAATAAACACATTAAGCGAGCGAGAGACAAATTGTGTGTTTCTATATCTTGTTCTTTCTTGTTTCAGTCTCCTCACATCACAACCACGGAGCATACAGGTCATGACGGGATGTACGTGGGTTTATGGAATATCACAAAAACAATTTCAATGGAAGTCAGGGGTTCTATTTTTTATTTCACAGGCAATTTCATAAGTTGAAAGCTCTCCCATAAGGTCTTTACTGAAAATACGAACTGAACAGAGTATAGTAAGTTTTCAGTAGGGAAAGTCTACACGAGGAACATTTTTCAGACACTTGGCAAGCCCTTGCTGGATTTCATTACCAAAAATTTAGACAACGGAAACTTTTTAAACACTTGTAAGGCCCTTGTTCTAGCTTTTGCTAGCCCCTTGCCATAATCTATATAAAACTCTCTAGTGCCTTGTCGAAAACTTGATTATTTTTTTTTAATTGTTTATTTATCCACTTAAAACTATTACAATTTTTCATTATAGCCTAAATAAACTTAAAAACTATTTTTTTTTTTTTTTTGAGTAAATGCCCTTTACGGTTCTCATTACATAGATTTTTATATATGTTTTTTTTAACTAGTAAATGACTATATTTTTTTTTGTTAATGGTAGTTTACATGTTTTTTTTTTTTTTTTTTGTTTATAGGAAAGTGTGAAAAAACCTATAGGACAGCCGTAATATATATATATTTTTGTAATAATTAAACTAAAACTTACAAACTAACTAAACCTAAACTAATCTAGGACCAGGCCCCGTCATGTGATCGCTGTTCCGCCGATAAGCCGATAAGGTAGACTAATGTCCACTTCTTTCAGCCATCGTCAAATCATAGATCACATGTCGGGGCCTAGTTTTACTTAACCTAAGTGTTGGCTTCAGCCCAGTCTAGCCACCAATATTTTTCCCGATTCAGCCGGTTACGGTTGTTTTTATCTCTTTCAGGTATGCTAATGCAGTATCTTAAATTTGAATTCCCACCCCCGACTCAAAAGGCTCATAAAGAATTCTTTTATCTGTTGCTCTCCTTGCAGCATGGTATATTATCGGTACGTTCGTTGAATCTGATAAATAACTATATGCATCCAGAAACAAGAATGACTCTGCAGGTATGTATCCAGTTTCCAGGGCATTTCTGAAATACCCAGGGTTCGGATAGAATAATCCTGAAATAAGCTCGTTCTCCACGACGCCCGCCGATCGTGCGAAGTGATTCCTCCCGAGGTCTAGTATGACATTGTCAATTCTAGATACTCCGGAAGCATCCAATAGTTTTTTGTTAGATACTCCGGAAGCATCCAATAGTTTTTTGTTGGAAACGTAATGCCGGAAGTCAGAATGTGCACTTCTATACATCTGCATACAAGCTCTTAGACATTTGCGTTCGAAAACTCGAAGCTTCTCCATATAGGACGGGTTTATGTTCCACCAGACTGGACTCGCATAAGTCAGAATTGGACGTACGAATGCTTGGTAACAAATAATCTTCACATCGGATCTCAGATATTTAGAGTAGAAAAGACTTTTGAGTGACATGAAAGTCACTCTTGCCTTCTCTAACTGGGTATTAATGTGTTCATTGTAGTATAAGAACTTGTCCAGATGAACTCCCAAATATCTCACAACAGTCTTTGACTCGATGCGAACACCATCTAAACTCTTTATCGTAAGATTTTTCCAGTTTCGTCTCAAATCTGAATTACCGCGTCTTATTGGGGAGCGGAACAGTATGGTTTCACATTTCCCATAATTTATTTTAAGCTTCCACTGTAAGCAGAAAGCTTGAAACTTATCAAACTTGCTTTGAAGCTGAGTTTGTATGTCTTGTATCTTAGATCCACTTGCATACAGAGTTGCATCGTCGGCGAACGCCAATGAATCATCAAGTTCCCTAAGTATATCAGAAATGTGGATATTGAAAAGAGTTGGTGCAGTTACTGTGCCCTGCAGAAGACCATTAGCGACACTAAAAACATCATCCGTCGTGTATTCTCTATCTGTCACTACAAATTTCTTACCATATATCATTGACATTATCATCCTTATGAGATGATTTGGAAATTCATATCTGATAAGTTTGAAGATTAACCCGTCGATCCATACCGTGTCAAATGCTTTTTCTATATCTACTAGGCAGGCAGCCGTACATCTCTTTCCATTAAGATTCCAGTTAATGTCTGAAACCAGTTTCGTGATTGCGTGTACTGCCGAGTGATTTCTTTTGAACCCGAATTGGTTCCGCGGTATAATATCTTTTTCTTCACTAACGAATGAAATAGATTTGCTAATAACTACCTCAAAGATCTTCCCAATATTAGGCAAGAGGCTTATTGGCCTGTAATTAGAAGGATCAGAAGGATCCTTCTTTTTTTTTGGTATTGGGAACACCTTTGATATTTTCCAGCAACTCGGAAAGTGGTAGTTGCTTAGCAGATTGTTAAAGATGACGCAGTATTGCCGTATGATATCGTTCGGTATATGCTTTAGTACAATGTTTGGAATGCCATCCAAACCGCTTGACCTTTTAGTATTTAGTTTCCTAAATATCTCAGTAAGTTCGTCGAGAGTCGTAAAGTAATTATTGGTCTGTTCGAATGTTAGTCCGTCAGCTCTTAATCCCTCAGAAAATCTCAGAAGAGTTACGGTTTCGCTATTGCGAAACCTCAACAGTTCATCACTTACTTCATCAGTCCTGCAGCTAGGGAGTTCTCTAGCATGTACCGCCTCAAAATGAGAGCCGATAATGTTTAGTTTGTCTGCCCCACCATCTATAATATAATGGTTATCTAAGATGGGACAACCTTGGATATTGATCCCTGCCTGGGAAATCAGGCTCTGAGATGCCAGTGGTATTCTCAGTTTCGGAATTTTGACAACGCTACGTGGTTTGTATAACTGATTTATTTTAGGAAACATATTTCTACTGTCTGATTTCAGTATACTTTCAGCACGTTGCTTCCAGTAGTCGTTGACACTATTCCGAAACTGCTGGTTTAACAGAGTCTTCACATTTCTCAGAAGAGATTTCAATCTCTATAGCTCCAAATTGTGCGATACTTCTTGGAACTGACGACTTATTCGATTTATCTGAGTGATCAAGAAGCTTTTATGCGTTTGTAATGTCTTAATCTCACGGTTTAGATAACATTCCACACTATTGTTTGATTTCATTTTCGGAATTGACGACTCCATAGCTTGTAAAACCACCGTGTTGAGATTCCCGATATAGGAATCACACTCCTCGTTCGAAAGATTTCTATTGCTAGGAATACTTGAAGAGGAAGAGCAATTCCTATATTTTCTCGTGGCGCAACGTTGAAAGCGGCACCAATGAAAACTTGATTATTTTTCTGCTTGGGACGGATCTTTTTAAACTGTTACCCCTCCCGTATCCGCACTTGATTTTTTATCTGTGGTAATGGTAAGGCTTAAAATAAATCACCAGAAATTTATTAATCAACTGAAACAAAACGAGGATAGACACAGACAGTCATTATTTTTATTTAGACCACAACGTAGACTATGGCTGTAAAAAGTATAAACATGAATAAACTTATTTGGGGGAATTAAATGATTCCTATTAGCAGGAATGAAAATATTAATAAATTTCGCAGAAAACCATGACCTAAGCTATCGTTGATATAAATATTTGACTAACTCACTTAAAACTTTATAACATTTCTAGCGATTATATCTAACTTAATGTATACGTCCTTAAATAAAAATACAGTCATGAATGTAAATGTCTAAATGTAAGAGAACTTAAATGTGTACAAATAACCTTCATTTTATTTTTTTTTCAAGGCTAATTAAAAAAACAGAATAACCCTTTTCTGCATAATAATACGAGTATGACATAATGATTTTATAGGTGTGCAGAGGTAAGACATTATTTAATAAATACAAAACAGACAAATTTATTGATGTATGTAAGTTGAAAGGAAATATAAATTAAACAAATATGTAAATGCTTGTCGCATTTATACCTACATACATGTACATAACTAATTTTGTATTCCTGAACAAAAAATAATAATAACTCGTTGTCATAAAAAGGGGCTTCAGACATCATAAAACATAATGTTATATTTTTGAATGTTTGCAAAAAAATATTTTCTATAACGCAGTCCGAATATTATTTGTATAATGAATGTTATGATTTGATGTCTGTATTTTTTGTTTTTGGTTATAAGGGATATTTATGAATTTTGCAAAATCTTTTTAATTAAGATTTAAGATTAAGATACAGATTTAATATTCAATTAAAGATCTTTACAATAAATTATTAAATTCCCATTGCAAATTATAGTAATTGGTGCGATTTGTCGATTTGAAAATGTTGACATACATATCTTCACGTTTTGAGGCTTCTAGAATCAGAATACGTCGTTTTTAGCAAGATGTCTGTATGTCTGTATAATGTGTGTACGTACATACGTCCGGGGTACTTTTTTCGTCCACCATATCTCGAGAAGAACTAATATATGTAGATATCACCTTCGGATGAAATTTATTTTTTATATTAAATTGTTATAGCGTGCTGAAAAGGTTCTCTTACAAATTCAATTAACAGTTATTTTACTATAATGTTATTCGTCTCGAATATCTCGGAAAAAGATATTGACTTTGGACTAATTAAAAATTCTATTATTCTAAATATAATTACGTTATAAAGAATTGGTAAACATTAAAAAAATTTAACGTGCAGAAAAACAGTTGAAAAATAATTTTCGTCTTAAATATTTCAAGAACAAATAATATTTCCGAACCCAGTCTACTTTTTGTTTTTACATATACATATACTGACTTAGTCAGCAACTAGTATTTTTTTGCAAACAAATTCAATACACAGTTTTTTTATAGCAAAAAACTGGTAAAAAAAAATCTTCAAAAATGTTTTTCAAATGAAATATCTTGACAACAAATAACGATATCGACTTTAAATTTTTAACAGAAAAATAAACGAAAACCATCTATATTTTGCATAATTTTTAGATTTTTAAAACCACCCTTTAAAAAGATTAAAATCAAAATGCTGGCAAAAACGACTTTTCAAAAATGTATTGATTCTTAATATTCTTTCACTCAAAATCAAAATTTGGCATCTGACACTTCATTTTTCTTTCTACATTCTTTCTAATCATGTAGTTTTTTTAAGAAGAAGGTACACTCTCCTGATTTATGGTATTTTTTTTTGTTGCCAATAGTCTGTTTTGAAATAATTAGCTTAACTAATTAATACCTCTATACCGTGAGGAGTTAGAAAAAAGTAGAAGACGTAAAAAAAAAATCAAAACTTTACTTTTATAAATAGCTTAAGTATACATACATAGCAATTTTTTAAGGCAAATATGTACCTACATATATGGTTTTCAAGGGCACCAATGGGAAGTTACTAAATGTTGGTCGCACCCAGCCTCTTTTTCTTCAAATTCTTGAATAAACTAACAGCCTTATTCTAGCAACCCCACTGATGCCACACAAGTCACAGTAACATCATAACTCGTGCTGAACTTGGCTCTGAACCTTTAGCACCTCATGCATATATGGGATATTTGCAAAAAAAAGTATGCCATCTAAAAGGCCAGTATATGGTCAAAAAAGGTCAACTAGTTTCATTATGGGATATTCGCAAAATAAGGATAACATTCGAAAGGCCATCGACTCGTGATAAAAGGTCAGCTAGTTTCAGTAATTGGTTAGCCATAGATTTTTTTAAATATTTTGTTTTTTTTTTATTTTTTAGGTCAAAACTATTTTTAGCACCTCATTTATGGGATATTCAAAAAAATATATATCATGTGAATGGTAACCTAAACCTCACAAAAGGTCAACTAGTTTGAGTAATTGGTCAGCCATAGATTTTTTTTAAATACATTTTTAAAGATTTTATAAGGTCGTATAAGACTTTTAGCACCTCATTAATGGGATATTCGCAAAACAGTATTGATAGTTTGATAGGCCACGCAGGCTCGTGATAAAAGGTCAGTTAGTTACAGTAATTGGTCAGCCATAGATTTTTTATCATGAATTTTTAAAATTTTGTTCAAGGTCAAAACTATTTTTAGCACCTCATTAATGGGATATTCGAAAAAACCCACACCGTTTAAAAGTTAACCAAATTCAAATAAAAGGTCAACTTATTTCAGTAATTGGTCAGCCATAGTTCTTTTAAATGAATTTTAAAGTTTTTTTTTTAAGTTCGTAGACTCTTAAACTGTTACCTTGAAACAAACTTTAAAAATTTATTAAAAAAAAAACCTATGGCTGACCAATTCCTGAAACTGGCTGACCTTTTATCACGAGTCGGTGGTCTTTTAAATGGAACACTTTTTTTGCGAGTATAGGTTTCTTATGATGGCTTTCACAGAATACGAAATTGTGACCGTCTTATACAATAACAAACTCACAACAAATTGTGACCTGTGAGCCTCACAAAGGCATCTTTCAGTCGAATTGTCATGATTAAGTGAATGTCATCTTAGCCGATTGGATTTGACAGACAATTCTAGGTCCCGTCGATTAAATAAGCCCTGATGATTCTCCACCAGCTTTCGATGTAACGTGCATTCTATTTATTTATTCATTCAATATTTTTTAACTAAGAGCAACTACCTGCGACTTGAAATTGGACTTGAAATTGGACTTGATATTTTTCATTTCAAAGATAACTACTTATGTATGTATATGCGTAATGGTTAAATCTAAGGTTTTCTCTGTCAGCCTCTTTTAACTTTTATTTGTCGGTGAAAAGTTTTACAGCATATGGAAAGCTTTAACCACAGGTTATTTAGAAAGAAATACTAAAAAAATAAAGAACCCATTTTATTTATTTGCTCAATGTATGTAGATATAATGAAAGTTAGGTATAATTTTTATATATATACCTACAATTTTATTGAAAAAAAAGAACAGCATAATTAATTTTGTTTCACATTTACATAACAAATAACATATACCTAAGTATAGGTCACATGTTACATATGCAACAATTAAAAAGTTAAATGCTAAAATATTCATATTTGCATAAAGGCTTGAAACGTTAAAAATGGAAGGTCAGATTTTGTCTTTTAAATTTAAACCTTTTAATTTTTTTTTAAATTATATAAATGGTAACGAATAAACAAACACAATATTAAAACAAATAGAAGTTTGGATAGACAGCGTTAACTGAATACCTAATTATACGAGAACATTTCATCTGAAAATGTTTGAAAATCAGATCCTACTTCACACTCTTTTATTTTTTTAAATCGGAATACTTAAATTTTAAAATTACGAATCCCTATTGAGAATATGGTTTCAATATAGCTTTTAACGGCCTTTAGTCCATACAAATTGGCGTTTCGTCCCGGCGTTCTCACTTGGACTCTTCAGTTGACAGTGGGGGCCTTGTCAAGACGCAATTTTTATTAAGTCTACCGAAATTCGGAGTCAGTGGCCTCAACGGTAAGAGCGCTACGTCCAATTTATGGTCGTCATAATCGTCCTAGCAGATCAACAATTGAGCGTCTAGTGGAAAAATTTGAATCCACAGGCACAGTACAAAATGTTCCCGTACCAGTGAGACAAAGAAGTGCCCGTAGTGTCGAGAATTTGCTGCCGCTGAGGCTTCAGTTGCAGAAAGCCCAAATGTGTCTCTTACACGTCGTTCTCAAGCGTTGGGCATTTCTGTGACGTCGTTGTGGCGAATTTTGCGAAAAGATCTTGGCCTACATCCTTACAAGATTAAATTGACGCACGAACTGAAGCCGCTTGACCACTAAAAGCGTCGTATATTCGTGAATTGGGCTGAGCAACAACTTGAAAATGATTCGGATTTTCATCGAAAAATCATCTTCAGCGATGAGGCTTTTGTAGCGCTCTTATTGATATATGCAAAATTATTTGCATTGTGAAGGAGCTCTTGTATAAAAATTTTAGTTAAAATCGGAGCAGATGTAAACGAGAAATTTGAAAACAAAAAAATCGATTCTATAACAGGTACCCTTATTAACCGTTATTGCTTAATATTTAAATCTTAAGTGGGCTTTAGGTCTATGTTGAAAATTTTTATTTTTTTAAAATAAGACGACGTTTCGAACGTGGTAACGTTCTTCTTCTGGTCTATTTTCTATTCTTATAAAAAAATCTTAAGCAATGGAAATCTTCTATAAAGACGTTTGCATAAATCAAAATAGACCTGAAGAAGAACGTAACCACGTTCGAAACGTTGTCTTATTTTAAAAAATAACAATTTTCAACATAGACCTAAAGCCCACTTAGGATTTAAATATTATTTAAAAAGGTCACGAAAAAGGAATAATTATTAATCGTTATTGGTAAAATTTTTTTTCATCAAAATGTTGGCCATACCTTAAATAGTAAACGTCAAAATTCTTAAAGCCGTTTTCGACAACAAATAATTATTGTCTTAAAGAGTTTTCAACATTTGTACGGCAGGTACCGTTATTTTTGGTACTAAAAAAAAATTTAAAAAAAAGTCTAAGCATATAGTCAAAAGACGCTATATACCAGTTTGAAGAAAATTCCTTCAGCCGTTTAGGCTGTACGGGCGAGGACACATAGACAGACAGACAGACGGATAGACAGAATTGCGCGATCCACTTTTTTCGCGTTCTCTATCATCGTTAGGGAAAATTATTATCTCGAGTTCGATTTTTTTACGTATCCATAACTTACCATATATGTACATTAGACTGATTCAAAAATAAAAAAAGGTTCCGATTTCCAATGCCACTAGCTTATAACTTAGATATGAGCAAAATAATAAGCCTGTTAAAAATTCAGATTTTTAAATTATTTTCTATTTTCCATACGATTTGTATGGGACAAAACCAAGTTTTGTACTTGGAAATTTATAACTTTATAATAGCAAGTATTTGAATGAGTAGCATTAGAAAATTGAACGCTCTACAAAAAAGGTTTACACTTTTTATCTAATAAATGTACTCTTTCCAAAGTTATTAAAGGTCAAAGCGGAACTAATGGTTGATTTCACTGTTTTTTGTATTCCCTATTGAGAATTCCAGCTATTATGCAAAGTGATTCACCTAAGGTGTGACAAAAAGATTGTAGGTCTATCTGAGAAAAGAAAAAAATCGTGTGGAAGGGGGGATCAACCCCCCTCGTTTAGGTAGGAGGGGCAGTTTTCTAAAAAATTAGTTCCGCTTTGACCTTTAATAATTTTGGCAGGAGTACATTTATTAGATAAGAGTGTAAACCTTTTTTGTAGAGCGTTCAATTTTCTAAAAAAAAATGTTATGCTACTCATTTAAATACTTGCTATTATAAAGTTATACATTTCCAAGTACAAAACTTGGTTTTGTCCCATACAAATCGTATTGAAGATAGAAATTAGCGATGAGCGACCACTAAAAATTAATTTAAAAATCTGAATTTTTAACAGGCTTACTATTTTGCTCATATTTCTCTTTCAAATTCTGCTTAACAAAATTCTGCGAACAATAAATAAAAGTTTCAAAAATGTAAAAAAGTTCGTGTTTGTTTACATTTTTGAAATGCTGAAAAGCAAAATTTCATAAAACAAAATTTTGAAAGCAGAATTTTGAAAGAAGAATTTTAAAAAGCAGAATTTTGAAAAAAGAATTTTGATTCTGGCAGAATTTCGACCCCAACCACAATTTATGTTTTTTTTATCATTAAAAGAATTTTTCAAAACTTGTTCATTAAAAGAATTTTATTTAAAAATAAAATAAAAGAAGTGATTTTTGGGTTTGCAAAAAGGTATAACAATAACAGGGTTTTGTAAGTGTTGTCGTTGTTTTTAAATAATTTGTTTGCTGTTAAGTCAGTATTTTTTTTTCTCGAAAACTGCCCCTCCTGCCTTAAGGGGGAATATACTCTCCTGCCATTCGATGTTTTTGTTATCTCCACAAATCCTACACGCTCAAGCTTTTTGTCACGAAAATAAAGTTATAACAATTTTATATGTAATGATTTTTTGGATTTTAAAAAACTAAATTATAAATAATTTTTGGGAAATGTCCTGTCCACTTTTTGGCCGTCCCGTCCACTTTTTGGTTGTCCCGTCCACTTTTTTCCGTCTTGTCTACTTTTTGGCCCTCTCATCTACTTTTTGGCGTCCACTTTGCGGCCATCCCGTAAGCCGGTCGACCATATTTTTGGCTCCACAGACCACTTTTGGTCCTCTCTACCAGTTTTTGGCTGTTCCGATTTTGGCCGTCCCGTTCACATTTAAACCGTTCCATCCACTTTTCAGCCTTCTCATCCACTTTTTGGCTGCCCTGTCCAATTTTTGCCCGTTTATTTTTATTTTTGTATTATGCTTTAATTTTGTATTTTTAACTTCAACCTTTCTATTAAATAACAAAAAATATGAAAATAAATTACTGTTCGTTAAAAGCCAAATACAAAGTTGCTTTACCCTACTCTGTAACAGGTCTTTCAGACAGTTAACAGAAAATTTAGTACACACCTGTTGGAGAACCTTCTGGAGAAGAGTGCTTTTATTTCACTAGCCCTGGACGGCCGGCGGCGGTGCACACATACAAAAAGAGAAGCATAATCAGCGCAGGGATTTTTAAGAATACAAAAATCCCCTTGAAAATACGTTCCACAAGAGAACAACACACTTGCTGGCTTGTTGCTCCTTTTTATTTGCCTGACCTAGAGACCAAGAGTATTCTCCACCCATTGCTTGCTAGCAACTGGTGGCAATTAATACCTCAAGAATAGTCCTGAAGGACATCAACCCTGCGTTACCTGTTTGGGGCATTATTCACAAAGTGGGGAAAAAGCTTTCTTTCATCACGAGGAGAGTATAGTGATGGCTTTGCCTTTTGCTTAGGTGCTCGTATATTGTTTTCAAGGGTAATAAAGCAAAGGGCCTTGCTGATGCTTTACCTGGTTGCGTTTGTATTTTAAGCAACAATTATGGTTGTTGGGTTTTTTTTCAGTTTTTTTTGTATGAGTTACTATTCTCGTAGCTGTGTGTGAGAGATTATTTGTATTGATATTCGTCAACATAATCTGAACAATATACGAGTATATGAGGGTAGGTATCTATAAAATATTATGCCGCCAGGACTGTTTATTTAACCTATTTATTGCCAAGAAGAACATTCATCTCTTGCATCGAACTAAAATATATTCGCTTTCATGTATGAAATGTATGCAGATACTCTTGGGGATTAATTTAGGGCAATGTCAAGTTGAAAGAACTTTCGTTCATCAAAAAAAAATTCACACATAACGATTTTACGTTTTTTTTTTATAATGTTATGATCTCTTATATAAAAAGGATTTAAGAGTTTGTAGGTTAAATACTTGTTGTTTTTAGTTTTTGAGTTATTTCTCTAACGAGTCCCTTTTTTCTAAAAAAAAAAACCCCTTTGTTTTTGCGTGTCGGTTGAGTCCTTGAAACTTTAGCACATCATATTAATTAATTACCCATGTATAGCATGACATAAAAACGGACTGAAACAGTAGGAGTTTTTATTTATGCTAGTAATAAATGCCACCTGCTCTGGTGGAGGTGTAGGCAGTGAGTCTTTATGGTGGACAGATACTCAATAAAGAAGATATAACATTCTAGCCCTTATTATGAGCTTAACGAAGATATCCGACTTGTTAAGTAAGTTTTTATGTTAACTTAAAGAGTATGATATGTGTTCTTTTTTTGATATAGGTACGAGTAGGTACTTATTTATGTACCTACATTTGTATGTATGTATGTAGGTATTATGAAGGTTTTATTTATTTTATATGGGCATAATTGGATATGTAGGTGTAACTTAAGAAGTAGGTATTTATGTGGTTTATTGATTCTTTTAGTTGTCCGTACACTTACAAATAGTTAAAGGTGTGAGGTATTGGCAAAGGAAGAGAGGTAGGTATACAAACATATAGAAATATTACACAATTTTTACAAAAATGTTTAAGTTGCTTTTTATTTTGTAGGGACTCGACAACCTTTCCTAACGTTAGGAACCCTAACCTACCTAACGTTAGCAAAAGTTTTTTCATTAAGGAATAGTTTGATTTAATCAGAAACTGATTTTACATTTCTGATAATATTTTTTAGGTGACTATTGTTCAGGGTCAAATCTCAATTTTATACAAAAGTTTTGAAAGGTTCAAATAATCATTAAAAAAAATTAAAAAACAGGTTGTTGAATTTGGCAACATGAAATTTGGGAGCAAACATAAAATGTTCCCAAAAACATAAAATGTGCGATGGACTGTCATGCTGGGTTCACTTCCCAGCCTCGTCCACCTAAAAACTAATTTTTTTTGCAGGGCTACTGTCTCTTGCGAGGAATTGACAAATCCTCCAACAGTATTACTTGTCATGAATAAGTGTATCTCGTCTAGCCGTTCGAATTCGGCATAAAATTGTAGGTCCCTTCCATTCCTGTCGACATACACACACAAGAATGGTTTTGCGAGTTGTTAGTCAGAGCCACTAGGCCCTGGTTGATCACGAGCCTTTGCGCCACCCAAACCCAATTTATTTTTAATTTTTTTCATAGTTTTTGGGACTTTTTTCATTCTTAATTTTGGGTCGAAATTTCATTATGAAAAATGGCCCAAACGTTTATTCTCAAACCAAAATACAAAAATGGGCACGACTAGATCGTACAAACTTGCTCTCGTAGTTAACAACTTTAACGTATCTAGAAATTGATGATGTACAAGTACATATGTAGCTATAGGTTCCAAAATATTATGACAGCATTAAAAAAAAATTAAATTAATTATTACTATAAATTACTATAAATTTATTATTTTAATGGCTTTGAGAGTAAAAGCTCAAAATCAAGTATGCCATCTGATTTGTTTGATAAATATGAATTTATGAACAACAAAAAAAAAAAAAAAATCTATGGAGCGGTTTTCTTAAAAATTAATTTCTTATAAATATTATTTTTTTTGACAATTTGTGTATACAAAATTATTTAAACTGTGAAGGAGCTCTTGTAAAAATTTTGTTTGAAATCGGAGCAGCCGTCAACGAGAAATTTGAAAACAAAAAAATCGACTCTATCACAGCTACCGTTATTCGTTATTGGTAAATTTGTTTTCATCAAAATATTGGCCATACCTTATATAGTAAACGAACATCTTTTTATCAAAATTCTTGGAGCCGTTTTTGAGAAAAATAATTTTTTTTTTAACGGGCTTTCAACATTTGTATGGAAGATACCGTTATTTTTTAATTTAAAAAGATGATTTTTTCAAATATTCTACGAAATAATAAAAAACTATCTTACACCTAGTTTTGAAAATATTGACCAAGTCGTTTTCAAAATATTTAGTTTTCAAATAAAAAATTTGGTTCACAGTATAAACATATATTTTTTAGAAGATTTACCATAAAAAAATGAAAATTTTCAACTTAACTGTTCTCGAGAAAATCAAAATCCAAAAAAATGGTTGTACTGGAGGTACCCAAAATATTCAATTTATGAAAATAAAAAAAATATTTAAAAGTAGCATTTCCTTACTTACTTTATTTGAATTTTTTTTTAACAGAATCCTCTGACTAGTTTTTGAGAAAAATATTATTTGCCTTTTTGGCGAAAAAAAATTGTTTGGCAGGTACCGTTATTTTTGGTCCTAAAAAAATTTTAAAAATTACTGAAATTCTAAAAACAGACTCTGCCAAAGCTAAATTTTGGTGGAGATTTATATTTTTACAGACGATCTGACTTGGACTCATCGATTGACTCTTGACAGTATTGCCAAATTAAGGCATTTCCTAAAAAAGTTCTTAGCCTAAAATTTAACCATGCTTAAATATTTATTTTTTTTTTTGTAATTAAGTTCATTGCCCGAAAACTTATAGTTTTATTTTAAAGAATTTTGAAAATAAAAATCTTAAAAAAAATTCTGCACAAAAATATTGCAGAACTTTTATTTTGTAGGACGATTACATTTGGAGAAAAATCTTACGCGAAATGAACATTTTTCCACATCCTTAAGCCTAGTTCACACGAGATTTCACCGTTTGCTTTTTAGTTGTAACACCTACAAACAAATGAACAGTGGCGCATACATTTACATAGAACTGTTCTCACGATGATTTTTCTGATGCAAGGAACATGTTAACCTGCAGCTAAAAATACTAGTCAGTTTTTTTTCCTGGCTTATCCAGTAGGACTAATCTGCATTTAAAAACAATGACAACAGACAAATCAAAATTCATTTTCTTAAATTCATTCTAAAGTATCTATGGAATTTGATATCCAAAAAATTCCATCAAAGCAGAGTATCAAATGTATAGAGCTTTCCTGTGGGGAAAATTGGTAAAAACTCTAATTTTGTTTTCATGTAATTTGCAATTTCGAAATAAAATTTTTGAAATCTTTTTTATGTACTCATAACTCATAGTACATACGTATGTAGCATCTTATAAACTCCAACTTATTGGTAGTTTTCGAAAAAGTTGACAAAAAAAAACTTTCACAACATAAAATTTAAAGCCCTTGTTCGAATTCGGGATCCCTTACTTACTTATTTTTTTCGGAAATACTCAGAAAATTAAAAGTTTAAAGTTTTCCACCAAAATTCCGCTTTTTCGGAATTTGTTCGAAGTCAAAGTCTTATTATATTGTGACGATATTATATTGTTCACGAAATTCCTTTATGGCTTCAATTGGTATTTTTTTTAATAGGACAAAAGCGCTTATATTTTTCGAGGACCTATATATTTGTTTCCAATATTTATTTCATTTATTCATAACATGGGTAAGCTAGAGTACAGGGTTGTGACTGGAGACCTTTATAATATGAAGAAAATGCTAGGCTTTTAGCTCTTTTTGATTTATGCATAAATCAATTCTTAACCATAATAAGAATAACCCTTATCAAGTAACGAATTTTAGAGCTTGTAAATTAACTCTTATATCCTATTTGTAACTTGATACAAATTTGCGAGCTAAAATATTATAAGGCCATTATTGAATTTTGAATTCAACAAGTGCTTAATATATAAAAGAAAAAACTAAAGCTTTTGCAACCTACATTGAGTAATGTCATTTCTATAAAAAAAATATGTATTGGGTAGAATGTGGTTAAGCTTTAACAGTATTATCCTTTCTAAGTTAAAGAAAAAAATGCCCCTATAATATAGTAGCACATCTATTCTCAGGTGGATAGACTTATGGTTGAAATCATAAAGAATTGTTTTGAAGAAATTTTTTGCCACTCGGTATGAATATACATTGTGTAAGCTTTCATTCATAGGAACTAGAGACATCTATTTATTATTTTATTTTTTTATTCAATGCCATCTATTGTGACTAAAAAGTAACTTTTTGGGTAGTGTTAGGAGGGGAAAAAGCTAAGCTTCCTTTTAGTTTTGATAATTTTGCCTTATTTTCCTCTTTTAATGATTTAAAAAAAAAGAAATGAAATATCACAATTATACAATCACTCCATGCACTTAAAACAGAAGTAATTTTATTTTCTGAATTTCATCATCTTCGATATGACAATCATAAAATAAATAAATCGGGTGGCACAACGGCTCATGAAGAACCAGGGCCTAGTGACTAACAACTCGCAACCATTCCTGTGTGCGCCTTTCGACAGGAATGGAAAGGACCTACAACTTTATGCCGAATCCGAACGGCTAGACGAGAAGCACTTATTCGTGACAAGTGATACTCTTGGAGGATTTATCAATTCCTCGCAAGAGGCAGTAGCCCTGAAAAAAACTTTTTAGTTTTTAGGTGGACGAGGCTGGGAAGCGAACCCAGACCTCCAGCGTGACAGTTGAACGCACTAACCATTACGCTACGGGCTACTACGATATGACAATCAACTACTGTCCAAAAAATCCATTGAATTTTTGTTATCCTCTAATACAATGACTTTTTATTTTTCAAGGGGGAATTTGTGTGATTCACGCGATTGAGATGAAAGTGAATGAATATGAACAGATCAACATTTCATAAGGCAAATTTGAACTCAAATTGTAAATCCAGTTGGCGTTGTAACATTTTTTCAAATAGAAATTTTTAATATTATTTGACGGCATTTTAGCAAACTATAATAATAGGTTTGAGGGTAAAATAGTTTAGGAATATGGACCTACATAAACAAAAAAAACCAAGTACAAAATTAAGTAAGTACCCTCTAAAGTACTTTATTTTTAATATATTTAAGTCAATAAATTCAACTGTAGCCCTTATATCAACATGTAGAATAATAGAAAAAACCTAACTCGAACTTAAAAAAAACTTTGAACTTAAAAAAAAAAATAAACAGATTTAAAAACTTAACTTAAACTTGATTTAAGTTATATTTATTTTAAATAAATATTTAAATTATTCCAAACTAAATTAAGAATAAGCTCAAATCAATATTCAATAATTTATTTAGAATAACAAAATTAAATCAAAATAATATTTTTGTATGGTAGCCTTTCTTTTTGAATGAGATGCTTCTCCAAGACGGAGGAAATTTTTAGCATCTTTCGAAAAAAAAAAATATGAAACAGCACAATATAGGCAATAAATTAATGTTTTTTATCTGATTTTATTAACACAAATTTAAATATAAAATAGTTATTAGAAAATTATTATGTTCAAAAATATAGGTAATGTATGGATTTCTCGAAAACAGGGAGTGTTTGGCTTCATTAATGGGATTTATTTGAGAAATGTTCCCACTAAGTGCAGCACTGGCTTGACATTTTTTGTGCTTGTGCGCAGTTCATAATTATTTTTCTTTATTTCGCATTGCATGGGAAAAATCAATAATTGTTACTTGCAGTGTGCTGAATTGCTGAAGAGACGTACCTAAATGGGCATTGCCAAGTGAACAAAATCGCTGAATCCAATTCGCTCCGGAAATGGTAAGGCGCTGACAGGAAGTTAAAATTTAATAAACTATTCAGTTACGTGTTTAAAAGTACAATTATTTTGAAAAGCGGATATTTGAAATAATATAAGGTTATTAACCTGATGATTGCCATTAATTATTATTGAGTATACATATATGTAGGTACATATGTATTCTCTTTCTAAGGTATTTTTTCACTCCGGCTTGGATGCTTAGGTCTTATATTTTTAGGACGTAATCGACCGAACTGCGGACTGGCAGCCTGTTGTCTTTTGAAGGTATTTGATGCTTTAAGAAAGTGGTTAGGAAGTGGGGTATGAAAGTGAGTAAGCTTTCCGAATAGACCGTAAGCTATCAATCGATTAACTTAATAGCCTTTTCACACCAAACCCAAAACGGGGTTTTCGGCAATAGGTTTACGAAAACTTGAAAAGCGTTCACACCGAAAATTTATATGTTTTCGTTTGACATTTAATTTTTTTTACTTGAACACAATGATCTCCAAGAGGGCCGCGCCGCTTTGAAAATTAGCAGTGGCACAGTAAAGGGCAAACATCAAGTGTATTATGTGAAATTAAAAGAAAATTTATAAATATTGGATGTTAAAAAAGAAAATGCAATGAATCCTGATTCGTAATATTTAGTTTATTTTTTAACCGATCACTTTCACGTAGTAGTATAAGGATGCGCTACACTGCGTGGCGATCTTTTGTGTTCCAGCAGAAAAATTATTTTTCCCTGGCAGCAATCCGTTAGCTATTTATATGACGTTTATTTGAGCGCTGAATGTTTTACAAGGTGTGTTTGTTTAGGTTATCTTGCAAATCCAACATGTTTTCGACAGGTTTTATTTAAAACATTCGGTTTGTAAAAACTTGTGGTTTGGCGAGAATGTATGGGAAAACTTTTGTTTTCGATTTAGGGCTTCAGCCAAAACCGATATTTTCGCGAAAACCATGGTTTGGGTTTGGTGTGAAAAGGCTATTAGTCACACTTAAATATGGAGCTTTGTTTGGGTATACAGAAATTTGTATGGCCACAAAATACAAAACCAACATTCTGCCACTCCAGTTCGTTCGTTTAGATTTTAAAAAAAAGTTTATTGTTTTAAATAATATAAAACCTTTGCCTCTGAACAGGAGTGTAAGAATGGCGTTTTTGTATTGGATGACCCTCATTCGATGAGGTCGAAACATCTATTATTATTATTGTTGTATTAAATTAAAAAAAAATTAACCGCTTAAAACCTTTTGTCAACGATCAGATCGGCCCTTATCAGTGCGGCTTTAGGCCAGGCAAGTCAACCGTCGATCAAATGTTCACACTCCGACAGATTTTAGAAAAATACCGGGAATTCCAGATCGATACACACCACCTTTTTATCGATTTTAAAATCGCGTATGATAGCGTGAAAAGGGACGAATTATACAGAGCCATGTCGAGTCTCGGCATCCCTGCCAAACTCGTCCGCCTGTGCAGGATGACGATGGAGAAATTTCGCTGCTCCGTCAAAATTGGTAAGAACACCACCGATTCCTTTGATGTTGAGAAAGGATTGAGGCAAGGCGACGCGTTATCATGCAACCTATTCAACATCGTTCTTGAAGCCATTGTACGCAACGCACATGTCAACACCAGCGGTACAATCTATCAAAAGTCCGTTCAATTGCTTGCATATGCGGATGACATAGACATTGTCGGCAGAACGAAGCGAGCTGTGGCAGGGGCATTTGTGAGCAATGAATCGGAGGCGGCTAGAATGGGATTGGCGGTTAATGAGGACAAGACGAAGTATATGCTGCCATCGAGAGAGGAATTTCAACATCGTCGACTCGGGCAAAATATCACGATGGACAGATATAACTTCGGAGTTGTCAAGGACTTTGTCTACATGGGCTCCACTATTACATCGCCGAATGACATCAGTGCAGAGATCAAGCGAAGAATTACTCTTGCCAACCGCTGTTTCTTCGGTCTAAGAAGGCATTTAAGTAGTAAGGCCCTCTCTCAGAGAACCAAGGAGACTTTATACAAGACCCTAATCATCCCGGTCCTGCTTTATGGGTCAGAAGCATGGACACTGAAAGATTCGGATACAAATCTGCTAGGGTGCTTTGAGAGGAAGATTCTTCGTGTGATTTTCGGTCCGGTGTGTATCGAAGGAGTATGGAGGAGAAGATTCAACGACGAGCTATACGGGCTATACAGCGACGTTGACCTGGTCAAAAAGCTGAAAATACAGCGGCTGAGATGGCTGAGGCACGTGGAGCGTATGGACAGCAACGCACCTGCCCGACGAGTCTTCGAATCCAACCCCGATGGGGTACGCAGCAGAGGAAGAACCCGTAACAGGTGGCGCAATCAAGTGAATGACGACATCAAAGCACTCGGTGTTCGCAACTGGAAGCGGCTAGCTAGGGACAGAGCTGGCTGGAGGGGCTTGTTAGTTGAGGCCGAAGCCCATCCTGGGCTGTGAGCGCCATCAAAAGTAAAGTAAGTAAGTGCCTCTTGCGAGGAATTGACAAAACCTCCAAGAGTATCACTTGTCACGAATAAGTGCTTCTCATCTAGCCGTTCGGATTTGGCATAAAATTGTAGGTCCCTTCCATTCCATTCCTGTCGATAGGCGCACACAGGAATGGTTGCGAGTTGTTGTCACTAGGGCCTGGTTCTTCATGAGCCGTGGTGCCATTCGATTCATTCGGTCGCGAGAAAATTTGAATTTGCAATCTCGTCCCGGTCTTGTCTCCGAAAAATACGATTTCCGGACAATCTGTTGATTATTGGAACGAAATATTATCGATACGTCAAAATATAATTTGTCCTCCATGTAATTTGAATATATGCAGAGACCAGAGAAAATAAATATTTAACTGAAATTAGATTTTTCAATTTATCAGACTCTCTGTAAATTTCAGTCAAATTATACAGTCTCGTCTCGGTCTCATCATGCGACACCGAGCCCTATAAGAAATCCACCGTTGAAATTCGAAAACTATTTTCCTTTAAATAAAACGCATTTTGTTTGTTATTTTCATTTATACATATATATTTTAAACAATATTTCCCATTGTCTGTTACATTGAATTTCATATTCGTTTATTTCTCGATTTTTAATGATTAAAATTTTAATAATTTACTTTGTTTTATTTTTTTTTTTTTCAAAAATTAATTACATCTGAAAATCTTTTAACCAAACTTATTCCAAATTTGTTTTAAAATCTTCTTAAAAGTACAGGTGCGTAGTCTTTTTGAATTCCAACAATTTATTATTTATTTAAGTTCGGTGTGATTGATTAAGCATACAAAAGATCTTTGGTCTTAGTTGCCATTTTTACTTTTAAATAACAATTTTAAATTGGATAACATGTTCTGTTTTTATTTGTTTTACTTTAAGACAAATTCTAATAAAATTAAAATTAAAGATTTGAACTTAAATTTTTATTTCAAACTTTTAAATTATAAATTTCTTTCTATATAATGAAATAGTTTTCTTTTCTCATATTTGATTGATATAATTTATTTTAAAATAAAAAGGGGATATTAGTTTTTTTTTGTCATACAATAAATCAAAAGTATCTTTATATTTGTTCCATTAAGTCCATATTGTCATTAGTTTGGCTTTAATTTTTATTTATATTTTGCTTTTAAAATATGATTTTGTATTTAGGGATATATATTGTATATGTAATATGTTTTGCTTTATTTTTCTCATTACAAAAATTATATTTCATTTTTGTTGTTTTATTTGTATGTTTTTTATAAGACAATTTATTTTGGGCTATTGTTATGATTTTGTGTGTGTTTATATTCAATATATAAAATATTTAGTTATTGTTTGTGTTTTTTTGATTTGTTTAAAAGTTAATTACATTTATATTTATCTGATGTTGCTATATGTATGTTTGTTTCTTTTTTTGTTTCTATATGTACCAAGATATTCTAGCTATTATTTTGTGCGGTGTTGCCAGTATGATATTTAAATTTGTTTCTGTTTAATTTTTTAAATAATTCGATGCCATATAAAATTTTCTTTAGAACTCAAATCACAATAAACTTAAATGCTTGCTTAAAATATTCGTCATGCAATTTTAAGTAATATTTTAGTAACAAAAAAAAGTGGCATCCATTTTGCTTAGTTTGTAGTTGGATGCAAATTGTTGTTATTTTTATTTTTGTTCTTAAAACTCGGCTGCAAAAGTAATCAACTTGAATCAATCTTTAGTTCCTCGTTATGAAAAATAAATACGAAATTGGATTATTAATACTTATAACATTGGTATGATTATTATGTATTTCGAATCCTAGGCCCAGATCAAAATTAAATCAAAGTTGTTTAATCCGTAAATAGAATTATACTAAATTCAACTAACAGCCTCTGACGTTCGTTTAGCAAATATTTATAATAGTGATTTCTTATTAATGTTATAGAATTTATGCAATTAAATAAATAAATAAAATAACAAATAGGTAGTTTATCGGAATAATTGGTTTTGGAGTGTTTTTTTGTTGCTAACAATTAGTTTTTAACTATTGCATTGGCATGCATTCTTTATTCATTTAACTAAGTACAAAACCTTTCCTTTAAAGTTCAGATGGAGTGGAAAAATTAACCAATAAAAATAAAAAAATAAATAAATCGGGTGGCACAACGGCTCATGAAGAACCAGGGCCTAGTGACTAACAACTCGCAACCATTCCTGTGTGCGCCTTTCGACAGGAATGGAAGGGACCTACAATTTTATGCCGAATCCGAACGGCTAGACGAGAAGCACTTATTCGTGACAAGTGATACTCTTGGAGGATTTGTCAATTCCTCGCAAGAGGCAGTAGCCCTGAAAAAAACTTTTTTAGTTTTTAGGTGGACGAGGCTGGGAAGCGATCCCAGACCTCCAGCGTGACAGTCGAACGCACTAACCATTACGCTACGGGCTACTACAAAAAAAAAAATTAACCAATAAGACACTTAATTAAAAACTGGTTCTTAGAAAGACCCACGTTCACGCATGAATATAAATATAAAGGCTTCTTGTCTTTATCATTGGTGAAAAAACAATGCAAGAGATTTTTCAGTGGAGGCACCTGAATGCCCCTAATGAGAGGATTTTTAAAAATATCAGTTCCATTTACTATGACACTCCTAGTGTAAACTAAAAATGTTCAATAAATGGATAGGCCATAGAGTTTTATACAATGCAAGATGGCTTACTCATTACTTTTAGGTATGAATAGAAAGTCAAGCTTTCCGCCAATGTTGTTAAAGATAAAAAGAGACATATAGAAGAAATAGGTATAAGGGAGATAGACAAAACTTTTTATTTAATTTCGTCTCATGAAAAATGGCCGACGAGCTTCAATTTTCAACGTGAATTAACCATCTTACTTATGGGATCGTAACATTTAATTACAACTATAAAACAATTATTGAATGCAAGAAGCGAATGTAATAGAGTAGATAAGGTAGGTACATACTCATCACCAGGGCAAGTTTTTTTTTATGCGCTAAGAAATACAAAATATGCGCATAAAATATGCACAAAAAATGAGAAAATATGCGCTTAAAAAGTCAAAATATCTTTTATTTTTCAACAAAAATAAAAAAACACAAAATAAATTGAAAAATGTTTCCAGTTTCTTTGAATTTGTCTTGTTCACACTACATACCATAAAGTTTGTTTGAAGTTTTCGAAAAGTAATCTTTGTCTATTTGGTCGTAAAAAAACTTTTTTACATTGAAAAGATATTTAAACGTCAAAAGATGTAACAGGATCATTCTTAAATGAAAGAATTTCATTGGGTTTTTTGTGTGATAACACACTCGCAGTTAGGCTGCATAGCTTTAACTCCGTAATTAAAATTATTGAATGTTTGAAGAATACAGACCGAAGAATTTCACTTAGTGAATAGTTCCACATGTTTTCTTCGATGCTATTCAGCGTTAATGGGGCATATTCATAGTCGCAGGTAGACCCAGGTTTTAAGTTAACTACAGTTTAAGACAATTTTGGCTCAATGAATACAGGCCGATTTTAATTAGAAATTATTGGTTTTATATTTTTATAAGATAACTAACTTGGTATACTACACAAATAGCTTCAAATATTTTGAAATGATAAACTTAAACAAATAGAATCAACCTCCGAAAATTCAACGAAAGCTATGTTTAACTTAAACCCAGGTCTTAAATGACTATGAATACGCCCCAATATGTTTAAAATGTTTCTATTTTTCAGTAGGTACCTACCCCTTGTTCTTATATAAAACATTTTCAATTTTCTTCAAAATAACCCTGCCTTTTGAACCTTCGACTGAATTAATTCTTACAAATGCATCTTCCATCATACCAATTTGCGTTTTGAGTGTCTTTATGCCTGCAGTACAGTTATACTTTCATTATTGAATCCATAGTTTGAACTTATAAAAAATATTTTTTTAAGGAACTAATTTTCTTTCCTGAAGGCAATTTTTTTCTCTATAACAATATATCAAATTTCAAATTTAAAAAACAAAGCTTTTTGCGAACTTATTTTTCTAATTTAAAAGGGTAACTCCCTATTTTGGTAAGAATATTCGTAATGAAAAAGTGTACATGTGTAGCAGAAATGTTACACATATCAACAGGGGTTTGAGTTTGCATTTTAAGTTCGTGATACGTTTATACAAAACTGTCGAAGCGCAAGGCTATTTTACTTTCACAGAAATTGTCCAATGTCCATTGTTGAAAAAGTAAAAAAAGGAAAAAAGTAGAAAAGTAAAAAAGTAGAAAAGAAAAAAGATGTTGCATATGAATTTGGTATTGCGTGTATCGTTTATAAGATACATTTTCGACAATTTTAAAAATGGGCTACCTTCAAATTTTAATGTTTGCAGAAGAGAACTGTAATTGATTATTTTTTGAAACAAGAGACGATGATTGAATGATTTAAATAATAAAACAAAACAGTATAGCCAATGCATTTGTTTTTTTTTTGTTTTTCATTCATTTCTTTCTTGAACAAATTTTCTTTTAAGACAAAAATGAACACAATGAAATGAACAAAGTTTAAAAATATAATTCTCTCTATAACGAATTTTATATAAGACTTTTTTATAACGAAGCAATTTTCTGTTCCCTTGAATGTTCGTTATAAAGGAGTTTGACTGTATATTTCAATATGTCCAATAAACCAAAAAATTCATTTTTATGCACTTATAGTAACAAATATGCTCTAACGATTGAATTCCATTTTTAAGGAATTTTAATTAGTTTAATTGTTTTCTACTTTGTTTATCTAACAAAAATATGATTTAACATAGAAAAACTTGACCTGCTCATCATCACTTTCGTAAAAATGTAATAAAAACATCATTATGAATTCTTAAACATATTTTCTTAGGTTCATAGGAATGGTTTTCCATTTAATAATTCAGATTCCAACCTATAAATGAATCTTTTTCGTTTTAATGTAAGGATGTAATATCATTTTATATTTGTGTAGCCTTGCAACTATGTGTCATTAATTCAAACAAATTCTCCAACAAATTTTTGTTTCACTTTCAGAAATAAAAAAATCAATTTGTATGCCCAATGGAATGCAAAAAAGATGAACACTACTTGTCTTTTGACAGAACAAATAAAAAATATTTTTTTGTACTAATGGAAAACCCCTTAGTTTGGGTATATGTAACTGAACACCAAGAACAATATCTACTTTTAGTTAAGTGCTCTTTGCAGATTGCAGAATTGAATAAGCCCCTAATAAGCCCCTTATTTCTGCATCATTATAATTTTTTTAATTTCCGTTGTTGTGTTTTGTGTACCCAGTTTGTCGTACCTCTTTAAGTTCCCCCTGCTATGTTTACATTGGATGCCGATGCCAATTCTGAAGAACAAACGTTACCTATAACGTATTCTTCAGAAATGTACCTTAGAAGCGGTTAACTAACAGTGAATGCATTAAAATTCCAATAGGTAAAATCATTTATTTGAAGTAAATTGAAAATTTATTTTGGATCTTAAAAGGCCTTTTTTCTATCACTTTTTGTACTTATCTGCAAAATGCTTCATTCGTCGTTGAAACTTGCCACTTAAACAAGATCAACTGAAATCTATTCTCATGTCTAGTTTTTTTTTTAAAGCAAATATCCTTAAATCAATGCAGCGTCGCGGGTTAATTAATTTTGTATCAATGAAATTGATACTCAGCCATTTTAATAACGCCATTTATTTATATAGAAACTTTTAAAATCAATTTATAGATTTAACACACTGTGAACAAACTGGCCCTTAACCTTCTTTAAATCTTAAGATTTCCCTTCCAAATATTGTTTGTTAATTTTGCAATAACTTATTTAATCTTCAATGCATTAATAGTTTTACGAATCGAACTAACCTATAATACGCATATTGCACTCAAAGCGTTAATTCTAAATTCGATAAAAATGAAATTTTACAATTAGTGTGTGCAGTGGAAACACTAAACGGATTCATAAAAATTAAAATAAAATTCAAGTTATGGTGGAAACAAAGCTAAATTTTGCAAACAAATTGTTGGTTTAATTGATGACTTCACTTCCGTATATTTTGAAAATATTAATTCCTTTGGATATTACCAGCCTTACAAAACAATACAAGTGAACTAAGAACACTTCCTTGTGGAGCATCTGAAATAAAAGTACTTAGAGACGTGTTAAGTGAATTTTACTACATGACTTGCAGCAAAATGCAGTTACTCATAAGCAGAGAAAGAGAAGCAACTAAATATCGTCCGATGAAAAAGAAAGTAAGCCAAGGCCAACTCCATAATTTTAACATAATTATAATATTCTTGCATTAATAATAAGCTTTAAAAATGGTGGACAGCTTTTAAGGTAAGTTGTCTTTAAGTAAGATTATTTATATGTGAAAATTGATAATAAATAAAGTTTTTGATCTTCAGAGCGATTAAGAGGTGTTTTAAAGTTAAGAGCCTTAAAAATGCCTTTTTAATACGATTATAAACGTTTTATAATCAAAACGCTTTGAATGAATGGAATCATTCCACAAATAAAATGGACATTTTTCCTTTTTCGTACTTTATTTGAAACAAACCCAAAATAAGGATGTATGCAACTTTCTATGAGGCTGCATAAATAACTTAATTTAACACATCATAACTATTCAACTAATATGAGTCGTTATGGCGAAATCTAATAAATAAGGCTGTAAAGTGTTTATCTGTGTGAATAATTTTATTTGGCATATTGTTTGAATTACATTTTCAGTTTATAAACTATTGGTTTTGTAAAAAAGAATTATATTTCAAATTATAGTTAAGTTAAAAAAAAACTGGCCTTTTAAAAAAAGGAAAATACAAAAAGTATTTTATTTTATTCAAAAAAGTTTGGATTTTATTTTACACTATATTTATACTGTTTTTTTATTTTACTTTTCATTTTTAATAGGTTTTCCTTAATTTTTCTAATTTTTTTATTTTATAAATATTACAATTATATTACAATAATTTTATATATATTTTATATATCACTATTTACACCATCTTTGCATTCTATTGATTACAATTTGCTGTTTATTTTTGTATGTACTTTTATATATATAGTTTATTATTATTAATAATGTTTATATATATAAATATGTTCATTATTTTATTTTTATCTTTATAACTATCTAACAAATTATTTATTTCATATAGTAAATATATCTATAAATTTGAATTATTAACAAAAAAAATTCTTTTTTAAGAGAAACTTATTGAAATTAATTTAAAAAAATACAGATTTGTTTTCAATTTCTCTTCTTTATGTTTTTAATTTAGAAGATTTTATTTTTATTTATTATTTAAATACTTTGGTAAATTTAATTTTAATAATTCTTAGATAGTCTAAGGCGTATTTTAGTAGAATCTACTCATCATAATATTATTATGTTGTTGTTTTTTGTTACATATTTTTTTATTAAGTAAGTCTTTTTATTAGGTTTTTTTTTCGTTTTTGTTTTTATACTAAGAATAAATAAGTTAATTACATACAAATAATACAGTACATTCGGTAAAAAAATGATTTTGTTGTTTTTGAAATATTGTGTTATTTTTTGTTTTGTTGTTGTTTGGCATGCAAAGAATTAGATTTATTTTTATATTATATATTTTTATGGAATTTTTATTTTTATTTTTATTTTATGGAAGTTTTCTATTTTTGTTTTTTTTTTTTTTTTTGTTATTTGTAATTTATTTTTAAAAATAGTTTTATTTTGTTGTTTTAGTTGCAGTTTGTGTGCTTGTGTAGAAATTTAAAAGTGTTTCAATTTTACACATTTATTTGAAATGTTTCCCTTTGAAGTTTCGGATTGGCACGTATCCGTGGTGAGTTTTGTGATTTTTTCTCACCATTATCGGAGAATCTTGCTGGAGGATTTATAGGGTCCTGATAATTTGGATAATTCGATATGCTATAAGAAATTTTTTTTAATTTTTTATAAATTTTCAAGAAGATTAAATAAATTATTACAAATACATGCAATTAATTTGTAAGCGTATTCAAATTTAGTTCAAAAAAATTAAATAACGATAGCAATATTTTGAATTAATATGACAAAAGCGATATAAATATTTATTAAAGAAAAAAACAATAACTCATTGTAAAAAAATTGAAAAAGAATAAGAATGAAAAATTTTAATGAGATGATATCAAAGCAACAGTACCATGACAATGATAAATGTTTTTAGTTACAGATGATGCGGAATTTTCTTGTCTAAACAGCAATGGTTCACTTTCTGGAAAAATTAAACAAAAAGCATCATTAATCTGGTATTGTTGCTCTGATAGCCTTATACAAAACTTATATTATTATAGGAAAAAGAAATGCAATTCAAAACTTAAAATTAAATTAGTTTGTTTCTAATATGTTCATGCAAATACATTTTTATAAATTTTAAATTCAACTAAAGAAAATAAAACATTATATATTAAAAAAAAGGTTCTCTATTTCCCGTCAATCTTGAGCTTACTTTTTGAAAAAAAAAAAAAGATAGTCGTTGGCCCTTTAACTCCTAATAAAGAATGACCGTTCATACCAGTTCGTTTTTATATAAATGTTTGTACAATTGTACATGTAAATTTTGTTTGTCTGAAACTTTTAAAAAATATTCAGTTTCTTCTATTTCAAGTTAGTTATAAAAATGTTTGGGATAAAAAAAACTTGTTGTAATAATTAAAAAAAAAAAATTTTTTTTTCTCTTTCATTCAATTTCTATACACATATATTAAAATATCTAAGATTCAAATTTCTTTGACAACTAATTTCATCATTTTAAAACTGTGTTGCTCATTTGTCAAAGGGTAATGCAGGATAGTGACAAAATTAACTCGATTTTAAACAGGAATTTCCGTCAAATTTTCATTTTTTTTTTGTAAATTTCGTTTTTGTGTATACAAACAATCTTCAATTTTCAAAAAACTTATTTTTGTCAAAAACTGCTCATACGATTTTTATAATAAATAAAATGCCCGACTGAATCGCACGAAATTGTGTTTTTTTTATCACTAAGGCTCGTTTCACACACATTCGGTTTCATTCGGTTTGGTTTCTATTCAGTTTGTATTCGGCTCTGCCTGATATGCGCGAAACGATAAAACGGTGCTCTACGGTTTTATTAGGTTTTTGTTTTTGCCGTTTTATCGTTTCACACATATCAGGCACTGCCGAATACAAACCGAATAGAGACCGAACCGAATGAAACCGAATGTGTGTGAAACAAGTCTAACGATAAAATATTATGAGCAAGTTAAAATAACTAATTTGAAATTAGTTTGATTTAAAACACGATTACGTCGCACGTACTTGATATTATATTGAAGTGGCTTTCGGAACTTTCAAAAATTTATTGTGCACAAGTATTGTTTAAAAACATTTACATAACAATAAAAGTTTGGCCATCTAGTGGTTTCTTTTTAAATCATAGCAGGTTATTTTGACACTGATGGCTGTTTCCCGCTCGAAATTGTGACAGAAAGTCAGTATAATACCTCCGCGGAACGAAATGACCCACCTTTACGAGGCGCATTTTCGTCTCGTTGGCGGATACTTTAAAAACAAAATTGCCGTATCTGCGGCTCGGAAAACCCGCACGTTACTGTCGAGAAGCCAATGCATCCACAGAGAGTGACAGTTTGGTGCAGATTCTCAAAATCGTGTTATCAGCCGTCGGAGCTGCGATTTAACCCTTCAAGCACTTAAGCCATATATATCATCCAAGCAATCCGTGAGCTAGGGCCCAAAAACATCAAAAAGGGTCTTGGAAAATTGGAATGACAGAATGCGTTACTGCGAAGTCAGCCGAAGCAGCGAATTGAACGACGATGTTGTGTTCCATATTAAACGGGAATGTTTGCTCTTACTAAGTAAGCCATAAAATATGAACAAAAAAGTTAATGTTCTTCATTTTATTGCATTTTAAAAAAGAAACTTGTATTTGGCCCACTCTGTTAAAGTGTAAATTAAAAAAAAAATTAAAAAAAACATGACATTTATTTTAATTTTCTTACAGGGAAACTATTGGTTTCGTGTCAAAAAAAATCAAGGTTTTAATCAAAACTAACATCACGATGATGGAAAAGTCCAAACAAGTGATTTTAAACAAGAAGTCCATCGATCTGTTTGTCTGTACGTCCTGATGAACATCGAGCTATAGCCCAATAGCCTATTCACACCAAACCCAAAACGGGGTTTTCGGCAATAGGTTTACGAAATCCTGAAAAGCGTTCACACCGAAAAATTACAAGTTTTCATTTGACATTTTAATTTTTTGACACCAACTGCTATCTGTCTACTTGAACACAATGGTCTCGACGAAGGGCCGCGTGTCGCTTTGAAAATTCGCAGTGCCAAAGCTAAGGGCAAAAATAAAATATTTAATTCGAAATTAAAACACAATTTATAAATTTAAGTAATTAAACAAATGAACTTCTTATTCTCGTACAAATTTAAATTTTTTATTTAGTAAACGTTATCGAGAATATTCATTCTCATCATCAGACTAATAGCAAAACTAAAAATTATTTATGAAATAATTTGTCACATAAGAAATTTAATTTTTACTATTAGTCTGATGATGAGAATGAATGTTCTCGAAAACGTTTACTAAATAAAAAATTTAAATTTGTACGAGAATAAGAAGTTCTTTTGTTTAATTACTTAAATTAAAAAACGTTCCACAACCTAATTTTTTACGTGTCTACAATTTATAAATATTGTTAGTTAAAAATGGGAATGCAATGAATACTGATTTATTACATTTAATTTCTTTCTTAACCAAACCAGCTCAGGTAGTAATAATGATGCGCGATCCGTCGTCACGGTCCTGGTAGTAACCTATCAGCTATTTATTTGACGTTTAATTGAGCGCTGAATGTTTCACAAGGCGTGTTTGCTTAGTTCATCTTGAAAATCCAACATGTTTTCGACAAATTTCATTTAAAACTTGTGGTTTAGCAAAAATGTATGGGAAAACTTGTGTTTTAGATTAATGTTTTCAGCCAAAACTGATATTTTAGCGAAATCCGTGTTTAGGGCTTGGTGTTAAAAAGCTATATGCCAATGAACAGAGTTCCTTCAAATTTGGTGTAAAGCATTTTAATGCATCAATTGCCCAGATGAAACATTCAAGTTTTTGTTTTAACTCATCTAGAAAGCGTAGCTCTAGGTTTTATCAAGTTTTCTCGAAAACGGCTTTAATGATTTTGATTAATCTTCGTACTAAACTATAGAATGATTTCAATAATAGTGCATACTAGATTTTTGCAAAAAAATGCGAATAGCGGAAATAAAGTTTTCAGATTGTTTTATTGCCATTTTTTTTAACTTGGTTGATTTTTAATTTTGTTTATTTATTTTTTTTTTTGACTTTTTTCAACAATTTTGTTTTGATAAAAAAAATTCTTACTTTCGTTTATTTTTAATATTTCCTCGTAAACGATATACAAATAATGTTATAAAAGTAGATTGAAAAAATTAAAGAACGCTTACGCTTTTTCAATAAAAGCATTCCAGCCGTTTTTGATAAACAAGATTGTTCTAAATGGTTTTTCGACATTCGTATTTTAGGTACCATTATTTGTAGTTTTAGGAAAATGTAAACAAATCAATTTATACCAATTTAATGTTTTCAGCTTAGTGAGTTTTCAAAAAAAAAAAAAAAAACATTTTTTAAATGGTTCTGCATAAAAAATCAACTTGACGAAATCAACCAAAACGAAAAAAATTGTTCTACCAGAGAGGTACTAAAAATAACAATTTTAAGCAAAATTACCAAAAGGTAGGCTTTCATTTACTTTATGGAACTGATTTTTCTTGTATCAAAATCGTTACAACCGTTTTTGAGTAAAACAACATTTTCTTTTTGACTAAAAAATTGTGTGGCAAGTATCGTTATCGTTATGCCGTCTGGTCTCCAGGACCAGACGGCATAATACCAGCCGAACTTCAAATGAGTTCATGTATAATGCTGCCTATTTTAGAAATAATCTTTAATAGCTGCTTGAACTTGGCTCATATTCCTAGTTCATGGAGAGAAGTAAAAGTTGTTTTTATACCCAAAGCAGGTAAATGCTCCCATGTTAAGCCGAAAGACCTCAGACCTATTAGTCTATCATCATTCCTTCTCAAAACTTTTGAACGACTGATTGATATTCACTTACGTACCAGTATTGATACGAGACTCTTGTCTCAGTCTCAACACGCGTACTGCAAAAGGAAATCGGTGGAAACGGCACTACATACTTTGGTACGCACCATCTAATATTCCCTCTACCATAAAGAATATACAATGGTTGCTTTCCTAGATATAGAAGGCGCTTTTAACAATGTCGACACATCTGCAATCGCATCTGCACTGTCATGTCTGAAGGTAGACAGTTCGCTTGGTGAACTGATCAATCAAATGCTGACAAGCAGGATTATCAATTCAAAACTGGGCGATTTCTCTGCAAAAAGATCAGTCAGTAGAGGTACGCCACAAGGCCGTGTTCTATCTCCCCTTCTCTGGAACCTTGTATAGTAAACGAACTGTTTACAAGCCTGGAAGCGCAGGGCTACAGAGTGATTGCCTATGCGGACGATGTTGCTATCGCCGTATCAGGTAAGTATCCTATTGTCTTAAAGGATCTCTTACAAAATGCCTTAAACAAGCTAATAGACTGGGCAGAACGGTGTGGACTGGGTGTCAACCCCCACAAAACTGATCTTGTCCTCTTCTCCAGGAAATATAAAATTCCACACATAGATCCTCCCACCATTAAAGGAATTCCACTAACATTCTCCAACAAAGCTAAATATCTGGGTCTTATTTTAGATAAGAAGTTAAGTTGGAAACCTAATATAGAAGAAAGAGTCCGGAAGGCCACAGTAGCACTCTTCTCTTGTAAGAAAGCCATTGGAAGTAAATGGGGACTCCAACCCCGTATTACTCACTGGCTATACATCTCGGTAATTAGACCGATTGTAACATATGGGGTGGCAGTATGGTGGACAGCTCTAGATATAGCGGTTAACCGCGATAAACTTAGTAAAGTCCAAAGATCAGCTTGCATGTGTATAAGTGGAGCACTTCGTTCTACTTCCTCCGCGGCACTGGACACTCTTCTTCATCTGACACCCCTCGATATATTTAGTAAACAAACGACAGCGAGTTCGGCAATCCGTCTTAAAGCCTCTTCACAGTGGACCAATAATGAAATAGGCCACTCAGCTATTCTGAACTCATACAGATCACTTCCAAGTATAATTGACTACACCATCCCACAATTCCGTTTCGATAAAAATTTTCAAGTTGCCATACCCTCCCGATCCACATGGGAGGACGTGACATTCTTGGAAGACGACTCAATTCACTTTTATACGGACGGTTCAAAAACCGATGATGGGGTTGGTGGAGGCGTGTACTCAGAAAGATTAAATTTAAGTCTCGCATTTCGTCTTCCAGACCATTGTAGCGTGTTTCAGGCGGAACTTTTGGCGATAAAAGAAGTTTTATCTTGGCTTAAGGAAAACGTGATATTGACTTCTGATATCCGCATCTTCTCAGACAGCCAAGCTGCTGACTGTGTATCTACAAACTCTAAAACAGCCCTAAACTGTCGATCATCTCTTATAGAGATGGCACAGCAGTTCAATATTCTCCTTTGTTGGGTGCCGGGCCATAGGGACATTTCGGGTAATTGCACAGCTGATGAACTCGCCAAAGTTGGAACAAGACTACCTATTTTACCTGAAAAGGTAGACACCGGTATGCCTATAGCTACATGCAAATTTTTGCTGAAGCAAGATGCTTTAAGGAGAACAAACCTTAGGTGGAACAACATAACCACTTGCCTGGCGACAAAACAGATCTGGCCTACGCTAGATGTGAGTTGCTCTAAGTGTTTGATATCTTTGAACAGATTGCATATCAGCTCCGTAATTGGTGTAATAACCGGGCACTGTCTTATAGGCAAGCACGCAAAGCAGCTTGGAGTTTTCGCAAACGATTTTTGTAGGAGCTGTATGGATGAAGAGGAGGAAGAATCTGTTTCTCATCTTCTCTGCACATGCCCTGCCCTATCTAAAAGACGTAGGCTCCATCTCGGAGACTTCTTCTTCAATGATCCTAGTGATCTGACAAACATAGACATAAGTAGTCTCGCACGCTTCATTAGAAGCTCCAACTGGTTTTAACGAGCGGGGAGAAAATCTCTCTAGATTCACGTGGTATCACAACGGACCAACTTATGGTCTTAGTGTGTCAGTCCCTTGCTGGCAGCCACTTCAACCTAACCTAACCTATCGTTATTTTTGGCCTTTAAAAAAAAGTCAAAAGTGATGCTTACCCAAAATACACTAACGCAAGTGAAAATCAGTTTACATTTGAATACAATTTGCACATGGCCTAAAAAGTTTTAAGAAAATCAAAATAACTCAACATTCTCAAAAAATTAAACCAACAAATTAATTTTTTTTTCTGAAAATTCTATATTTAAAAATACGACGATAATTTTAAAATTAAATTTGTTTCCATTTACTATTTTAAGGATTCAATTTTTTCTCCTATAAAATTTTAAAAACATGTTTTTTTGATTTTTTAAAACATGTTTAAAATACTGAATAAATTACTGTAAAAGTCGATTTAAATGATTTAATGATTATTAAAAATTAATTTTAAAAATCTGCTCCAGAAAAGAAAGGGCATCTTTTTTTGTTCAGCTTAAACTACCATATCTAGTTTATCAATTTAAACAAATAAAAAAATAAATTAATATTTATATACAGGGTGTCCCATTAACAATGGTCCAAACCAAAACTGGTGAAAGGCCAGGTCATGGCCTATCAGAATCTTGTAACATTTCCATACCGAATCAAAGCGGTTCTCGAGTAACGGCTATTTCTTTAAATTTGAAAAAAATCTTACTTTGAACATGTTTTTTGCTCACCCTGTCCATAATTGATTTTTTTTTTTTTTGTACAAATTTTGCATTAAAACATTGACTTATAGTTTCACAAACTTTACTGAGTAAAATATTTTTCATTGGCATCGCCATTTGCCTACAAATCATTAGTAAATATTGAACTTTGCCTAAATTAATTTTTGACCTCAATTTTCTGAAAAGCCCCCTGAACAAAATTCGTATGGATCAATACAGGTTTTGCTTATTTTTCTGTAGTTTTAAAAAAAAGTATAAAACTTGCCAAAGCTATTTTTAAATAGACAGTTATAACCGTTTGAACCCAATCAGACGGATTCAAAATCAAACAAAAATAAAACATTTTTGTTCAAGTATTTCGATAAATTTAGAATTTCACTCCAAATGTAATTCAGAAAGAGGTGGAGATCTTCGTTTTGATGTCTTACGCATTTCTTAAATAAATACTTTAAATTTAGACAAGGACTTTCGGTTTTCTGTGGTGAAAGCGTTTAAATCCAGTATTTTTGAAAATTTTTCGAAAACCATCAGTTTTTTTTTAAGAAGTGTCTTTGGAAAAATTGTAGCTTATAACATTATAAAAAAACCATTAGTACGTTAGACCAATAAAAACGGTGTAGAAAATACCACATTAAGGTAAAAACACATTTTGTCCCTGTTTTCTTAAAATCTCTTGCTCGAACGAAAAAAAGGAGTACATTTTTTTTTATCTGTGGTTTGGAACATTGTTAATGGGACACCCTGTATATACAAAATAAGCTTCATTTTTAATTATTCCCAGTTTAGAAATTGGAAATGGGAAATTCTTAAAATTCGAATTTTAAATACCCCCATTTTGAATAGCGATTTTATATTTAATGGAAAGTGAATAAATTGGTCCTCAGGTATCTATATATTTTGAACTTAAGTATTCATGTCTAGTGTGAGTAAACTATTAAAAGGAGTTAACCAAAGCAAAACTGAACTGATGCTATTTACTACCAGGACTAAGATACACCCCTTCACTCTACCCCGACTCAACGGCCAAACACTCTTACTCTCCTCTAAAGCTAAATATTAAGGTGTTATTCTCGACCCCAAATTAAATTGGAAGTTGAACATTGAAGAAAGGGTCAAGAAAGCCTGTATAGCATTCTATGCCTGTAGTAAAACCTTTTGTAAAAAGTGGGGCCTTCAGTCGAAGATGATCCTGTGGACGTACAGAGCCGTGGTACGACCGATCCTCACATACGGTTCGATTGAATGGTGGCCTGCACTTAACAAAAAATATTACATCGATAGACTTAGGAAGGTTCAAAGAACTGCGAGCATTGGCACGACAGCGGCTATAAGATCCTGCCCGACTGATGACTTAAGTGTTTTTCTGCACCTTCTACTACTTGATTAACATATTAAATATCTAGTATCTTGCAGCGCTTTAAGACTTAAAGAATCAAACTCTTGGTTTGCCAAGCCCTATGGTCACAGCAATATCACAGACTTGATTCCAATGGAAATTTTTTTGACTCCCACTGACTACTGCACCCCTACAATGAGTATCAGTAAGGATTTCAAAGTTAAATTACCATCCAGACAGGATTGGAATGATAACGTCGGGACGAAAGATTTCGACACAACTATCTTTACTGATGGCTCAAAGATGGAGTGTGGCGTTGGTGCAGGAATCTTCTCTGAGTCTCTAAATGTATCTAGGTCCTTTCGGCTACCTGACCTTGCTAGCGTCTTTCAAGCTGAATTGCTGGCAATCAGGGAAGCTTGCAAGTTACTAAAAGCAGATCCAAACCAAAACCCTAATGCAGCTATTATTACAGACAGTCAAGCGGCTGTTAAAGCCATTAATTCAGCTACAGCATCCTCCAAACTAGTCCAGCAATGCCGGAATGAGCTTGCGGGTCTGAACACTGACCTCAATGTCACTCTTATCTGGGTCCCGGGTCACAGTGGCATTGAGGGCAATGAACGGGCTGACGAGCTGGCCAGGCAAGGTTCAGCCCTTCATGGCTCACTTGCGGAAAGAGTCAACATTCCGCTTGGAGTTATGAAGGGCAACATTCTCTCAATTTATTTTACTAAAGCAAACCGTAGGTGGAGCAGTTTATCAAACTGTATTATATCTAGGAAGATTTGGCCCACCTATGACAAGAATCGAACAATTGATCTAATATGCAGACCCAGGCAAGACATAGCCAGGGTAGTTGCAACCTGTAGCGGACACTGGCCAATAAGGAGAGCATGCAGCGGAGCTGGGCATACCTCACAATACTCACTGTCGGAGCTGTGAGGACCAGCAGGAAAAGGAAACAGTAGTTCATTTCCTCTGCAAATGCCCTGCTCTGACCAAAGCTAGAATACAGTCACTCGGAAGAGCATTCTTTGACGACATTAACGAACTTTCTGAAATGAAGATCAAAGACTTGATTTCTTTTCTCAGCGTGACGAAATGGCTCTAGGACAAATTTCGGCTAGTTCTGCATTATACCTTCCGTCGATTCCCTATGATCACAAGATAGTGAACTAGGGTTCTGGTGGGGGTTTGTGGTGCACAGCAGCCGGATGATCATCCAATCAGATCAGTACACGCTCCAATGCCAGCCAACGAACTGCCTAGTGGGGCTAACTGTGGATGGTGCGGGTGCTGATCTGGTCGAGTGAGTGATCCACTTTCTGATGATTGTGCTAAAAGCTACAGCAAAATCCTATTCTAAACTAAATAAAAAGGGACAATATCCTGAGGATATGCCCATATTTTCTCTCTTCAATTCCATCCACAGGTTCAAACGAGTTATGTTATCAAAACGGAGCACTTCAGCGCTAATTGTGCTATGGGCTAGACTGCCCGTGGCCGCCATTTCTACCTACCTACCTACCTAAACTATTAAAACCTTCATTTTGAAAATAAGCATCCATTGAATTAGGGACTTAAGCTAGGGACATATTTCAAACCCTGTAATAAATATACAAAATTCGAATTTTACTAAAGCATACAAAAACTAAAACAAAAAACAAATTAAACAACCACAACACCAAATAATTAATATACAATTATAATTATTTTTTTTGTTAAATTAACAAGCAAACTAGATATTCAACATCGCTTACCATATCTTACCTAAAAGTGGTTTCTTCGTTGTGGCTGGAATACCCACTGGAGCTACGTACATGTCGCTTTGGCAAATTTGCCGCCGACTTCCCTGACTTGCGTGTTGAAAACGGCGGTTTCGATTTGCGCGACATACTTGTAGGTGTTGTCTCCGATGATGAAGATGTCTCTTCTTGTGGATCTACGATTTTTGGGTAAAAGAATTCAAATTCAAGGAGGAGACTTAATAAGCAAAGAACATTTTTTTAGCTCACCCCTCTGCGGTCGATATTTGGCCGAATTGACGGCACGAGAGCTAACATCGTTGTCTGACTCGGAGCCGAGTGTGTCATATTCTGTAATTGGTATGTGAAGTGTTAGGATTTTCCTAACTTCGGAATCTGTTGAACCTGGATTGTCCGATTCTAAAAAGTTTAGTACGATTTGATGGGCGATTTTTTTTTTGTTGCAAGATGACATTCGATATGTTTTTGGCAGGGATGTCATGGATGTGGAGGGTTTTTTTTAGTATCGGATCAGGTTTTTTTTTTAGGTTGGCAATGGATTTTTAAGAGGTTTAAGCCAGAGGAGCATTTTTGACACATGGTGTTGTATATGTCATTAGTTTTGGTGTTTTGTGTGTTTGATGTTGACATATGATGTTGAATGAGTGATGTTGGATGATGAGTTAAATGAGAAAATATAATGATTTGATGATTTTGTGAATGAATATATGGTGTTTAAAAAATTTCGATAAATAGAAAATAATCAACAGGCCTTAAAGCTAAGGATGGGGGCTATTTAAGGACACTTATTGCATAGATTTGAAATTACCTTGACTCTCGGAGTGTGGATCACGCAGGCGTCCACCTTTTCGCCGGACTTTCGTGTACTCTGGCTCTTTAGTCTACAGAAATATCATAGAAGAATAAAATTTATGAAAATCGATATTGAATTTTTTGAAGAAAAAAACCTACATGATAACTATCAGGCTTGACATCATGATACACAAAAGAACCCCGCACTGAGTGATAAGGCCCACTATAGACATTTCCACTATACGAACTCTCGCTGTAGGTTTGCTTGTTCAGTTGAAAAGTCGCATACGGACAAATGTCCTCGATGTATTCGTTACCTTCGGCCTTAAAGCTACCCGAATCGTTGGAATTTGAATTTCGATTACCGGGATTACAACGTACTGCCAGATATTGCTGATCCCGATTTTGTTTGTTCTGTAAGTTGGCCAGTGATGGAGATTCTGCCATGGAAGATGGTGGCACACGAGCTTGACTAATACTGAGTTCTAGAGTACGGATGAAATTATTGGTTAGTTTTTGTTGTTGGGGAAAAACACACACTAATCATGTTCTCTTACTTCTCTTTCGTATAAGAAGAACAACTCCAACTAAAGCTAAGAGGATGAACACTGACAGTAACACCGGAAGAAGAATTTTGTAATTGGCATAGAATGGACTATCACTCATGTGGGAAACAGGATTAGAATGGTCAGTATTGTATATGACTGGAATCAAACAAATTATGTTAAATAAAATCGTGGATAAAGTTGAAAAAACCTCTTTGGCATACCTCCTTGGGGAGAGAGTGTTGTAAAGTTATACACAGCTGTTGTAGAGCCAGCGTTATTGTGAGCAGTGACTTTTAGTTGGTATTTTGTTCCTGGATTTAGGTCGCTAACGGTGTATATCCGTTCTGTCGGTGCTATGTGATTCGAGACAACGTTCCATTTCGATCTACACAAACAAAAGAAACAAACATATTGAACTAGGAACACAGGGCATTTGAAATTAAAGCTTAAAATTTTATCCGAATTAACAACTTATCCGGTGATATCCAGAAGAGGCTTGTGGATCAAAACTGACTTAATATTGTGAATTAAACTTTCTCGAAGAAAGATTTTTTCCAGAACCAGATATTTAGATAACATCTTTCAAACTAAATTGGATGTTAAATTCGGATTATCCGAAATATCCGGATTTTTAAAAAGGCGATGATCAAACTTATTACAAACTACAAATAAATTGTAACTGAATTTGAGACTATTTGAAAATATTCATACGAGTATTCTTAAATTCTAAAAATTAAGGTGCAATCAATGAAGAAAAACTTTACCCATATAACGGTTTTTTCCGAGATCGAACTATTCCGGATATCCGGATAATTTGAGGAACAAGTTTAGATCTTACCTCCCATACTGTCTTGACTCGATCATAAAGTACAAAATTCCACACCCCCCATCGCCCCAAGAATCCAGCCAACACGTAACACTTGTTGAGTTATGAGTTATCATTTGCGAGTGCTTCGGTTGCACCGGTGGATTTCCCTTGGTGAATGAATTCACTATATCACACGGCAGGCCTGTGCCGATTTTATTATAAGCTGTTATATACAGCTGATATCTGGTGCCGCACCACAAATTACTCAACAAGTGCGAATTAGTCTTCGAATCGATTTGCAACTCTTCCCAGTCTCCATTGTCTCTCTTGTAGTTGATGACATAGCCCAAAACCGGACTGCCTCCATGACTATTGTCCAACCACTCCAGATGCAAACTGTCCGTGTAGGTATTGACTACAGTCAAGGTTGGTGGTTCTGGTGGCACTTTGATGATCAAACTGTAAACGATTTCATCCTTGCCCCAAGTATTCTCCACACTGCAAGTGTAGTTGCCTGCGTCGGTACTCTGACAGTCCCTGATGAAGAGTGTTCCATTCTTGGCTATGGTCTTGCGAGAGTTGGTTTCCATAGAATGACCATCTTGTCGCCAAATAGTGACTGGAGCTGGTGCTCCCACCTTGCGACATGGTAAAACAAGGTTCTCCTTCCACGGGGTTACAATTCTCTGACTAAACGATACAATCCTTGCGGGGACTTTATTGTTTGGCGGGACTGTGACAACTTGAGTTTTTTCGCCTTCACCCGTCTTCGTCGATGCTGTCAACCAGAATTGATATGTTGCTGCCTCTTGCAGTCGCTGGGTTTCATGCATCTCAACAAAAGGCCCCAGGACTCGTTTATGAGTTCCTTCTTCGCGACCACCCTCTAGGACTGACATATAGAATGTGTATCCTGTCTGTAATGGGAAGACAACAAAAAAAAATTATATTTCTATAGAACGCAGCATTCGTTTTTTCTTCTTACAATGTCTCCATTGGGACTTTCTGGTGGCAGCCAAGAGATTATTATTTTTGTATTAGATGCTGGTATGGCTTTAATGTCCTGCGGTGCAGACGGAACTGTGAAGGAGAAAAAAAAAACGGAAAACAGTAGTCAAAGAATTAAAAAATACAATGAGTTTGAGTCGTATGTTTTAAAAATCCATAGTCAGTACTAACCATCTTCGTGTGTACGACAATAAAACTGTTTTGTCTTCATGCCATCGCCGACTTTGGTGTAGGCCAGAACCCATACTGTGTAGTTGGTGTATTTTCGTAAGTTCTCTATCGTCAGATACTGATTTGTTGACTTTACCACTTCTGGATCTTTTTCTGGTGAAAATAAATAATAAGAGACATTTTCAATATGATGGAGGTTGGGTTATTTGTTTTTAATTTTATTTCATAGTTGAAGTGAGAGTAAGATTGAAAAAAGTTTTATTTAAGCTTTAAGGGTTAACTTAAACGTGACATGTGAAACATTTTTTTATCAGTTCTCATAGTAGTGGGTAATAGTTGTATTTTTTTCAAAGGTGTTTTCTCGTGATAACACTTGCAGTAAGGCTGCATAGCTTTCGCTCCGTCATATTTAACATTGAAGGCTTTGAATGAACAACAACCACTTGTGTTGGCTACCACCAAGTATTACATTTGGAGGGAATTATTGCAATTTCATGAATGCCACACCAATCATCAGATTCATTTTTTTAGTGGTGCTTAGTCTATAGTGACTATTTTAATTTATAGGTAAATTGTTTTGCCGTCAACCTGACCTCGGTGGTGCAATGCGTAGTACGGCGGCCTCTGAGGTAGCTTAGTCAAGGTTGAAATCCAGTTGATGGCAAAACAATTTAAAAACGTGTGGACATGTTAGTCAAAAAAACTAAGAACCAAGTTTGAAGAAAATTCTTCTAGCCGTTTAGGCTGTAGGGGCGAGGACAGGCAGACAGAATTACGAAACCCACTTTTCGTAATCGTAATGTTAATTAATATCTCGAGTTCGATTTTTTTTACGAATCCATAACTTAACATCATATAGTACCTATGTATATCGCAAATAAAAAATAGGTAACAAGTTTAAATTGCCACCTACAGATCGCAAGTAAAAATATCTATAAGGCTGCCTTATCTTTCCAAAAATATTACTATTTCCTTAAAACCTTATCAACGTTTTGACAAGCTTCTCGATTCTGTTAGAAAGCAAATGTTTTGGCTACCAGCAAGTACCTTCTAATAGGCTATATATGATAGGAAAATAACTTATTGGCTTGGCGTTAGCGAGTTTTAACATTTTCAAGAATATTTAAAAGTAGTTGTTCTTGGTATAGTGTATATACTATCAAAAAATCGTGCGGATTTTTTTTATTTTTAAGGAAAACGACTAGGTCCTACGATTTTGATAAACATTTTTATGATTCTTTAACTTAAAACGTCTTTTTTGTAGGAACACACATTTACCAAAAGCTAAATGTTTCAACAAACTGAAGTTAAAAGTCAAATGATCAATTAATAAAGATCCATCTCGCAAGCAAATTGTCTTCTTTTACTAAAGGAAGATATTTTTTCGAGGTCGTCTAAATTTTCGACCATCAACTACTTGCAGGGCTGCCGTAATATTGTTTTAAAGAGTGATCATGTTTTTCACGAATATCATCCGTAATTTTGACTTCATCGACAAATTATTACTTTTTAATTATAATTTCAAGTCTCAGTGCATGCGACTTTGGTGTCTAACATGATGGACGTGGTATGATGATTTTTCTGCTCACAAAAGAACAGTGGCGTAGCTAGATCTTAATGGGCCCCGTATCAAGAATATGTTGGGGTCACTTACAAATAACGTTCGAGTAAAAATTTAATTTTTTTTATAAATAGCTTGTTAAGGAACTAAAATGATTTTTTTATTCATAAATTATTAGGCAAAAATATCCCAAGCCTTCATGGGAAATTATCTAACGATTGAGTATCTCAAATAAACACTATTCTTGGCTTTTTTGCTGCAAACTTATTTAAATCCATATAGCTGAAGAAAATTTAAGAATTTACAAATTTTGGCTTCTGATGTGTTAGGTAGTCAGGTGATGTGGACAGTAAAGTTTCTGTAATTTGTCAAACTCATTTTTTTCAATCAGTCAAAAGCTTAAGTCGAACCAAAAATTTATGGGCCAACACGAATTTTGTCTGAAATCATTTAAAAATAAATATAAATTGGGTGGCACAACGGCTCGTGAAGAACCAGGGCCTAGTGACCAGAGTTGGGAAAGAATGCAATACTTTGGTATTTCATTCTTTGAAATCCCAGTCAATTGACTTATCTCTGCGAATGCAGTTAAATACTTTTTGTAAGTATTTTTACTCCAAACATTAATTCGCAGTCAATTTTGAAGTCTTTTATATTGCAATCATTTTGAGCAGTAAAAACACTTTAAGTTAAAAGAATGCAATACCAAAGGCTTTTTGAATTCTTTGAAGTCTTTTATAAGTCTTTTGCATTGATTGCATTCTTGAAATCTTTTGATTGCAATCAAAGTACTGCAGTCTTTTAAGTACTTTGAAGTCTTTTTTGTATGTATTTTTAAACTTTAAACCAGAAAAAACCTCCAAGAAATAAAAATACTCCAAGAGGAAAAGACTTCAAAGTACTTAAAAGACTGCAATACTTTGATTGCAATCAAAAGACTTCAAGAATGCAATCAATTCAAAAGACTTATAAAAGACTTCAAAGAATTCAATAAGTCTTTAGTATTGCATTCTTTTAACTTTAAGTCTTTTAACTGCTCAAAATGATTGCAATATAAAAGACTTCAAAATTAACTGCGAATTACATTGTGAAGTTAAAATACTAGGGTGAAGTTAAAATACTTTAAAATAAGTCTTTTTATTCAATTGACTGCAATACAAAAATGATTGCATTCTTTCCAAAATCTGCTAGTGACTAACAACACGCAACCATTCCTGTGTGCGCCTGTGGACAGGAATGGAAGGGACCTACAATTTAATGCCGAATCCGAACGGCTTGACGAGAAGCACTTATTCGTGACAAGTGATACTCTTGGAGGATTTGTCAATTCCTCGCAAGAGGCAGTAGCCCTGAAAAAAAAAAATATTGCGTGACAGTCGAACGCACTAACCATTACGCTACGGGCTACTACGTCTGAAATCATTTAACTGTTCTTATAAGGGCCATTCTTTTCCCCCAAAACTATATAATAGATATTTAACATTTTATTTTATTTATTAAATTAAATGTTTGAACGTAATCAATTGGTAGCTACGCCCTTGTAAACAAATAAAGAGGTTTTAATTTCAATACGAGTATAGATACAGCGCTCTATGCTGTGTGGTTAATTAATGTCTTTCATAAAAAGTATAAAATTATTAATCTCCTTCATTCCTAGAAATTTTAGATTTTTAAATAGGGATGTGCACGAGACGAGACTCTGCGAGACTTTTGTAAGTCTCGTCTCGGTTTCGTTGGAATAGAAAATATTCAGTCTCGTTTCGGTCTCGTGTCGGTCTCGTATAATTAAGTCTCGTCGCGGTCTCGACACCGAAAAATACGATTTTCGGACAAACCGTTGATTATTGGAACAAAATATTTTCGACTATCGTTTCAATATGTGCAGAAGAAAATAAATATTTAACTGAAACTGCATTTTTTTAATTTATTATAGACTCTCTGTAAATTTCGGTCCAAATATACAGTCTAGTCTCGGTTACTTAAAAGACAGTCTCGCCTCGTCTTGGTCTCTTCATTCGTGACCGAGACTGTTCTCGTCTCGTGACCAGCCCTATTTTTAAACAGGTTTTCAAAAATGTTCAGCGCCAAAAACCAACACATATGTAAATCAAACATTTCTGAAACATGGATAAAATATTTAATGCAAACTATTTTTAAAACGTCTACATTTCCATTTTCGTATCTCTAAATCTTCCTATCAACAAAAAAAAAAAAAACAAAAACTTTGTATACAAAAAATGCATAGCAAATACCGAGTTCACTTTTAAAATGAATAAAGTGGCAACCCTAGATGGAATTGATGGTCGAAAACTTGGATTTAAGCTTAAAGTAATCTTATACGATGCCAACAAAAAATGTCTTCCCATTTTCAAAGTCAATTTCCATAGGAGGCATGATCGAATAGGCTATGAGTGCTTTTTTATAATTCTCCTTCAAGTATTGACGATAAAAATTCATTTAAGCCTACAGCTTGAAAATTACTGAATTAATAAGAGCTCTTTCGGGTACCTGGGTACCCGTATTTTTCGAAATTTGATACAAAAATAAATTAAAAATACTAGGATACCTTGTAATCCCCGAATAAACTGTATCTGGTTATGGAGGGTACTACCCGTTTGAAGTCAGGAGAGGTTTTCTAAACAAAAGTTTTCATAATATTGCATTTTACCCGATTAAACTGGGTACCCCAGTTATGGCGGTTACCTTACTGGATCAAAGACAAAGGCTCTATTATGAATATGCCCCATTAATTAAATGTAACATTTACAAATTTTCAAAGAAATATGTTTTCAAAATGTTCAGTTAGTTTTTCAAAATTCTATATTTTAAGAGGGTTTATGAAGGATACCGCAGTGCGCCAACAACAAGGAGACCACCTTTCACAAGGATTGAACGCAATCAGCAGCACGGAAACCACATCAATCGAAAATCATTGGTGTGCTGTGAAAAATGTGTTCATATCCGGTGCTAAAAGTATAGTCGGCCGGGCGCAAGGGAGAAATAGTGCTTGGCTTTCCGACGAAACTTGGGTAAGGATCGAAGAAAGGAAACACTTTAAAGCTCGCATCGCAGCTACCCCAGCAGCAGGGAGAAACGAGCTTGAGTCTACGAACCCCATGAAGCTGAGGGAAGTTCACCGTAGTGTGCGACGTTATAAGCGTAACTACATCAACGCATTGGCTACAGAAGCAGAAGAAGCCGCTAGTAGGTGTGACAGTAGGACCATCTATAGAATTACCAAAGAGCTCACTGGTGTCCAGAGCTCTAAACAACAGCTGGTTAAAGAGACAAACGGATCCCTGCTAATTTCGTGGAATAAGGTGGAGGGAACACTTTTCTGCGGTTTTAAACCGCGTTTTCGCCAGTGAAGTGAACCCTATTCCCACTGAGCTACCCGAAGTAACAATTTCCCGAATACGCACCTTACCCCCCAGTAAAGAAGAAATTATCACCGCCATCAAAGCACTGAAGAAAAACAAAGCAGTTGGACTTGACGGTATTCCTGCGGAGCTCTTAAGAGCAGCCCCAACAACATCGAGCGAGCTACTGCATCCACTTATTAAGAGAGCTTGGGAAACAGAGAGCTTTCCTGAAGAGTGGGAAAAAGGAATGATTGTCAAGCTCCCAAAGAAAGGAGATCTCATACAGTGTGAAAACTGGAGAGGAATATGCGTTCTGCCTGCAGTAGCCAAGATAATAGCAAGGATAGTATTGGACCGAATTAAAGACCACCTCGAAGACACACTCGACGCCGAACAAGCAGGTTTCCGCACTGGATCTTCCTGTATGGATCACATCAACACCTTGCGGATCATCATCGAACAGTGCATTGAATATCGATCACCACTTCACCTGCTGTTCATCGATTTTGAAAAGGCGTTCGGCAGTGTCAATAGAGAATTTATTTGGCTTGCTTTGCGCAGGAGGGGCATCCCAGATAAATTGATTGCTATTATCAAGGCTACATATGATGGATCCAAGTGTCACGTTTTGCACAAAGGTAGGCTGTCAGAGGAGTTTGAAATCCAAAGTGGAGTTAGGCAAAGCTGCATACTGTCACCAATACTGTTCCTGTTGGTGATAAGTGACGTACTGCACGCAGCTTTGTCAAGTGGAAATGGAGGAATTCAATGGACTCTGCAATCTCACCTCAAACATCTGGACTACGCGGACGACGTATGCTTACTCTCTCATAGGATTATGGATCTCCATCAAATGTCAACAAGGGTGGAGAGAGAAGCAGAAATCGTAGGGCTTAAGATCAACTCGGCAAAAACTAAAAGGATCAGCCTTGGAACTTCCTCATCAATCCAAGTAAATATTTCTGGACAACCGGTAGAGATGGTAGAGGATTTCCAATATCTTGGGAGTATTGTCTCTACGGGTGGCGGAACTGAACGGGACGTAAACAGCCGAATCAGAAAAGCAAAGGCTGCGTTCGGAATGCTGTCCAAAATATGGAGAAACAACTCTTTTAGCTTAAAGACCAAGCTACGACTGTTCCGCTCCAATGTTGAATCTGCTTTACGGCTGCAACACTTGGAAAGTCACTGTCACTGTCACTAGAAAGCTGCAAACCTTCGTTAATAGATGTCTACGAAACATCTTGAGGATTTTCTGGCCCACCGGATCTCCAATGCCGAACTTCATGCCAGAACGGGTCAGGCACCCATAGACTTCATTATACGAAGAAGAAAGTGGCAGTGGGTTTGCCATACGCTGCGAAAAGGCGAACGGTGCATTGCATCTCAAGCAATGCAGTGGAATCCGCTCACACAGGAGGGAAGACAAGTGGCCCGGCATAGAAGTACATGGCGAAGAACGGTCGACTGGGGAAAAGTTGGAGAGAGCTGAAATATATTTCAAGAAATCGTACACGATGGCGCGTAGGTGTAGTGGAGGCCCTATATCCCGTAAGGGAAACATCACGGACGTAATAGGTCCGAGGACCTAAGTAAGTAAGTAAGTATGAATTCTTAACACTTTATTTTTAAAATATCAATATAGTATGCAAATTAATGAATTTTCAAATATGACATTGGTAGATACTAATTTTCTTTTCGAAGAATTGTTTGAAACATTTCATATTTGAAAAAATATGTATTTATTTTTATTTTTTAAACCCCTGATTTGAATTTGAAAATGTTTGTTTTTCTTTTTAGATCAAAATTACTTAAAAATGAATTTAAATGGTTCTAAACACGTTTCCTTCACGTCCTCCATGTTTATTTTTAAACAATATTAACATTTTAGGCTAATTGAATACAGCTTTGTATTTGTGGCTTTGTTTTCAGATAAATCTTCTTCTATTTAATGATTTTTTTGAAGAAAGAATCTTCATAGTTTGGACGAAGATCTCCAAAAAGACATTTTCTTTTTGCCCGAAGAATTTCTGAGCGATATAAAGAAATCTATTATAAATTTTGTTAAGTGTTTATTTTTTTAAATATTTTCTTTCTCTCCAACACACGTTAAAGTATTCGTCCTTTATCTTTTAATCAACTCATTTCCTTCATTGCTACCAAATTGCTCTCAAACTCCAGAATCTGTAAAATTCGATTAATACTGTGCAAGTGAGCCAAACATCATAGTCGTTATAATGCCTCACCTCACTACTCCCAATTCTGGCCATCTTCCAATATTGTAATAAACCCAAAACATTGGCTATATTTACCATTTTATGAAGTTACCGAAGAACCCCTTCTGCCACAAATATTACCAACACTCTCAAAAAGAACTGAACACATTTTAGGGAGTGGGGGAAGTAGGATGTTATGGGAAGGTTATATGAGTAGTAGACGATTTTCTCATTACAGTGTTATATTGCCCACTTACCATAGAGTTCATCCACTGATATGTAAAATACTTTGTAGCCCCTAATTTTGCCGTTCTGCCCATCGACATCCGGTGGTGACCAGGTGATGTAAATTGACGTCGAACCCAGCACGTCGCATTGCGGACTCTCTGGTGGTGCTGACGGAACTGCCAAAGGCGATTTATTCGGTTATACACGGAAAGCAATTATAACTATGGCGTAAATAGACTGACTCACCATCTTCCAGGGTCTGGACGGCCACCTCCTTGCTCGGTGGACCACTGCCCTGGCTGGTGTATGCCTGCACAATCACATGGTATTGGGTGAACTTATTCAAATTGGCCAAAACGGTCTCGCCACCAAAGTGTGACCGAACTTCGACAGTTTTAAAGCTAAAGCCTTGCGTGGGATTGATTTCCTTGTCCTCGGGCGACGATGACATCTGATAGCCCACATAGTAGCCGAGTAGGATGCCATTCCAGTGGTCACGATCGGGTGCATCCCATGTGACGGATATCTCTGTGGAGCTCTTTGCCTCGGCGCGAATGTTCAACGGTGGCCCGGATGGCACCTCCTCGAGGGTGGTGACCTGCACCACCTCGGAGAACTCAGATGAACCCAATTTATTCTCGGCCGACATTCGTATGTGGTATGCCTTGGCGGGACGCAGGTTCTGGATGCTCACAACCGTTTGAGAACCGGTGATGGATATGCGCTCGGCATTTTGCCAAATGTCTGCATCGAGAAAGTAATTAGGAAATGAAAGGATTTAACTTTTTTGTCGAGTTTTTGTTTTGTGTTGTTTCGTTTCGTTTTTCGTCCTTACCTGTGATTTGCTTGTAGAATATATGGTACTCCTCGATTGGACTGTTTCCAGCAAATGGCTGGCTCCAGGTGAGCTGAAGACTGCGCGATTGTTGTGAATTGATGCGGAGGTTTTTCGGTTGTTCGGGGACTTCTTGAACGATGAGTTGTATTGACATGTCGTCCTTAAGAAAAAAAAAAAATAAATGAAAAACAAAAACAAACACAAGGCTTAAGGAGGTACTGTGGATATGGTATTTTTTTTTAGCTTTAAGACTAACCTGTCCAAATGCATTGCTCGCCTGACAGATATAGATGCCTGTGTCTTGTCGGTAGGTGTGGGAAATACCGAGCTCAGAAACCATACCGTCGTCAAGGACCTGATCTCGAATGGTGTATCTATTTGTGTTTGTGTGTGTGTTTGTGTATTTATAGAAAAATAGAAATGAAAAAAAAGAAGAAATTATGATGTACTCGTTTATCTCTACATCTTTTACTTACCTCGAGTCCAAGGATTCGTCTAGATACTGTTGGGTGCTTTGCATTTTCCATTTGATGTCAATGGGATTGTCGCCCTGGACGTTGCACTGGACGTGGACTTGCTTGCCTTTGGGCACGGAGATTTGTTTGTTTTTTGTTGTGAAGTGGGCGGGTACTAATGCAATGGTTGGACAAAAAAAAAAAACGAGAAGGATTATTTTGTATTTCTTTTTATACATATTTCTAATTTAAAGTCCTTCACTCGGAAAAAATAGGAGATGATTGAAGATTACTCTATGTTGTTTGTGTGTATTTAGGTATGTGCCCATAGATAAATGTGCATCAGAACCAGAAAATATAAATTTTTTTTTTTTACTGTTTTTTCAAGCAAGAGAAAAAAGGGCTTAGGACTGTTTTCCAGGGACAGGAAGTTTACGGCTTTAATTTGAAGGTTCAAATAAAATGAAGGAAGAAAACAGAAAAAAGAATGATAATCATATTTAATGGGTTTGCTTTTTTTGTCAGGGATTCTATTTATGAGTTTGTTTAAAATTGCATTGTTCATTGAAATATGTTATCAACTGGAACAGTTGATTCTTTTTTTTTCAGGAAATGACTTTCTTTGAATTTGAGATTTGTGGCTGAAAGAACAGTTATTGTGACAAGACAAAAGCTTCAATCGATCATATAAATCCAATTATTTATATCAATATTATGATAATCTTAAGTAAAAAAAATAAAAATTTGTCAACTTTTCAAATGAACAAAATGTTTGTCCGCTATGATCTCAGAAAGTTGTTGACTGATTAAAGTGGAATAAATTTGATAATATTGGTAAATTCCATTAGAATGTTTTTGGCTATTTCTTTTTCTAAGACTTCATGCAATCTCAAAGTTAAAATTACACAAGTTTAGTAGAATAACAGATATGAATAAAAAAAAAATTAAGCAATGCAAGAACCCATCTTCTGGTTTCCAAGACTTTACAAAAAAAATTACTAATTAACTTTTTGAAAATAAAAACTGGTTCTTTTACACACTTCTTGTTATAATTTTTACATAATAAACTTACCATTAACTTTTAAAAAGATCACCTTGCTCACACCCGATCCAATATTATTTTTAGCCTCACACAAAAAATGCCCCTGTGATTCTTTGCTAATTTTCTTAAAAAATATCGATCCATTATTAAACAATTGCACACTGGGTTCATATAAGAAATCTTTATATTCTCCCGGACTAGCGCCAATAGCTTTCTTCCATGTTATCAATGGCTTGGGATAGCCTTCAGATTGGCAGTGCAATAAGACATCTTGTCCGGCTTGTGCGCTTGAGTCTTTTGGCTCTAGGATCCATTTTGGAGGAACATTAACTGTTAGAGGAACGGTAAATTTAACAGTGCCAGCAACATTACTAGCAATGCATGTATAATTTCCTGAGTGTTCTGATGTGATATGTTCGATAACTAAACTGGCTGAGTATTCGTCTAAACGACGAAAAACTTCATTTCTGAAATTAAAAAAAAAAAATGTATATATACCTAATTGAAATATTATTAGTTAAGCTTGAAGAAATTACCCAGTTCCTATAAGTGGCTTTCCGTTTCTCTCCCATCGAAAACTTACTGGCAAATCTCCTTCTAGTATTTGACAGGAAATTGCAGCTCGCATTCCTTCTCGCAGCATATCGGTCATCGCTTGTATTGGCATGATTTTAGGCGGCACTGCAAAAAAAAATAAACTTCATTTATTTATAAAATAACAAAAAAAAAAATACAGATTCAAAATGGTCCCAGGTTTTAATTTTGGAAAAACGAGCTTAATATATTTCAAAAAAGCCCCCAAAAATGGTCTTTACCCAAAATAAATCCATTAAACAAAAAAAAGTTTCCGAAACAAACTATATTCCCAAATTTCTCAAACAAAGTCCTGACCAAATACGGATCCATTAGGGGGGGATGATTTGTCCCTTCAAGAGATAATATATAATAAAAATATCCGAGTTTAAAGAAATACGACCCTTTCGTCTAGGATGTAGGTCAAAGGTTAGGTCAAAACGTAAGGCCAAAGGTCAGATCAAATGTAAGGTTAAAGAAAAGGTCAAAGGTAAGGTCAAATTTAATGTCAAATGGCAGGTTAAAAGTCATGCCAAAGGTCAAATGTTCACATTCATATATTCATGTTCATATGTTCAAGGTGAAAGGTCAAAGGTAAGGTCAAATGTTAGGTCAAATTTCAAGATCAAAGGTCAGGTCAAAGGTGAGGTCAAAGGTCAGGTCAAATTCCAAAACTCAGTTCAAGTTGTCAGTAGGGAAAATCTAAACGATACAAAATTTTCAGATACTTGCTGGATTTCAGTTCCAACAATTGAGACGGGGGAAACTTTTCAAACACTCTTGAGGCCCTCCCTAGTAAAAACTTGTTGAACATGTTTCCGTACCCCATTTTATAAGCACCATGATATTTTAGCATCCATACGACACTTTTGTCTCTCTTTCCTTTGTCTTCTTTTTCATATCACACTTTTTACCATGGGTGTGAGTCATCTGTACAAATTTTGAAGTTGTTTTGTATGTTTTGTTATGCAATATGGTATGAAACATTAGAGTATGAAACTTATTTACTTTCGATATTGAATTTTTGTATAGCGAGTTATCTCATTGTGAAGCGCATTGGACTATCAAGCTAAGGATTGCGGGATCAAGTATCGAATAAGCCACTATTCTTTGCCTGGGTTAATAATTGCCAGTAGTAGCCCGTAAATAGTGCTGTCACGCTTAAGGTCTGGTTCATTTCCCAGCCTCGTCCACCTAAGAACTAAAAGTTTTTTTTTGTCAGGGCTACTGCCTCTTGCGAGGAATTGACAGATCCTCCAAGACTACCACTTGTTATGAATAAGTGCTTTTCGTCTAGCCGTTCGGATTCGGCATAAAATTGTAGTTCCCTTTCATTTATGTTGACACGCGCACACAGGAATGGTTGCGAGTTGTTAGTTACTAGGCCCTAGTGACTAACAAGAGCCGTTGCGCCACCCAATTTATTTATTTTTATTTAATAATTACCAGGGCCCTTGTTCTAGCCCTTGTTAACCCTTGCTAGCCGCTAGCGACAATCTATGTAAGACTCTCTAGTGCCTTCTCGGAAACTAGATTGTTTTTCTGCGCGGTAGTTTTTGAGAAAAGTAAAAAAAAAAAAATACAAAATCTGTTCTACTATTTAACTATTAATTAGAAAGCTCAGCTTAATTAATGGATTGAATTAAAATCAAACTAGATGACATTTAACTTAAAATTAACAAACAATGGTGTTGTGCCTCAAAGCTAAATTTTTTCCTGCAACTCTTTTTCTCAACAGCTTTCACAAATTATAAGCTTAACATTAAACTGTTCTGCTGACAACTTTTCATACCTATACTCGTTTTGAAACTCAAATTCCTGTAACATACCCACAAAAATTAAGTAAATTTTTTCACCAAACGGTAAGAATGCTTTCTATAACCGAATAAGTAGATAGGTGCACCTACAACCCTTCTTTAATTGAGCTCTCCATCTTGAGTGTAGAATTTAAAATATTTAAGACTAAGGTTCAACTTTTATTGTCCCGTCTTTATTTACCTTCTTTCAAAATTAAAATTGAAAATGGTTTTAAAGCAAATATGTATACTGTACATGCATGTACATCAGCTGTTTGGTATGCTCTTTTGTTTATATTTACACCAACAAAATATTAACACTTGGTCTTGGAAATTTGTATCCTTCAAGAAGGTCGGTACATAAACTCGTAAGATCACAACATAATAAAACGCTTAGCAAATAAATATCCACTTTGTTCAAGAGCAAATAGCTTATTTTGTTATTGATTTTAATTTTGTATTCTTCTTCTCAAGAGCCTCCCCTTTTACTCCTTTTTGACTATTTATTCCGCATATTGTCAGCCTACATAAAAAAAACCCTCTTTTTCACTTAAAAACATCATAAATTCTTCTTTTATCAAAGACGACGAATAGACCTCCCTATATCCTTGCCATGATAGTAGTAGCTATACATATATAATTGAGACGAGGCAAACCTCGTATTTACCTTTCAATCTGATTGCTCCTCATAACAAACGCAGCAGAGAATGCCGAACAAACAATTTGCGAGTAAGAGCCACAAGTTCGTTCACCTTTTCGCTATACAAATTCTTTTAAAAATGCAAAATCGTCAGCCAGAGCAACTAACGGGCAAAGGAAAAATAAGGACGACACAAGCAAACGGCCCCCGGAGTGTAGAACCTAAATCGAGAGAAGGGGCGGGCGCCACACACCGGGAGAGCGAGGGAACGGAATGACCCCCACAACTCTGCCTAACATCTCACAATCATCATCATCATCATCATCATCTGTATATGGAGACGAAGAAAAAAAAAAAAACAACAAAAATCCCCAGATGAAGAAAATGGAAAAGTAGGATAAATTGCTTTTCTTCCCAGTATCGTTCATGCAATTATACAAAACAGCACAAGGACTATGCGGACAACTGGCATTGCAAATACAAAAAAAAAAAAAACATTAGTCGTAGCTATAGTGTATAGCAGCACATTTCTAAACAAAGGATAAATCTATTATATTCTATTATTGTTCAAATACTCTCTATGCAAAGGTACCTATAGGCTTCTTGGGTTTTTGTGGGAGAGGGGGCGGGCGGGAGGTGGAATGACGGCTTTTCATTTTCTTATTATACTTAAGCACAATTGAGAGGATATTAGGACGAGAAGCGGTTTACTTACCCAACACATGGATCTCCACGTTTCTTCTTGAAGTTTGCTTTTGTTTATTTTGCGCCATACACGTGTATGTTCCAGCATCTTCAAGGCGTTGCAGCTGTTCGATAACAAGCGTTCCATTGTTGTAGGCTCTTTGACGTCGATTGATGGGTAGCGTTTGGCCATCTGTAAAGAAAAATATATTCATGAACTTTGAGTTAGTAAATATGTTTACTTTTATAGGTAAATATACACTTAAAAAAAAGTAGGTACATAATTTTCAAATGAGAATCATTCAAACATTCAATTGAATGTTCTAAAAAGAGTTTTTTTTTGCAATTGACTGTAAGAAATTGTTTCGTCCTTAAGAATCTGTTTACCATGGGCTTATAACTAGAAATTAAAAGATGGAAAGCAAATCAAAAGATGAAAGCAAACAAATTATAGAGTGAGTATAAATAAGACGCCGTTTAAAAAGTTTCATGCCATCAATTATCGATATGGGTTTTCAAAAAAACCGCTTGAAGACAAATTACAACTACTGTCAACTTAATGTTAAGCGTTTAGTACTCTAGCGATTTTGATCATCGGTCAAAACATTTGAGTCACCAAAGTTAAGTCTGCTTTTTTTTTACTGTATACCTCCTAACTAATTTCGCTTAACTGAAACAGTTTTTCTATACAATTTTGGTGTTCAAGCTAGGCGGAATCGACTGAAGTTTACAAATTAACTGAAACGATGATCAAAAGTTATTTCAGTGTTATTATTCTCCAGAACAGGGGTCGGCAATTAGTTATTTTACCGACATTTCTACAAACAGTTTTCTAGTGAAATATCCAGTTGTATTCCTCCCCTTAAACAATTCAACCGTAATACTCGCCCTTCTCTAGGTATGCCCATAAGTTTACCCTTGAGCCTAACTTCGGACGTACAGCTAAGTATGGAGATTCTTTTTTTAGCCGCACTACACGAGTGTGGAATGCTCTACTCAGCCCAATTTCCCTCTCCAATTTTGATCTAGACATTCAAAACCAATGTGCATCGGTATCTCCTTTTAAATCCTCTCCAAACTACCTAAGCTCTCGTGCTGTGTATATAATTTTAAGGGTAGTCACAACCCCTTTAGCGTGCGCTAAATATAAATAAAAAGATAATGAAATATTTAATACGACAGTTCAGAAAAGACCAAAAGATAATTAAAAAAAAAAATTGGAGCTTAAGGCGCTTAACCTTAATTGTTCAGGTTGTTATTGTACATACATTCGGCTCTGGCATGGTGTGCGTCGGAAAAGAAAATTCACGATTTCTTCCGAATTAGAGGAATTTCTTTTCAGAACATTGTTCCGACATACCTTAACTTAGCCCAGCGTTTTGCGTTGCGTTTTTTAGTGATATTTTGACAGCTTCACAAGTTTTTTTCGTTATGCTCTCATAGCAGAATAAGTTCCCGATTTGCAGTAAATTGTTAAAAAAATTTACATAGGTTATAAATACAACAAAAACAACAAATATTGTACTATAACACAAATTTCTCTTTGGTTATTTGAGGAAAAATCATAGCCAAAATGAAGCTGATTCAGCGCATAGTGCCTTTTCTCATACCATGTCAAAATCTGGAGAGATCATGATTCCTATAGCCAACTTCACTCTATATTCAAACTTGCGAGAAAAGCCCAGCCCTATAAAGTCAGGCATATGATTCTTTCCGAATTCTTTGATTTCAAAACTCTTTTATGTAAAAATCTAAGAATATTAAATATAAGAAAAGACGACAAAGGAGAATCGGTCAGTGACATTCAGCGGGAATTAAAAGATGTCACTCTACACAAACTAAATGAAACTGAACTTAAAACATGGTTAAAAAAAGGGAATATCCTAATGATACTTTGCTCTGAAGAGTTATCTGTAATGAGGAGCAATGAACACAAAGGGCCATCACACAGTGGCTCAATTTCGATTTTTTATAAAAACTTACCTCCGTATTTATTAAGAAAAAATAGTTATTTCAGGTCCCGTGTTTAGGAAAACTACACCTTGGAATAGGAACGTTCCGGACCCAAATCGAGCAGTAAGTAAGGACAATATGATTAAATGTATCTTAAATGAACGTAAAAGTATTTTTTCGAATTAAGAAACGGAAAACCTTGGTCTATACTCTGTCTTACAAAAATAGTCAGTACCGGCCTTATGCGAGAGCTGAAAAAAACTGACAAATTGTTTCTGTAAGCTTTTTAAAACCCGCGTGTATCCCATCATTGTTCGTTGTCGTTGTTCTTGTGTGCATTCAAAATAAACACATATCAATCAGAGTTACCATTACTACGTTTATACACATCGCATATTACCCACTTACTCAAAGTAGCAACAAATATTTTACATAAATATAGCTAGGTATCTTTACCTATCAACCACAATATTATTAATGTTTATTTTTTATAATCATTCTTAAAGAATCAAAAATTTATTAAAAATTGATGGAAATGGTTTACAATTGGGTGAAACAAACAGAGTGGTACACGGGGGCGCATACTTTCTTTTTTTTTTTTATTGAAATTTTGCATAATTTTTGGTTCGCTTGTGCACCTTACTCAGTAAGTTTTCTAGTGTTATCTCTATTTTATAGGTTTTATTTTTATGAACTAAATGGAAATTAAATAAATAAATCAGTTTCATAGAATTGTCGACTGTGAAAATTTTAAAGTAACTACCTATTTAATAATTTGCTAATCTAATATCTAAATGGTTGAATTTTTGAACAACAACAACAACTTAAAGGCGCTACCACCAATTGTTTGGCTGGAGATATAGCTATTTCGTGCTTTGCCACTTTTGCACTCATCAGTCTCTTGTTTGTGGTGCTGAGCTTTAATCCAATTTTATTTGAAAAACTTTCTATGCACACCATAGGATTCAAACCCACGCATATCAGATTCGCTCAGTCTTAGCAGTAGTGTGCACTACGCACTCCACCGCTTTAGACCACTGACGTCACAGGTCGAGATGTGTTATTTGTTTATCAAATGCATTTGGAGCATCAGCATTTTTATAAGCGCTTTTAAGTATGCTGTCTTGTTCCGACTCCATTTTTGTCCATACCTTATTTCGATAGCCTACAATTCGTAGTTAATATCTAAATGTCAACAAAAGATTTTTATTTTATTATTATCGTGGATTTTATTTGTTTTAACTTGGAAAAGTGCTATAAAAACTTAGTTTTTAGAAACCCCATCCATTATAGAAATTATTCCAATTTGTCTATGCATAAATTTTAATTTTTGATATACATAGTTTTAACAACAAAAAAAACTAAAATAATAATTTCTACTAACTCTATATGAATGCAGAACTAAATTTAAAAATAAAACACGGTAAGGTATTCAACAAAAAAAAAAAAAAATACTCTGGAAAATCATAATTAATGAATACCTGATAGCTGCTAGCAAAATAATCCATGCAAAATAAAAACCTACCTATACAATGGTATAGTTATGTCAATATGAACAAAAAAAAAAAGAAGAATATATGCTCTGCATGCCCTGAGTCCTGACCGACCGACAATGTTGTCGTCGTCGTCATGGTCCTCCTCTTTATCACCACCCAACCCCAGCTAAAATATCTGAAACATTTGTTGAAAATTAAACAAAAGACCATGGCAAACGCTTTAACAAAGCATACAAAATAAAGAGAAAGCTTACAAATACAAAAAAAAAAGGAAGAAAAGAATAGAAGAGAACAAAAAAGTGAAACTATGCGCATAAAGAAAAATATTAAAATTATGTAGGTACGAGTATGTCCTTTAGAATCAGCAACCAACGTCAAAAAAAAAAAAAATATGAAGGAAGGAAATTCTGCTTATGTGAGCATAAAAAGCATTTTTTTTTCTGTGAATTTTCCTCCCCAAGACCAATGTCCCTCCTACCTTTGCCCCAAAAATAAAATTCATGCAAAAAAATACCACAATAAACTCACCCCTTTCCCAATGGATCTTATCGATGGGATATCCAGCGACAGGACATTTAACTATCAAATCGCTTCCCGATATTCCCGTTATTTTTGGCATTTCTCGAATATATGGAAGACCGTAAATATTTACTTTGGCATTGTGTGAAACTCTGAAAATATAAAGATATAAGAAAAAAATTTAATATTACAGACATAAACAATAAGCAAAATACAATAGGACACCCAAGACGCAACGAAATAAAAATAAAGTTGCGACTATATTTATATGATATGGTAGGGCTCCATTTAGGGGTAAGGAAGTTATTTTCATTTTGTTTCCTTTTTTATTTCATTTTTTGCATAACTTTTTTTTTATTTTGAATTCAAGGTTTATGAAGTGTGATTGATATCAATTTGCAGAATTTTGTTCACAATTTAGTTAGTTCGTTGGTGAGGATATGCGATAAATGTTGATAAAATAACGAAGTGTCGAAGAAAGAAAACATAAGCAATAATAATAATCTTATCAGGGTCGTTGTTTTAAATTAAATTAGAAGGTCATATACGGATCATTTGCTCTCAATTTTTGTATCTGATGACTGTTGCTCTCATGTGACGTTGAGCATCATCAGAGTTGCCATCACCATGTATAAATTGTGTAACTGGATTCATTTTTGAACTCAAATCAAATTGTATTCTTCAAATCTTAATTGAAACGTGTTCTTAGGTACAGATAAATTAGAACACATTCCAAAAAATAGTATTTTTTCGTGATTTGTTATGAAATGTTGCCACTAAATAAAGAGTTGCTGCATTAAACCAAATTGAAGAGGAACAACTGGTTGGAAATAGGTTTGTCTCAAATTGAAAGAAACTCAAGGTTATAACAAATCGCTGGCTACAAAAAAGATTGGCCTTAGTATTGTATTTTTAAGGTGTATTAAGGAAAGTAAAAACATTAAGTTAAGCAGACATTCTTTAAGAATTATTATATTTAGTCAGTTTTTAAGAACTGATATGACTAGACTGAAATAACTCGGATAATAGCTAAACCGAGACAATTATTGTTAAGCCCACCCGGCTGGAAAAATTTCAAGTTTCTGTCTAGTTTGGGCACGGCCCTAGTAAGTTTTCAGTAGGGAAAATCTAGACAAGGAAAACTTGTCAGATAATTGAAAAGCCCTTGCTGGATTTCAGTGCCAACAATTAAGAAGAGGGAAGCTTTTCAAACACTTGTGAGACACTACCTAGTAAAAACTTGTTGTACATGTTTCGGTACCCCATCAGGAATGTCTCTTGTACACAAAACAAACATATTGTAAGCACCATGCAATATCAGTACCAAACGACAATTTTTTCTCTCGTTCCTTTGTCTTCTTTTTCATGTCACACTTTTTACCATTGGTGTGAGACATCCGTATATTATAGGACTATTTAGTAAGGATCAAATCAGATCAGAACAGCACAGATTTTTTGAGAAACGTCAGACAAGTTAGAATAGAAAATCTGTTGTAAGTTGTTCTACCTAAAAAGCAAGTACATGAAATTCTGGGGCCAGATCGCGTAAGACTAAAACGATTGTTCGATTGAACGATTGTAGTCTTGACGATATCTGTCTGTATACACACATATAGGAAAATATAGACAGAGAAATAGTCAAAACGACGATTGAACGATCGTAGTCTTGAAGATATCTGTCTGTATACACACATATAGGAAAATATAGACAGAGCAATAGTCAGAACGACGATCGTTCAATCGAACAATCGGTTAAGTCTTACGCGATCTGGGCCCTGTTCTAGTCTGTATGTATTTGTTATGCAATATGGTATGAAACATTAGAGTATGAATCTTATTCGCTTTCGAAATTCAATTTTTGTATAGCGAGTTAGTCCAGTGGGTAGCGCATTTTTTGCCTGACGAGGCAAAAGGGATAATAATCGCCAACGCCCTGACTCTAGCCTTTGCTTTCCCTCGCTAGCCACTTGACAAAATCTATGTTAGACTCTATAGTAAAAAAATTAAATAAATAAACCAGGGCCTAGTGACTAACAACTCGCAAACATTACTGTGTGCGCGTTTCGACAGGAATGGAAGGGACCTACAATTGTATGCCGAATCCGAACGGCTATAGAGAAGCACTTATTCATGACAAGTGATACTCTTAGATGATTTGTTAATTCCTTGCAAGAGGCAGTAGTCCTGAAAAAAACTTTTTAGTTTTTAAGTGGACGAGGCTGGGAAGTGAACCCACACCTCAAGCGTGACAGTCCAACGCACTAACCATAACGCTACGGGCTACTACTAAGACTCTCTAGTGCCTTGTCGAAAACTAGATTGTTTTTCCGTGCGGACACCAAGAACAAATTTAAACGAATAAAAGAAGACATTTTGAGATTTGGAAATCCTTGTATTTTGTCTTGATAGTTAAATGCTTTTAGAAAAATATATTTTTTTAAATATTGAGTTTAAAAAATTAAAATTTTGAGTTTTTTCTTGAAACAAAATTGTTTTGTAATATTTTAGAGTTATCATTATCATGTCCTTATAGATTTTATAGAATAATCTATATTTTGGTATTCTCTGTCGAAATTTTAAATCAATCATAAAATTTAAAAACAAAAAAATCAATTTTTGTGCATACCTTTGTAAGCATATGCACATAATATACATATGTATAAATGGAAAGGTTATAACTTATAAGTATTTGTGTTTTTTTGATATATAGGTACCTACCTTTATGTCAATTGATGTATTCGTAAACAAAATTGAACTTGAGATTTTGATAAAACTTGACATTACGATGAAAGGGATGAGACGAAAAAAGTGGGTCTTGAAATTCTGTCGGTACAGCTTTAACGGCTTGATGTATATTCTTCAAAATTGGTACCTACCTAGATTTTTTTGAGTAACAGTATATGCCATGCAATTTTTTTTATCAAAATAAGAAAATGTTATTTTTCTCAAAAACGGCTATAACGATTAAAAAAAAAAAAAAATAATTCTCGACTGAAAAGGTAAAGTATCTTAAGTCGACTTAAGATATTTCGCGTTTTGAACCTCAGTGCCATTCTAAAGGACTACAGTTCTGTCTTATCGGCATCCTTCTATCTCACTCCGTGTCTTATTTATAGACAAAAATAATTTCATCTTATGTTCAAAAGACACATCTCTACACGAGGTAAAACATCTTAAGTCCACATAAGATTGTGTAATCTGCTTAATTTAAAATAGGCTTAAGATTATATTGGCTTAAGACTTTTTTATTATTGTGAAATCGTAAATCATATTAAGTTGACTTAAGATATTTTCGCGCGTGCAAACAGAAACAAGAGTCATCCTTAAGTCGACATAAGATAAAATACTTAAAAAAATTCCAGCAAAGTTTGAAAAGGCAAATCATCTTATATCAACATAAGATGATTTTTTGAATTGAAAAGTGAAAATTTTCTCTCCCTAAGTAGTTATAGGATATATTACCGTTTGCAAGCCTAAAAAAATTCCAGAAATAACAAGAACATAAGATTTTTTTTAGTGTAGTTTGGTTCTGGATTTCCTTTAGTGCAAACGTTTTTCTTTTAGTGAATGAGTTAATAATTCAGTTCTTTTTTCATTTAGAGTTTCAGTTAGTCTTTCAAATAGTGTTGTTTTATATAGGTCGGCTACGAAAACTAGCAGATTAAAATCTCGCAATCGAAATCTCGCAATACGAAATCTCGCAATTACAGAAACCCACTTTTCATTATCTCGCAATTAAAAGAAACCGCTTTTTATAATCTCGCATTTACAATAACCCGCAAACTAAAATCTCCAAAACTAAAATTTTGCATTAAAAAACATATAGAACTAGGCTTTTCGTTTGTGTATGTTGTCAGGTGGTGTGCTTTCAGTTTATGTACAGTAAACAATACATTGGGTCACCCGCTTTGCGGGTTAAAGGATTTTAACTCGCTTTCGGGTCCTCTGACCCGCTCACGAGACTCCGTCGCCAGGCAGGCGCCTATGTTATTAGTTGGTGTGCTTTCAGTTTATTTGTAATAAACAGGATCTTGGGTGGCCCGCGTATCTGGATTAAGGATTTTATCTTCCTTTTGGGCCTCTGATTTTTCATTTTTAATTTGCAGGATTTTATTTTTCAGTACAAAATTTTCTAACGTGATGTGTTATGCGAGATTTTAGTTTGCGAGATTTTAGTTGAAATTGGCGAGATTTGTAGTTGTGAAATGTAAATGCGAGATTGTTAAAAGCGAGATTGCTTAAAGCGAGATTTCGTTATTGCGAGTTTATAAATACAAATAATTATTATTGTATTACAAAAAGTATTTTTTATACAATTTTTGCTCTTTTAAAATCGCTACAAAAGTGAATACAAAAATAAAATAAATATTATAACGATACATTATGATAGTTAAGGGTTCCAAGTATGTGCACAAAAATTTGCGCCAGCCTAAATGTCTAACTTTGACCACAGCATTGATGCAAACATTTCGCGGTGCACTTATTTAACATTACCTATCATGCCAATCCTATCAGATCGATTTGAATAGGGTGTCAATATTTCATTTTGTAATTCCCTAGAGTATCTGAGTCCACATTTATAGTAGGATTGGACCATTTTGTATCTGTCGGTTAAGCACTTCAAAACTACTCTGTTTTTTACAGCTTTTTTTCCGACGTCAAAGCTGTATAGCAACAAAAATATAACACCAGAAAGTTTTATAAAAATGTCATCTTGTGGAGAATTTTATAACAAACAAATTTTGTCTGAGTTTTTTTTCGTAAGGTGCATGTTTCCAGAGTTATATAGGAAAACAACAAAAATTAGGGAGAGAATAATGCACTTTCTTGCACGTTTTGATTTGAGGGAGCAACCTCATATTTCTGATCGAATACCACAAAAATCTATGATACTATATGTTACATACATGCCACAATCTAATTTGCCTGGACTATTAACAACTGTTTCTCTTTTTTTAATTAATTTTTTTTCTGTAAACCAAATGTGATTTTTTTATTTAAAGATTTAAAAATAAAACCTGAAAATATCATCTTAAATATCTTTTTTTCCACTTTAACACACTCTAAGATGATGTACATAAGAATTGAAAACGTCCTTCGAAAAAAACGAGACAAAATATCTTATCTCAACTTAAGGCTTTGGAAATTAATATAAACTACAATTTAAAGAAAAGCCAAACTATTTTAAGTCATATTTTTCCTTATAACGGGCGAAATATTGAAAATATCTTCTTAAAATAAATTTAAAAAAAAGATCATACAATTTGACATCCAATTGCTTTGTTCAATAAAGTCTTCACTTAAAAGATTTTCTGGGAGGCGACTTTGAAGTGTTTTTTTGCTCTCCTGCAAAATCATCAAAATTGACTTAAGATACTTTACCTTTTCAGTCGAGAATTATAACGGGGAAGTCTGCTTTTCGGTATTTTTTTTATTCAAGAAATGGCTATTTTGGGGACCTCTGGTAAAACCAATATTTTGGTTTTGATTTTCTCCAAATCGGTGCTCTGTGTACATTTATTTTTTTATTACCTAAATAATTAATTAATTTTTTTGAAGAATTACAAGTAATTCTTTTTCCAATTCGTTTTTTCTTAAAAATGTTTTAAACATTTTAAATATACATTTATTTAATTTTTTTTTCATAAATTCATACTAGTTCAAGAAATCAACTGCCATCTTTTCTGTTAAACTCAAACTACTAAAGCTAAGGAATTTAAGCTATTAAAATAAAATTATTTCATGTTTTTTAATTTTTTTTTTTAATATCCACGTTTTTGGATACTTGTACATAAAATTTTGTATTCAATTTAAAAATTTCAATTTTTCTTTATTTATGGAAAAAATATTAAACATCGCAAGAGCAGTTTTCTTAAAAATAAATTATGAATGTACAAAAAAATAAAGTTGTAGGCAATATTTTAAAGAAAATTATGAAAATTATAAAACATGATTTTTTTTTTTTAATCCAAAAAATATCCGTTATTTGTATTTTTATAACAGTGATCCGTTATTTTTTATTTATCCAAATCCTTAGAGCCGTTTTTGAGTTGAATAACTCATTGATCGTTTAACAGCATTTACCGTTATTTTGGAGCTTAATTTCCGGGGATCACCTAAAAACTTTCAGTGCAAAGATTGAAGAAAATCGCTTCAGCTGTTAAGGCCGCAGATTAAAATATTACTTTAAAACAGCTTTAAACGCCATGTTTGAAACAAAAACTAGCTTGTGGTTATCATATATATCAAATTTTCATAAAAATATTTTCTGATTTCTGAACTCAAATGTTTTGTTTTTGAAAATTGTGTTAATTAAAGCTTTTCAAAGGAGAACCGGAAAAATCGGTCTACATAACCAATAACTACGAGACATTATGTATGTCGTTAAAAAGGTATTTTTATTATTTTATTTTTCCTTCCCAATCGCTGTGTGAAAAAAGTTATTGCCCAACAAAGATTGTAATTCGGTGCATATTATTTAAAAATATAAAGGTACTGTAATTATGAAGTATAGGCAAAAATGTGCTGGCCTTACCAATAAAAACGAGATATAAGTTTCTGAAAAGGTCTTTTTATGTAAAGGGTTTTACAACAGAAACGCTACAAAAGTAGAGCCACAGGGACAGCAAACGACGCCATATTTCTTGCCGTTCTTTTGACATTTCTCTTCCATTTCATGATGGAAAGATATACGAGCCAACAACGAGTCAAAATTATTAAAATTTACTACCGAAATTTGGAGTCAGTGGCCTCAACGTTAAGAGCGCTACGTCTAATTTATGGTCGTCATAATCGTCCTAGCAGATCAACAATTGAGCGTCTAGTGGAAAAATCTGAATCCACAGGCACAGTACAAAATGTTCCCGTGCCAGTGAGACAAAGAAGTGCCCGTAGTGTCGAGAATATTGCTGCCGCTGAGGCTTCAGTTGCAGAAAGCCCAAATGTGTCTCTCACACGTCGTTCTCAAGCGTTGGGCATCTCTGTGACGTCGTTGTGGCGACCTTTTGCGAAAAGATCTAAAGATCTTGGCCTACATCCTTACAAGATTAAATTGACGCAAGAACTGAAGCCGCTTGACCACCAGAAGCGTCGTATGTTCGTGAATTGGGCTGAGCAACAACTTGAAAATGATTCGGCTTTTCATCGAAAAATCATCTTCAGCGATGAGGGTCATTTCTGGCTGAATGGCTTCGTCAATAAACAAAATATGCGGTATTGGTCAGGCAGCAATCCACACGTACTCCATGAGTCATCATTGCAGCCCGAAAAAATTACGGTTTGGTGTGGTTTATGGGCCAGCGGCGTCATTAGGCCGTACTTCTTCCGTGATGATCAAGTCCGGCACGTTACTGTGAATGGGGATCGCTACAGTTCAATGATAACCGAATATTTTTGGCACCAATTAGATGATATGGACTTGGAGGACATGTGGTTCCAACAGGACGGTGCCACAAGCCACACAGCGAATGTCACAACCAATTTATTGGAAACCAAGTTTGGAGCCCGTGTTATCTCACGAAATTGTCCAGTCGCTTGGCCGCCTTGGTCGTGCGATTTGACGCCGTTAGACTTTTTCCTGTGGGGCTTCGTCAAGTCTATGGTCTATGCCAACAAGCCAGCGACGATAGGTGAACTTCGTACGAATATCGAACGTGAAATTATGCTTGAAAACCGTCGAAAATTGGGTTCAGTGTGTGGACTTCTGCAAGCGTGCCCGTGGTGGCCATCCAAAAGAAATCGAGTTCCATACATAATGGCATTGAATTTTTGTAGCGCTCTTATTGAAAACCCCGATACTATACAATAGCTACTCTTACCAGTGACGAGACTATAGCTGTCATAAAAACTTTAATTTTTGAGGCAAATTTCTGAATTCTTATTGATTTGCGACAAGAAAACACTGTGGCACAATTCATTTGCCAAACTCAATTCAGTTTTAGGAATGTAAGAAGGTACTTTAATTTATTGAAGAGTAATGCAACAGAAGTACAATAAACAACATGTGACTTAAAAAAAAATCAATATCAGAAATCGAATTTTTCCCACCAAAACTTTTGTTTTGCAAATGAACAAAAACACGCTCGTTTAAATATTTGAATTATCCAATACTTTGTTTGCTTTCCCTATGGGTAAAACACCAAACCGTAACCCAGCTAAGTCAACTTATTTCAACAAAACCTGTAATCATTTAATTAAAAAGTATATGTATAGATGCATTGGTCTTCACTTACTTGCCAATAGCATTCTGTGCTGTGCATGTATATTCGCCACCATCCTCTTCCTTGACATTTGACACATTGACATGACTGATGACATCGTCATGTATCGTTACATATTGCCCAACAAGGAATCTCGAATTGTCCGGTATCTACAGATAGATGCAGCATTATACAAATTCAACAAGTGGTCAATATTATAGTTTTGGTCCATCCGACAAAAAAAATCCATTACACATCACCAGATTGGTTACAATAATGTTGATTCAAAGACCCGAGGGCATGTTCGGAAATATATAAATTTAACAAAAAAATAATACAAGTAAACAACAAAATAAATAAAAGAGAAGAAAAATACCGGAAATTTGCAATTAAAATCAGAAGTTTTTGAATAAAAAAAGATTTACATAAATCTAACATGATGTAGGCACAACATACAAAATGTGAGTTGAGTTGAGCTGAGCTGACAGACAGGCATTTCAACTACACACTTGCTGCGAGCTTAAAATCGATTAACAGTACAAGACTACACTTATAGTTTTGTATGTACATAATATGTATGAATAGATATATTTACCGGAAATCCGTCCAGGGACCATGTAAATTGAGGAAGTGGATTCCCTGTTGCCACGCATTTCAACGAAACTGTTGGTCCCGGCTGCAACGTTTGCTCTGAAAACCAATAAAGTAGTTCCGGTGAGGCATCTGAAATGAAAAATGTGTACACGTATAGATGTTTGTTTTGCTCTTACAATTTTTTTTTTGTATTTTAATAATACCACGGGCACCATTTGTTTTTTTTCCTCTTTTTTCTTATTTCAAAACAAAAACAAAATTGATGGCCTTTTTTCGTCCTTTTCAGATCGAAAGGAAAGCAAATATCCATCTTGATTGCCCTATAAAATGTCGGTTTCCTATCGATCGACTTTGAGTCGTATTATTTGTGTGGTTATCATCGCGCACAGTTAGACGAAGGACCAAGCAAATTGCAATTTTATCGCAACAGGATGAAGATAAAGAAGGTCATGACACACACAATCATAAGGGGCTGACAGCAGTGGAGGCGCAAGGAAAATATTATCTTTCCCGGTTTGGTTTCTTTTTGTGTTTTTTCTTATTTTTTGAAATACCGACGACGGATATTTGACTTTTTTTTTAAGAAAAGGAAATGGATTTTTCTTGTTCTCCAATATTTACTTATGATTTAATGACGGTTTTTCATTAAGAATTATTGAATTTTTGTCTGCCGTAAGTCTTCTTGTCATGACGATGAAATAATGTAAGGCATTCATTTTCGACTATCCGTGGATTAACTTTTGAAGAGTTGGATGCTGCAGCTGTTTTTAAATTGCAGGAAACTGCGAAAGTTGTATTTTGTATAGCTTAATTTAAAGTCCTTGTTGAAGAGACGAAGGATGTGTGTGAAAAGGATGTTCCCGAAAGAGGGAGTAGGTATATATACATACATCCTCAGACATCAATTTTGAAATAATTTGAAAATTCTAATACAATTTATTTATATACTTTTAACTCACAGTCCCATTCGCACTTGAGGCTATTTTGCAAAATTGTTTTATTTAACTTAACTTTAAAGTCCTGTGGATGATGGAAAATGCAAGGAAGAGTTATTTAGATAGACAGACAGAAGAACAAATGACTTCACCGTGCTGAGTTAAAAACAAAGTCTATTTTGGAATTTTCTAATTGTTTTTAGTTTTGTGGTTTATTTTGGTATTTGTCATTTAAAATTTTATTATTTTTTTTTTTGTATTTAGTGTTTGGTTTTTAGAGAAAGAAGGACTTTCCAAAAGTTGTAATTAATTGCTCTATGTCTGTATACATAGATAAGTATATGCTATAGAAAGAAAATAAATTAGGAAAATAAAATGACAGAATAATAAATAGTAAAAGAAATTAGATGTCAACCCAGCAGTATGTGCATTTGAAGTGGATTCAATTATAGAGTAAGGTAGTTATGAGGTTTTGTTGGACGTACAAAGTTTTAAGTAATACTAATTAAGATGGAAAAACTTATGTTGATGAACATTATTTTCAAATGTTTTTGTTTTGGATATAATGATTGGCAGGTTCAGATAAGTTGTAATATTTAGAATTTGATAGCAATGAATTAACATAGTGTATACCAAATTGGAATGTACTAACATTAATGGACTTATAAAGACCACAAATGTAAAATGAAGAATAAAAACCGGAGTTTTGGCAAGGATCTCGAAATAATGAAGAATCGAGTGCATTTGAGTTTTGGCAAATGAATTTTATAACGTTTGCACAATAGATATTCAATGTATTGCAGACAATTTTCAAATAATCATTTAAAATACAAAATTATATACGAATATTTTCATAATTTGTTTGTACAGAATTATTGATTAACATATCTTCAAATTGAACAGAATTGAAGAAAAAATCTAGAACGCTGAGCTTTTGACTGCGAAAATTGAGATTAAGGAGATCTCAAGCTAAAAAATAAGGAGAAGATATTGCGATAAAGGAAAAAATGTAAGAAATTTAGTTCCAACTTTATTAATAAAACAATTTTTGGAAAAAGATTGCCATTGTATATGAATGAAGAAGTTCTTAGACATTTTTTTTCAAAACAAAAGTTACTGGCGCTATTTTTTTTGTTGGTCTATTTGGTTCTAAAAGAATTAAAAAAAAAAAACCAGAATAGTTTACAATGAAATTAAGGTCAACAAATTAATATATTTTTGCCTGTTTTCCAAAATTCCAATTTGGAAAAAGGAAACAAAAATGTTTTAATTTTTAAATAAGACAATTATAATTGGATTACAATTTTGTTACCGTTTTTCATAATTTATCTTTTGTTTTTTCAATGCAATGTCGTAAAATACTAGATAAGTTTACGATTTGGTGAAATTTATCATTTGGTAAATGAACTGTCAAATTTCTGATGGGAATTACAATTTGTTTAAAATTATCCATGGATTATGATGGGGCGCGAACGCAGGGGGTTCAAACCCCCCCCCCCAAATGTATGAATTTAATTTCCTCGCCATACAATTTCACTCTTTCATTTTTAATTTTTGAGTTTTCAGTTTAAAATTTTTTTCTGCGTTCGCGCCTGGATGGGGCAAATTAACCAAATATATTTGGTTAAACTTATCCAAACGTCATTGTGACTTTTAGAACTAGGCGCGTTCAGAAATATGATTTTCATAATATGATATCTCACTCAGAGAACTTAAAAAACTCTGACCGAGTTCTGTAACGACCGAATCGCAATTAGTTGGCGATAAAAGTATAAAAGTGACAAAAAACTTTGTTCATGCAAGAAAAATATAGTTAGTCTTCATTTAATCCACGACTAGGAATGCTATACTTTTCGTAAACTATTAAGGTAGAATTATAAAGGTTCTCCCCAAACAAAGCGAACCATTCGTTGACGACGGAGAAACTACATCAACAACGTGTTTTTATTGTTGTTTTATTCTTCGTCAACGAATGATTCGCATTGGTTTGGTGATCCTTAATAGGGGGAAGCTGTCTGAAAAAGATGTCATAAACCAATGAAAAGTGGCTTTCTGAAAAACTTAAATCAGAATTGAGCCATATATAATAACTGTATCTCTTTTTTTCGTTCCTGCCACAACAAATGTCAGTTTCACTTCCATGAGGTGCACTCGGGGGCGCTCTTCAATAGCGAAAGCAATATAGTAACGCAAATTATGAAACCGACATTATGGGCGCACTTGGTATATGATTTTTTTGGATTCGCTCATTTTCGTCCGACAACTACCGTGAACCTACGACTATTGTAGTTCCATCGAGTATTTTACATTTCTTATCGTTTCGAGACATTCGGCTCCGATTTCGGGTTGGTTCGGGAGAGGTTCTTTACCTATTGAAAAATAACTTCGAAATCTAAACACGTCTTATGTGTCACATACCAAATATATCAAATAAACGTTCAACTGATTCAATTACACAGTATTTAACCAAATGAATAAAGAGGTCGTTAATGCAAACTTTTGTGTATTGTGAATATTGTTTGTTTATTTATTTCGAAATTTTTGAGCTTGTATGTGTTTCAGAATACAAAAATTGTCATAATATTGGAAACAAATTATGTTAAGCATGTGTTAATATACAAAACATCGAATACAATCATTCAATAAAAAAGGGTAATTCATGCAACGTCGTAAGTTTACAAATTGTGTAAAATTACGTTATAGTTTTAAGGCTAATATGTACTTATATGTTCTATGGGCACTAGAATGTCCGCTATTTCCCAAACTAATTTTTTTGGATAGCACACCCCGTCAAACGAAAGTTTATGCCGAAAGAAAAAATTATTGACCAACAAAAATTTCTTCCGAGATCATTAACACGTGCCTCTAAGTCATACTTTTCCCATACAAATTTGTATGGGAATTTTGCACTTTTCACATTTTATTTTTTTTTTTCTGGAACTATAACTGTTGTTGTAATTTGTCTGATTTATTTATCGGTCTGATTTATCGGTCCTTAAAAAAACTGCATTTAAAAATGTATTAAAAAAAATTAAATTATAATTTATTTCGATTTCTTAATTTAATAAATACATTAATTTTAAATATTTTTCTCTTATTTTTCTCTCTCGATCTTCAGCAGTTTTTGTTGTTTTTTTTTTAATGATTATCATAAAAAATTAAGTTTTTTTTTTAAATTGCATTAAAAAAAGTAATGAAAACAAATTATAAATTATTTATTTCGATTTTTCAAAATATTGAATCGGAAAAAAATTTGTTGTCAATGATTTCGTCTTTCGGCACAAACTTTCGATTGACGGGGTGTGCTATCTAAAAAATTGAGTTTGGGAAAAAACGGACACTCTAATGGGCAACTGTTTAATAATAATTTCCCATCAGTCTTACATCTACAGTGCGGCGATTTCATCAGCAAGACATTTAAAAGCAGCTATAATAAGCGAAAAAAAAACGTTTTAGTAACAAAGAATTATTATTTTGACAGTTTTAAGGTGATGTAAGGCGTCTGACTGATTATAAAACATTGTAGAGTATTTGCTCAAAAAAGATATAAAATCTTGATTTGATTCTGTTATGCAAATGGCACGATTAGTTTAAGTGTATGGCTCACGTTAGGCCCCACTGTAGATGTCTGGCAAGTGTCAAATAAATTAAATAACGCCATCCCCTAGGACATAGCAAATATTCAGCTTTGATAAAATAACCCATAATGTTGCAACATTTGTATGCAACTTTAACACTCAATGAATTTTTTGTGGTGTAGCTGACGTCATACATATCGAACGAATCAATCACTTTATTGAGGGAAACGTTCGATGAAAACATCATCATCTCAAGAAATGATCCGTTCAATTGACCACCAAAATCTTGTCATTTGACACCATTGGATTTTTTTCTGCACGGGAATATGTGTAATTTCTTGTTTACATCGATAAGCCTAAAACGATAGAAGCTTAAGAAGCCAACATAACTCGTATTACTCATGGAATATTGGCCCATATGCTTGAAAGAGTGGTTGAAAATTGGATCCTCAGTGGGCAATATTTGAACCAAATTATCTTTGAACATTAAATGGTATGAACCAAACTAAAACCCAAATAAGTTTTTCCTCAATACATCGATTTTAAAATTTAATTTAAAACAGTAATCAGGAAATTCTTATTAGTTAACTCAATATACTCCTACCAAGTTAAATTATTCTTTTAAAAATACGTGTAGTTAGTATTAGTCCAGTAACCTTATCGTTTGTATGGAAGGCACCGTCTGCGTCAAATCAGGTATTTCTGATATTTTTGCTGAGTTGTTTAGAATATTGGCCTAGTAAATCACCTAATTTTTGGACCACGGGCGCCGATCGCTTCATTGCAAAAAAAAAAAACGCAATTTTTTTGCTCCAATTTGAGCCCAAAATCATCTCTGTAAACCAAATGGTTTCTAAAATACAGCATTTTAAAATTTAGTGATAAAAAATATAACATATAGTAGTATTATCAAACGGTATAATGGAAAATAAAGCAAGGTCGACATAAATGCATCCAAGTACTAGAGCGTGTAGGTTGATCCAAAATAATAGGACATTCATACCGGAAGGGGGGGTCTATATACCCCCGTTAAGTTGGGAGGGGCAATTATCTAAAAAAATGACTTAAGGTAGAAATAACACTATGAAAAACCAATGGTAGCACCCACAATATTCTCCTAAAGCTTATCTTGAACCCAGAAACCCATTTTTGAATTTTCTTTTTAAATGCAGTTATTTTAATCGATAGTTTTTGAGAAATTAATTTCCAACTCAAAATATTGAAATTAGTTAAAAAGCAAATAAAACTATGTTTTGCTAGACCGATAATTAAGCATTTATTTATTTTGAAAAAAGGGGGACATGCATAAATATTTTGCCCTTTTTTGAGATAATGGTGCCGCGTACATGCAACGGTGGAAAAATTGGATTTTTCAACAGTCTGCAAACCCACATGTTATGATTATAATACAAATCTCCAAGTAAACTTTATTTTTATTTTTTTTTCGCTAGAATTCTTCAGTCTAAAATGTCAAACTGCATTTCTTGTGAAGAGGAGTGTATTTGTTTATATTGGGAATCAAATGCAGATTGCTATTGAACCATTGCATAACAAAGTTGCAGCGAAATGCGGTGCCATGTAAAGCACTCCACGTTCGGGTAGTGCGGCTATAAAACTGGTTATTGGACTCTATTTGAAGTACTTACATAAACCTATTTAAAAATAATATATATAAGCTTTTCAAATTTAAAATGCTATTTAAAGACAAAATCGAAACTGGCGTGAAATATAGATTTCACACATCAATTATTTTTGAAGCGTTTTTGGTTATTGTAAAATGTTGATAATATAGTGCATTCAGTCAGCACTTTGATATTGCTCAAAGCCATGAATATCGGCGTAGACAAAAAATATGCAGTTTGCCCTCTCCCCATTGTAACTCTTTTATTTTATACAATTTATTTATATCAATTCCTATTGTATTTAACTTAAAATGTCGAACATTTATTGTCATAGATCAAACTCTCTGCCTATATATAGGTATTTAGAAAAGGGTCTCTTACGCAAGCAATCGAGACGGTCATACACATACTCGTAGTGTATACTTAGAAATACCTTTCTTTTAATTTGTCCACTGAACTATTAGGCGTGTTTTTTAGTGCCCTCTATGTTAGCTTAGTAGTAGCCCGTAGCGTAATGGTTAGTGCGTTCGACTGTCACGCTGGAGGTCTGGGATCGCTTCCCAGCCTCGTCCACCTAAAAAAAAACTAAAAAGTTTTTTTTCAGGGCTACTGCCTCTTGCGAGGAATTGACAAATCCTCCAAGAGTATCACTTGTCACGAATAAGTGCTTCTCGTCTAGCCATTCGGAATCGGCATAAAATTGTAGGTCCCTTCCATTCCTGTCGAAAGGCGCACACAGGAATGGTTGCGAGTTGTTAGTCACTAGGCCCTGGTTCTTCATGAGCCGTTGTGCCACCCGATTTATTTATTTGTTTCTATGTTAACTTAACAAAAATTTCCATGTAAACTACAACAACAAATATGCTTAGTACGCGGCGATAAACATATCTGATTAAGAAAAGAATGAAGCTAAAATAAAAACAGAGTGCTTCCCACTATTTTCTACGTTTTTTCCATGATTTCTCAACAAATGTCAAAAATTCATCCAAAAATTCATTAATTTGCCTGATGGATCTTGAAGCACTGGTCGACTGATCGAGAAAAACGATGGCAGAAAAAAAGGTAAAAACCAAACATTTTTTTATTTTAATTTATTAATTACTTTACAATAAATAAAAGAAAGACCTGGTCCAGGGAGGAGACGATACTTTTAACTTATCAAAATTTTAACGATATTTAGTTTAAATATTTTTTGTTGACAATTAGGGCTGGCCACGAGACGAGACCTTGCGAGACTTTTGTAAGTCTCGTCTCGGTCTCGTTAAAATCAAAAATTTTCAATCTCCTCTCGGTCTCGTGTCGGTCTCGTATAATTAAGTCTCGTCCCGGGCTCGTCTCCGAAAAATACAATTTCCGGACAACCTGTTGACTATTGGAATGAAATATTTTCTATTATAGTTTGAATATGTGCAGAAGAAAATAAATATTCAACTGAAATTGGATTTTTTAATTTATTAAACTCTCTGTAAATTTCGGTCCAAATATTCAGTCTCGTCTCGGTCTCGTCTCGGTTGCTTAAAAGAAAGTCTCGTCTCGGTTTCGTTATGCGAGACCGAGATCGAGACCGAGATTTTTCTCGTCTCGTGGCCAGCCCTATTGACAATCAGTTGACAGCCAAACGTCAGAAAATGTCATTGTTACATCAGTGCTGCTAAATTTCTTTGAAACAACGATTGAGCGTTTTTTGTGCCATTATTTCTTAAGATTACATAAAGGGCACAAATAAACACGCCTGTTCTAATTTTTTGTCGTTGAACTATTAAAGATTAGGTACATACTTCTCTGTATCACATACACTCACCTCCTAACTGCAATTCTGCTGTCGATTGTATTTGTTCCCATTCGTTTGACACAAAACATTGATACATTCCAGGATCTTCTTTAGTCACCTTTTTAATAATCAGTCTTGGTGGATCTGTTAGTATCTGAAAGAAAGAAAAAACAAAAACTAGTGATTTCCACTAGAAAATACGAAGCCACATCCGAACCACTTCAAAACCCTATTCGCGCTCGCAAACCCACTTTCGTTTGACTTCTCGATGATTATGCTTTTGCTTGAGAAAAAACACATACATACACCAAATGGAAATTCTATTGGCGCGAATGCAAAATGTAGGTCAAAACCTTCTTCACCTCAAAACATAAATTTAACATCCTGTTTTGCATTTCTGCATTTCTCCTTCCATCCATCATTATTTTTAAATCTTATTAAGTATCTCTTCCATCTCCTACCCTGCTGAGCTGATGCATTCCATCACGCAGTGGATGTGGCGAAGCGATTGAAAACACTATTATCCCGTTCTATATTTTAGCTTGATGCATGCGAGATGCAAAACCAAAAGGATGGAGGCGGATGTGGGCTTAAAATCACAGTTCAACCGCGTGGCGGGCGCTCAGCCATCAACTATGATGCAAATTTATATACCCCATCAGCCATAACCCCATCTCTGATGCAGTAGAAACCCACATTTGCCACGAAATTCACTTATCTATGATTCTACGATACTTTTTATTTTTTGTTTCTTCTTTTTTTTTAATTTCATTTCATCCCGATTTTTGCAGGATGCGAAAAATTTATTTTTAAAAAGAGGAGGCGGCGGCGGTGGTGAGTGGTTGGATGGTATCAACTTTGTGTATAAAGAGTACAACGTACCTCAACTCGATTATCTCTCAGAATTGGTTTTCCATCATGTAACCAATTAACGTCGTGCACAGGATGTCCAGATACGATGCACTGAAACTGTGCGTCCTTGTCCACGTCGACTGTCTGTACCTGCGGCTGCAGATGAGCGGTTAATGGAGCTAAAAGAGGAAAAAAACAAACCACACATACAGAAGTAGAAGGTATAAGGTATCATTTTTGACTGAGTTCTTGCAGTTTTTGTCTAGGATAGCGGAGCAAGGGAGGTGAATTCAAATTTCATTAGAATCCTGCATCAAACATTGATAATGACAGTAGCTTTGGACGACAAGAAATATGGGGCAGAAGGATATTCGCAGGAGATGAGGTTATCATTGGAGATGGTAATATGAGAGGAGTGGGGAAAGCAGAAGAGCCTGGTCCGTAGTCTCTCTGGCAAAGATGCCGTATCCTTTATTTAATTAAATTTCATTGAATACCTGTGACAGTGAGCGACACTTGGATTGTTTCCTCGCCGGCAGTATTATTCACCCAACATAGATATTTGCCACTGTCCTCGAGTCGAGCCTGAAATGAGAGAGCCGATGAATATGGATCGATATGTATAATATGGAACATTTGAACAGAGAACAGCAATTAGAAAAAATACATCGGTTTTTTGTTTCAGTAAGTATTAGTTATCCAGAAATAGAGGGAGAGAACAAAAATGGGATAGTGGGTATGAAAATGAAAAGCTTCCTAGTCAGCGTGCAAGATAAATGGGCAAAGATACTTCCGACATTTCTAAAGGATGTGGCTTTTTCAACTGGATTCTCAATTCTTCTAATGGATGGAGCTTAACTCTTGGGATAGTCGTACATATATCAGGAAGATATAAAGAACTTACCTTAGTAATTTTAAGCAGTCCAGCAGATATCATTGTTATTCGATCGCTTAGTTGTAAAGGCAGTAGTTGTTCGTTTTCTTCCTTGAACCACCTGAAATTAAAAAAAAGGAAGGAATTTAATTCACGATTTTAGGTTTTGGAAACTATGGGAAATATATGTATATGGGAAAACCAAGATTTTAAATTTGATCCAATGTAAGATTCATTCATAATTTACACATGTTGTTCTATTACAGTGGTGGCGACATAATTAGGAATGATATTTTTATAAAATATTAAAATGTTTAACTTTTGTATGGGAAATCTGTTCAAAGTGTATTTTGGATCCAATTTCTTGTTCTGAGGACTTCTCAGTTTTTAGGTCAGAAAGTTACATTTTGGTGCCACAATTTCAAAAAAATAACGTGCCTTCTGCGTTCCACGTAAAAAAAAACAAGTTCTTCTACTTAAAAATAAAAAAATCAATACTTCAACTGGTGTAATTATGTATAGGTACAACAAATAATACCACTTTTTGTGTATTAAAAAAAAAAATATAAATTCATACTAATTTGAACGTCATTTGGGTCAATTTTTATAAAGTTTCCTCAAAATTCTAACTTATTTTGTGAAAATGTACATTAGCAAATGTTGTTTAGGTAAAATAATGGAGATCTAAAATCTTGCCATAGCCATGTTGAATTTTTCTTGGCACCGTGCCACGAAGAAAATCCCGTGTCAAAAATGGACTATCGTTTCATATCGGAAACGATGGTTAGAAGACCTTAGAACAAGAAATTGGATCGAAAATACACTCTGAAGACGGTTCAGAGTACACAATAAAACTTAATTTAATTTGGGTTGCATTCACTTTTGGCTAAGAATGGCCAATAAGACCAAAATACTTCAATTGACCAAAAAGTTCATGAAGACATCGTGGAGGTCTAGTTTTCGTATATTTGCATTTAAAGTAATTTTATTGAGTTTTAAAGTCTTGTATGTTTTTGAATGCCTACAGTTTCGTAAATAAGGCTCTTAGGCCATTCCGAATTTCATAACGCTTAATAAGTTTTTCAAGACCTATCCATAGCTGAAAACTGGAACATTCTATGAGCTCTGGTTACGAAGATATCTTAGTTCAAAGTAAATCCATTATTTTTGATTTTTTTTTAGTTTTCCACTAATAAGGCTCGGAAGGCCTTGTGGTTTTTAAAACGCTCACGGTTGACGTTGTTAAATAGAGAACAGACAGGCCTTTGCATTGTCTTTCAAAACTCAACTTTTTTTTCTCAATCTATTATCGAAAAAAAGCATGGACCTTATCACTAAAAAAAAATTTTTCACGAAAGGCTCTGGAACCCAATGAAACGTACATATATAGAAAGGTTTTGTCAAATGCGATCAGCACATCCCAAGCAAACCCTTCTATAAGGTCTACATTTTTTGACCTTAGTTCATGGGCTATTAATAAAACCACTTCTCAATTTACCCCAAACAAAAGCTATGGATATTAATATTTTAATAAAATATCGATCTTAATTATGTCGCCACCTTCCCTAGCCTTCTAGCGTAGTAAAATTTAATCTATAACATATTTTGCGATACAACTGGCTTTTGGGTAAAACTTTATTAAAATGCATCCAGTGGTTGGAGCGTATTTGAAGGACAAACATCAAAACAAACAAAGCGTATATAATATTAGTATAGCAAAAGATACCGTGTTTCTAGTTTCATTTGTGTTTTATAGAAAAGAGTCTAGAAATAAGTTCCATCAATATTGTTTAAAAATTGAGATTAGAATACAAATTTGGATGACTGAAATCTGACTCAAGATTTTTTAACTACAATAATAATTATTTTTAAAGCTAATTGATTGTTTATTTAACGAATAACAATACAATTTTGAAAATTGAAGATTTAAAGAAAATTCTATATAGAAGTATTATCTTACAAAACATGGATATTAAAAAAAAATTTCAAAACCATGAAATTTTTTTTTTTTAAATTGCTCAAATTTCTTAACTATAGTTAGTAGTTTGAGAAAATTTTGAAAACAAATTTTAGACAACAAAATTTAGACAGAGAATTTAAAGAAATTATTTATATACACATAGAAAATTAAGTTCAAAAAAATTCATAAACCATTTTTTGAAAAATCGATTTTTCAAAAAGAAAATTTGAAATGTTTTTTAAAAATCAGGAAAACATTTATTTTTAAAATGCAATGTTATTTATATTTTTAAGGACAATTTGCTTCAGAAAAGTTATTTTAATCGGTTTATCGAATAATGAGAAAAGGCTAAAATATATAAATGAGTGCTATGGAGAGTACCTACTGATAACAAGAACAGAAACAAGTAAATTATATCTCATTTAAAAATAGAGTGTACTGATTTAATATCAGACACATATTTGTACCAAAATTCTTGGAGCCGTTTTCGAAAAAAACTAACAATTTTCTTAACGATTATTGAACATTTGTATGGGAGAAATGTTTTTTTTTTTAATTTAAAAAACATGATTTTTTTTCCAAATATTCAAGCACAAAATAAAAATAACTGTAAACTTAGTTTTAAAATCATGAACCAAGTTAATTTCGAATTATTGAGTTAAAAAAAAAAAATAATTTTGAAGTCTTTTAAAAAAAAAAAAGAAAAAAAAATTACATGGGGCATATTATCGAATAAACAATATGTACCAAGTTTGAAGAAAAAATCCATCCCGTCGTTTGTGCTGTAGGTAAGTGGACAGATGGACAGACAGACATACATAAGCGGCGAAATTGCGAGACCCACTTTTTCGCGATTTCTATCATCGTAATGTTAGGGAAAAATAATATCTCGAGTTGATTATTTTAACGAATCCATATACTATGTATGTACCTTAGGGGTGTCTAATAATTTTTTTTGTCAGATATTCAAAATGGGTATCGTGGATCTTGTAGAGGATACCCACACAAGTATTTCTACGTCTCGGAAATTTTTTAAAATGGTACTTCCAGACTTCTAAAGTCAACAAATGATCAACAATTTCGCGTATCAAACGTGGTTTGACCGACTTTTAAAGATTTCTTTTGACTTTCTAGGGATGCTAATAATAAAATAGCACAAGTAACTGCCCCTTAAAATTTCAAAATATGCCTTTTTTACTCGATAAACGGCTGAAAACCCCCCAAAAATCGGTTGATTTTTAAGCTTTTCTCGATTTTAAAGGCCTCCATGGGTTCAGGAACGAGCAAGTAAGACTCGTATCATAGGAAATTTCGTGTGCTGAACTCAAAATTTTTATCCGTTTTACGCCATCAGCTCTAGTTTTTAAGATATTTCAGTCTGAAAATGGAATATAACCATTTTTTCACCTATTTTTGAGATTCTGTAAAAATTCGAAATGCTTTTTCTTTTTTTCAAAAAAATGCACCGATTCATACATGAACATGAATCGGTGCATTTGTTTAAAAAAAAGCATTTCGAATTTTTATAAAATCTCAAAAATAGGTGAAAAAATGGTTATATTCCATTTTCAGACTGAAATATCTCAAAAACTAGAGCTCACGGCGTAAAACGGATGACAGATTTGAGTTCAGCACACGAAATTTCCTATAATACGGGTCTTAATTGCTCGTTCCTCAACCCATGGAGGTCTTTAAAATCGGGAAAAGCTTAAAAATTAACCGATATTTGGGGGGTTTTCAGCCGTTTATCGAGTAAAAAAGGCATATTTTGAAATTTTAAGGGGCAGTTACTTATGCTATTTCAGAAAGTCAAAAGAAATCTTTAAAAGTCGGTCAAACCACGTTTGATCATTTGTTGACTTGTTGACTGAAAAACGTGTTTTTTTACATAAAAAACGGCCGTGGGGTCTGGAAGTACCATTTTAAAAAATTTCCGCGACGTAGAAATACTTGTGTGGGTATCCTCTACAAGATCCACGATACCCATTTTGAATATCTGATAAAAAAAAAATTATTAGACACCCCTAATGTCCTACCTATATTCGCGAGTAAAAATTGATTTTTTTTCATTAATAGATTTTTCTTTCATTTTATTTTTTGATAACAAATTATTCATACAAATTTTAAATGTAATATTTTTAAACTTATTAAGAACTACCGAATTGAAAAATTATGACAAAATCCACCCAGCCAAGGTAGCTCAAAAAAACCGCAACATTTTTCTTTCATAATTCGAACTTTTTGACAAAAACCTTCTAAGCGGTGTAAGCAAAACTTATCCACAGACAACATGAACGAAGTTTTATCAAAATCATTAAAGCCGTTTTCGAGAAAACATGATAAAACCAGAATCGCTACCCGTTTTAAATGAGTTAAAACAAAAACAAAATAATTTATCTTCTTGAAAATTGCATAAAAATGCTTAACACCGAATTTGAAGCAAATCCGTTCAACCGTTTGGGCTCTAGCTCGATGTACATCAGGAAGCATGACAAACAGACCGGATTTCACCATCAGATCCGATTTACCGATATTTAAAACAAAAACAATGCTCTACTGAAATAGCCAGTTGCATTCCTCCCCTTAAACAATTCAACCGTAATACTCGCGCTGCCATTCAGTTTACCCTTGAGTCCAACTTCGGACGTACTGTTAAGTATAGAGATTCTTTCTTTAGTCGCACTTCTCGGTCATCGGTTTCTCCTTTAAAATCCTCTTCTACCTACCTAATCGCTCGTGCTCTGTATATCATTTTATTGGTAGTCACAGCCCTTTTAGTGTCCGCTTAATATATATAAAAAAAGATCCATTGTAACACCATGTGTTTTTTTTAATACATGAACTAAATACAGATACTCAATTAAAAAGTACAAGTGACCTCAACTCCAGAATTAATTGTGTTTTGCCCAAGGTACAACAGTGGGCTGTTCAGAAGTAATTTCAATATTTTAATATTTAAATTTCTTCATCTTCTTATTAAACACAGATATGTATTTCGTTTACAAATTCACCAATATTTGTGAAACTTTTCAAAATAAAACATTCGGTTTGATTGTTTTTCTGAGAAACTATATTATTTCAGCAATAAATGTTTAAAATATCTTTTTTAAGTAATTTTCACAAAAAAGAACAAAAATAAATTGTCGAGGTATTAATTCAAAAGTAAATAATTTTCGAAGACAGTCCTTTCCTACGTCAATTGGAATTATAACATTTTTAAATCCTCTAAAATTATAGTTTACCGTGTATATTATTTTATCACACCAATAACATGCGCATTAAAGTAAAAATTAATCAGTAATACTTTTCCCTACAATTCGAAAACGAAAAAAAATCATACTTTATTTCCGCAGTTCTGTTTATACTAAGTTTGCGCTACCCTATTCTCATGAATAATGCAAACTTCATTTACTGCTGCTGAAAAACTGTGTTTGTATGCCCAAATCCCAAGTAAATATAATGTACCCAAACTCAACGTGTAGATCTAGGTTTACTTACTTAGCAAACCAACAACTATATCCATGGGCCATGGCCATATCAAAGAAGGGACTTTCCATAACAAACTCTCTGGAGTGAAATTTTTCGTGGTAAATTTCACGTGGACCACGAGACTTTGCATGCAATTATTATATTCTAGGAAGGGTTGTCCTTCTGTCCACCACCCCCGCTGGATGGCCAAAGAAGAATATGCATACATACATAGCTTGTAACATGCCATCCTGTTTATACTCTTTTCTATTCTTATCATCATAATAATTTTATGCGTCCTTTTGTTTTTATTTTTGTTTGTTTGTGCAAAAGTTATGCTGAATTTTCTGTTGGCGTCCTTTTGACCTAGTTTTTATAAAACAGGATGTTACCCAAACAAGCCCTTTATTTTCACTGTATGATGGGCTATGTATAGTTGTAGTCTGTAGAGGTATGTACATCTTTAATGTGAAGAGATGAAAGTGCATAAATGTTGAAGACACAACAACAACATACAAAAATATCAACTTTCAGATTGAAACAAAAACACTTGGATTGTTTAAAAAAAAACAAAATGAAAATAAAAACGAAAAATCGAGCACTAAAAAAGACCACGTGGAATGACCACTCATATTATTATTTAAAATATTGTTGATGCAAGTTGCTGAATTCTGAAATACTCATTTGCATATAAGGAAACTTTTCAAAATCACCATATAAAGTAAATACAACAAAAAATGTACTTTTTGTATGCATCGCATCGATTGTGAGGAAAAACAATTCGGAACATTGTGAAAATATTTTTATCATGATACTCACATTTCTATGGAAAATGTTCCCTGTGGTTTTAAAGCTAAGAAAGGCATATCTATTTTCTTCATGGCTTTGTTACTTCAAAGGATGATGGACAAATTGGTCGTTGATCCAACAGAATTTAAATATATCTCAAATTAAAGGTATTGTTGAGTACTTTATTTCATTATATGGCGGCAAGAACCAAAACCACCAGAGAATAGAGATATGGCCACTTGAATATGAGTATTTCAAACACCATATTTCAGTTTTTTTTTCGAAATAACTACTCATAACTTTTCATATAAAGAACGTAGGACAATAATATTAATGCCAAATGAAAGGTTATTGTTTCGTCTTTCAAACAAGAGTAAATGTTACGTTCAATACATTTTGATATATTAAGTTTTAAAGTCTTAATTAAAACTTTTTAAAGCACTGCCTTTATACACCAATATCTTAAAAAATTCAATGCTGACGTATAGTTTTGTTTAGCTTCATCGAAAAGCTATTTTTACAGCCTTTAATAAAATATATAATAAAGTCGATATCGAAAAACATAACGCAAACAAAAAGTTATGCAAGTAAATAGCGGTTAAACTCCTTGCGGTGCTCGCTCGGAAGCGGTCTTTGGTGGCATCAAACAGCAAACATAAAAACTTAATTCGTACACTCCGGTCCGGTAGATGTATTTTTTAGATTTTTAAATAAATAATAACTTAATCGACTGAGCAAGAGAGCATTTGTTTTTAATCACTTAAAATAAATGAGGTAGATAAAAATGTAAAGTGAAATTATACGTCGATACCAGTCTTCAAAATGTATAATTTTTTTTGGTTTTAACTAAGAACCTACTTTTTATTAAAGGCTGTGAATATAGCTTTTCGATGGCCTTAAAAAAAAGTATACGTCACCACTGTATTTTATAAGATTATGGGTTGTAAAGGCAGTGCTAAAAAAGTTTATATTCAATACTTTCAAACTTAATATCTTAAATCGTATTAAACTTAACCTTACAATTTTGCTATTATTTGAAAGATGAAAACACTACCTTTTCTTTGACTCCAATACGTTCCTACGTTCCTTATATCAAAAGTTATGAACAGTTATTTCGAAAAAGAACTGAAATATGGTGTTTGCAATCGCCAACTTCAAGCTCAAATATTTGAGATTTCCCATGTACGATTTGGAAAATATTGCACTTATGTAAGAAGCTCAACACAGCCTTTCATTTGATACCAAATTCATTAGTGTTGGTCTAACGACCAGATTTCATACAAATTTGCCCATCATCCTTTGTTTTATATTTTCTGCATATTTAAGAGTATGTATGTTTTTTTTTTTTGAAGAAGTTAATTTTGTCCGGGACTTTGCTATCAATTTGTCGTTTGAAATTTTTTGTTGATACCAGTTTAAGTTGATAGAGTTAAATGAGGACAAAATAATAAAAGAAGGATGATTAGCGTTCTTAGACGGGGACCTATAGCAACGAATAAACCCAACTTAGGCCCCAGTTATAGCTATCATTGGAAACCATCATTGAAAAAGTTAGCTGTTGATATTGAGGCCCTTCGATTGTTTAATAATTGAATATTTAAATGCAGAAATATATCTTACGACTTCAAAATTATTTCTCCTCAAAGAAAAAGTTCATTTTGACCTATATCCTTCCCATAAAGTAAGTTTTAATTTGTTCATTGATCATTGGTAGGTAATTCATCATTGAAAAATTAAAAGTTATTTTATGAGAAAAGTTGTGCCAAATAGAATTTTGTTTTACCTATAAATAATTATTAAGTGAATAAGCTTTACTTTTGCATCAAAATAATCATTTATTTTTTCTTCAACATCTCTCAAAATTGACAATGATGGTTTTCAATGATAGCTATAACTGGCCCCTTACTTCATTTTATGAGAGCTGGGGGCACTTTGATCACAGAAAGATTTATGACCATAATAATACAAAAGTATTAGTACTAGCCATAGTATTAAAATTAAGGCTGGTCATGAGATGAGACTCGGCGAGACTTCCGTCTGTCTCGCCTCAGTTTCGTTTAAAAAGAAAACATTCAGTCTAGTTTCGGTCTCGTATTATTAAGTCCTATCTCGGTCTAAGTTTCGCCTTTGTAGCGAGAAAATTTAAATTTGCAGTCTCGTCCCGGTCTTGTCTCTGTCTCATCTCGGTCTCGTCTCCACAAAGTACGATTTCAGGGCAACTTTTTGACTATATTGGAACGAAATAATCTCGCTACATCAAAAGCCAATATAGCAACTGTGAAGTTCTTTTGAAGGGTGGCTACGAAGTCGATGGATTAAAAAACATATACCAAATCCGAAATTTTTCGCTTTTTATTTTTTTCTCCGGAAAAAATACGATTTTAGGGCAACCAGCTTAATTTTGGAACGAAATATTCTCGATAAGTCAAAATAAATATGTCCTCCATATACGTACAGTCGACGCCACCTATAACGACGCTGCTCATAACGACCAGCCGCTTTTATCGACCACTTTCCCATCATTTGGTTGGCTTTTATACAATTTGTACTAGTGCGACGTCGGATATAACGTCACCGCCTATAACGACTCGATGGATATAACGACATATTTCTTACAAAAATACTTTGCTACCGCTGCTTATAACGACCATGAAAGGAATTGAAACAAAAAATGAAAAACTAACCGAGGCAAATCTAAGATGCGCATGTAACTGCGAATAACTACAGTCGACGCCACCTACATATAACGACGTGGCTTATAACGACGAGTCGCTTTTAACGACCATTTTTCCTTCGTTTGGCTGGTTTTCATACAATTAGTATTAGTTTATCGTTCCTTATAACTTCGTGAAACCGTCGTCTATAACGATTTTTGCATATAACGAAGGATTCCAGGCAAAAAATAATTCGGTTTCTCCCCTTACAATGACGGAATGCAGAAAAATGCAAGAAATAACTGAGAATTTGAACCGGAACGTGTATGAATATACAAATTCCTTTCTTCGCGAATGAATTAAACTAGGTTCTTTATTATTCTGTTCCTAGTATTTCGATCATTTGTATGGTAAGTCGGATATAACGACCGCCGGCTATTTTGACCACATTTGGCTGGTTCCTTGGCGGTCGCTATAAGCGGCGTCGACTATGTGTAGAAGAAAATAAATATTTAAATGAAATTGTGTTAATAAATTTATATACATTTTTAAAATGCTTTTTTTTTTCTCAACCTTGACAACCGAGACCAACAAGACTCTTAGTAATTTTCGGTCCAAATATTCCGTCTCGCGTCTCGGCATGTGAGACCGAGACCTTTAATTTTCTCGTCTCGTGGCCAGCCATAAATTTGTTTATATGTACATATATACATTTTTTTAAACATTTTTAAGCAAAAAAATATAAGCGACAACTTCAAATACCTTTTATTGAGCTTTAAATAAAATAATAATACAAATTTTTAACAACATGGTTTTGAATTTGCAAAATAAATTGTTTTTGAGCGGTTTTTTAAATTGAAAAAATCAAAATAGTGGTTCTCTTAGATGTTCTGATAGTAGCAGTACAAAATTAAAATATGTGTTCTTCTCAAAATCCGGTGTGTAATATTCAAAAATAGCTGGAGTGGTTTGACTTTCCAATGTCCAAGCGGCTGCATACACAAATTACAAAAATCGGTTTAATGGAAGGCACCGTTTCTAATAAAATTTTTGTTTACCATATCGTGGTCAAAGCCATTAAAATAAGCTGATTATTTTTAAATTGAAGATCGTTGTAATCGTTTTTGAAAAAAAAAGAAAAATACATCTAGCTTCTTTAAACGAGCAAATCTTGTAGGAATGTATTCCTGTTTTGCGAAAATACTTGAGATATCCTAAATCTGTTCATCGGATGTACATATTCTATTGTTTTCATTGTGTTGATAACAACAAACGTTCAAACAAAAAACGCTAAACAAAAACAAGAAAAAAAGGACGTATACGCCACAGTGTACATTTGTATAAAATTTGTTACGTGTAGCAACAATTGAAAGATTTGTCGTTTTTTCCTCGATTTTTGGCTATTTTTCTAAACAAAATTTCAACGGAATTTATTAAAACATATCGCCCAGGCGTCAGTTCAAGGGTTTTCTTGAATAAGATAAGATACCTTGGTTGGACAGCTTTGCGGGTTGAAAGGATTTTAATTCCCTTTTTTGGGGCTTATGCTCAGTCGCTAGGTCAACAGTCGCCTATGTTAACAGTTTTCTTGGACTGACATTTTTCTATTTTTCAGAAATATAGACGAATTATTAAAACTTTTCTAATCATATAGCTTTTGTTAAGGCTCTCATTATGAATAGCGAATCGAACGTTCGCTTAAAGTCGAACGATTTAAAGAATTTCACTTATCACGGTAGTATCTCTAGCGAGCTTACAGATTCGCTTCAGAAATCAATGCTGCTAACAGGTTTCATATGAATTTACACATTTTAAACGTTAAATGGCTTGACTTTTTATTTTTATTTCTGTTTGTGAATTGTGATTATTTGTTTGTTAAAAAATAAAATAATATTCGAATGGAATGGAGTAGTTTCATCGTGATGAAAATAGGAAAAATGGAAAGAACGCCCAAAACTGAAAAAAAATAAAACAACAAAAATTTGTTCAGAGTTTTTTCGGTCGATGTTTCCAAATCGATTTGGCATTTTTTCCTTGGGCGTTATTCCCTAACACCATTGAAATTTTGCCAAGCTATATCCAACTAATTTTTTTGTCATACCTGCCCTGGGGAAAAAAGTCTGAGCCTCTAATTTCTTATTTGAGTATGATGCCCTATTAGTCTAGGAAAGATAGGAAATTAAATATGGGCAACTAGGGACAAATTAATTGATGAAATTTAATTGCAGGTATCGACGCAGAATTTTATCCTCAACAACATATCCAAAGTCCTCCAAAATCTCTGAATTGACTCTTTGTGTAGACGCATTTTAAGAGGTGGCGAGGGGAGGGAGGCGGGAGTTTGTCAATCTGAAAAATTTGTTGTAATACAATCTAATCATATGACACATGTCTTAAGGGTGCTTTTCAACGCTGATTCTAGACAGATCAAAACTGAAAAGATACATGTATCCTGTGGAAAGTTAATGTCATTTTTATGGAATGATCACTTTTTTAAAAGTACAACAAGTAATATATTACCCAAAACCACTTTAAAATAATGGGATATTAATGAAATTTAGTACAAATGTTTCATTTGTTTCTTTGGCTGAAGGGTGTTTTTTTGACGGAGAGATGCAAGTGAATCATTGTTACCATAACATCTATGAACAAATTCTGACACTTATGAACTTTGCTAAAAATATTAAATTTCTATTAGCACCCAAGGATCAAAAGAGTCCGTTCAAATATCTAAGGTCCAAGTGTGTTTTTTGGGGATGTAATGTGTTACCTGCTTAACGACAAAAACAGTAATTTCTGTTTCAAAATTAGTCTAACTTTTTTAGGGTGCTTGTACCATATTGGTTTTTCTTTTATAAGATGCGGCGTTAAAAAATACCTTTAAATCATATATCATATGTCATATGTATTATCTCGATTACAAGAAAATCCAATTTCCGTAAGAGCTAACAGTTCGCTCCGTATAGGGCAGGTCAAACATAAACTCTCTAAAAAAAACTCTTTGGATGAAGTTATTTTAATGGACTCCTTTTATACTTGGAAACCATGAAATATTTAATATTTTTAGCAAATTTCATCAATGTCAAAACTTATTCATAGATGTTATGGTAATAATGACGCACAAACATCTCGCCCTCATAAAAACACCCTTTCACCACACTTGCATGTAGTTTACCCACCAACTATTGAGTTGAGCAAAACTTTTAATTGCAATCGTTTGTACATCGTTTGTCTACGTTTGTACAAGTTTAAGATTCGTTTGTACACTCACCGTTTTTTTTATATAGCCACTTCAAATAAATTTACGGAGTTTGGCCACCAACTATAACGCTCGAAAAATCTGGAAATGCAGTTCGATAGATAATCATTTGTCTATGATTGTCTTTTTTTTTTCGTTTGTATACGTCCCAAATTTTTTTGACAACAAATTTTTTTTTAACCAAATTTTATTAACATTTTAAAACATATGCATTCGTTTGTCTCTTTTTTATTATGATTTTTCATCGTGTTAATTTTTCTAATTTGTATTTATTTCTATTTTTAATTAATTATTACTTTTTTTTAATTATCATTTAAAAAGACTTAAGTTACACCTTGAGCATTATTTATACAGTTAAAATAATTTAAAAAAAGCAAACAAAAATAATTCTAATTCTACAGGTACTTGTTCATTAATCTAAAATCTGCACAAATGTAGACAAACGATGTACAAACGATTGCAATTAACAGTTTTGCTCAACTCAATAGTTGGTGGGCCAACTACATGCAAGTTTTCACCACAGATATTTTTGGGGACTCTTTTCATTCTTAGTAAACATGCCAAATGAAACATTTATACCAAATTTCATTAAAAACCCATCATTTTAAAATGGAATTGGGTAATATATTACTTGTTGTTCTTGATCATTCCATAAAAATAACATTATCTTTCCACAGGATACATGTATCTTTTCAGTTTTGATCTCTTTAGAATCAGCGTTGAAAAGCACCCTAAAAACATGTGTCACATGATTAGATTGTATTACAACAAATTCAGCTTGACAACCTACCACCTCCCTCCCCTCTTCACCTCTTAAAATGCGCCTATACAAAAAGCCAATGCGGGGATTTTGGGGTACTTTGGATATGTTGTTAAGGATACAATTCTGCGTCGATACCAATATATATATGTCCCTGGTCCGATCCTATCTCTCTTAGACTATATGCCAATATTAGCACCAACAAAAAATTATCAACAATTTGTTGTTATTTCATGCTTAATTTTTTTTATAAAATTCTAAACCCAACCATTTAGATATAAAATAAATCTTTTTTAACTTGAATCTTCAAAATTTTTAAAAATATGTAAGAAACACTTTGTGTAACGAAAGTGTAACAGCTCAATTAATTTAGAATCATAAATCTATTAACACAAAAATAGTCTAGGTAATCGAATTATTTAATCAATATCCTTCTGTTTAATATAAAAAGTCAAGTTTCAAACCACAGGCGCTCAAAAATAAATCTACATTCATGCTCACTTACCTATATGTCGGCACCGGATGTCCTTGGGCTATACACGGTAACGTTGTCTGGCCATTAAGTACAACATGCCTCATCGAATGCTTCTCTACATTTATCCTTGGCTGTACCATTCCCTTGGGCTCTGTTACAATGATACGTCCTGGATATGTTGATATTTGAATTTCGCCTGCATTTGCAATTGCACACATCATAACGCACATCATAGGAGCCAAAGTACAGGGAAGTATAATTATAGGTACATGGTGCACACGTTTATGAAAAGAACATAAAGAGAGAAATAGAAATTTAAATAAAAGCATGGATTATTGAAAACATATTAAACGGTTGCAGGTGAATGAGTATCTAGGGTTAAAAAAAGGAGTTGTATACCACACCTATAATGCTCCTTTCTCTTTCTCCAACCAAACCCTTCGTAACTCTTATATGAATTTATTACCCAAGATGTAGGGGGTAAAACAACGTTGAAAACATTAATGAGCCTTGAAGGGAACATGAGAATTTATAGCCTAACCTGCCTGTCTGCCTGCATTTCGGAGTATGTGAGCGTGCCCAATAATCACCACCAACACCTCCGTTCCATGCTGAAGTTTTCAAAGTAGGCATAACAAGGCTATCCTCATTTATATAGTGGGTGAGAGGAAAGGGTGTTCAGGCTCTCCAAATTAAACTCCGAGATTTAATGCACAAATATTAATGTTTTGCACTCGATTACATCACGGTTTGGCGCAAAACACCAAGGATACACAATACATAAATGGCCATAGCTCTAGGGATTTCTGCAGAACAAATGTTACACAAAACTACTCGTACACTCGATTCTGGGCCCTCCTTTAGGGGTTCCCCTATTTAATTACAGAAATTCAAGTCGAATAACCGCGCGTTAAATGATAATAAATCATTTGAAGGATGTTATATGGGAGAAAAATTTGCAGGCTTACCTACGGAGAAATCGTGGAAAGGAGGCATTCATAGGCATAATAGGTTCCGATGGTGGTCAAACATTCGGAACAAAACTTGGACATGGGATTTTAGACATAGCAAGCAATGTGTTCGCATTAAGGGATTGTTATAGATGTGTTGTGTATTTTTTCCGGATCAATGCGGTAAATCACTGTTTAGCTTGTCCTATAGTAATTAAAAGGCATGTGTAGGTAGGTATACCAGAGGTAGAGGCACGGGTAAAATCTTGTTTTTGCTCTTAAATGGAGTAGTCAAAGATGAATAGGTATACTTTATGTATATTATCTTGAGGATTAAATGCTAAAAATACTTTTCTATCTTCCCTTCCTTTAAAGGAAGAATTTCTTAACAGGACAACTATTTAATTTTTCCTTCTCAATGTTGATGAACCTACGCCTGGAAAAGTGTTGAATATAGGTAATATAACACCGTATGAACTCATAGAGTTGCTTAATTCCACCTGAATACGAGTATGTATATTTTTAGGGGGTGAAATAGTTGTTTGGTGGGCGTGACATCTCCTCTAGACAAAAACAATGAAACCTTGAATATTAAAATATTCTAAGTAGTGTCACAGATTGTTTAAATTTTCTCATATCGCGAACACAGCTGAACTCCAAAATGACATCCCTGGCCAAAAGTTAAATTTTATTTTAAACATGTCAATGTCAACATAAAAACAATCATACTACCGAATAGTGCCAATCAATGTGCAAATTTAAAAAAAATTATATATATATAAAACCTTAACTTTCGAGAGCCAGCTTTTCGTTAGGCGTGTTCTAAGATTTAAGAAACATTATTTTGGAAACTTAAACAAGAATTCGAAAATGGCTTGGTACATTTTTGATGTGTAAACATCTTAGCTCTCGGTATGGTTAAAATTGAAAGTAGGATAGCCACGTATACAGCTGTACATATCCGGTCCGCACCATTTTGTTACCCGAACACTTTTGACTCATGGAAGTCAATGGTTCGTGCATTGAATAGAGTAAATTGAGGTAATGTGGTCAAGGTCGGTAATGTGGTATAGGCAGATTATTCGAAAACCAAGCAACCAACTGGAAGTTTGGTATGCCTTGTTTACTCTTCCTCCCCTTGAGTGCTGGTACTCACACATTTTTTTGAACCTATGAAAGTATAAAGCGATTTCTTAAAATTTTCTAGAATTCTTGAAAAAATGGTTTGATGTAGACTGCACAAAAGCAAGGAAACTGTCGTTTAAATACCTCAACCTTCTAAGATCCCGGAACCTACAAGTTTTCAAAAAATTATATGTAGATTCGAATAGGAACTTCAAACGATTATGCTATTCCGAGAGGGTAAAGCAAATATAAATAACACCCGCTTAGCTTCAGAGTTGTGGAAAGCTGTTAAGCATCTTATAAGAAAAACAAATGTTATCACTCTGGCAGGGGCGTATACAGCTTTAGTTCTTGGGGGGGGGGGGGTGTTTCATGCCAAAAAAAAAATAATACAAACTAATATTTGTTAAAAGTCAAGTGACTTATATTTTTTTTTCATATTTTACTGTGCGTATATAAAAGAAAAGGGAAAAAATCTTAATTAACTATACCAAAGGGTTTTCCAAAAGGAACGGGTTGATTTTGACAGCCCGTGGTGGCCATATTGTTTCTTTTACTTTCGGTCAAAATATCGTCTTTTAATCAGTTACTCTGGGCTTGCATGCATCTAATCTTAGAGACTACTTCATCAGCCTTCTCAATAACTCAACAGGTGGACCTTTGATACAATAAGCAGCTCCTTCAATTCTCGATGATTACTTAGATGCTCCTTCTTCGATCCAAGAAGTAAAAGAAGTTGTCGCAAACGCAAAATTAAACAAAGCCCCGGGGGATGACCGTATCCCTTTCGAGTTCTTCAAACACGCAACGGAAAAATTTATATACAGGGTGTCCCGTAAAGGATGGTACAAACTGAATATGGTGATAGTGATTTTGAATTTGGTAACTTGATTATCCCGAAACATAACGGTTTTCGAGTAACGGCTGTTTTTTTTTAAATTTGTCCGAACCCCTACTTTGGACCACTTTTTTGCTCACGCCGTCCATAATTGATTTTTTATTTTTTTTATTTTTAAACTCAAACATTGAGCAATAATAAGACTTTTTTTGTGCATTCAAATAATTTTGCTTTTATACACCATTTTTAAAAAATTACTAGGTAAAGTCATAGTTTCATCAAAATTATTTTTTTACTTCAATCTTTGGAAGAGCGTCCTGAAAAAAAAAACGAATTACTCAATGCTGGTTTTTACTTTTAAAAAACTGCATTGCCTTTAGACTTTCTAAAAAGGTATACATTTTACCAATGCAGACTCTAAATCAGGAGTTATAACCATTTAAACTCAACCAGTCGTGGTTTTAAGAAAAATTAAAATATTTTTTTTTTTTTTTGTTTTATTGTTTTGTTGTTTTTTTAATGATTTTTCTTGTTCCCTTTTTTTTAATTTCTCTAACCCAGTTCAAAATTTCTTTTTATTATTTAATTGTTCAAAATGTGCCCCTCCTGCACGTATGCAACTCGACAGCGTTTAAAAAACTGTCTTTAAATTTCTTGTGCTCGGCGAGTTGCTTATTTCTGCAGCAGCAACCGGAATACGTTGCTGGAGTTCACGTATGTTTTTAAATAAGCTTAGCGTAGACTTTTTCCTTGAGACAGCCCCAATAAGGTCTGTTGGTCGACTACTTACTTACTTAGGTCCTCGGACCTATTACGTCCGTGATGTTTCCCTTACGGGACATAGGGCCTCCACAACACCTACGCGCCATCGTGTACGATTTCTTGAAATATATTTCAGCTCTCTCCAACTTTTCCCCAGTCGTGCCGATTCCTGTTCGACCGTTCTTCGCCATGTACTTCTAGGCCGGCCCACTTGTCTTCCCTCCTGTGTGAGCGGGTTCCACTGCATTGCTTGAGATGCAATGCACCGATCACCTTTTCGCAGCGTATGGCCAATCCACTGCCACTTTCTTCTTCGTATAATGGAGTCTATGGGCTCCTGACCCGTTCTCGCATGAAGTTCGGCATTGGAGATACGGTTGGGCCAGAAAATCCTCAAGATGTTTCGTAGACATCTATTAACGAAGGTTTGCAGCTTTCTAGTGACGGTGTCAGTGACTTTCCAAGTGCTGCAGCCGTAAAGCAGAACGGATTCAACATTGGAGCGGAACAGTCGTAGCTTGGTCTTTAAGCTAAAAGAGTTGTTTCTCCATATTTTGGACAGCATTCCGAACGCAGCCTTTGCTTTTCTGATTTGGCTGTTTACGTCCAGTTCAGTTCCACCACCCGTAGAGACAATACTCCCAAGATATTGGAAATCCTCTACCATCTTTACCGGTTGTGCAGAAATATTTACTTGGATTGATGAGGAAGTTCCAAGGCTGATCCTTTTAGTTTTTGCCGAGTTGATCTTAAGCCCTACGATTTCTGCTTCTCTCTCCACCCTTGTTGTCATTTGATGGAGATCCATGATCCTATGAGAGAGTAAGCATACGTAGTCCGCGTAGTCCAGATGTTTGAGGTGAGATTGCAGAGTCCACTGAATTCCTCCATTTCCATTTGACAAAGCTGCGTGCAGTACGTCACTTATCACCAACAGAAACAGTATTGGTGACAGTATACAGCCTTGCCTAACTCCACTTTGGATTTCAAACTCCTCTGACAGCCTTCCTTTGTGCAAAACGTGACACTTGGATACATCATATGTAGCCTTGATAATAGCAATCAATTTATCTGGGATGCCCCTCCTGCGCAAAGCAAGCTAAATAAATTCTCTATTGACACTGTCGAACGCCTTTTCAAAATCGATGAACAGCAGGTGAAGTGGTGAGTGGTGGCCATAAAATTGGTCCACCACGCCCAATCCATCGTTCATGGTAAGAATTGTCCAAAAAACGTCTTACATTAATACTTTAATAAGCTGAGCAACCGTGCGTCGGCGTCGTGTTGATACCACATTGACTGTATTATGGGATGGCACGTGGCACGTCTTCCAACAAAAAAAAAAAAGCCTATTTTGCAGAAAATCTAAATAAATCTCACTATTTAGTATATCCGGCAATTCAATGGGTACTATTATGAGGCCATTCAAAATCCCAGTCCACAACTGACTGTCAAAGTGGGTAGAGGACAGGAAAATTCCATCAGAATTCTGGGCTGGTTTTAGGAAAAGTTATTCGACGATATACCCATATCTTTTCACTATGGAACATTGCTGATTTATATAAAAGGAGATAGAAGAAACTATACGCGTTCTTTTTAGACTTTCGTGCAGCTTTTGACTCTGTCTCTCCTATTTATAATTTTCATAAATGTTATTACTGACGAAGTGACAGGTGGAATCGATTGGGAAGGATTGACTGTTCCAGATCTTATGCATGCGGATGACATCGTGCTCTCCTCCGACACAGTAGATGGAATGCAGCTCATGATACATAGGATTGGGGTATATTGCAATCGATGGAACCTTGAAGTTAATCAGCAAAAATTGAAAATGACGATTTTCAGACGTGGAGGCGGCAGGTATTCAAGAAACGAAAAGTGGACGTATAATGGCCAGGAAGTTGAAATTGTGCACGAGTACAAATATCTGGGAGTTCTATAAATAAATAAATAAATCGGGTGGCACAACGGCTCATGAAGAACCAGGGCCTAGTGACTAACAACTCGCAACCATTCCTGTGTGCGCCAGTCGACAGGAATGGAAGGGACCTACAATTTTATGCCGAATCCGAACGGCTAGACGAGAAGCACTTAATCGTGACAAGTGATACTCTTGGAGGATTTGTCAATTCCTCGCAAGAGGCAGTAGCCCTGAAAAAAAACTTTTTAGTTTTTTTTTAGGTGGACGAGGCTGGGAAGCGATCCCAGACCCCCAGCGTGAAAGTCGAACGCACTAACCTAGGAGTTCTGGTAACCTCAAATCTGAATGTTATGCAGCATCTGGAAGGAAAATTAGTGGAGGCTAATCGTGCAATCTGGGCGGTATGGGAAAGGTGCATTATAAGAACAAGTACGTTGAGCACAGTACTAAGCAAAAATTGTTCCACTCTACAGCAGTGTCAATCCTGTTCTACGGGGCACAAGTTTGGCGACATTCCTCCTTTGAATCTAAGATATAAGATATTTCGTTAAAAGAATATTTCGATTAACAAAGAATACTCCAAATTATATGGTTTATCTAGAAACAGGAACACCTCCTTTGATTATGGGCACCCTTGCCATGCACTTTAACTTCATTGTAAAGGTAATTGATATGGAAGATAATCGGATACCAAGAAAAGGTTTAAAAGCAGCTATCCAAGGAAAAGGAACAATGTTGAGAGAATGGGCTAGCCTTGCCACAACTTGTGGCACTACCATTAACATAACTGCAAGGCAACAACCGTCAATGCTAAGGAGAAAGTTAAATGAGATCCTGGAGAAGTTGGGAAACATCCTGTTTTAAAGATATAGGTAGGTATATCGGAAGCCAACTCTTTTCTATTTAAATGCTATACTATATTTGTCTGAGATACAACCTGCAGCAGAATTTGTACCTTCTAAATAGGAACTCGTTAAATAAAATAAACATTATTTTCAAAGCGAGAGGAGAATAACTTAATATTAATTTTGTTCCACACCGACCAGATCTGCCTTTACTGTGTAGTTTTTGTAATTTGAAAACGTGTAAAGATACCTTTCGTTTTATTGCGATATGCCCAATCCTGGCGGAATTTCGGTTGAGATACTTCAGAAAGCTTGGAATAAAGAGAAATGCTTAACATACCCAACGGCGACCGGGGATGGGATGCACTTTACAACTATATTGTCACAGCACCACGATATAGAAAAGCTATTCTTAAAGCAGATTTTAAGTAATATAAACCAGTACAATCTTTTAACACTTACTGTTATTTCTATTAATGTAATCATATTTATAAATGTCATTTTGGTAGACGGCCATATTAGTTAGGCTTAAGAAATTTATATTACAAAATGTTATTATGTTAAGAAATAAAGGAGTCTTTAAAACTTAACTAAAAGACTACTCAAAAGTAGAGGCGTAACCTAACTAATGTGGAGGAAAAAAACAAACAAAAATATTAATCTTTCATTGATGTGACAGTTTTCGATTCTCATCCATGTTAGGTTGAAGAAATCGTGCATACATTTTTGATCAGTTGTTGCCATTTCTATTTGAAATCTGACCAAGATTTAGTTATCATAGAAACTAACAAAAAAACATAATCTAATGATATCTTCTTTCAAGAAGATTAAGCTAACGTCATTTTATCAGGAAGAAAAAAGAATCTCTTTCAACTTATTAAAATGACGTCAGCTGGGGTTATGTCAAGAATATACTCTCAAAGATAATATATTACAAATCGAAAAATATGTCCTTGACATTTAATATTCCGATTCCGATTTTGTAAGTATTCGAACGAAAATCGAAAGACAAATAATCCTTCAATATTCAAAAACTGAACTTACTTTTGTTGCCTAAAGTAAATGATAAGAAAAGAGAGATTTTATGAATTGTTGCAATTTATAGACCAACGAGCCATCACCTTTTGTATACTAAAAACCGAAAAGCTTTCAGTCCTCGGTATGTGTGTCACAGACCAACTTTTATGGAACGACCACATATTCGACATCGCCAAAAATGCTGCTAAGTGTTTAGGTTTTCTCCGTCGATGCAAGAAATTTGTCTCCCCTTCTGATCTGGCTGTGATCTACAAAGCTTTTATTCGTCGAAAACTTGAGTATAACTCCCACATTTGGGCAGGTGCTCCGATAACTCACTTGAGTTTACTGGATAGAATTGAAAAGAGAGCTCTTAAAATGATAGGTGAAAGAACTATAACGGAAACATTCTCATCTCTTGAGCACCGTCGAAATGTTTCATGCCTTTCGTTATTTTACCGTTATTTTAACAAACATTGCTCTAGCGAAATAGCCAGTTGCATTCCTCCCCTTAAACAATTCAACCGTAATACTCGCGCTTCTAGGAATGCCCATCAGTTTACCCTTGAGCCCAATTTCGGACGTACTGTTAAGTACAGAGATTCTTTCATTAGTCGCACTACTCGAACGTGGAATGCTCTACCCAGCTCAATTTTCCCCTCCCATTGTGATCTACAGACGTTCAAAACCAATGTGCATCGGTATCTCCTTTTAAATCCCATCCAATCTACCTAATCGCTCGTGCTGTGTAGGGGAAAGGTTTTAACACTGAGACACTTTTTTTTCAAACGGTTATAATTCCAAATTCTTTTGAGCTATGAAAATGAATTTTTGATGGTATCTTACGACATATTTCCCCTACAGTTCGCCATAAGATTTTCATTAAAAAATTAAAAACAACTTTCCTATGAGTAAAATTGTTGTAGAAGGTCAAAGTGTCTCACTGTTCGACGGGGGCTCGAAGACTGAGACAGCGTAGGGCGCACAGTGGGACAGCAAAATATGTTTAATAAAAACTCGTCTTAAGCAATTTCTTACCAAAAAATACATGAATTTTATTCGTTTAAAATATTATTTATTAATTTATAGGAACAAAAAGAACAAAAAACATATCAAAGTATAAGATAAAAAAAAAAACAAACTAAAATAACATTTCAGTTCACATTATTCTTTAAATAAGTTTTTAGTAAATCAAATAAATTTATACTTTTCATTTGTTTCTTTCGTTTGTAAGAAATTTTGTTGCAATACAAATACAAATAAATAAAAAACATTTTTATGTTGAATAAACGAAGCAAAGATAAGGTAAGACATGTCTCACTGTTCGACCTTTGAATCTGTCTCACTGTTTAATTTTTATAAAAAACTGGAAAGAACACCGTAGATTTTTGTTTGTATATTGAAAACCACATAATAATAAGCCAATAAAAAAAACTGCCTCACTTACTTAAATATTTGAAGATGCTACACAAATTTTAAAAACACGAAAAAAAAAATACCTTTGCCCTTTTCTTTCGCTCTTTACTCATTCAGAGCAAACGCGCATCTGAGTGTTGTTCGGAACAGAAATAAAAGTTGCGGAATTGAAAAGAAACGATATTGTCTGCACCGAAATGTCTGTGCAAGTTTCTGGGAAGCTAAAAAATGAAATGTCTCACTGTTCGGACTGTCTCACTGTTTCAACCTTTCCCCTATATCATCTTAAGGGTAGTCACAACCCCTTTTGCACGCGCTAAATATATATAAAAAAAACCATTTTTTTTTTACAAATTGAAGCTGAATTTAAAAGAAAGCTTGTTCTGTAGAATGTATCATTTTGAACACAGCCAAAACAAAAAATGTTTAAGGAGAATCTTTTTCTAAAACCACTTGTATCTCGAAAGTGGACTTTTTTGGCCTACGCCACTTTTGCACTCACAGCCTCAGTTATGTTTTTTTTTTTTTAGCAAAATCTCTTAGCAGGTTTTTGAAATTGATAAAATAAAATTTTCCTCAAAGGCTTCTTAAGGAAAAAAGTGTGTCAGGCGAATGACTTGAAATTCAAGAGCTGCAGCTACTTTGTTTTGAAAAACCTAAGTATTCTATGTACATACATATATGTATATAAAATCACTATTTCAATTCAAAAAACAAGCTCGTACCACAAGACCCTTAGAACAAAACCAAATATGCGAACAAATTTAATGGCAACAAAATTCCTTTAACAACATAACTTAAATGTTTGTCAATAAATTTGACAACATAATACTAACCACACATAATATGTATGTATAGGTAAGTTTGTCTCAATCTTGTAAGTTGTAACTAACCAGAACCGCCAACCATTAAAATAAATACATTTTCCACTCCCTCGCATAAGCCAGCTCGTTTGCTGTTCACTTCTTCCATTCCTCTAATCATCATTGCTTAAAGTAATCGTTAATCATTTATCTAAATCTATTTTGACAACATCATCATCGGACAAAAGATTTCCATTTACCTGGATGTATGCGCGGGAGTATGTACAACCACTCTAACACACAAGACAACATCATCATTGAATAGGGAATATTTAATTCAAAATACATAAACTCAAAGCATCAAGTTAAGTGTATTTGTGCATAAAGCAAGTTCTGCCATCAAAAAAATCCTAATGTGGATCATCCTTTGTTGCACCATCTCTCAAACAGAGTTTTCCAAAGCAAAAGCGAACTTCCATTAGTTGAAATAAGACCAGAAGAAGTGAGTGGTTATGGAGAGGGGGAGGAGGGACACATCAGATTCAGGAATCAGAATCTTTGTATAAATATAGGAGTACCTATATACACTCATAAGAACTTATCAAATAAAATGCATCAGCTCGAACCATTAGTAGGTACTCTTAAGATCCTTTTTCACTGTGACTTCGTACCTATTGAATTAAGTCGATATATAGGTACACGACATATACCCAACCTTATGTTTGCATTCCTTTAAAAAATAAATAAAGAATTCAAAGGATGCAACTTCACTATCTTCATACCAATTCACATCCTTTTAAGCATCACGTACACAATAAATTCCTTTTACTTTACAACTAAATAATACAAATCGTGCGCACCACATAATTCACAGAATCGCATTCCTCTGGAACCGAAGGAGGACAAGTACTTATAGAGTAGGGAAGAAGGGGAGAGGAGGGGTTATCATGTCGGTTACCACAATCGCCCATTGAGTACCCATTCATGCATTTAATTATATCGCACCAGATATCCTTAAAAAAGAAATAGAGAAATTATGAGTTTTCCTATATACCTTATGTCAATTTTAATGGAAGAAGTGGCAACTACTATGAACTACGAGCATACGAACTGAAACCAAAACCAACATCCCAATGTCTCCCAAAGGACTTCTTGTATATGATGCAAGAAGTTCACAACGAAATAGAGAAAGATGCGACTAGGACGACACCGACCGACGACGACACCAACAACGATGACGACGTCGACTAAGTCAAGTGTATCTCTATCTGTGCTGGCAAGGATGTTCCGCTTCAGAGGATTCGGAGGGACAAAAACCGCACATAAGTGGCGTGGCTTGGCGTGTCGTGTCGTGTCGATGAAGACGATGCTGCTGATGACTCCAAGGCCCCCCACAATGACGATGGTGATGATGATGATGATGATGTTGCCTTCCAGTTTGGGGCCATTCCATCTTTGATGGTATAGAAGCATCTTGTGTATCCTCTAAAGTAATGCATGACCTGGTTTCATAGTGGTTTCCATTACACTCCCTCTCTGGAACCCCGCTCTTACTCCATGTTCCTGATCGTGATGCACCACCCTGATGCTACAGTGGTGATGTTTTGGCTGTAGAAAGGGTTGTGCTAGAATTTTTGTGGAACATATTGGCCCCAACAGCGAACGAAAAAGTAGGAATATCGTTTACTTTTTAACATCGTTTCGCCATCAGGAATGACATACTATAGGTACATATAGGTGCATGTGTCCTCATTTTCATCACCTCAGACTAAAACGCTATAGAAAATCCTCTCGTCAAAGTAGGGTGTGTTACTGAAATGAAGGCTATAATTGAAACCACTTCTTGTTAATTTAAGTTTTTTTTTTTTTTTTTATTTTTGTCAAGTTTAAGAGGAGTTGGTTTTTGACTTCAGATTTTTATAAAGTAGTCTGCAGACAACTCACATATTACATTCTAAAACTTGGTTTTGCTTTTTTTTTTTTTATTTCGAATGGTTTCATGAAAACTGATGTGCAGTTGCTTCAGTATTTAGAAATTTGTCATAAAAAGAGGTTTTCTGATTTTTCTTTAAGTGAAAATTGTTAAATCCGGTTTATTTCTCGGCTATGGGCTCTTGTAGAATTAAACAAAAAAAAAACTTGTATACCAAAATTTCGTCAAAAATGTCAATAGATTTCAGTAATTAGTAAGTATTTATTTTACCCATGCACTGAGAAAATTGTACTATGAATTAATAAAAAGAAACATTTTTGACTTCATGTTCAAATAATTACAAATAGAATTTGGTTCAAATCTAATTAAAATCTATTTACATTCAAAAAAAAATATTATTTGAATAAAATTTGATTTAAATCAAAAGCGTTTATGTTTGATTATTGCATCAAAAGCTGCACGTATTCAAACTTGTTTGAGTTTGATTTTTGAAAGGCATTGTTGATGATTGAATTCTTATTTGTTTGGATATAGTTCACATTTGATGTTTGTCATAAAATTAATGTAGGTAAGTTGAAACTGTGGAATCGCCCATTTTTTGCACCAAAGGTCATTCAAATTTATTTTGGCTGGCTTTAAAAAAAAAATCTTATTTATAAAAAAACCTTCATAGAAAACATATGTAGGTTCATAAGTACCACCATATTTTGGATATAAAAAAAAATTATTTTAATTTAAATCGAAACAAGTTTGATTTAAACATAATCATCTTTGAATCAAACATATAAACATATTCAAAACAAATTAATATAAATCTATTTGAATCAACATTAAATAAAGTAAATTTTAACAAAACTATGTTCAGATCGGGTCAACAATATGCTAATAGGTTTCTATTAAATAGGAATCGGTGCCATGCCAAATCGTATGTGTTTGAGTGTGATTTAAACATGAACATATTTAATATTTTTCTCAGTATGGCTAAAATAACAAACTACGTCTTGACTTGGAGTCCGTCTTGACTTGGAGTCCGTCTTGACTTGGATTTTTTTGTATTCTATGTCAGACCAATTGAAACTACATAGTTGACTTTTCATGATAGTTTAAGACTTTTCAGATGGTTTGTTTTTAATTACAGAAGTGAGTCGCTAAAATCCTTTAGCTCTTAACTCTTTGTCAGCGTTCTTTCAAAGATTTTTGTATTGAAATAAAAGGTGACCTTTTGCTTTTATAATAAGAAGGTGAATAAATTTAAATATTAAAACTACTTCTATTTTAAGTGAAGTGAATTAATATAATTCAATTAAAAAGTACGTAAACGTCCTTTTTTTGTACGAGCATAAGCGTTTAAAATTATTTGAACTACTTACATTCTACTACCCTTTAATAAAATAATCACCCCTATTGCGATTTGCGATTGTTGATTGATAGTTGATAAATATTGATATTTTGGATTTTTAAACTAAATTTACTGAAAATGTGATCAACTATTCATTGATATTTGTCAATTTCTATATAATTTACAACGGTCTGCATTATTCCCATTGACCAAAACTTTTTTCAGTTGGGTGGTTAAATATCGAATTTCAATATTTATCAACTATCAATCATCAATCGCAAATCGCAATAGGGGTGAATAATTGCAAAAAGATGGAGCGTGTATGTTTGTTTTTTAATATTTCAAAAAGTCAAAGTTCTAGAACCTTCCAGTTTTCAGTTTTTGACTAAAAATTGAAGAGGACATTGGGACTTACCAATAATTAATTAATGTAGATAAACGCCACGTTAAACTTTAGAGACGAGTTAATTTGTGTGTTTACCAATAACCAAATTAAACACGTCTTTAACTAATCAGTGCTCTATTACATTATCTACTACATTTGTTGCCAAACAGGCAGCTTCTGTGAATGGAAATGGCCGCGTTCAAGAATCGATGCGATTGCCTATCTTAGTTAGCTTCCTATCCATAAAACCGGATAGGTTAATTGAAAGTGTTTTTAGCAAAGTACAACTCGATGACGGCAAACAAATTTCGGCTCTGTATTTTTGCAGTCGGCTTTTTTTTAACAAACGTATACAAACGGATAGTAGTAGCCCGTAGCGTAATGGTTAGTGCGTTCGACTGTCACGCTGGAGGTCTGGGATCGCTTCCCAGCCTCGTCCACCTAAAAACTAAAAAGTTTTTTTTCAGGGCTACTGCCTCTTGCGAGGAATTGACAAATCCTCCAATATTATCACTTGTCACCAATAAGTGTTTCTCGTCTAGCCGTTCGGATTCGGCATAAAATTGTAGGTCCCTTCCATTCCTGTCGAAAGGCGCACACAAGAATGGTTGCGAGTTGTTAGTCACTAGGCCCTGGTTCTTCATGAGCCGTTGTGCCACCCGATTTTTTTTTTTTATACAAACGGATACCAACATTTTTCGGATAGCATGGATTTTTGTACATTGGATTACAACAATAAAAACTTATCTGAATAGCTCTACATAGGTTTTTGATCGCGGCCAATGACATCTTAGTTATTATAAAAAAGTCATCAAACTAATTTTAGGCTGCGTGCGATTTTGAGTGTTAGTTTTTCGCCATTCACTCTCAAATTGAAATTTACAAATAAACAAATAAGAAGGAATAAATCTATTTGTTTATTTTGATAACCTTATTAGTTTTATAGCTCTGCAACAAAATTCACGAACAAGCAATTTAATTCAATTGTAAGCGACAAACAAAGAGGATAAGGGTAATTATTTTTCTCCTTTGCTTTTCAGAATGACAGCACAAACGTGGCGTTTACACTTGATCACGAGTTTAAACATGCGTTTCTTTACCCTTAAATTTAAAGTGACGTTTAGCGTTAAGCTGAGTATTAAATTAATTATTGGTATGGTTCATTATTTAGAGTCCACATAAATATTTAACTGATCTCTAAATTTGATTATTGGTAGGGCACATTTAATTTTGAAAAAAAGTACTCCCGAATATTTAATTTAAAAAAAAATCATCTTTATTTAAAAAAATAAGTCAAAATGTTTGGCCTTACAAAAAGGTAAAGCATGGCATGGTGATTGATTTTTAATAACTTGTTTTTTATTTTAAAGTCAATTTTTTGAAAATAGTCCTTCCCATTTAAACGGGGAGGCATAGATCCCCACCCATAAGATTTTCGTATTGTTTCAACCAAACTAACACGCTCTATATTCTTGTCACACTTTATGACAATTACCCTGTATAAGAGAATATTTTAATGGAGTAAATCAAATTGATGATTTTCTTAAAGTTTGCATTAGAATGTTTGTTGTTATTAAATGTGCACCTTGCAGAGATATTTTTTAAAAAATAATCGATTTTCTTTGTCAATCTGTTTTATTCTTCATTAATTTACTATGCCAATTTTGCATCCGTTGGGGTAACAAGTTTCTTTAAAAACAGATGTGTTCCTACCGCAGTATATCAGCCGTACTTTATATACAAGGGCCCTTTTCTTAAAAATATTATATTCAAAAATTAAATCCAAAAATTAACATTTTGAAGAACTTTTAAGCATGAAAAATAACTAAAAACTCTACACACATATAAAAAGTAAAAGGCGCAAAATTTTAAAGAATTAAAACCTGCTCTAAATCACTTTTAAAATGGGAGTAGGCTCTAAAAACTCTTTTTAAAGCGAAAGTCAACTCTTTGGTAATTTTAAACGACATAAAGTATAGTTTAACGTTAAACCACTCTTCTAACTTTAAAAGCAGCAAATCGCTTGTTTAACTTCTTTTCTTAAAAGGTACTTTTACCACTTGAAAATAAGTTTGTAACAACAAAAAGGCGAAGGTTGGTAAAATGATTTCGGAATTCTATTTTATTTTCTGGATATTTACAGCTTTGTTAAAAATTAATAGTTTCTATTAATGTATTGAAAAAGCTCGGCGGCATTGAATTTTTCACTTTTTCTGCAATACATGGGCGCAAACATCAACCGCACAAGACAAATCAACCAACATACACGTAGATACCTACATATTTACAAAGATGTTAAAATATTGTCCATGCGCTTGAGTTTTGTTTTTAGAATAAGGGATAATACGAGTAGACGTAGACTTCTTTTAAACAAAACACAATCATAATCGATATTCACGACACGCACCTAGTTAAATTAAAATTATTTGTCTAAAGTTGTTTGTTTAGTTTGAACATTTTTTATTGTTCTATAGCTGTCTCTTCTCTTCATCTGTCAAATGTGTGCCTGTTCAACCTTAATTTGCTTACGTTACGTTTCGGAGTCCACTTTAGTTAGAAGAATTGTTTAACGTGTTTAAAATTAAGAAATAGTTAGACAAGGGTTCACAACTAAACGACTACGTTAACTAGAGCTGGTTTTATTCCTTAAACGAGCAATGTTTAAAATTTTGCGCCATAGTCTTTAAAACCAAATTTCAACGTTAAATTTTGAACTTAAAAAACAAATTAGAAATGCTGATGCAGTTCGGGAGAAAAATAAAATGTAAAATGAATAACTGAATTTAAATTATAAAAAACAAAATATTTGTTTAAATATCCACTTTTATTTAATTGTTCGGTGTTACAGCTGCTTCGGCACACAGTACCTTCTTCAGACTAAATAATTTCAAACTAGCTAATCTTTCTTCTACAATATAAGCCGTGTTTTTTGAAAGAGTGACAGCAAATCAGCAAAATGTTTACACACAAAACAATAACAAAACAAGTTATTTTAGAGAATTTTGTTTGTGTTTTCTGTGTAAAACTTTTATTGAGTTGCTAGTCGCTCTCTCAAAAAACACTGCTAGAATACCTAAACGTTTGAAACTATTTAGTCTGAAGAACTATTTGTTTATATATAAAATATTAATATAAAATTCTTAGGCCTAGTTTATTCATTTTCCATTAAATTTAAATTCGCTATTAAAAAATTAGAAATTGATCGATTTTGAATATTTGTATTTATTCATCATTCTTTAACGATTTTTAATGTCGTTTTCTCTTTTCACTAATTGTTTAATTAATTTAAAAGCAGTTTTAGCTAAAACGACAAAATCTATCTCTTAAGGGGGAAATTCTCTAATACAAAAGTGGAAAAAACTGTTTTGCAACAATAATTTGAGATTGGAATACAGCGAAAAACTTAAAACACTTAGACACTTTTATATTAATAGCGATATTAGTTCAAACGACATAATCCAGTTTTAATGGGATGTGACTAAATTGGACCTTAAACCATTTTTAAGAAAATAAATTGGAAAGTACGCTTTTATTTGTTGTTGGGGTCGAAATTCTGTATGGTCAAAATTCTGTTTTCAAAATTCTGCATTTCAAAATACTGTTTTTAAAAATTCTGGTTACACAAAATTCTGTATGAAGAAAATTCTGTATTTTGAAATTCTGTATGATCGAAATTCTGTATGAGTTGAATTATGTATATCAAAATTCTGTTTTTCAAAATTCTGTTAAAAAAAGTGCGAACTTTTTTACATTATCAAAACAATTTTGCGGATTCTGTAATCAACTAAATAAACAGTCGTAAATGATGTTGTGTGTTTCTCAATATTAGTAGAAGTAAAATTGGATATATGACTATATGGGTCTGATTTCACAAACGCACAGGTTGGAAGGGCAAGAAATGGGGATCACAATCAAAATAAGGAAAATTAATCTGAAAAATAAGAAAATTCAACGTATTATGAGAAAGAGACCTGATTACTATTTAATATAATATATTTAGTTTAATAATACCTTGTGTTATTTAAGGGCGGGTGGCCGGCGCGGTTATCTGGAATTAATTTTCTTTATTTTTTATAATACAAATTTTTATTCAAAACACTCGTATGCCCAACACACCATTTTGAAAAACAGAATTTCGCACAAACAGCATTTCTTATAAACAGAATTTTTTATCGACATACTGAATTTAGAAATACAGAATTCTGAAAAACAGAATTTTGGTCATACAGTATTTTCAAAAAAAAAAAAAAAAAAACACACAGAATTTCTGTCATACAGAATTTTGAAATCCAGAATTTTGACCCACTCCCGATTTATGCACTAGTTAGTACTTAATAAAAAAATCATGTATCAATATCGAATTTTAAGAATAATGTTTTAAATAAATTTTTTAAATTCAAAAAACTTGCTGTCGAAGATTTTGACGATTTGTGTTACTAAAACTTTCTAGATGTTTATGTATCAAAAAAATAATTTGAATGTATCATTTGCTTCCAGTGATAAGAAAATCGATGACAAGAAAAATTTTAATAAACGGCTCAAAGCAGGCAAAGTTTTGTTTTACTAACAAGTGGATTTTATTTTTAGAGCACACATACAAAAGCAATTTCTTAACTAATTTTAATTACCTGGGGTGGAATCGGCTAAGGTGATATGTGATAATTGATATAGTCATTATCGACAAATTCCATCTGCATAACAATTGATAATCATATTTTTGTGACTATTTTCTCTGATAGCTTAATAGCTGTCACAGAAAATAGTCACAAAAATATGATTATCACTTGTGACAGACATCTTACGCAGATGGAAATTGTCGATAATGACTTTCACTTATCACATATCACCTTAGCCGATTCCACCCCTGTATATACCTACCAATAGTTAAGTTTCTAGAAACAACCACTTGATTTTAGATTTCAAGACATATGTGAAGGGCGGTTATAAACGCTTTTAAATAAAAAAACAAGTCGAAAAACAAATGCGAAGAGTGTATCACTTTGATGGAAAAATGTTAAACCTTATCATTAAAAGGATAATCTTAGTTAAGTTCTAAAACAATATAATTTTTAACCGTTTATATTTATTTCTCAAAAATAAACTTTTTAAGGAAACTTAATCAAGGATTTTAATGTCATATGTATGTATATGAATCATCAATAAGAAAGTTCAACGAATATATGTTAATGCAATTTATAAATTTAATTTTGAATTTTTAAAGCAAGAAAAGTACCTATTTTATCTTCTCAAATGTGATAAAAAGCCTTTAAAGATAAGAATTCACTTTATATTTTTTTAAGGTATAGGTACTTTGAAAATCAAAACATTGATATGCACGTAATAACGTGGGAGAAAATTTTGACAGACTGTTCAATTCTCAACTTAATTATTAAAATAATTGGCCACCTAGATAATGTAATTAAACACCTTTTAAACTTTAATTTACAAATAGTAAAGGCTGAGAATAATAACTTTCCCCAGTCAATGGAAATTAAAAATATTAGCTGCAAAAAGAGAAAACGATTTTAAAAGCATGGATCGTGGACCTTTTTTGCAATTTTGTTATTTATTTATAAACGTAAACCAGCTTCTTTCGATTAAAAAATATCAAATAGGTAATATTCCGGGAAAAGTACGTATTTTGATGAGGTAAATCAAAATTAAACCATTTCCTGGAAAACATATCATACAATAACATTTCAGAAATTCCATTGTCTTATCATATATAGTCCTTCAAATATTTAACTATGTAATTGAATTTTTCAAATTAGCTAAAGGCTTATTAAACATAAACATGCCTTCCCAAGAATTCACTTATTAAATTTTAACTACACATCACAAAAACGACCTTATACAATTTCGTGATGTGGATGCTATTTCTTGGAATCTCATCATCATAATATAAATGTTCAATGAAATTAAGTATTTAAAAGGCAACCAGGGACAAACATGACTACTAATACTAAATTCTCTATAAATTTAATGGGAAATATGTACAGATATATATATAGATAATAGATATAAATGTACCTGTCAGTCTATTTACAGTTCGGCATGTGTAACTTTTGTATGCATCATTTGGTCCGGCATTGTTTATATACAATTCACCATTCGACAAAACAGTGTATTTTCCTCCGATGTCTGTGTTTGGATAGAGATGCATACCAGTGTCTTGTACCCATGCGGTAACCATGACAAACTCTGACATGTAACTGGGAACCTATATTTATAATAAAATATACATTTTGTTAAATAAGTATTCAATGGAATAAAATGAAAAAAAAAATCAATCATTGTGCTTTTAAAGGAACAAAAAGACTTTATTTTCGAACTTTCCACCATCATCGTCCCATCAGAACTTACCTGACATTTGAGGACTGCTGTATTGCCCGTCATAACGTATTCATCATGCACTTGGACTGTATACTTTTGATTAACAACTGAAAATAGAAAAGACAGAATGATTTGTTTTAAGATTGGGCATTTCAAAGCAGTTATTTGTTTTTAAAGTATGTATGTGTACATATAACAAAGGATTATCTCTATGGAGAAGGTCTTTAAATTTTCAAGAATAATCGATTTTGGGGCTTAAATATTGTCGAATATATCCGATCCATCTCACCCACATCCCACAATTTTTGTAAGAATTTTTGTAATTAATTCTCAAAAATGGATTTTCAGAAGAGCATCAGTCTGGTACAGTTCAATTATGCAGCAGAAATGAACAACTTTGAAATATAAAAGTGGGATAGGATTATGAGCAATACTATTTGACAACACTTAGAACACCTCCTTCTTACAAAAGAAAGGTTTTCAAATTTTGAATTAAATATTCCTAAACATTTTATATTTTGAAAAATATTTTGATAGGTTTAAAAAAAAAAAAATATTGATGCATTTTCCAACTGTTTTTGAAGATTAAGACACATTTGAATTTATTCCAAACACTCTTTCAGGCCTTATTCGATAGGAAACCTAAAAAGGCTTCCTACCGGTACTGATATAAGGTTAGCAAAGTGACATTTTACTCACGTGAGGAAAAGTAATTCAGGTATGCATTATGATTACCTACATACGCGATGGCTTTAACTGCGAAAACTTTATTTTCCTATGCTCCCCAAAATTTGTTCAAATAAGTGAACCAAAAATTCATAAGAACCTACCTATACATTTTGTATTTTACTATCAGGAGAATAAATTTCGAAAAATCAATTTGTTTAAATTTTTGTATCACATTTTATTGCCAAAATATCAGTTTAAGCCTTTTTTACAGTTCCCGTGCAAAAAGTAAAATGTTATGCAAAAATGTTCGCATGCCAAAATTATTCAGATGAATGCAAATAATACCTACTTGTTTTTGTATGATTTAACCAATCATGCCAGAAAAGCCACAAAGATTTCGATATTCGACCAAATTTTGATGTGACATGTATTGTGTGACCGAGCAGAAACATGTTGTTGAAATTTGTCGAGATAAAAAAGATTGATAATTAAGATAAAACACGTTGTGACCACCAAACATTTTCCCGAGCGGTCACATTCACATTTGCATGCAAAAATAAGCCATAAAAAGTTTTCACAAATAAAATTAATCGGATTCTTACGGCCAATTTCTTGAGAAAGTTCTAAAATCAATTTTAAACTCCATTTAGTAATTTTCGGTTTATTTTTGGAACTCAGTTTTTAAGTTATTTACAACTAGAGACATTCTTCATTTCAAATGATTTCCTTAACCCTGAGGCCACATGAGGCAGTACTGGCTTACAAGTTACAATACATTTAAATTTTCATACTAAAACATATAAATCAAAGCAACTTGCTCGTCCACTGTCTTGCCATTTTCGAAGCCAGTTGGGGAGCCACAAGCCAGTAGAGAAGACAGTGGCCTCATTCAGTCTTGTATATAAAGCGATATAGATCAGGCGCGAACGCAGGGGGGGCGGTTTTGGGGGGTTCAACCCCCCCCCCCCGAAATGTATGAATTTAACTTCCTTGCCATACAATTTCACTCTTTCACTTTTAATTTTTGACATTTTTTGAACCCCCCCCCACCAACATTTTTTCCTGCGTTCGCGCCTGATATAGATAGCTTTTCATCGAAAATTTAATGAAAAATTAAATATTCTTTCTACCACAATTTTTAGTGAGAGGATGGACCAAGAATGTTTAAGATTTCCAAAATAGCCAACTGTCAAATATGATTGAACTATGGCTATGATTAATCTCTTAAAAATCCTAATTTTATGAGAGTATATTTTTTGCTTGGGAAATTTGAGTGTTTTGGGGATTTCGGGTGACATTTGGAACATTCTGTTACCGATTTGTCAGGCCATAGACTGTTAAATTAAACTGAAAGATTGCTACGGAGATGATGCATTGAAAAGGCATTTTAGCGCCTTTCGGTGACATTTTCGAACGAAATATTCCTCGTACGACGTAATTTAGTTTCTTACCTATCTGTCAACGTATGAACTGTCAAGTTCTATTAAAGGATGGCTACGATGATGATGGATTAAAAAACCTCAAAAAATCTATTTTTTTTTAATTATTTTAAAAAAATCGAAATTTTTGAATTAGATGAAAATCAATCCATGTTACATTGACGCGACAAGAAAGTCAGTCAGAAAGCAGTATTATGCGTTGACCATCGCAAGACTTGATACTAAATTCGACGTCATTTTTTGTTAAGAAAGACAAAATCGTAGTCCGATGCCAAATTCAATAAAAATGTGTATTTAGAATCCTAGATAGATTCCTAGATAGATTCCTAGTAAAAGCTGAACGTGACCGCAGATACTTGAAAGCAACTTGCTTACAAGTTGCGTGCCGCCTACGTCACAGAAAATTCACTGATATGAACTTGACAGTCAATCTATGTAGCCAACTGGCTTACCTGTACTGGCTCGTGTGGCCTCAGGGTAAAACTCGGTCTAAAATCATTATTGAGTTTTAGAACTATAGATCTCGGTTTAGTGAAACTTACGGCCAATTTCTTCACAAAGTTCTAACCCTTAAAACTCGGTTTATCGAGAAATTAGAACTCATTTGTGTTCTAACTCATTTCTTCACCAAGTTGTAAGGCAAAATAATTCCGATTTAAATCTTAATTTGAGTTAGAACTTTGTTATATTTGGACCCTCAAATTTGAGGGTTTAGGAACTTAGAACTCGGTTTAAAAATATTTTCATTTCATCAAAACACTTGATATTGTTCGAAATTTAAGCTTGTAACATTCAAAAGGAATGCAATTAAAATCAATAAGGGACAAATTGGCAAGTACCTACACAAGTACCATTATCGTGCAATGTTCAATGTTAAATTCCAAGAAAATTAATCGCGTGAATTTAAGGTGAATACATTCATTAGTTTGGGTTGTACAGTTCGAAGTTGATAAAATAGATGTAATTTTGAAACATATCCAAAGATTGCGCAGCAGTGTATGGTTTATGCAAAACTCATTGCAAAACCAGCACCTGTGCAATGCAATTACATATTATGTTTATTTATGCGAGCTCGCAGAATATCAGTGCTGCTGGTATCCTACTGAAGGTGGCGAAGCATATTTGACATCGCACCTACTATAAGTTGCATACACAAGAAGTTCATCTACTAGGTATATTTTAAAAATTTAATTTGTTTTTTAATGCGTTGACAAACTTTTGTTTTTCAGCGCTTGATAAGATCTTGCAAATGGTTGCATCTCGCGACACACTAAACTTGCACCTGAGACACGCACACGATTTGTTGAAGGACGCTTCATCTAACGAAACATTGTTTATTTAATTGAAATAAAAAGATGTCAAATTTTGTTGCATCTCATTGGTGTTATGTTTTTTATTTGAGTGGTGGTTTTAAATTTTCATTTGGTGGTTTTTGCATGTTTTGATTTTTGAGCTTATTTTTTTTACTTAAAAGGAAAGGAAGCCGAAACATAAAGGTTGCATATGCAAACTGCATCAAAATGAAAGGTACTATTTTTACTTATATCCATGTTCCAAAACGATTTCCACAAAATCATACATTACCCATCACACACTTATTTTTGTCCCAAAAATGTTAACTTTGATGCACTTTGCATATGTTCACTTAATATATGGAGCTCCCGGCCCTAATAACATTTTTGTACACCATACTCAAAAATCATAACACGAATAGTAACGCAGAATCACACAAATCCAATTTTAAAATACCGAAAATAAAAAAAATGTCACAAAATTCAAAAATGTGGTATTTATTTCAAATGAATAGACAGCATAACAGAAATATAAAATGCCAAAAAACGTTACCGCCAAAGCAAAACTGATAGATATTGTTAAATTTGTCAATAGAATGTCAGAAATTTGTGTCAAAACAATCTACCGGGTGCTACGAAAAATTTAAAAAACACGTTAGAACTCAGTTTCACTAAACCGAGATCTATAGTTCTAAAACTCAATAATTATTTTAGACCGAGTTTTAGGGAAATGATTTGAAGTGAAGAAATGCTCGAGTTCTAAATAATTTAAAAACTGAGTTTCAAAAATAAACCGAGAATTACTAGATCGAGTTTTAAATTGATTTTAGAACTTTGTCAAGAAATTGGCCGTTAGTTCTAATGTGTTTTTTACAATTTTCGTAGCACCCGGTAGATTGTTTTGACACAAATTTCTGACATTCTATTTTAAAAATATATCAGTTTTATTTTGGCGGTAACGTTTCTTGGCACATATTTCTGTTATGCTGTCTATTCATTTTTGTATTTTATGTTATTTTTGTGTGATTCCGTGTATTGATTTTTGAACATAATGTACACAAATAATATAAAGACCCCTCGCATATTAAGTGTGCATGTGCAAGGTGCACCAAAAGTCCACATTTTCGGAACAAAAATAAGTATGTGGGATAGGTAGGTAATGCACTATTATGCGGAAATGGTTTTGGAACATGCTAAGTAAAAATGGTACCTATAATTTTGATGCAGCTTGCACATGCAACCTTTATTTTTCGGTTTCCTTTCCTTCAAAAGGAAAACAAAAATAAAAATAAGCTCAAAAATCAAAACATGCAAAAACCACCAAATGAGAATTGAAAACCACCACTGAAATAAAAACAGCACCAAATGCAACACAATTTGATATCTATTTATTTCAGAACAATAAACAATGTTCCGTAAGGTGTAGCTTCCTTCAATAAATCGTGTCTCAGGTGCTTGTTTGGTGTTTCGCGAGAGATGCAACCACTTGCAAGATCTTATCCTTAAATTTAGAAATGCAAACAAAAGTTTGTCAACGCATGATGTGCTCATTTTTAAAATATACATAGCAAGCATTTAGATGCACTTTTTGTGTATGCAATTTAAACTAGGTGATGCCAAATAGGTTGCGTAGTCTCCTTAAATTTCAAGCAATTGGTTTTCTTCGAATTTAACATTGAGCATTGCACCATGATGGTACTTGTGTTCTTGCCAATTTTCCCCAAATTTGATTTAAGCTGCATTTGTTTTTAATGGTACCCAAGCTAAAATTAGCGCTGGCCACGAGACGAGACTCTGCGAGACCTTTTTAAGTCTCGTGTCGGTCTCGTTAAAATCGAAAATGTTCAGTCTCGTCTCGGTCTCGTGTCGGTTACCTATAATTAAGTCTCGTCTCGGTCTCGTCTCCGAAAAATACGATTTCGTATTTGAACGAAATATTTTTGATTATACATAGTTTGAATATGTGCAGAAGAAAATAAATATTTAACTTGAATTGGATTTTGTAATTTATTAGAATATCTGTGAATTTCGGTCCAAATATACAGTCTCGTCTCGGTCTCGTCTCGGTTGATAAAAAGGCAGTCTCGTCTCGTCCGCACGACGAGACCGAGATCGAGACCGAAACTTTTCTCGTCTCGTGGGCAGCCCTAGCTAAAATTTCGATCAATATCAAGTTTTCTGAAGAAATGAAAATATTCTTAAACCGCCTAGACCCTAAAGATTGAGGGTCCAAATATAACAAAGTTCTGACTCAAAGTAAGATCTAAATCGGAATTATTTCGCCCAAGAACTTGGTGAAGAAATGAGTTAGAACTCAAGTAAGTTCTAATTTTTCGATAAACCGAGTTTTAGGGGGTTAGAACTTTGTGAAGAAATTGGTCGTTAGGATTTCATCGATTCCAAAGTCGTAATTGTACCGGATACAAAATTTAACTTAATTCTTAAAAATGATTGTTAAAGTTAAAAATTAAATAATCATAAAGAAGTCATCTATGTATACACAACCCAACTTTAACTTTATTGGATCTAGATACATGCATAGAGGTATATCCTGTCAGATACATCATGGCCATGACAAACAAACAAAAAATCCTTTCTGTTCGTCATGTTGAAAGGCAAACGGAAAAAAAAGACAAAGTAGTTAGCAAAAGGACGACATCCCACTCCAAATGACATTGACTGATGAATAGGTAATTTTGTTCTTCTCTTGCAACATGATGCAACACATTCTGCTCCATCACTGTGCTGTGCACTGGCACTCTGCTAACGCAACCACTTTCTTAGCTTTTTGTTTCTTTTTCTATTTGTATAATTTTTTTTTGTGTCTATTCTTTCGTTTTATATGTGTAAATAATCCTTTTTTTTATCAAACATAAAAAGAACTTGCGTTTGCTCATGCAACTATTCAGCAAGTCGTCGTCGTGTTTGAGTTGAGGTCTTCTTGCTATATTCCAATTTTTTTTTAGTTATAAGGTTTGCTCCTTTTTTGCAGTTCTTTTTCTTCTTTTTTCTCTCTGCTAGGCTATGTGAGTGTTGTCGCCATTTTACATGTTCACATTTGTTGTCATGGAAATAACGGTAAAACCGTTCTATCTTCTATTTTCTTGTGTTGTCTTATCGTCTATTCTGTGTTAGTTATTTGACGTAAATTCGCCTTGAAAAGTGAAAAAAAAAAAATAGAAATAAAAATAAATGTGTATAAAGGGAGCAGCCACTCCCAGGCTTGAACTAACTGCAGCTGCACTGTTTTTTGTTATCCGTTAAAAATAACTGTATATATTGTCCTTCGTCCATTGTACTGCTTCTGCTACCGCAACCAGCACTCAGTATGATGGCAATTTCCATGGAGTTTTTCCTCCCTCTCTTTTTAGAAATTGTATCCTTTTTTCCTTCCAACCAATTCGCCTTTTTAACAAAGCCTTCTATATTTTTCCAACTTTTGCCACCTCTTCCCCTCAACTATACCGTTATTTATATAGTTTCGGTGTAAATGAACTTCCGTCTGCACGCTGGTGCTGCTGGTTACTTATGACCAGAATGACTTTCTGGACGTTATGTGCAAGACAACTTTTCAAATTAAAGTTTTGTGCAATGGCCATTTTGATTTTTATTTTTCTGTGGCTGGGGCTGCTAGGTGGCTATAAAGTGGATAGGAGGGTGTTTGTATATATTTTGTTTGTGGTTTCCTATTCATTTCATTTAAAGCTGGTCAGATGGTTTGATTGCTATTAGAAATTTCATAGGAAGTTTGTTTGAATTATTCGACAATATTTCGCTTGCATTTTTATTTAATGCAATTTGTTGAAGTGTCAGATATACATGTATATAGTTTGACCATTAATATGTGGTAAAGTCCTTGAGCTGACACATTCATGTGTGTGAAAAATTCTATAACTAGCTAATTGATTTTTGTCTAGAAAAGAATTTTTGAAAGTAGCTATTTCTTTTTTGGGTTGTTAAAATTTGGAAAGGGAAAAAAGAGTAAGGCAAAATAGTTCGAATTTTCCATTCAGGTACTACCGACTGCTTAACGAAGTTTCTGTGTTTGACAGTGCGTCTGAAATTGGTCTTGGGAGTAAACTCTGGTGATGATGACCATTGACCATTCTTTAATACAGGAACATTACGGTGAAATTTATTTAGGAGAGGAATGCTATTGGTTATATACGTACTCGTATTGTTTATTAAAACAGAGATTACGTTGAATTGCTTTCACTTATCATTTTTAAAACGGTTTTTTTTTTCTGAATTCTCCTAAACGATTTACTGCTTGCATACAATTGAGATTGAGTCGCAGTTAACACTATACAGCTGAGGAATTTTGCAAAAAAAAAAAGGATTTACTTTGAGAGAATGGCCGTACGGATGAGCAATGTCAGAGATACTGCCGAATTTTGGAAGTTAACAAGAATAATAAACGGAAACAGTAAAACAAATGCATTGAAAGTAGAAATGGATGAATTAAGAAGTTTTTTAAAGCAAATACCACACAAGAAGACGTTCATACAACCTGGTTGTATGCAAAACCTTTAACTGAAGATAGCATTTTGGATGGATGTATAACGTCTGATGATGTTTGTGACGCTCTAAAAATATTTTTTAACAAAGCACCAGCTAATGGAGTACCAATAGTACCAGATGATTTTAAAAAACATTTTGCAATCTCTTTGAACACTATATTCCAGTTTGGTATTGTTCCAGATTACTTTTATGATGCTCTTCTAACACCTATATATAAAAAAGGCAACCCCGCTATCCCAGATAATTACAAAGGCATATCAATTTTATACTCAGCCCTGAAAATTTATTCGGCAATACTGCTCAAGTCTCTTTCGGATTGGGTCCAGCGGAACAACAAACTTAGCGAGTTTTAAGCCGGCTTTAGAGCTGGGTATAGTACTGTAGACAATGTTTTTATATTGGCAAATTTAGCACAAATCAAACTCAACAGAAAGCAAAAAATGTACGCGTTCTTTATGGACTTTAGAGCAGCCTTTGACTCTATTGGTCGAAAATGTTTATTTTATAAGCTAGGCGTTATTGGAGTATCTTACAAGTTTATAAGAGCAATAGAAAAACTATATCATCCGCAATGGTATGCGATGGAGTTCATGCTTCTCAAATATTCGATGTGGAAATAGGAGTACGCCAAAGATGCTGCATGAGCCCATTGTTGTTTTCAGTGTACATTGATGACATCACAGAAGCATTGCCAGGAGGAGTCTCTTTAGCGGGGATGAAAATTTAAAAAAAATGTTTAGCGGAAGATCCTAAGATGTTGCAGTTAATGATAAATAAAACGAAACGTATTGCCAAAAATGGAATTTAACTGTCAACTCCCATAAATCCCATAAATAAATGAAAAATGGACTCTTGGAAGTGAAAGACTAGAAGTTGTCAAACAATTTCAATATCTTGGCATAAATCTATCATTCAATCTTAATATGGAGCCTCAACTAAATTTGAAACTTGAAAAAGCAAAAGCAGCTATTTGTGTGAATTGGAAAAATATTTTCAACTGTGTTTATATTTCAACGAACTCCAAATTCAAGGTTTTTGAGTCCACAGCACGGGCTATTTTGGGGCTATAAAAGTTATGGAACTGTAGAGCAACTGCTTCGCTTCTTCATTAAAAAAATGTTTAGGCTTCCATTTGCAGGTCCCAACTACTCAATAAACATAGAAACTGGATTACCTCCGTTGTTTGTATCCACTTTGAAAATCCACTTCGATTACCTGTTAAAAGTGTGAGTGACTAGCGACTCCCAAAAAAAAAATCGCTTTGTATGCACTAAGAAATAGGCTACTTTGGTTTACTGAATGGAAAAGGATTGCACTCGAGTGTGGGAGTCCATTAATGCTGAACGAGAATAGGTTAGATGATTTGAAAATACAATTATATGGTTTGCTTCAAAAATTCGATGAAAAACGACGATCAATATTTCTGGAAGAAGCAAGGTCGTCGAGTCAACGCTTAGTTTATCGAAATCTAAATCACAACTTGAAACTTAAAAAATAATTCAACTCATCATACAGTATACCAATGATATCTACTGTATTCAAAGCAAGATTTTTCCAATCTTGCTTTGAATAAACTTTATACCTTACAGAAGTGATCTTCCCCAGCTGTGCTCTATGTGCAATTTAAATGAACTTGAAAGCATAGTACACCTAATTGGACGATGCCCAATTCTGAGAGAACTTCGAAGAGTTTACTTCAATAAGAACGAGTTAAGTGTCTCCGAAACCTACAATATTTTGAGCGGTGAAAATTGGAGAATACTTTTTGAATTCTGTAAAGAAGCATTCATTTATAGAAACAAAATAATACCGGAATTATTTTAGAAAATGTGTATGTATTTGAAGACAGTAAGGAGAATGGGTAAAGTGGTCTACCCACTCAACAGTAATGTTTTGTATGTCGTTGAAAAGGTAATTTTACTAACTTCATTTCATTGTATGACCATAAAGCTCTTAACTATGGGGTTCGTGAGATATTCGGAATCAAAGCACCGAAAAAGACAATAATGCATTTCTTCATTGGTAGTGTGTCCTCACACCTACAATAATCTGTGATACATCGTTGAAAAGATAATTTTGTGTACTTTATTTTTGTATATAGCCATGAAGACGTAGATCATAGGGTGCAAGAGATATGTGGGCATACAAATCGGCAAATATAACAACAATGCAATTCTTCATTTGGTACTGGTCTACCGACTCAACAGTAATGAGTCATGTTAAGTTTATGGCATTTGCTTCATTTCATTATATGGCAGTTAAGCTCTAAACCATGGGGTTCGTAAGATATTCGGTTCTTAAGCACAAAAAACAGCAATAATGCAATTCTGCATTGGTAACTTATCAACCAAGTCAACAACTATGAGTCATGTGTCGTTGAAAAGGCTATTGTGTGTACTTCTTTTTATTATATGACCGTTAAAGTGTAAATAATGGGATTCGAGAGATATGTGCCAAAAGCGCTGAAAAGTGCAGTAATGCAATTCCGCACTGGTAGCTGGTCTTTCAACTCAACAGAAATCTCTCTTATATCTTTGAAAACGCTATTGCATGAACTTCATTTTGCAATATGCCGTTAAGCTGTAGACTTGGGAAAAAAATGAGAAAATGTAAAATTAAACAAAAAAAAAAAAAAAAAAAAAACGGTAAATTACAGAATAATTAGGTGCCAATCTGGCAGACGACAATATTTATGCCATGCCTATATGTATTTATAAGAAACAAGAAATGTATATTATTTACTGAAATTTTAATAAATATATTCTAATATAATTTTGCAAAACAAAAAATGATTGATTTTCTGTAACCTTTTTTTTTCACGGTGACAATTGATTCAATTGACCCAACTGCCTTTCCTGTTAATTTAACACCAATAACACATTTGTAGAGGACGCAATGGAGTAGAGTAGGGGGAGGGGGAGCAGGTGGTCACATGCCCCGAACAGCAATTTCCAAGGGGCGGCAAATTTCGAAAATAATAATACATATAAATAAAATACTATACTATACTACTTTCAATACTTAACATAATCTAATGTAACCGATTTGAATTAAACGAAATCTATAGAAGGCGGCCATTTCAGTTATGGATATCTATACTATATTTTGTTGGTGAAAACCAGAACAATAAAATACAGGTATTTGACGATGGAAATAAAATTGCAGGTAGTTTTGTCCAACGAAAAATGAGTTGCGTCGAGAATTATTATCTCTGTAAAAATAATTTGTCATAAAATCTATAATTAAATTATCTATTATTATTTGCGATATTCCTTTTAAAAAAAATAGTGTTTTTTTTTGCTGAGGTTATAATCATATCAACAAGAGCTAATTTGAAAAAAAAAAAACAAAAATAGCTTCGATTTTTTAAGGAACCTTATTTTTCAAAATTGAATTTAAATCTTTCCAACTTTTTTCGTTATCAAGAAATCGTTAGTTATTTAAATTTATAAAATATGGTTTAATTTTTTAACTGCTACCAAAAATCATTTAAAGATTTCTCGGAGGAAAAGGAGAAATTGGACAGATTAGAACTGAGTTTGACAAATCGTTGCTAATTTTCTAACAAAAATGAAGTCTCCTTGTTACACAACCTCGAAAACAGTAGAAATGGGTGAATTCTATTATTTTACTCGGGTTTTATCGGTAATTAAACAAAAAAAAACAGGTGTAATTGAAAGATCTAAGCCGAATTTTGAAAGAAAGATTGGTGTACCTACTCCTAGAAATTTTTACAAATAGGACAAAATAGCGAAAAGGTATTTTTTTCTGATTTTAACACCGCAATTTCTCAAAATTCTGAGTAGATCGTGAAAAATGAATGATGGATATGAGTTCAACTCCAAAAATAATGTTTTTTGTTTAATTATAAATTTTCCAAAACTTAACGATTTTAAGATATGAATGAGATGCATTATCATTTGATTTCTTCTTCAAAATTTAATAAACAAGAAGATATAAGAAACATGTTCAGCTTCATGCTTAGGAATATAATTTTTTGAGGTTACAAAATTTTAAAAATAATTTTTAAAAAGTTCTTGATACATCATATTTTAAAATATATACATATTTTTGATAGTAAAAACCGAAGTTTGAAAATAAATCATGGATTCCTCCTTAAAATATTAAATAAAATAATTAAATAAATTATTGTTTTTTTAATAAAAATTTTTCTAAGCAATATTACTCAGGATGATTAAAAACGTACTTATAATAAAAATACATTCAGTTCGGTAACGCGGCTAGCTCGAAAGGCAGAAATGCAAAAAATAAATGGTTCTATGCAAGCTACAGAAATCGATCCATCCGTTCAGTCTGTAGGCCTAGGTGCTACAAATTGACAGATGGACAGATAAAACTGCGGGACCCACTATTTTCGAATTCTCTATTATCGTAATGACATATTGGATTAAAATCTCTACAAAAATTATTTCAAGAATGGAAAACTTGCCATATAGTAGGTACCAATGAATTGCAAGTCAAAAAGATGCTTACGAATAAAAACTGCCAAAAATAAAAAAAAAGGTTTTTTTTATTAGGATTTTATATTTTCAACAATTTGCATCCAAAAATAATTTTTTATCCATCATATTAAAGGCTTGAGCATCTTCTTTGTTTTATTCTAATATCGGGTTTTTCAATAAGAGCGCTACAAAAGTTTTTTTTTAAATAAGACAAAAACGATTTAGGATATCAATGAAATTTTTCATTTTAGTGAAAGTACGTTTGATGCCATTATGTACGGAACACGATTTCTCTTGCCACCACGGGCACGCTTGCAGAAGTCCACACACTGAACCCAATTTTCGACGGTTTTCAAGCATAAATCGGCTGATACTGCTGCAATTTCACGTTCGATATTCGCACGAAGTTCATCAATCTTCGCTGGCTTGTTGGCATAGAAAATAGACTTGACGGAGCCCCACAGGAAATAGTCTTACGGTGTCAAATCGCACGACCGAGGCGGCCAAGCGACTGGACCATTTCGTGAGATAACACGTTCTCCAAACTTAGTTTCCAATAAATTGATTGTGACATTCGCTGTGTGGCTTGTGGCGCCATCCTGTTGGAACCACATGTCCTCCAAGTCCATATCATTCAATTGGGGCAAAAAAATATTTGGTTATCATTGAACGGTAGCGATCCCCATTCACACTAACGTGCACAGAGATGCCCAACGCTTGAGAACGACGTGTGAGAGACTTGGGCTTTCTGCAACTGAAGCCTCAGCGGCAGCAATATTCTCGACACTACGGCACTTGTTTGTCTCACTGGCACGGGAACATTTTGTACTGTGCCTGTGGATTAAATTTTGTCCACTAGACGCTCAATTGTTGATCTGCTAGGACGATTATGACGACCATAAATTGGACGTAGCGCTCTTAACTTTGAGGCCACTGACTCCGAATTTCGGTAGTAAATTTTAATAATTTCGACTCGCTGTTGGCTCGTATATCTTTTTATCATTAAATGGCAAACCTTACTGAAGAGAAATGTCAAAAGAACGGCAAGAAATATGGCGTCGTTTGCTGCCCTGTTGCTCTACTTTTGTAGCGTCCCTGTTGAAAAACCCTTTATATCTTGCGCAAACCTTTGCTCCAAAAAAGTTATGAGCAATTTAGTAAAAAAAATTAAAATCAGTGATTTTTCGATTCTTTTAGGTTTTTGACAAATTGCCCTACTTAAATTTTTTTATGAAATTTTTTAAACCACCAATTTTGATTTGATAGAAAATTTGATTTCTTACAAAAAGTTTTTTAAGTTTAATTCACAATTTTGGCTCAGTTTTCGAGTTATACCGACAATATTGAAAAATGACCAGTGTGTGACCATTCTCTCAGAAATGCATGAATGAATTTAAGCGAATTTTGTGTTTTAAGTAAGCCTAAGTAACACACAAACATATTTAATAATAAAAACCCGTGAACGCAATTGTTCCTTACTAAAAGGTCTATTCAACAGCCTATAAAGACCATAACGTTGAAGATTTGATCATTTGAATTGAAGTTATATTTTTTTGAAGGAACCATATCTTATACTGAAGCTCGTTGGCAATCAGCCGACAAACATCTAACACATGAACTGAGCAGTTGATTTGGGAAGATCATTCCGTGGTTTTTATCAAAAACACAAATTTGTAATAGTTACTCAAATCGACTACTGAAATGGTCCTGCATGTCATATAAGGGTGATTTGCATAAGGTGCTAACAAAAAGCAAAATAGGGCTTAGACAAAAAAAAAAAAAAAAAAACGTATACACAAAAACGTATTTCTTCTTGTTCAAGAGTGGGAGGGACAATTTTCTAAAAAAATGACTTAAAATAAAAAAAAAAAATACATACATAGCTGTACAATACTATGCTATAGCCTTTTTTTAACCAGAAATCTGTTCTTTTGTTTTATTTTTAACCCACATGGCATTATTTAAATGAAACACTGAAAACCAGATGGTTTTAGGATTTTTAATGTTCAAAGTATTTACAATATATGTATATACATATTATGATTTTTGTATTGCTGAATTAATGATAATTTTATTTTACCTTTTTGTTTTTCAAATCCAAATGAAGAAAAACAAAAAGGTAAAATAATATTTAAAATATCATAAAAATAAGAAGATAAACCATTTCACCGGTGCAGTTAAGTGTTTAGTTTTTTTTTTTTGTTTTGATTTTATTGAGAACTTGGTTCCTTTTATTTCTTAATGTTTTGAAAAATTAAAGTTGTAAAACCATCGCATTGAATTTTATCCAACCTGTACTTTTTTTATTATTATCTTATTGCAAAATTTGTATGTTGAAAACTATTTTTTAACGAATTTTTGGAGATGGTGACCATTATTTATTTGGATTTTTTGGTGAAAAATTAAAATTCATAACTTCAAATTCATAGCAGAGAAAGTTGCATTTTTATATATTTTTGCTCAAAAACAACTTGCATGGGAAATAGGTATATAAATGTTCAACTATACTATAGTAGACTAAGCTGTAATATGAACAAAATAATTTGTTTGTCTGTATGTAGTACATATGTCAGCATTTAAAAAAAGTAAGTATTATTTGCAATATGTACATAATATATAATGTTTATTAACGGAAATTTGTTTGTTGGTCTATTTTAGAAAGCGCGACGAATCGTATCCATTTATTCAAAAAAAATGGTCCCATTTTCGAAATAGAAAAATGGCCTCAAACTTATGAAGAATGACTCCAAACAAAAAATGAAAAATTGCCCCAAAATAAGTATAACAAGCAACAATTAAAGAAAAATTACAATTGTTCAAAAAGTTATTTGCGTCGGTTTGGCCTTAAAAGTACCTCGCCTGGTCCACTTCGCGGGTTCAATGATTTTAACTCCCTTTTTGGGTCCTCTGTCCCGCTCACGTTAGGGTATGCTCAGTCGCCTGACAGGCGCCTAATTTGTCAGTTGGTCTGTGATCAAAGATTTTGTATTTTGGTTTAAGAATAAAAGTTTGGGGCGATTTTTCACAATTAAATTTCACCCCAAAATTATGAATGAAAAACTTTAATTTGTTTTTGCTGTTTCACATATACAGTTTTGGGGCTATTTTTCATTTTATGTTTGGGGCCAAAATTCACGTAACCAAGTCCACACTGTAGGGGTATTTCTAATTGTGATTGCTAAATAGTTACCCTAAGAGCATATACAAATTAGTTTAGTTTTGACACTGCAACGTAAATGATACCATTAGTTTAATAGTTTTATTAAGGTGTCTGGCTGTCATTAGAGGTAAGGCCTTAGAAAAATAACGTAATATTGCAACAATTGTATGGAACTTCAACATTCACTTCCTCCGAATTGTCCCAAAATTTAAGATTCGTTGTATCTATTTGTTTTTGCCTACCATAATATGTTAATTTTATAGTCTAAGAGCAGACACTAAATTTTGGGAGTGGATGGATAACCAAAATTAGAGTATGATGGTTTGTAGGTGCTTATATCGAAAACCAAAGTTTGGCAGATTTTTTTCAGCCTCTAGCGAGCGTGGGGTTTTAAAAATAGCGATTTTCCAATTTGTTTCTCAGAGGTATTACCACTTCAACAAATTTTTAAAATATATGGTATAATGCTCTAAATCTTTGGCAATCTCACAAATAGAACTTAAGATAATAGCTTTTTAGTAGGACCTCATTGGCTTTTCCTTGGATTTCTAAAAACGCAAAAATCAGCAAAACAAAGTCTGAAAAAAAAAAAATACCATTAAGGTTCGCATAAAAAGCTTATATCTTGAGTTATATTGGCATAGTGAAACAACGCATAAATCAAACAAATTGGCGGTTTTAGGTTTAGAAGAGTAACTGTTGTAAAAGTTTGTTTTAATTGAGGAAGGGTCATTTTTGGTTGATTTATTGTATGTTGCTGAAAAGGAAATATTTTTTGAAAGGTGCAGAGGCGGCTAAGCCACATATAGAAATAAGTTACAAGAATCAGGTATTGTTCAAATAAAATATTTATGAATTCTTTATAGTAAAGGCTTAATGACAATGAATAAGAAATGAATATCTTTGCTGAAGACAATTAAAAATTATGTATGGTGGTTAAATTTATCTGTCAGAACAATTTTCGTTCGTTTTTTTTTTGAAGTATTTTTCTGTAGAATACATGTTTATTATGTCTTTTTACATGTTTTTCTCACTTTTGTACTTTTTTGTAAAAAGTATAGATCTATTGAAGTAAAATAATCCAAGTTATAGGTTATTTTTAATTTCTCTTGCTTCTCCAAAAAGTGTGTTAACTACTTTTTGTTGGCCGAATTTCGGGCACTGGCCGATACTAGTTCTTGAATTATATTGTTATTATTGCCGTTGTTACTCGGCTGGAAAAATGCTAAGTTTCAAATGTCTAGTTGGGACAAGGTCCTACAAAGTTTTAAGTAGGGAAAATCTTCTTCTTCTTCTTCTTCTTCATTTAACCGGTGATTGTAATGATCTCGAGGGGGACCACAACTCTCCCACTCAACTGCTTCACCTAGGGTTCCACTTGTTCTCACTTGGGGGGGTTCGCCGGGTTGACCTCAGGAAACTTCGACAGGCCTCCTGGCTTTGAATTGTTCCATGTTTGAGGCCAACTAAATGCAGGTGTCGTTGCTTTTGTTTCATTCAGGAGTTTTTGCGCCTGCCTTTCTTCCGCGATAGTGTTGCAACGTCTTGTGCTATTGCCTTTTGAACTGGGTTTTCATGGGATCTTCTTTGTACATGACAGATAGATAGATAGATAAAATAATTTTATTTTCAATGAAATTTTTTACAAAAACATGATTATGCTGGTTTTCAAAATTAAATTTAACAATAACTTGTTTTAAGTTGTCTGTCAGGTTCAAAAAATGTATTTACTTTATAACAGCAAAGCTAAGCGAGTTTTAACTAAATTCGTTTATTATAAGACTTCGATATTTAAGAGCGTTTTTTAAGAAATTGAAGAGGTTTTGGTAATTTAAGCCATTCAAGAAATTGAGGAATGTTGATCGATCTAGTATTTCGCTTCCTAGATATTTTTTGTGGTATCCTTTAAACATGGGGCACACACCAACAAAGTGGTACGTGTTTTCTGTAGCATCTTAGTTACATAAACTGCATAAACCTACAGTATCATTACGAAAAGCTCTCGTATTTATATTTAGAAGACCGCATCTTGCCTTGATGACTAGATTTATCATGTCTCGTGGGTTACTATCTTCAAAATAGTTCGGGACTTCAGAATACAGGAGGTTGCAATATTCGTCATGGTATTGTGACAGGAGTGTCTTTCCTGCGAACTCAACCCAATATTTTTCGGATACCTTTTTAAGTAGTATATTATGGATACAATTCCATTCTGAGCGTGGAGCTTCGAAACTGAAATCTATTTGAGTTTCTTGGAAAAGGCCTGACCATTCCTGGGCCCAATAAATATTTTTCTGTATAATGGCTTCAGAGAGAATACGTGGAAGACGATAACGTGGCATTGACATTACTTTCCGTATGTACGTTAGGTGAACTTTTAATGTTGTAAGGAATGCCTTGGGAAGACCGGTTTCAATATGAGTTGTGTAATTTGGTGTGTTATCTGGTAACCCGAAGCATCTCTTCACGAAGAAGCGTTGAAGTTTTTCAATTTGAACGTACGTATTTCCGGAACATGACAGTACCAGCTAAGTTGGTCATGCTGTATTTTGTCCAATATGGAATTTTTGCCGTGTAGACTTCCTCGGATTCTCTTGCTTTAGTAGGGAAAATCTAGACGAGGAAAACTTGTCAGATACTTGGCAAGCCCTTGCTAGATTTAAGTATCAAAAATTGAGACGAGGTAAAGTTTTCAAACAATCATGAGGCCTTCCCTAGTACGAACTTGTTGGACGTGTTTCTGTACCCCATCAGGAATGTCTCTTTCTCTCTTTCCCTTGTCTTCTTTTCCATAATCATACTTTTGATCTATGGATGTGAGACATCTATATATTATATGATTATTATGTATTTGTTATGCAATGTGGTATGAAACATTAGAGTATGAAACGTATTCACTTTCGACATTGAATTTGTGTATACAAGTAAGCCCAGTGGGTAGCGCATTGGACTGATTAGCAGAAGATCGAGGTATCAAGTCCCACATAGGGGGTTGTTGTTATCGCCAAAGGCCCTTGTTCAAAGCTTTGCTAACCTTTGCTTACCCTTACTAGCACCTTGCCAGAATCTATGTAATACTCTCGAGTGCCTTGTTCAAAACTAGATTGTTTTTCTGCGTGGGTTATTTTCCATTATAATGTTTGATAATACTACTTGTTTATATTTTTTTTTAATCGCCAAATTTTGGAATGCTGTTTTTTGGAAACCATTCGGTTGACAGAGATGGTTATGGTCTCAAATTGGAGAAATCGTAGAACAATGCTTTTATTTAAAATTACTTCTTTAGGAATAAAATCGCCAATAACTGAAAAAACGCGTTTTCTTTAATTTTTGACCATGAAGTGGTCGCCGCTAGAGATCGAAAACTTAGGTTATTTACTAGGCCAATATCCTGAACAACTCAGCAATAAATCAGAAATACCAGATTTGACGCATACGTGAATGTGTATAGTTACTGTACTATATGTGCTTAGAAAATTACTTCTCTCTAAACCTAAACGGAAAGAAATAGGCCCCTATACGAATTATTTTCCTGTCTCAATCCAAACTACACACTTTGGCTTACTGTCGCATTTTATGCGAAACACCCTGTGTAAGACAATGAGATCCATTTTAGAAACCAAACCAATTGCATGACTTAAAGTTTTTTTTGTTGGTACGTTGGGTATTCTGTAAAAGTGTAGAGGATATTGTTAAAAAAACTAATTCAGTTTTTTAACAAACCACCATTTTTGATACTCATACTAATATTTGTCTAGTTTTCTTAAAAAAAAAAAAAAAAAAAAACAGAATAGATTAAAGCCATTTTGCTTGCAACTTTTGTTTACAATTATTTATAAAGTATTTAATATTGAACAACAAGAAATAAGTATATTTGGTTATACATTAAATATTGTCAAATATACATACAAAATTTGTTTTCTATACTTTTTTATTTTTCAAGTTTGAGTATAAAAAAAAAAAGTTCTAAAAAAATATTAATTATAATTTATAAAAATTTTAAGCAAATTCTTTTGAAAATTAGTTGGTTGTAATCACTGGTTAAATGAAAAACCAAAATATCTCCCTCCCAGCGGAAAATTTAGCTACGAATAGGACTAAGGTCATAAATAAATTTCCAAATGACTTACATAATAGTACACTCCGCTCCACTTGAATAGAAACAAACTTTTTGTTTAATGTCTGAGCATGTAGCGCTTTGGTAAATGTATTAATTCACCTTTTGGTTTTAGTTTCTATAAAAGGGATCTATTGCGAATAAAACTGCAGAGACAGAATAATACAGGAAAATACCATTAGGTTATTTTTTTACCACTTTTCTAATTACTTCATTTAAAACACTGTTTTTTTTTGCGCTACTTGAATAGAAACATTATCTTAAATAAGGAAACAAATTAAAAAAGTGCAGTAAAATTAGGTACTTTTCTATTCGTAATCATATTTTAATATGCTTGCTACCATCTTTATTTGAAATAACTTGAAAATCCAGTTGGAGACTGAATCATGCTGTTATTCTATATAATTTAAAGAAATTGCACTTCATGCTTCTTTGATTGAGGCAATAAGTGATTCTTTGTCCGCATATTGTCGGTCAGAATCGTAGACTTTACGAACCATCCATGGCAATTGAAGTTAGGTTACATTTTTCTCGGATATCCAACTGTTAATGATCCTTGCGTTGAGGATTGCCACGTTTTCTTGTTAAAATATTTATGGTATTTATGGTACAGGCTGGCAGACTTTGCGGCGGGGCGAAATGTCATCATCTCAAGTACCTACTTCCCACACTTCAATATACACAAGGGGACTTGGCGGTCGCGTGATCAAGTAACCGTCAACCAAATCGACCACGTTGCGATAGACGCGAGACATGCTTCCAGTATCTTGGACGTCCGATCGTTCCGAGGGGCCAACATTGACTCGGACCACTACCTGGTGGTAGCTAGACTTTGTGTGCGGATATCCATGACGCGACAACGCAGAGCAGATGCTGTGAAAAGATTCGATGTCGAGAAGCTCAAATCGCAAGAGACCGCCAGAACTTTTGCAGACCACGTAACTCTTAATCTCTCAGGAGGTCCGCCACCAGCATCAAGTGCAGAGGACCAGTGGGAACACTGTCAACAAGCCATCAGAAGTGCCGCCTCTGATGTGCTGGGTTTCACTAGGCGAATACAACGAAACCCCTGGTTCGATGAAGAGTGCCGGCTAGCGCATGCAGCTAAGGACGAGGCCTACCAGGCAATGCTGCAGACTCGAACAAGAGCTGCTGAGAGAGTGGCCCGGGAGCCCTACGGGCTGAAACGAAAAGAGGAACGCCGACTTCTCAGAAGGAAAAAGAGAGAGCACGAGAAGCGGGCGGTAGAGATGTTCTGAAATGTACCAACTACAGAAGAATTAGTCTCCTAAACGTCGCTTATAAAATCTTGTCGGCCATCCTGTGTGACACCTTAAAACCTTTTGTCAACGATCTGATCGGCCCCTATAAGTGCGGTTTTAGGCCAGGCAAGTCAACCGTCGATCAAATGTTCACACTCCGACAGATTTTAGAAAAATCCCGGGAATTCCAGATCGATACACACCACCTTTTTATCGATTTTAAAGTCGCGTATGATAGCGTGAAAAGGGACGAATTATACAGAGCCATGTCGAGTCTCGGCATCCCTGCCAAACTCGTCCGCTTGTGCAGGATGACGATGGAGAAATCTCGCTGCTCTGTCAAAATTGGTAAGAACACCACCGATTCTTTTGATGTTGAGAAAGGATTGAGGCAAGGCGACGCGTTATCATGCAACCTATTCAACATCGTTCTTGAAGCCATTGTACGCAACGCACATGTCAACACCAGCGGTACAATCTATCAAAAGTCCGTTCAATTGCTTGCATATGCGGATGACATAGACATTGTCGGCAGAACGAAGCGAGCTGTGGCAGGGGCATTTGCGCGCATTGAATTGGAGGCGGCTAGAATGGGATTGGCGGTTAATGAGGACAAGACGAAGTATATGCTGTCATCGAGAGAGGAATCTCAACATCGTCGACTCGGCCAAAATATCACGATGGACAGATATAACTTCGAAGTTGTCAAGGACTTTGTCTACCTGGGCTCCACTATTACATCGCCGAATGACATCAGTGCAGAGATCAAGCGAAGAATTACTCTTGCCAACCGCTGTTTCTTCGGTCTAAGAAGGCATTTAAGTAGTAAGGCCCTCTCTCAGAGAACCAAGGAGACTTTATACAAAACCCTAATCATCCCGGCCCTGCTTTATGGGTCAGAAGCATGGACACTGAAAGATTCGGATAAAAATCTGCTAGGGTGCTTTGAGAGGAAGATTCTTCGTGTGATTTTCGGTCCGGTGTGTGTCGAAGGAGTATGGAGGAGAAGATTCAACGACGAGCTATACGGGCTATACAGAGACGTTGACCTGGTCAAAAAGCTGAAAATACAGCGGCTGAGATGGCTGAGGTACGTGGAGCGTATGGACAGCAACGCACCTGCCCGACGAGTCTTCGAATCCAACCCCGATGGGGTACGCAGCAGAGGAAGAACCCGTAACAGGTGGCGCAATCAAGTGAATGACGACATCAAAGCACTCGGTGTGCGCAACTGGAAGCGGCTAGCTAGGGACAGAGCTGGCTGGAGGGGCTTGTTAGTTGAGGCCGAAGCCCATCCTGGGCTGTGAGCAAAGTAAAGTATGTAAGGTATTGGTCCAAAGAGATCGGTAAACCTAGGGAAAGCTGCTTGCAGTATTTCCTTGTAGGAATCTGCCGTCATTTTCAATGTGGGAAAGCCCAGAACAATTGTTCAAAACCAGAAAACCGCACTCCACGCCATTACACCGCCTTTTCGGCTATGGTGACACTCCAGAAACATGGGTTCCTCCCTTATAACATGAAAATAGTAATTATTCGAATTTGAATTTTTCTCATCAGAAAATACCACTTATATTCTTCCACGTTATATTCTTCCTGCAAAAATCTATTATATTCTGTCTTCGTATTGGATTTAACGGTGGTTTTTTCTTCAATTTTAGGTGCTTTTAATGTTTTGACCCGCGAATAACACGTCTAATAGTGTTAAGACTCGCTGTAATACCACCCTTAGCCTTGATTTTAGCAGCAGAGCCTCTTGAATTTGAAGCCAGTCTAAATATCTTTCTTTGGTCTGCTTCTGTTCTGGCTCTTGACTGCCTACCTTGCACATGTTTCCATAGTTTTTTTTATTTCTATGGTTCGACCAAACAATTTTCACACTTCTACTTATTTGTTTGGCAATTGTGCGTAGGTGAAGTTTGTTTTCAGCGTGTTCTTCTATTTTGACTTTTTCTGTTGGGTTTATTGGTTTTCCACGGCCCATCTTTTCTTTGATCAAACAATTATTATTTTTAATCTACACTACTATTATTATAACAATATTTTTTTATCGTACCGTAACGCACACAGTTTCTATTCAAGTGGCGCAAAAAAAAAAACAGTGTTTTTTTATGAAGTTATTAGTAAAGTGGTAAAAAAAATAGCCGTATGGTATTTTCCTGAATTATTCTGTCCCTACAGTTTTATTTGCAATAAATTCCTCTTTTAGGAACTTTTAGGAAGTTTGTTTCTATTCAAGTGGAGCGGAGTGTATGTACAAAAAGCATGAAGTAAATTAAAGAAATATAATTTTCTTCGTTATAGAACTATTTCGAGCGAGAAAATTCTAAATTTACTAATTCTCAATAAATTAATAATGAATTTAATGAATATATAATAAAGTTTATTTTTAATTAATAGAAAATATAATACAAATATGTAAGTCGGTACCAAGAAATTTAAAATTGTTTCAAAATTCTTCATTAAATTTATTCATTCATGATGGGCGATGGCTTCATGGCCAACATCAAAGGCATCACCAGCATGAGCATCACAACAAAATCACCAGCAAAGTCTTCAAGATGGTGGTCGATGGTGGTATTGTCTTCCACTTACAAAAGGCAATCAAATAAACCGCTCATAAAGTACTTTACAGCCTTCCAGTTACACAAGAACAGACAGAGTTTTCTAGCATTTTCCACCTCATTTCGGTCAGCATAAGCATCCTTTCTTTCGTCGTAGCGTCGGTGTCGTTAGTCCGTTCACCATCAAAGGAAGGGAAAAATCTACAATTTTTGTGATGTTGTATAAATACATACGTATATACTTAAATTCTTTCCATCTGATGCCTTCCATTAAATTAATTGAAATTACTTTTGCTGGGACACGCAGCTTTCGCTTGAGTGATTCCTGTCGAATCCAATTACTACTTTTTCATTTACGGGTGACAGATAGTGAGAGAGGCAGAGAGGGACAGAGAGTGAGTGAGGAAGTTAAAGAGATAAAAATAAAAGCCGAATAAATTCTGTGCGTGTAATAAAGTATGGGAATTTAATTATCCTGTTATGGTTTTATAGTTGTATACCTTTTCTGTTTACTCAAAATTGACGAAACCCATGTTGAAAGGTCGTCAGTATACATTGTGTGTGTGTGTAGCAGTTAAACGACCGATACCATCATTACAATGCCCTTTCTTTTAGAACAGAATTAAATCTGTTAAACAATTTAATTAAAATATATGTATCTACAAAACACAGGGAGAAAGTTTCCTAATCAACACTCATGGGGATACGAGTAATTTTATTCATGATCTGCAGGACCATTCCCGTGGCATACCGCCCACCGAGCAGGTAACTTGGCCGGTCGGTCGGTAGAGAATAATTTCTCTTAAGGAATTTTTGAGGTACGAGCTCTTTTTCCATAATTTTCGGAACGAACCCAACAAACTGCCATATGCATCATAAAAACCATGTTGGCTTCATTCCTCTGGAAATGGTTTTCGGTAAAGTTGGCATTGTTCATTTAATACACCTTTCTATCCCTACGTTGAGGTTTAGGGTTTACTCATGCCGAATGCAAGGAAGTATTTTGGACTTGGAGAACTCAGAAAGGTTGGTAAGACAACCAACAATTTAGAGTCAATTAATTGGTTACAAAGTGTTGAAGAGTTGGTCATACCAAAATTATGTTTGTTCATGTATTTTGACAGTGGGGCCTCTGATATCAAAGGGCACGGTACTTCAGTTCACATAATTCACAACTATTAATGTCAGTTGTAAAGGGCAGGAGCTATAATAGGTTTTAGTCAAACTTATGTCAGATGTAGCCATGATAGAGAATGAATTTTGCATGACAGTTGTTGTGATGCTTTCTCTGCGATTAAAGAGTTAATAACAACTTCAATTCAGAATTTTGGAGGATTTAAAATTTTGTAAATTTTGATGAGATTTTTGACACTTTGAACATTTTGATTAAAATATCAAATAACAATAACAATACCACAACCTCAAATTGGCCCAACACCAAGCATAATTAAACTGATGCTCTAATTGTGTGTGTTTTTTTTGGTGTGCTGGATAATAACTACGGCCTAGCGCATAAATATAGGTTGGTATTGGTATATAGCCTTTCCGCACCATCTGGCTTGGACATTGCTAGCCGCAAGTTGTTTCTCATGTCAGCCGCCACCATATCCTGTTTCACGTATGACTGAACTTTTCCTTAATTTTACGCCCATATTTACTTAGGACAACACAAATAATCAACCCCCGTCTGCCATCACCTCTCCCCCATCCTTCCTGGAAAGGGGGATGATGGTTAGGTCATCGACAGGACATCATCATATTCACGTATGTAGTTGTAGGTACCTACATAGACAGGCACTGGTATTTGATGTGGAGAGCGAATGTTAAATGGAGCTGAAGTTAAACTTTGTTGTTTTTTTTTTGAATGAGATTGGGTTTTGGGGTGCCGGTACTTTATACGGCCAACCGCGCCCTGTTCTTTTAGGGAGGGATGTGATTAAAAGTTTCGGACTTGAGCTTGTTTTTATTTTTTTTTTTATATTCTTTTGGTAGGTCGGTACTTTATATTTTGGTAGATTTTATTTTTGTTTTTTTTTTTTTGTACCGGATTTGGATTTCTCTCGTTGATACTATATACTGATGCATAATATTGAAACCGTGGCGGATGTAATTTAAACTTTAAGCAAATCGAGCATTCAACAGAGTTCATTGAATTCCCCGATGACATACTTTCTGGCCTATCATCAGACACAGTTGGCTGGTTTTGGTGAGGATGATGGAGGAAGTTTTTTTTTTTTTTTTGTTGTAGAATCCTGAGCCATGGCAATTTTTTTTTTTGTGGGGTTTACAATTTTGAAAGGTGGAATTATGGTATTGAAAAAAAAAACAGAGAATAAACGAAAGTAGGTAAGTACTTACCACCACGAATGTGCACTTCACGGCTCAGCACTGTTCCTACAAGATTCCGGAGCTTGCATCTGAAAAAAGTAATGATATTAATGCAAATATAATTGATAAGGCATATCGGTGTTGTTTTTTTTTGTGAAAACTGGTTTTATTAAAGATATCATTTTAAACAAAGATTCTTATATTACAAATTACCATCAAAATAGCATCTTTGTTTAATTTCTTGAACTTTTTCAACTTCTTCATTTAAGTCCAGTCTAATCAGTCTGAAATTCGGTTGACATGTTCAGAACAGTTTTCTTAACTATATATAGTACTAGCTGACCCGGCGAACTTCGTTCCGCCTAAATTTTGTTAATGTAATGAAATTAATAATTCCGAGCATGATGCACAATGATGTTTCATGTAATTCGGTCAATTAAAATTCTTTATTCTAAAGTTTTATTAAATACAATAAAAATAACTAAATTAACAATGTCGATGTGTTTCAATGAAACCAAAATGACTGGCGTGTCGGCCAACCTTCCTCTTCTATACTGAAGAGCTTTAATGGTAAAAAAAAATTTTCGTTTAATATTCAGGCGTGTACACGTACAAAGTGTCATAAGACCAAATTTCGCAGTTTGGCCTTATGACTCTTTACGAAAGTGACATAGGGCCAAATTTTAAGAGTTGGCATTATGTCCCTTTGTAAAGTGTCATAAGAGCAATTTGGTCTTATGTCACTTTTGAACTGTTTTAAAACAACGGAATTAATTATTTTAAAACCTCCTAAAAAAACAAATAAGAAAAACAAGAAAATTTTGTAAGTATTTTTTTTTTTTTATAAATAAACATAATCGAAAGTACTCTTAAGTTTTTTTTAAAATGGTTAATCATCGATTTTTGAATTTAAAAAATCAAATAACAATTATGTCACTTTTAAAAGCAGAAGCAGTACCAAAAACTGTCTTAAGAGGCGGTTACCTTCTTTACTTTTGTGCAGTGAATTTACAAATTTAAGAATTTTCGAAAGACTCTTTTTCTTACAGCTTGACAAAAATGAAACCAACATGCTATTAATTTTGCTGTTGGAAAAAACGGGTTTCACACTGTTCTTAAGAGCCTTTTCATAATACGTTAAAAATGATGTGGGGTTAAACTGAAACATTCTTACTTCAATATATTGGAAGACGTGAAGATATGCGCCCATCGACTCATCAGCTTACGTAGATAAGAAAGGATAAACCTTTAACAGAATTACCTCATTTTAAATAACCAGAACCCTATTTATTGAAATACAAAAGCAAAAGATTTTAGTAATGCTTGCATTCGTAAAATAAGCAATACAAGATTCAATATGCGCAGTGCATTCCTTTCATTACGAATTTTATTTCTAAACTTGGTTCTTACCTATGTACTTATAGTTGCGTGGAGTATAAGTAATTTTAGTTTTATAAAAGAAAGATAAAATATTTAACTGCAATAACATTTTTATATTTAAAGACGTAGATGCTAGTACTTGGTGCAACTTAAGATTCATACATAAGAAATTAACATTTACGTAACAGTTTTTCTTATAGTGCTTGTTTTTATTTAAATTCATCTTTACATAAGCTTTTAATTCACTAAGTCCTAAAATTTTATAATTTAAAAAAATAATACCCGAAATTCGCGCGAATTACACAAAATTCGCTTAAATTTACCCATGTGTTTCTCAGAGAATGGTCCTACTGGTCATTTTTCAATATTGTTGGTATAACTCGAAAACTAAGTCAAATTTGAGAATTTAACTTAAAAAACATTTTGTAGGAAATACGATTTTCTATCAAATTTTGTGGTTTACAAAATTTTATAAAAAATTAGAGAAAGGAAATTAAACAAAAACTGACCTAAAAAAAATCGAAAAATCACTGATTTTAATTTTTGCTTGTAAAAACTGTGCAAAGCAGGTATAGACTATTTTAATAAATCTGCTAATGTTTACTTTCCAAGAGTAATCAATATTAGTCCAATAAATTTTCGGCGTTAGGCAATAACGCCCAAGGCAAAAACGCCCAAATCGATTTGGAATTATCGCCCAAAAAATATTTTATCGCCCAAAAATAAATTAAAATAAACAAATAAAAAATTGAACGAGTAAATTGTTTTTGTAAAGTTTGGGGGTTCTTTCTTGGGCGATTTTTCCAAACAAAATTTCAACGGATTTTATTGTCAATAGTTTTATTTAACAAGAGTTTCTTAGGTGGCCCCCTTCGCGGGTTCAGGGATTTTAACTCCCTTTTCGGGTCCTCTGTCCCGCTCACGCGACTCCGTCGCTCCAGGCGCCTATGTTGTCAGTTGGTGTGCTTTCAGTTAATTTGTAATAAACAGTACCTTGGGTGGCCCGCTTCGCGGGTTCAAGGATTTTAACTCCCTTTTCGGGTCCTCTGTCCCGCTCACGTGACTCCGTCGCTCCGCTTAGGGTATGCTCAGTTGCCAGGCAGGCGCCTATGTTGTCACACACTAACTGACAACTTAGGCGCCTGCCTGGCGACTGAGTTTACCCTAAGCGGAGCGACGGATTCGCGTGAGCGGGACAGAGGACCCGAAAAGGTGGTTAAAATCCTTGAACCCGCGACGCGGGCCACCGGAGGTATTGTTTATTACAAATAAACTGAAAGCACACCAACTGACAACATAAGCGCCTGCCTGGCGACTGATCATAGGCTAAGCGGAGCGACGGAGTCGCGTGAGCGAGACAGATGACCCGAAAAGGGATTTAAAATTCTTGAACCCGCGAAGCGGTCCTCTCAAACTACTGTTTATTACAAATAAACAGAAAGCACACCACCAGGCGTCTGCCTGGTGACTGATCACACCATCAGAGGTATTCAGAGTTTTTTTAGGCGATATTTCCTTGTATTTGGGCGTAACTTCATTGTTTTGTAATTGTTTTTGGCAATATTTTCATTTTTTGGGCCTTATTTCCAGTTTGTCTATTCGAATATACAATTTTGGGCGTTGTTTCGTCTAGATAAATATAGAAAAAAAAAGGAAAAAACGCCCAAAACTGGAAACAAAAATACAACAACAATTTCTTCAGAATTTTTTTGGGCGATAATTCCAAATCGATTTGGGCACTTTTGCCTTGGGCGTTATTGCCTAACGCCTAAATTAGGGAGGAGAAATTTATTGTTTTATTTTAAAAAGTACCCCTTGGCGATTCTAAAACCACAATTTTCCAATAAAAAAACCCTCTGCGTTTCTCATCCGCCACTTTGAAAAAGGTGTTTAAAAGCGTGTACTCTAATTTCTCAACCACTATTAGTCGTAGAAAAAGCGTATTTTTTACTTTTGTAGGTTAACATTTTCTCTAAAATGTTTATCTTGAATTTTTTGTGGATAGCTCCCTCCTATAAAAAGTTATTGTTGAAAACCAGCAAGTTTTCGATTTTGAAAATGGTTTTTCAAGTTTATGTCATCCAATGTCCATCCGAACCAAAAACAACTTTTGATACCTTTTATAGAACATTAAATTTCCTACATTTCTGTTTAGGCAGACGACATTATATCTCATGCCTTATTACTTATTCATGAATTGTATATAAAATTGTAACAAGACTTTTGAAAATGTGAATAAACATCTATCTATCTATCTATCTACTTAGATTTCATGTCAGTCAAAAAGCTTAAAAGATAAAGTACAACAAAGTTTCTTATATTATACAATAAAGTGTTGATTGATTTTATTAAACTGCCCCCACTTGTTCCGCGTTAGATTTAACAAATATAAAACTACTAATATATTTGTAGAGAAAGGTTATACCTATAATTGTGTTTAATTTGTTTCTTGAAAATTTAAAACTGTTCATCATATTTTGAATTTAAAATAGTATATATAAAGTTAAAGGGACATTTGCACACCCTTCTAGTTTAAAACTTTTTGCCCCTCCCCAATGCCGTTTAAGTCAGAGTCATTCCATATGAAAACGTCTAATCGGAAAGCCAACGCATTTTTGATTTCTTTCAAACTTTGTGGGAACCATCTCTAGGTTCCAAAAGATGGAAATACAGCTGGATTTAATTTTTGCATACACCGCTCCCCCTCTACATCCCTTGAAAAATTTAAAAATCATCATTTTAATGGTTTTTTATTTTATTTTTAGAAATGATATTTTTAAAGTTATCAATACGATTGAGGTGTCATTTTAAAGACAAAAACCGGTAGTTTTAAAAACAAAAATATTTTAATTTACAAAATCATAGCCAAACAGTATCAATCACGGTGCTGAAAAAACGTGATTTTTTACTGTTTTTTCTTGATTTATAACTGCCTCCCGTATGCCGACTGCTAAATTTAACGCGCTAATATTTCTCAATTACTAAGAACACATATTTTCAAAGAAACGAAACCAAAAATTGACTCATTTTTCTCACGCTGTATATAAAATATCACTGTTTTAAAAATCCATATTTTGAAAAATTGCATTTTTAAGGCCATAATGTTACTATGTTTGACAAAAAATATCGAGATGAAATTTTTAGCATTACTTAGATTGTAGTTTCAGCTTAAATTTCTGAAAGTTTTATTTTGTTATTTGCATCCATAGTGTGAGCGCACTGGTTTAAAGAAAGCACTATGTTTCAAATAATAACAAAAGCTGTACTAGAATTTAAGAACCGTTATGAGAAATACTCTGAATTTTTTTTTTTTTTTTTTTTCAAATTCCATTTTAATTCTCTTTTTATCGAATCGAATGAGCTATAATTTATCAAAATCGGTTAGAAATTGTTGAAGCTATGATTATTTTTACTCGGAAAGAAATTATTCTTAAATGGGACAAGTGATGAAATAAAAAAACTGTTTTAATTTGCGATGGTTTTTTTTCTTATTATTTTCACGTTCATTTATCTTATGTTTTATTTTATAAAAAAAAACTATATTTTTATTTTTGACCGATTTTTTGATAAGCGATAGCTTATGATTTTTTATGATTCAGCATAAAAAGAGCATCAAAATTGAATCTAAAAAAAGTCAGAATATTGCTTATAACGGTTCTCAAATTCTAGTATCACTTTTGTTATTATTTGAAAAATAGTGCTTGCTTTAAACCAGTGCGCTCACACTATGGATACAAATAACAAAACAAAGCTTTCAGAAATTAAAGCTAAAACTACAAGCTAAGTAATGCTAAAAATTTCATCTCAATATTTTTTGTCAAACATAGTGATATTATGGCCTTAAAAATGCAATTTTTCAAAATATGAATTTTTAAAGCAGTGATATTTTATAAAAAGGGTGAGAAAAATGAGTCAATTTTTGGTTTTGTTTCTTTGAAAGTATGTGTTCTTAGTATTTAAGAAATATTAGCGCGTTAAATTTAACAGTCGGCAACCTGGAGGCAGTTAAAAATCAAGAAAAATCAGTAAGAAACACGTTTTTTTTAGCACCGTGGTTGATACTGTTTGGCTATGATTTTGGAAATTAAAATATTTTTTTCAAAAACTACCGTTTTTTATCTTAAAAATGACACCTCAAACGTATTGATATCTTCAAAAATAACATAACAAAACCATTAAAATGATGATTTTTAGATTTTTCAAGGGAGGTAGAGGGGGAACGGTGAATGCGAAAATTAAATCCAGCTACATTTCCATCTTTTGGAACCTAGAGATGATTCCCACAAAGTTTGAACAAAATCAAAAATGCGATGGCTTTCCGATTAGACGTTTTCATATGGAATGACTCGTCAGCGTTGTATAGAACTTTAAGAATTTCCAAAATCCACAAGATAATAAAATTGTATCAATACTGTCTAAAGGTTAATCAAGATATCGAAACAGTAATAGGTCGATAAAGCTTTTATGCTATAAACAGTGCATAAATAAATAAAATTCAAACACGCCGTAAAAAAAAAAAATAAAATAAAAACAAATCCCTTCATTTATCTTACCTATAAACTGTTGAATGAAGTTCGTGTCGATACTTTTCCGCTGTAAATGGATAAAACATAAGGCTGCCATTTGATAAAGTAAAAACTAAATCCTGTTGCGGTGGTATTGGTGTCCATTCGATCTGGAAAAATAAATTGCAAAAAAAAAAACACATAAAATCACACAAAAACATTCAAATCCCATTTAATGGACCATAGTTAACCAAAAAAAAAAAAAAAAAAACTCTTTTAGTTAAAAACAAAAATGTTATTAAAATAGGGACTGCTGAGGCAAACAAAAACAGAAATAGGCGAAAAAAAAAAACAGAAAAAAAGTGTCCCTTATCAAAATATCTTTAATGGTTGTCACTTACCTCCGGCTGTGGACTTCCGTGACCCGAGCATTCTATCAGACCTCCTGAATTGTTTGAAAACTCAATTTTATGCGGCGGTTCATGCAGAAATATTGGTCCCTGAAGGTCAAGTCCATTAAAGGCTGCGTGTAACATGAAAAAAGGACGAAATAAAAAAAAAATATTTCATTAAATCAAAAAAAAAAAAAAAAACAAAATTAAATGAAATGAAAACAACTTTGAAGGTTTAGAGAGGATTAGGATCAAGATGAGGTACCTATAGTATGTTGGAAACAAAGTCGATCCAGCCCTTGAGGGCTTTCTTATATATTTTTTATTTTTAATATTAAAATAAACTCGTAGCTTGTTTTCTCTTAAGAACCTTCCTCAAGGATGGCAGAGGAGAGACTTTATATACCCGTTTTTTTTTTTAAATGCAAATGAAATTCAATGGGTTTTTCATTATCCTTAAACGTCGCAATTTTTTTTTTTTTGCAACGGCTGATGATATAATCTTCCTTTTATGAGAGGCGGGGCGGGTACACTCTTACTTGCTTCTTTAGCTAAAAACAAATAAAACGTTTACCCCCTCGCCAGACTCCCTGATGGCCCCTGGGGAATGAAGGTTATTGTTGTTTTTGTGTCCTTTTAAAGTTAACTCAATTTTCATTGAAATCAATGTATCGAGTCGAAAGGAGTTAAGGAACTACGAAGAAGGAACAAGGGCAACAACGTAAGCATTTTTATTGAGACATTTTGTTGACATGATAAAAGTTTTGTGTGTTTTATTGTTTCCCCGATTAGATGATCCCGGCGAGATATCCTTCAAGCAATAGAGAGAGAGTTTAAAAAAGAATTGAATTTTTATTTTTTTTTTGTTGTTCTTTCTTGGTTGTTTTTGTTTGGTCCTGATAATGTTTAAGTATGCACATTATACCCACATATAAGTTTTGTATATTCTTTGAAACAGATCACCTACTTTAATTTTGTTGTCTTACATCAATTGGAGCAACGATGCGATGATGATGGTGATGGGGTAGATATATGTATGTGGGTTCTTTTGCGGGAAAGTTGACTTTGGGGTAATAAAGTATTCATTTTCATATTCCATCTTACCATCACACTTGAGACATGAAAGATAATATACAGAAAAAGGAGGATGTTATAAGGACATTTCTTATGAAAAGGTTGGAAAGTAGGTAGATATACATAGTTTGTTGAAATGTTTGTATGAAGAAATGAGTTTTTCGATGCCATTGCGCGAAGGATATAACTTTTCATTTGGTATTCAAGGATTTTATTATAATATTCATGAAGGAAACATTTGGGGTTAAATGAGACAAGTTGCGATGCGGTTTGTTCTTAATATGAAAATGGATAGATATTTCGTTATAGTATAATGTATGTATGTGTGTCTGTTTGAACTTAGTTCAATGAATATCTTTCTATACAAGTATGAGTATAAGAATTCCCTTAAGCCATGTCAAGAGGCAAATGAAAAGGGGTATTAAAGAAATTTATTACTTACATACATATATTTACATTCAGTAGGATTTTGACATTTAGCTTGTAACTTTATAGGATTTATTTGTTAGTTTGTTTGTAATGGCAATGAGTAATGATCTATCAATATTAAAATGTTAAGAAATATATAAATGTAAAGCACCCATAAACCAGAAATAGATATGATTTAGAACTTTAAACTTATTTTACCTTAAAAAATGGATGATGAATTATTTTGTATCGAACGAAAAATATACTATACGTCATGGTCATAGTGATTTAGGGTTTTTTCTTAGTTTTAAGAATGGCGACGTTCGAATATAGCAACATCTCGATTCAACACATTTTAGACATTTTAGCTGAATATAATTAGGTAGGAATATGATTAGGAGATATTTCTTGCGACCAGAGCTGCCGTTTTAGTTTTTGAGAAAGCAGTACTTCAACAAATAAAAAAAGCAGTACACAGCAGTACTGCAGTAAAATACGATTTTTTCATATTTTTTTTTTCAATTTAGGTACTAATATCTTCAAAATGATTTTTATTTGCTGCACAAACAGCGATACAAAATAAAGTTTGTAACAAACAGTACTATTTATGTTCATTTTTGAAAGAAAGATTAATTTAAACATTTTATTCCTTTTTAGTTTTCTTTGAGATCAATAAAATATTTTATTTTACAATGAGTTTCGCAGCTCTGTATTGAAATTAATCTTTTGATTAATTACACTAAAATAAAGCTTTAAAGTATTTAATTTAAAAGGAACATTTATAAATGCAGGTGCAAAGCACTTTTAATGTTTAATTTAGTTGTATTGTTTAATCAAATTTGAAGATGGTTTCTATTCATGTGCCTGGTAACCGTCCAATTTGTTTGCATCATTGGCAGTTTCTTCTCGTTTTTTTCTTATGAAAAATCAAAAATGAAATTATTTGTTGATAAACCAACCTAATGAAGGTTAGGTTAGGTTAGGTTATAGTGGCTGCCAGCAAAGAAGCCGACACACTTAGACCATCAATTAGTCCGTTGTGATACCACATGAATCTAAGATTTTCTCCGCACTCGCTAAAACCAATTGGAGATTTTTACAAAGCGCATGAGACTGTAAATGTCCGAGCTTTCTAGATCTGTTTGATCATCGAAGAAGAAATCCCCAAGATGGAGTTTACGTCTTTGAGATAGGGCGGGACATGTACAGAGAAGGTGAGGAATAGATTCTTCTTCCTCTTCATCCATACAGCTTCTACAAAAATCATTTGCGAATACTCCAAGCCGCGTTGCGTGATTTACTATGAGGCAGTGTCCAGTGCAGTAATGACACCAATTATGGAGCTGATCTGCAATCTGCTAAAAGATAACAAACACTTAGAGCGCCTTGTGTCCAAAACTGGCCAGATCTTTTTAGTTGCCAGGCAAGTGGTGATGTTATTCCACCTCAGACTTGTTCTCCTTATAGCATCTTGCTTCAGCAAAAGTTTGCAAGTAGCGATAGGTATACCGATATCTACCTTGTCTGGTAGAATAGGTAGTGTTGTTCCACTTTTGGCGAGTTCGTCAGCTTTGCAATTTCCCAGAATGTCCCTATGGCCTGGCACCCAACAAAGGTGAATATTGAACTGTTGTGCCATCTCTGTAAGAGATGAGCGACAGTTTTTGGCCGTTTTAGAATTTGTAGAGACAAGAGTCCAGAAATTTCAAAGCAGCTTGGCTATCTGAGAAGATACGGATATCACACGTCGATACTATGTTTTCTTTAAGCCACGATAAGACTTCCTGTACCGCCTGGAACACGCTACAATGGTCAGGAAGACGAAATGAGAGACTGAGATTTAGTCTGTCTGAGTACACGCCTCCACCAACCCCATCATCGGTTTTTGAACCGTCCGTATAAAAGTGAATCGATTCGTCTTCCAAGAATGTCACATCCTCCCATGTGGATCGGGAAGGTATGACAACCTGTAAGTTCTTGTCGAAGCAGAATTGTGGGATGGTGTAGTCAATGATACCTGGAAGTGAAGCGTATGAGTTCAGAATAGATGAGTGGCCAACATCATTATTGATCCACTGTGAGGAGGCTTTAAGACGGATTGCCGTACATGCTGCCGTTTGTTTACTGAATATATCTAGGGGTGTTAAAAAGAGGAGATTGTCCAGTGCAGCGGAGGGAGTAGAGCGAAGTGCTCCACTTATGCACATAGAAGCTGATCTTTGGGCTCTACTGAGTTTATCGCGGTTAATCGCTTTATCCAAAGCAGTCCACCATACTGCCACCCCATAGGTGAGAATTGGTCTAATTACCGATATGTATAGCCAGTGAGTATTCCCAATGGCTTTTTTGCAGGAGAAAAGGGCTACAGTGGCCTTATTGACTCTTTCTTTTATATAAGGTTTCCAGCTTAACTTTTTATCTAAAATGAGACCCAAATATTTGGCTTCGTCAGAGAATGTTAATGGAATACCTTTAATTGTGGGAGGATATATAATAGGAATTTTATATTTCCTAGTAAAGAGGACAAGTTCGGTTTTGTGAGGGTTGACGCCCAAACCGCATCGCTCTGCCCAGTTTATAAGCTTGTTTAAAGCATTCTGCAAGAGTTCCTTCAAGACAAAAGGATGCTTACCTGATACGGCAATAGCAATATCGTCCGCATAGGCAATCACTCTGTAACTTTCCGCTTCCTAATGAAAGAAATTAAACTTTTCTTACCTGTCATTTTAATAAAATATATCTGTCCAGACAAAAACAAATCAAATCAGAAAATAGAAATCACAGGAACAGTTGAAGTTAAAAACAAAAAATAAAAAAAAAAATGATTATTATAAATAATGGATATATTTTCGGCACTTTTGGTCATACAAAAAATATCAATGCACCATATTATAGGCTTGAGTCCCTCCTTTTTTTATTTATATATGTCTTTCCACTGCCTTTAGCCAAACAAAAGTTATGAGCATTTTAGTAAAAAAAAAAATAAAATCAATGATTTTCTGATTTATGTTAGGTTGGTTTTAGTTGCATTTTTCTGTTTAATTTTTTTTATAAATTTCTTAAAACTGACAATTATGGTAGAAAATCTTATTTCCTACAAAAAGTGTTTTGAGGTAAATTCTCAAATTCGGCTTAGTTTACGAGTTAGGATACCAAACAAAATTGAAAAATGACCAGTGTGACCATTCTCTCAGAAATGCATGGGTGAATTTGGTCGAATTTTGTGTTTTGACCAAGCCTAAGTTCCTGACAAACATATTCAAAAATAAAAACCCGTGATCGCAATTGTTCCTTTCTTCCTCTCATATTCCGGTTTATTTACTAGCCTAACAGTACAGTTTGAGTTCACATTTGTTGAAACAAAAACAAAAGCAAACGAGAATGGAATAGAAAATGAAATAAGGAATCACTTGTGGCTTAAGCCGCAACTATAATGCTCGGAGGAGCACTGAATTGGTCGGACGAAAACAAGCGAATGCAAGGAAATCAAATGATGCGTCTATAATTGCGGTTTATTGCTTTCCGTTCAGTTTCGTTAACTTTTGCTGCGGAGGGGAAAAGCGCTCGGGAGCGCACCTCACTTAAGAAAAATTGACTTCTCTCTGAAACAGGAATGAAAAAAAAAGAGAAAGATGATGGCTGATTTCTCCTTTTAACTTGTTGGTTTTGGACAATTATAGTTCTAGCTTTAGCCGCTACTTATGATTAATTTTTAGGGTTTGTTCGTAGAAATTTGGTTTTTGGTGCGTTTAGAGAGCAGTACAGTTATAATGAAAATGAATGAATGAAAGTAGTATGTAGTATGAAAAAGCAGTTTGCAAAAAAGGCAGTACTTTGGCCGTGTTGGCAGTACGGCAGTACGGAGTTTCAAAAAGCAGTGCAAATACTGCAATTGCAGTACTTCAGCACCCTTCCTTGACACTCGCGCTTTATAAATGGTGCCTTTATATCTCCAAAAAAAAAACAATATTAAGAGTGCACATTCGATATCGTTCGACATACATTCAGTAAAAACGGGATAGTGCCATACGTAGCTACATATTTAATTTAATAATAGCTTAAAATGTATTGGCCTACAGTACTATTAATAGTCATCAACTCATTAGCAGCAAACTGATTTAAGGCGAGTGAGTATAGGTACTTATAATGACAATTTTAGGGTAAATTTCAATAAAAGTATGCAAAATAAGAGGCAATTAGTTGGGGAAGGTAGTTGAGCTAAAAAATTCTTAAGCAATATTGAGACTCGAGAAATTTAGGTAGGTATACTTATAAGGGTAAGGCTAAGACACTAAGACACCTTAGTATACTTGGCCTAGTAAGTAGTGCCACATGCAGATTCTGTGACACAGATGAGGAAACGCCGGAGCACATTCTAGGCAGATGTAGCACACTCATACATCAAAGAAAAAAATACCCGGGACGCTACCAGGTAGAGGAGAACCAATTACCATCTCTTAAAATACTCCAAATACTTTAATTCTTGAGAGGAATACATCTGGAGGAAGAGCTGTGAGATGAGCAGGCCTCATCCAGCTCAAGGTGGGGGGCAATATAGATCTCAAGGTCGCAGTGCAATATCCCTTAAATTGTCTATTAATTCATCAAGGGTAAGGCATTTCAGAAACGTGCCGTGATGTTTTTAGTACACAGTTTTCGCTTAGTTCTTTCCATTAAAACCAACTTTTCTTATATGTATTACTAATGAGTGTCAAGTTAGCAAAACAACATTCAAGAATCGCAAAATGGTTAATTGGATGATTTGCCCTTAATTAGTCGTTAATTAGTTGTGACAACTTCGAATTTGTCGTTCAATGTTAGCAAAGCACCCTATCAGAAAAGTGGTAAAAACTCCTAACAGTGAGAGATTTATATAGCTTACTAATTTGCCGTTAATTAGTTGTGACACTTTCAATTTCACCGTGATATGTATTCTATGTTTTTTTTTTTGCTGTTTTGCTATTTCAAGTCAATTTGGCAAAGAAACACATTTTATTAATACTTTTAATTAAAAAAAAATTAAAAACTCACATTTTTATTTCGAAAAAATAAAACCAAAATTTATTGAATCCAACACTTTAAAATTCCAGAACAAAAAAGTCTCCGTACATCAATAGAATTTACCTACAGGGTGATTCACCTAAGGTGTAACAAAAAGTAAGAGCACGTAGGTTGGGGTCGAGACAATCAAAAACTCGTATAAGAAAGGGGGGAGTCCCTTACCCCCCCGTAGAGGCAGGTGGGGCAATTATCAAAAAACATTGACATAAAACAGAAAAAAAATTATTTTAAGCCAACGGTAATACGTACAACAACGTGTTATACTTTTTTGCAAACCCAGAACAGTTTTTCGAAAACTGTTCACTATAACAATCTTATTTAAAAATAATATAAAAGAACGGATTTCGGGGCTTACAAAAAAGTATAACACATATAGTACGGGAGGCGACCGTAGGTTTACCTATCTCGTCGCGGCTTCAGAAAAGAATGATGCCAATTCATAGCTTTAGTCTTAACATTAACAAAACCGCTGGTCGGAAAAGGTTTTTCAGGTGCCAATGGGTGGAAAACACAATTTTTCGGTTGTATTTTTGGCTTAGGATACCTAAACAATGATGGATTTCTATAAATGGGGTATCAAATAAAAGCTTAGACTGTCCTCTTTACAAAACCAGTGTTCTGACAGACTTTTGTTGGTTGTTGTGGCGAGTCCGACCACAATTGGACAACTGTGCAAAGCTATTTCATATAGCCTAGAAAAACCCTTTTACCACTTAAATGCATTTTAAACCTACGGTCGCCTCCCGTCCTAATAGGTGTACGTGTTACAGTTGTTTTTTAATAATTTTTATGGTTGAAATCGATATCATTATTTATAAATATTTGAGTTAAAAAACATTTGTTAAGAATTTTAAATAGTTTTGTTTTCCAGTTTTTTTGCTCTAAAAAAAAACTTTTTATTAATTTTTTTTTAAAAAATTACCATTTGTTGACTTCTTCATTATGTGAAAAAAAAAAATAGACTGGGTTCGGAAACATTTTTTGTTCTTGAAATATTTGAGACGAAAATTACTTTTCAATTGTTTTTCTTAGTTACAAAAAAAGTGTCTGTTAAATTTTTTTTAATATTTACCAATTTGGTATTGTGTAATTGTTTGTAAGAAAAAATAGTCTGAAGTGAATATCTTATTCCGTTCTCGGGATATTCCAGAAAAATGATATTTTAATGCTCCTTTTTAAATTGCTGTAGTAAAAAAATAGTTTTTTGAATTTTCAGCACGTTATGACAATATTATCTGTAAATTAAAATCTATCCGAAGTCGATATCTTTATGCGTTCTCGAGATTTGGTGGACGAAAAAAGAACCCCGAACGTACGTACATACACACATACAGACATATTGCTAAAAAGGACGGATTCTTATTCTAGAGACCTCAAAACGTGAAGATATGTCAACATTTTCAATTCGACAAATCGCACCAATTACAAAAACTTCCAATGGGAAGTTAAAAATTATTTAAAAAAAAAATCATGTATCCAGCTTTAATGCAGATATCTTCAAAAAGATGTTAAGAAGAGGATTTCCGTGTCTTATAAAAATAAACTTATAAACTAAAACCTTACATTTCCACCATTTATCTACTTATATCGCCTTGAACCTCAAAAGCAAACAATGCAGTTTTGGATTCCATCTTAAAAAAAGGTAAAAGTTGTTATGGTATCATAACAAAATAATTCTCTTAACTAAGTTTAAAATAAAATGAAAAAATATAAGTAGATAGGCTGAGTTCCGAAATGCATCAGATGCACATTTGATGCAAAGTCATAAGTTCCAAAACTCAAACGTGAAAATGTTACATAGCGAAAGCAGCATGTTTGCGTATAGCAGATGCACATCAATAGAGTATTGCTGCCGCATCAAAACTTTTTGGAACTCAGTCCGTCAGCCGTACTCTAATTATTTGAAAATAACATTGGGTACGTTCAGATGACTAAGGTCAAGGGGACCTGCTAGTAGGGCAAATTTCTAGTCGATGATTGGCCAGCTTTTAAAAAATTGACTTCAAATAAAGGGAACTTTTATTGGAAAGTGACTGGAAAGCTAGCGACGAAATATCTGCCTTAATTTTAAATCAAGTTTGGTTCTTGTCAAAATTGTCATTTTTGAAATAAAAAAACAGTTGAACTTCTTATAAAAAATGGTTGTGCGGTCGCGTTAATTAAATTTAAAATGAAATTCTTCGTACATTACGATGGAATTTTGTTTCCATGTCGAGGAATATTTTTTTTGCTAAACCAACTCGAGGTAAAGTATTGAAGAAAAGTTATTTTTTTTTAGACAAATTTAAGTTCATTGGATGTATAGTTGACTGAATATGAAGTCCTTTATGTCTCCTCTGAACGTATCCATTGCCTCAATTAACAGTTAATGTCACCTGCTGAGACACAAATTTTAAATTCTTGATATTGAAGGATTATAAAGCAGAATTTCACTTTTATTTTCGTGAATTGTAGAAATGTCTATTGTTTTGCCCTTTCCATAAGTGTCCTTGCACTTATGACCATTTTATATGTTGCACGTATTGTCACGTTTGAGTTAGTCTAAAAAACAAAACACCCACCCCCAATGGAGAACAGCTACTATATAGATGCGAAATGTTAAGCCTTGCTTGTATGAGTCCTTAATGACATGCTATCACAAACTCACGCGATGTGTGTGCTCGGATTCAGGATGATGATACTTATTAGCAGCAGCAGTGCTTCGTCCTTAAAGCCCTTGTTTGCTGTTGCTGCTGCTGCTGATGCTACTGCTGACGCAATGAAATGCATTCTCATGTGTTGTTTTGTTTTGTTGATGCTGCAGCACAGCTATATTGTTATGGGTGGTGAATGTGATGGTGCTATTAAATTCACAAACACGCTTTAACTGGTGCAACCCTTTTAACCCTTCAATATTTGCTGCTATTCTACTGCTGCATCTAAAATATGTTTTATATAGAGTTAAGGGTTAAGAGTTAAGGGGTGTTATTTTACACGCTTATCGCATGCACGTACTCGTCGCAGCGTCGAGGACATTAGATGCACGTGTGTTACTCTCCAAACAGTCGATTGTTGAGAGGTTCGAATAAATACAAAAAAAGGCTCGACTCAGGTCCTTATAGTAGGTATATGGATGGGATGCGTTGTCGTTGTGCATATTTGCTGCAATTGCTTCCTACGTCTAAATGAAAGTGTTGTGCACTTTTTTAATGTTTAATTAATATTTTTTTGCATTTTTTTGTATATTCTATTTATTAATCTAGGTATGTATGTACATATTTACAAAAAGAATATACTCGTTGGTACTCTACTCACATTATGGTCGATTGGTGCGAGGATCTCATGCTACATGTGATGTTTTAATTGGTGATTCAGACGAGTGCGAGTGTGGCGGCAATCTGTGCGAAAGCCTAATGGTTTAAGTTCCCGTAAATAAAGAAGATAATTGGATGAATTTTTTTTTGTCATATTTTTCTGATGGTGGGCTTAATTGAAATGTCAGTGTTCTAACAAAAAACTGTCATTCATTTGTATATCTACGCCAAAATCTTGAAAAAATGGGTTTTATATGGTTACAAATAAATGAAGAAAAACCCTCGTCAAATTCTGTGGTTATCTGATGATAATTAGGAATTTTTTGTCAAGTTATGTTATGGGTTTAAACTTATGAAAATCACATCTAGGTAAAATGATATACCTTTATTACCATAGTTCAGACAGCAAACTCAAAAAACTCGAAAATAATGAATTTATTTTGAATTAAGATATCTTCGCTTCGCTACCAGACCTCATAGAACGTTCTTGTTTTCAGCTCTTAAAAAACTGATTATGAATAATGTGCCTGTAAGACCTCAGGTCTTTTAAATGCAATGCACGGCACAAGTAAGAAGGAATAGAAGGAAACACGGAAAGAATTCTTAGATCAGATCAAGAAAATTAAGCTACAAATTAATTACTAAATTAAGACTTTTTGTTTGCAATATGAAAAAATTAGCGAAATGAAGATATTGACACTCAAAAATTATATTTCAACACTTTTGAGAATCAATAATTCGACCGAGGAAAAAAAATATTGCCATTAGCGAATCGCAATTTGATATAAATTTGTATCAATTTGGATATAGTGATTGATGGCTAAGCTGGAGTCGCGGGTTCGATCCCTACTCTAGGTAGCATTTTTTTTAATTTATCTTTATTACAGGCATACAAATTGAATTATTATAATTATGAATGAATGAAAAATGAAAAAAAAAATGAAAATTTTCAAATCTACGAATTATGGTCAAAATATTGATTTGCGTGTATTTTTATTTTGTTATTTTTGTCCACAACAGGGGTGTTTAATTAAAAATTTGAAATGTATCTTAATCGAAATGTCATGCCTCCCCAAACACGAATATCTATGAATGGCAAACGTTTTAAGTGCACGTGGTTATTGATTTTTCATACCTGTAACAAAAATATTTGTTCATGGGTGTTGCCTATTGCAAGGCCCTGGTAAAGATAAGCCATCTAAAGGTGTATGTTCTTATTAAGAAATAGCTTCTCAGAGCTTAGGTACCCTTTCGAAAAGGTATATACTGTAAATCTCTTTCATTCCTGCCGTACTTTACAAGGAAATTGTTCTTCATAAACTGTTGCGCCAAATGTTGATAAAAATATTATGAATAATTTATCGCGTCTGTCAAACCTTTGTAATATTAAAATTCAGACTCAGGAGGTCAAGAATTGTGAAAAAACTTCAGGTAAAGGTTATCTATAAGAAAAAGCCTAAGATTTCGAAAGATATTGCAAATTTTGAAATGTCTGTAGGACTCAAGGAATTAATCCACCTAAACAAAATAATCCCTCGAAATGGAGAATAATTTCACGGTGGAAATAAATCCTCTAAATCCAATACGAATTGAGTCCCAAAAACTCTATTTAAATGTTTTAAGGGACAACATGTTGCTATCCCAAATGTTTATTTAATGAATAAAATGGCGTTAGGCAAAAATGCCCAAGGAAACAAAAGCCCAAATCAATATGGAAATATCGCCCAAGAAAACTGGAGAAAAAAAAAATTGTTGTGAAGTGTTTTCCAATAAGAGGTGTTATTTTGAATATGCCAATATTTTGGTAGTTGTCACTTAAGAAGCTGTAATTTTATGACATTTGACAAGTATAAACTACGCCATTAATAAAAAAGGGACGATTCACGCTTCAGCGACGCATTGAAATTATTAAAATTCACTATAAAAATGGTGAAAATTTGGCAGAGTCGGTTCGTAAAACTAAAACATTTTTTGGTCGTCGTGAAGCACCTTGTCGGACCGCAATTCAGAAATTGCTGGACAAATTTGAGCTGTTGGGATAAGTTAGCGATGCAATGAATAAAACCCCGTGCACGTCGCTCAAGAACAACTGAAGCTCGATTCACAATGCGACGTGAAAACGCAACGTTAGCGTGACGAGAACTCGTCGTAGTTGTCATACCGATTTCAATTCATGTAAGTATACGAGAAAACGCCAGGGTATGCACAATGAAACGTTTCTCGTCGTCACGTCACGCCGGAGTTGGGAAAATTGAAAAAAAAAACGCTCTCGTAGACGTTTTTTATGTTTTTTTATACTTCACTGATGGTGAAGTTTGTGAAATTGTAGAAAAGAATAAAGAAAACAACAGATAATTGCAAATTAACAGAAATAAATATAAATTCTGTTGACAATAAAATTATATTTATAGATCTATTTGTGTTGAAAATATTATAATGTTGTATTGTTTTAATTTCTTTGCATTTTTAGCCGAAAATCATTTCCCCAGCCCAGCTATGAACAAACACAATCATAATATTTAAATAATAAAAGTAATTTCAGTTTGATTTTTTTCATTATTTTGAACGCACAAAAATAATAAATAATTTAAGGCTGTCAAAAAACTCGTCGTCAAGAAACTCGTCGCATTGTGAATTGGGGAACGATTTTGTAACTAGAAAAAAATGACAGCGATTCACGTCACGTTTTCACGTCGCATTGTGAATCGAGCTTGAGAATACTGCTGCTATAGCCCTAAAAGTGTTGAAGAAAACCCAGGTTTGTCCATTCCTCGTCGTTCATTGCAATTGGGCATTCCACAAACGTCATTACACCGTATTTTGCATAAAGACTTGGGTCTTTAGGCTTATAAAGTTCAGTTAACTCAAGCCGGCCGATAATCAAAAACGTCGTGTCTTTGCTGATTGAGTCCTTGAAATGCATGCAAATGATCCATAATTTCATCGAAAAATCATCTTGAATGATGAGGCCCATTTGCAGCTCGTGGCTACGTCAAAAAAAATTGTCGCATCTGGGGCTCGGAAAACCCAAGATTTATTGTTGAAAAGCCTCTCCATCCTCAACGAGTAACTGTTTGGTGCGGTTTATGGTCCGGCCGTGTCATTTGACCTTACGTTTTCGAAAACGAGGCTGGAGCAACAGCTACGGTGAATGAAATATTTGCTATCGAGAGATGCTTAATAATTTTGTATGGCCGGAATTGGATGGTATTGATCTGGAACAACGTTTACTTTCAACAAGACGCCGGCGCGGCGGCGCTACGCGCCACACAAGCAACGAACCCATCGATCTTTTGCGGGAAAAGTTTCCGGACCGGGATATCTGTCGATCATAATTGGCCACCGAGATCTTGTGATTTTACACCTTGTGACTTCTTCTCTTGGGGCCACATGAAAGATAAGGTCTACGCCAACTGCCTAGCGTCGATTCAAGACCTCAAAAATGGAATTCGTGAGAATATTGAGGGTATACAACAGCCACTTTGCGACTTGGTGATGGAAAATTTCATGAAAAGGATATTTTTTGTGTAAGCGTAGCCAGTGTTGGCCATTTGGCTGATATTGTTTTCCATTATTGGTGACATACTTTCTTCTTTACATTGAAAACAATATCCGATAATTTATCTCAAAAAATACCATTTTTCTTTGAATATGAAAATAACAGATCTTATTTTTTCAGTTTTGTGCAATTTTTATTAAGGTGAAAAAACGGCCAAAATTTGCATTTTTTTCGGCTTTCAAGTAGACACGTGAAAGAATGCTCTAATTATGTTTAACGTCTATTGGCTCCAACAAAATTTTTAGCCAAAATCATCTTCATTTAACTTCATAGTTTGAAGAATCACCCGTATATAACATTTTGTATAACCTGATTGTGAAAAATGCATCTCAATTAAAAATCCTTTTATTTGACAGATAAATATTTTTTGTTGTCTTCACAAAATTTCACAATTTGTATAGTGTTTCCCGGAGCAGTATTCGATAGCTCTTGAAAAACTGAAGATCAAGAAATAAAATCAGAATAAATGCAAATTAAATTGTCACATTCATTAGTTTGTACCTTCAATGCGCCTATAGCGAAAAGAATTCTTGAAGTCAAACCTCCAATTTAAATACATAAATGTACGCCCTCGCAAAAACTAAGCTTTTGAATATATTTCATTTTCTCCTCATAGTATCTTCCTACTCCTTGAAACTTTGTAGCCAAGGCCAAGAAATTCTTGGAAACACCACCAAAGTTCATATTTCAAGAGGAGCAAGCCCCTTAAGCATAGTTTTATTATTCTCCCAAAAGTCACAGATTATGCCACCAAAAAGGATCTTCAATCCCTGGCTATATAAGTCCTTTTTGTTTCGCCCATTTGTCTGCGTGGTTGACTGAAGCTGGATGCTGGGGTATTACCTCGGCTGGCAACCGCATTCAATGGCATGATAGCAGCAAATTTAGAACACGACCCAGCAACATGGAACAGCTGCTGCTGCTGCTATAGGAATAGGGTGATGCTGAGGTTATATATGAAGCTGTGTGTTATAATGCTTTTTTTTTAGTTCTTCCACATTGCAGCAGCTATGGACCAAGTTCAACACACCCTCACGGTGTGAATGTCCTTTCACGATAGTTTGCGCCAGATTAATGAGTGCATAACGCTTCCGGCCACAATCGGTATTCCCACCCCCAACCCATATTTTGCCATACCTACCGCCATTTTGCCAACCACAGTTCCTTGCTTGTGATTAAGTTTGTTTGCTTTGTGTCTTCAATGGCGCGATATGGCAAAAACAAATGCCAGCTTAAAAGAGGACGATGACGATGTGGACGACCGCCAACTGACGACGACGACGACAACGTTCGGTGGTAGTTTTAATAGAAAGGATTCCATTACTTGCTGCTGGAGATGTAGAGGATAGAAAAAAAATTCAAGTGTTTACAATGCTTGCAGAAATCTGCTTTCATTGCAAGAATATAAACACTGTGTTACACAATCACTCTGCAGCTAGTTCCAACGGAGACACAGGATTTTGTTTTAATTTCGCTTTTCATGTGGCTGAAGAAATTTTTAATGATCCACCAACCAGCATCCTCACCTCATCCATCATCCAGTCTATATATCGCAGCAAGCCAGAACGACAAAATGGATAAGGACTCTACGATGACGACGATATTAAAAAGTAATAATAATATGGCAGCCGCCTCATCAACAGCGAACACCAATATTAACGACGACAGATTTTCCCTACTTCTGGCCCATTTCACAGCAATTTACAGGACCAGGCGAATTCAATAGAACTGGCTGTACTGCTCTCTGTATAGAATAAATTCTGATGATGGGGGCATTGCATTTCCAGTTTCGAGAGAGATGCCAAAAATAGATAACGAACACTTATGCACATGCACCATAAAAATCAAAGGATATTTGTACGTTTATGCTTTGGGAAAAAAAGGCAAGCGAAAGGAGCTCTTTTCTAAAGAGCGAAAGTAGCAAGGACACTTTTGAAGGATTACTTCATGACTTATCGTGCATCAGTAGCAAATGTTGCAGTCGAATATCTTTCTCTCGCCACGTTCGTTGAATATTCTTTTTTTTTCCTGCTCCCTTTGTACGTCGACAATTTTAAGTGGGTATGGGTAATTACTGCTCCTTATGCATGCACACTTTTCCATGTGAAATTGAAAACCGTCCAATTAGTCACCGTCATCGTTCTGGGCGTAGTTGTGGGAAGGGGTGGGGGGCGTGGTGGTGATTGTTGGTGGAGGTGAATCCTGGTTTTCGTCCTGGTTTGAATTTATATTTTTGTAATTTTTTCTTTTATTTTTACATTTTATTGAAAGAAAAGTTGTTATCAGAATTTTGGAATCTATATTGAAATGGAACGAGATCCTGTTGGAGGTTGGTTTTGTGCTATGACAAATTCTAATGTGAATATACTACATACATTTAAGAACTCACACTGGCCAACCACTCTCCTGATGCTTTAGTAGACTGGAGTGGTTTTATATTTCATGGGGCATTTTTTGTTTGCTCTGAATTGGATATTAATGGATTTAAACGGGCATGATGATGGTGGTATTTGCTTAGACATCATGACTCATGATGAGTTTTGACCAGGAAAATAAATTTAAATTAAAGTTTGGTTTTTAGATAATGTTTTGAAATGTAAATGATGGTGTTGGTGCGGTAGGTAAGTTTATAAAAAGTTGAAACTTAAAAGTAGGTCCTGTACTATCATTTCTACTTCAGAAATCTATTAGTCTAAGAGGGAGTGGATTGATAACCAAAATACCCCAACTAACAATTCAGCTTCTTTTAGCTTAAAAATATTGATGTGCCACAGTTTTCACTTTATATAAAGTTTCGGTACGGGCTTTGGCGGAATTAAATTTTTTATACATGTAACGAGCTGGATAACTACTTCTTTAAAGCCGAATAGAAATAAGAAAAAGTAGACTTACCGAGTTTGCGAGCTGTCACTCGAATAGGTTTCTAAAATTAATATTACAGACGATGATTGAAGATGTCACTTTAAAAAGGCTGCATAAAATTTTTATGTAAGTTGCTGACTTTAAAAGTTTTCTGTAACCATTTTCAATAAGCTTTATTGAATACTTCGATACGGCTTGTTAAGTCTTACTAAAGAATCATAAAAGAATGGCCACGTTCGGGTGGTAGGCAGACATATGTTTTCTACTTTAGCATCTGATACATTTTCGAACGACCAAAACCGTGTATGCTACCAAACCAAACGAAAACCAAAAAAATAAACAGGTGAGATATCAGCTGTTAGTATGAAGTATATCTCCCAAACCAACGCGAAAGCAGCGCGGAACATTCGCCCACAGCAGTTTTTTTTTGTTGTTTAGCATTATTTATTTGTTATTTATTTTAAATGATTGTGAATGATTCGCCCTGCATAGCGAATGTTCCGCGTTGGTTTGGGAGAGCCTTAATCCAAAGAGATCCGAACATTTATGAAATAGCCTTAGATTTCTTTTTAATATCAGCTGTTTGGTTAGTCGGCTGGTTTTTTCTTTAGGCATTACAACAACACGAACAAATCTAGATACCATTGGCGACGTACCCGAACGCGGCCAATATGTCAATATATAATAAAGAAGCTCGAATTTGCATAAGTCATTTTAAAGAAGCTTTTTAAAAAGCTCTATTCAAATTTATAATTATATATGTATATAGTACAGTCAACGAAGGAATTTTGCTTGCAAAACATAAGGCTCTCTGGATTATTTTTTTATATGGTAGGGGTAACCCACAGGTATAACATTGCCAAAGTCCCCAGCCCAAGACCGCGAGCTAAACTGAGGAGGGGGGGTTAAAGGTACCCCTCTTTAGATTTTCGTGAATATTGGCACAACCTAGGATGTTAGCGGAAAAGTCTATTGTGCTTAATTAGAGACAATTAAATTTTCTATAAAATGATGTTTTCACATTTTTTCTAGGGGCAATAATAAAGGAGATACAGGGCGTAGAAAAGTCAACAAATCTGAAAAACCTGTTATTGTCTTAGTTATTGAATTTTCTGACCAATTTACCTGGAAAAACCAAAAAAGGTAAATACACATTCATTCACCGTTATTTCATCATGTCGTGAGCCTAAGACAGAAGTTTTAATTTCCTTTTTTTCTATATATCCGAAACTATACGAAAAAGTTGATGTATTAGGCAAAATTTAATTAGAAAGAGTTGTTTTCATATTACATTTCTGAACAAAATTTTGGAGCCGTTTGTCCGAGAAAAATTAAATTTTTCCTTAAGGGTTTTCAACAGGTGTGTACATGTATTCTAGAAAATGATAAGAAATTTATTAAAAATTGATAACATTTTTTCGAAAAATTGAGTTTTTAAAATCAGGAACCCCTGGTTGAGCAAAAGTGCATTAGACCCTATGCAGTAATTTTTGTTCTTTAAAGTAAAATATGCTCATATTATTTATCTTATGAGGAGCTCCCACAGTGTATATAGAACTTTTGTGGACTTGAAGGGATCTTAGGAGGCCTCTACCTAAAGCTCTGTTGGAGGCCCTTTTAACTCTTTTAGAGACCTTACAGTGAATCTTGAGATATTTGTGGGGGCCCAAGGGAATCGCATTTTATTTTTTTTTTTTGCATTATTGTTTTAATTTTACCCATATCAACCATTTACTTTCTTATTTACTAACTTACTTAGGTCCTCTTAGGACCTATTACGTCCGTGAAGTTTCCCTTACGAGACATAGGGCCTCCACTACTCCTACGTGCCATCGTGTACGATTCCTGGAAATGTATTTCAGCTCTCTCCAACTTTTCCCCAGTCGTGTCGATTACTGTTCGACCGTTCTTAGCCATGTACTTCTAGGCCGGCCCACTTGTCTTCCCTCCTGTGTGAGGGAATTGTTGTTCAATTGTTTGGTTTACATGACATGTCTTATGTTTTTGCATAAACCAACCTAACGTGCTGTTAAATTATATTTAAAATTTAATAAAATAAAAAAAATAAAAAAAAAAGTACGTATACGCCCGAGTGAACCACGTTGATATTTTTGGTCTTAGAGAAAAGAAAAATACGGCATTTTGACGGTTTGGTGGTGCAGTCCTTGGAAACAAATCTAGCGAAGTTCTGATAAGGTAAAAACGGGTGGGAAATAGAAGCATGATTTGATTAATATTCTCTTTTTCAAAATTCTGCTTTCAAAAATCAAATTCTTATAATAATGCTTTCAAAACGCAACAAACAACAACAAAAGCAACAAATAAAAGAAGAGTTTGAAAAATATATGTAACAGACAGTTTCATCAAGATCTGGAGTTTAGTTTTGTCTACAAATCTATAACTTGCCATATTATAATACTTGCCATAATATATACAGGGTGTCCCAACGTCACCGGCCCAGACAAAAACCATGGGTCCTGAGTTGATTTTAAGTCAAACAACTTAAGAAGTTATTTTCTCGTTTTAGCTTCCTTTTCGACTTCTAACGGTTTTTACGATTTTTGGTCTAGTTTCTTTAACTGGCCTTAACTTTTCCAAAATACAACCGATTCTTGATTTTTGACAGCTTGTGGCGGCCATATTGTTTCTTTTACGTGCAAATGATAAAACTTTATTATCAAAATGGGTGTTCTGTTGATCCCAATTTTTGTCGAAAAATCATCTTTAGAGATGAGGCCCATTTTTGGATGAATGCGGGATTAACGAGGTGCCAATGCATCCAAATAAAATTACTGTTTGTTATGGATTTTGAGCTGGAGGCGTCATCGGTGCGTACTTCTTCGAAAATTATGCTGGCCAGGCCATTACCGTCAACGGAGATCGCTATAGGTTGATGATCACCAACTTCTTGTAGCCTGAATTGGATGATAAGGACACGGAAGACATATGGTTTCAACAGGATAGCGCTACGTGCCACACAGATATTCTGCACGAGCGGTTTCATGGTTACCTCTCGCCGAGGTGACGTGAATTGGTCACCAAGATCGTGTGATTTGACTCCTTTGGGCTTTTTCTTGTGGGGCTTTCTTATGTAGCAGGTCTTTGCGAAAAAGCCACAAACCACCGCGGCCCTCAAAGATAACATAAAATCGATGCCATCGGTCAAATTCAGACTAATTTTTGCGCTATAAAGTCATTGAAAACTGGCCCTTTGGAAGCCGCGCCATTCAGTGAAGCCGCGGAAACCATTTGAACGATGTTATATTTCAAATATAATGCCATTGATAGGGCTCTCAAATAAAGATAAAACCTTATTGATATCTCATATACAATTTTCTTTATTCAATTTTAAAATCGACCCGCCCGTAATGGAAAACCCTTTAAAAACCCTTGCCTTTTTTATGATAGCGCAATTTGTACTCTTAATACATTTAAAACTATTAACAAAATTGAATTAAAAAAAAAGAAATTTAAGCAAATTCTTACAAAAACTACGTCTCAGCTATAGACTGTAAGAAAGAGCCAACTGTAGACAAAAAAAAAAAAAAAAAAAAAAAAAATTGTGCAACCGTTAGAATCGTTTTTTGTTCGTTTTTATTCAAACATTCAAATTTTCTTGAATTTCTTCCAACATATTTCCTTATACAATTTTATTCACTTATCTAAATAAATTTCTTTAATTTCAATGAAGATTATTTATTTTTCTTTTATATGAAAATTAATTTTCCCCAACCATCCCACCCGGTTAGGTTTATCCACTAGTTCACCCGCAGTAAAACCAACTTTGTGTGAAACGTGATATTTCTTCAATATCTATATAAATTCACCCTCTTAAAGATATTGAAAGACTAAATAAGTAACACAACCTTTTCCAATTTTGTTTTTTTTTATCAACAACAGCAGACACAAACAAAAAAATAACAACAAAAATTGGAGCAAAAATAAGAAAAAAACAAACCAATCCAAAGATCCTGTTAATTTCCTATCTGTGCATGAGGAGCAAAAGAAAAACTCGTCTTGATGATGATGGTGGTGTGCGTGTGCTCCTTTGGCACACAATAAATTCAAATCAAAGTGGATCATTGAGAAACAATTTTTTTCGTGTTCGATTTTCAATTTTTTCTTTCCTTCATATACCTACCTAGTCCTAAAAGTGAAGTGAACAAAAAAAATCCTTAAAAGAAACACTCTTCCAATAGAATGTTAAGAAGAAGAAAAAAACACTTTGTTAGGATAACTAACTCACCTTGAAGTTCGTTCCTTCGTTTTATTTTTTTTTATTATGGGTTTTTTGGTATATACTTAGCAAACATATTTTCCAGCATTTAATTCTTTCAAGCAAAAAGGTCCTTTTGCTTTGAGATTTGTTTTTTTTTATTGTTGTTGTTGTTCGTCGCCCCTTGTTAAAAAAAGACGACAAGGGTCCTGATGGTATTTGGAGTGGGTACCTAGTCATGGCAAATGACAAATAAACTGTTATTTTATTTGGATTAAAAGAACTTCCATGCTCCCATCGCCAACAAAAAGGACTAAATTCAATTCAAAAATACCATTTACTCTACTCTAACTGGACTCCCTCAATGAGCTAAATCAAGCAAGACGGCTTAAAAAGAGTCTAAAAGAGGGAAAGGACGAACGAATTATATTATTATCGCTGCTTAATCCAGCAAATAAAGTCGAGAATTCGAATGCGGGGGTGGTTGGTGGGTGGTGAGACGGTTGTGTTTTTCTTTGGCAACAAATCAAGTTGTTTACTTACATTCAAAATATCCAGACAGGCTCCCAGTGGAGGTACCTTACGTCTCATCGTCGCCGTTGCCGCCGACAAAACACACATTTAAATTAAGTACACGCAAAATAACCCAGTGACGTATAGTTGCTCGTCGTCGGGATAAGGGATACGGGATACCCAACCCATCATATGGGATAACAGGAGGATTGAATGAATTGGGAAAACATTTTATATTCAAAATACAAACAGAAACGCAAAAAAAAAAATATGACAGGATAACTCACCTCGAACGATATACAGGATCAGAACAGCCTTAAAAAGGCCGTGTAAATCCATTTTTTATTTAGTCTAATGCTTTCCATTACATTTTTTATGAGTATAATTTTCGGAGATTGTTTTTACTGGCACCGTTGTTGTTGTTGGTAGTCTGTTGCTGTTGTTGTTGTTGTTGTTGGCTTTTATTTTGGCTGAGTGTTATATGTAGAGTCCTTGTACCTATTTTGTTGGCGTTTTGGGTGGGAAGTCTCTTGTTTAGGTGGGGTGTAGAGCATTAAAGTCAAAAAAGATGTAATATGACTTTTCTGGATGAATGGTCTTTTGTGGTTTTCCTGATGTGATGGTGTGGCTTTTATGTAATATCCTTGCAAATGTCTTCCATATAAAACTTCAAAGTCACATACATAACAAGGAGCATCCTTTTCCAATTAACATAATTTTATTTGTATTATTTGTGTTGTTGTTGTTTTTGTTGTCGTTATGGCTTAGGGCGTTGACAACTTAGCAAGGACCCACTTTATTTTTGTATCCAGTCCAACTAGTTTTCGAGACTTTCTCTCTTTCTGAAAAAGATAAAGAAATAAATGTAAATAATAGGTACCTACAAGAGTGAAAAAAGTTGAATAAATTAAATGGAAAACCAGCTTAAACAAACACACACACTCAAAACAGGATGACAGCTATTTTTTTTTTGTGTTCGTCATATAAGCTCTTATGCTAAATCCTACATCCAGGCATTCAGCCAAGCACACGAAATTAATTACGCTACCAGTAGTACCAACCTAGCAAGGATGCGGGAAGGACAAAAACGAAAAGGAATGTTGGCTGCCATCAGGTAGCTATGTGGATAAGGGAAATATTATGGCAGAAGATGAGCCAGCAGGAACTTGAAAGAATTCACTTCTTTTGTGATATCCATGTCTTTCCGTCGTACAATACACTAACACACCTACCCTATATACCAAGCTTTAAAAGAAAAGGAGGTTATGGCTTTTTAATTAGAAGCCAAAAGCAGCTTCTCCCCATAGCAATGGGTAGGATTTTCTTTTTGTTCCCTTCTCCCCCCACCTTCAACTCCACCATATCAAAAGAATTTGACCTAGTATAACGAATTTCCTTGGTAAATCTCTTAAATCCTGGCAAGTTTTCTTTCGTTTGAGCACTTGTTTCGCTAATTTTTTTGTTATTTTACTTTACTTTTGTTCTTATTGCATTTGTCTTTGCAAGTGAACTTGTTATTTCAGTAGGTAGAGAGAGAGAGAGATGGAGATATTAAGTTTTGTTGTGTTTATTACGTTTTGTTGTCATGATAAGAGAGATAAGTGCGGTATGAGCGGTTATATGAGCTGATGAACATGTCTTCCGGCAGTTTTTCATCATGGTGGTTTTGTCAGTTCTAAGAGGTTCGAGGATGAAATAATAAAAGGATCCTTAGAGAAGAGAAGAATTCAGTTTTTTTTCTTAGCATTTCGTATATAGGTTGGTAGGTATTTGCTAGTAGGTACCTACGCAATTATTCTATTTAATTCTATACATCACCATAAATATGCATGTATGGTCGTTTGTACGTGAAAGGTGCCAACTTTGAGAGTAATTTTGTATGTTAGTAAATTGTTTGCACCTACTGACTTGGTTGAGATAAGTGATAAGGGAAAAAACCTTTAAAGGACATCTTTCATTTTACAACAAAACAACTATTTTCAATGATTTAAAAGGGTAAATGTATTTTTTTGTTTGTTTTTTTTTTGAGAACCGCGTACGTGATAAACGATCATAAGAAAAAATAAACTTTTAAGTCGTGTTGCTATTTTTTAAAGTTGTTTTTGGAATTTGCGTAAGTTGTTTGTTCAATATTTTGAAGATTTTTCATATCAAAATATGTAAAAGAATCGAAAATGTTTTCCAGTTTGCGGTGTCAAAATTCGTGAATATTTTTGAGCGTTTAACTTTTTCACAAAAAAAAAAAATTGGCTCCAGGAGAAGTAGGAAAAGGTGCAAAAAGGAGGAAACCAAAAAAAAACTTAATTCATAAAATTGAAAAAATTGAATTCAAAAAAATTGAATTCAAAATTGAGATCTCTTGTTCTTTTTCACTTCTGTATTCCAACAGAAGAATGAAAAAAAAATGCAAAAAATGGGTCTAGAGAAAAAAAGTTGCATTCAAAAAAATATTTAATATATAGCCAAATTAAATGAAATCCGTATAACTTGCGAATAATAACATATTTTGCGATTTTTGAAGTTTGTTTTAACCAATGCAAAACAAAAAATATGTTCTTACTCTTTTAAAATTATTTTTAACAAAAAAAAAAATTGTTATAGATATCGCACATGCAGTGCAAAATTCTTACAACTCAAAAAACACATTTTTTGTGGTATAGACGCAAAAAAATACTTGACATTTTCTGCAACGTTTCTATCTAGTTGCCTTTGATTTAAGCTTGTGTCGTTTTAGATGTTTAAATTTAAATAAAAAATGCTCTGACAAAAATGACATATTTTGAGTTAAAATGTGATTCTTGTTGGTGTCGTTTTAGTGGTTAAATTTGTTAAAATATTTTTGCTTTATTTTCTGTGGAAAAATATTTGCTTCATTTTTAGTTATGACGTTTTAGTTGATTGAGGTAATAATAAACCCTTTGTATTATTTTTAGTTACTACACTTTAGAAAAATGAAAAGTTGGAATTTATAGTTAACACGGTTTTGTTGTTTCAATAAAAATTTAAATACCAAATGCTTCCAGTTGCTTCCAAATGCTTATAGTTTCTCATACATTTGTTCAAGTTTTTTTTTTTCTCGAGTTATGACATTTTAGATGACTAAATTACACTAGCTAAGAAAAACTATAATCTTGGTACACTGACCTTCGAATCCAGATAGGCCCTCATCGTATTAACCCTTAAACCCTACCCTGGGGTCCAGCGCAATTGAAAAAATATATTTATATTTATTTGAATATTTTAAAAACTAAGTAACCCATGCCGGCGCCACTCAAGGTATTCTCATATTATCTTATTAGCCGCCTTATCATCGGTAATTTTATTATTTTCGAGTGGTACAGTCGCGGAAATTTAAACTTCAGGGTCCCATAATAGACCCCAGAGTAGGGTAAGTGCAAATTTTAGAAGATTTTTAAGACGGACCAGACGATGGCCATTGGCTATATTTTATGGGATTTTGTAAATTGTGGGTGTTAATTCTTATTTTCTCCTGAAAATGGCGTCAAATCAAAAATAAATTAGACGAGAAACTTCCTCAATAAATTGGCACTGGACCTCATCAAACCCCAAATGGAGGAGGTTCACTAGGCCAACTTTGCCTTCAAATCTCCAGGTATTGATTGGAGATATTTTAAAAATGAAACGACCATTGATTGAGTCAACTGTTGCTGTTACTGTAAAAAATAGATGCGCCATTTGTCCACGCGGAAAACACCGGAAGACGAAAATAAGGTGTAGGTGTTGCTGAAATCCTCTTTGTGGCGAACATAGCCGCTCTGTGTGCCAAACGTGCCTGTACTCGAAACTTTAATACATATTTAACATTTTAACTTTCGTATGATCTCAATAAATAATAATTTTTATTAAATTGGGTTTTGATTATTTGTGGAAGTCCAAAAATTGTTTGGGGTCTCCAGGACCCCAGGTAAGGGTTAGTGTAGCTCCCAGGATGGGTAGGGTTTAGGGGTTAAAAACCCTTAGAAAAAGTAGTTTTGTTCTTCGGTTTTACTTTTGTTATTTTTCGGTAGGTATTTTAAAATTAACTAGCTGACCCAGCGTACTCCGTTCCGCCCAAATTGTTAATGTAATACAAATAATAATGTCACTTTGACATTTATCACCGAGCCTGGCGCATGCTGCTTTATGTAATTAATTCGGTCAATTCAAATTCTGTATTCAACATGGTACAGCGAGAACACTCCATTCATTTCATAGGAGTATGCCCAGCGTTTAAAGACATCAGAAGGAGTTGCTTTGGGAAACCCAGTTTGACAGCCGAAGAAGTGAAAAATGCTTTAAATGGCAAAGGAAATAACTGAAGTATAACAAAGTCGACATGTTTCAATCAAACCGCAGTGATTGACGTGTGAACCCGCTTTTTTACTAAAGTGCTTTATGGTAAACAACGTTTTCTCGTTCTATCGTCGTCGATTGGGTACACGTACAAAGCGGGATGTTTACCGACACGTGAGCATGCAATATACAATTAACCATATAAGAAACATGGGAATACAAGACTTATGCCACAAACACCCGCAATTGTCCTTGCAACTTATTAATTCTTATCGAAATCGAGACGCAGGGGAAACTGAAGACGCTTAAACACGAATGTCAGGTGGCTCGAATGGCAAATTTCGTGATAAAGTTTGTGGCTTCGTTTTCATCCATCAAGGATTCGATGGATTTGTATGAATATAACCCTTCGGGGATCTGATTTTGACTGAAGAAATTCAAATTATCGGCATCCTAGTTTTTGGCAGCTAAAATCAATCGCACATTGTTGCAGTACTTTTGCCATCGCAGACTTCTTTGAAATGTTGTCTGTAGGTTCTTCATCCAATCGCAATTTCAATCCACAATGGTTCGACCCCCTTCTTACAACGTAGAATCAACACCCTAAGAGGCCAATACCAAAGCAATCTCAGATATCGTACGAATTGTAGCCAAAATCAGTGAAAACAGGAATGTTTTTCCAATCCCACTGAAAGCATCAAGATAGAAAATGCCACCATTTCCGTTATCGAATGTTTGCATCAATTCATTGAACATGTTGAATCAATACGACTCGATCAAATCCATTTCTCGGTCGAGTTCTCGATGTCACTTTGATATGTCACTTTGACATCTGTCAATTTGACATCTGTCACTTTGACATCTGTCAATTTGACATCTGTCACTTTGACATCTGTTACTTTGACATCTATCACTTTGACATCTGTCAATTTAACTTCTGTCACTTTGACATCTGTCACTTTGACATCTGTCACTTTGACATCTGTCACTTTGACATCTGTCACTTTGACATCTATCACTTTGTCATCTGTCACTTTGAAATCTGCCACTTTGACATCTGTCATTTTGTAATCTGTCACTTTGACATCTGTTACTTTGTCATCTGTCACTTTGACATTTGTCACTTTAACATCTGTCACTTTGACAACTGTTGCTTTGACATCTGTCACTTTTATATTTGTCACTTTGACATCTGTCACTTTCAGCTCTATTCTGCTATTCATCGGGGGGAATTTTGCTTGAATTTTCACTTGTTACTATTCTGCTATTCATTCAAGTGAATGTGGATTTACGTCGGCAATGTCGGTAATACGGTGTGGTATTCTCTTATTTACGTGAACGGACTCTTTCTATACAATTCAGATCCGCATTTAAAATGTTGCGGGTTTTCAATTGTTGGTATCTGCTTAGTTCTTGGGAAAATGTGAGTAGAAACTAATTTTTAGTTTAATTTAGAATATTTGTTTTATTTCGAAGTGGGAAAAAAGTCCAAAACTGTCCATATTTGTTTTTTATTTCTTTTTTAATAAAAAAAAATCAACCAAAACAATTTATTGAAACTTCTTAAGATTTTCACATGCACAGAGCTGTTTGAGTGAATGTCAAATTGGCTTGGGATAATGTAGAGTTCACCCGATGGATAGCAGAATGGAAATACAGAGCGAAAGGGAATCGAATTGATGAATCGGATCTATGGTTCACGGGAACAGTAGAATAGGACTGTTTGATAACTGTCACTTTGACACCTGTCACTTTGACATCTGGAAGTTTCCGGTATATAGTGGCCTTCCTTGGGACAATACGAATCCATCAAACCAAAAATCGTGAAAATCGAACGATTCATCCTCAAATTATCCTGCTGAAAAACGAAATGTGCGCATACAGCTCCACCTGTTGAGAATTTTTCTATTTTTTTTCCTAAATCTTCGCGGAACAATTACAAACAAACCCCCAGAAGGATGTATCATATTTGGTCCAGCCGTTTTCAAGTTTTAAGCAGACGCACAAACCAAGATACATTTTTATATACATATATATTATATAGATTTGATGAGTCCTTCAAGATTAATGGTGCAATTAGCTACCAAAAAACAACTTCCAGCTGAAAATATTTCGAATTGTTCTAACTTGCTTTAAAACGAGCTAAACTGATGATTAAAAGATCATCTTCCAAAATTAAAGCAGCGGAATAATAAAGTAATCGAAAAATCTGATATGAAAAGTGTGATTTTTTTTGTTAATGTATTTTATTCGGGGTTAGACAGCCCATCAAAATTGACTTTTAATATGCGCGAATCGCTTTTTTAAAAAGTGTTAATAATAAAGGCTTAGATACTTTAGTTGTCACCCCGAGATGATAATATTTAAATTATGTGTACAGTTTAAAAATTAAAAAAAAAATTCATATTGTATTAAAAAAAAAATCGAAATGAAAAAAAGAAATTTTATTAAGTTTTTTGTTTACGTTTCACTTCATGTCTAATGGTGGGACAAAAGTCAAGCAGTTCTAAAAATGAGGAAAGTTTAAGGAACACCATACCTATAAGACCACTAAAAGAAAAGTGCTTGACTTTTGCCGCAAATATTTGTTTTCGATTTTTTAAAATAACGTTAAAATATTGCAAGAGGTTAAAAATTGTTTCCTTCTTTTTATAAATTATTTTAAAAACAAGTCGTTGGATTTTAGGTGTTAAATTTCTGGTACCTAATTTTTATAAACAGTTTTTAAATTTTTCATTTTTCTTTATTTTTTTCAAAACACTAGTTCAAAATTGCTAAAGTAATAGTCCATCTTCAATACAATTTCTCTGCTCCTTTTTTACTCTATAAATTGTAAGTTAACAATATTTTTGAATTTTTTAAACAAAAATTAAAATGAAAAATGTTTTCAAAACATTTATTACGTCGAACATTTAAACTTACTATAGGTTTGGATTAAGCTTTCTATTATGCCATGATATTCAGCAAAATTTGTATTTACTATATGTAAACGAATTTTTTATCCGTTACGGTTTTAAGAACTTCTCGTTCAAGGATCAAGTATATTAATCCTTTTTATTAATGCCGAATTATTCTTATATTAATACAAATTTTAAACTCTATTCATAATCCTACACATGAATTATCAATTGCCTAGAATTTCGACAACACTAAAGGTTTCGTGGCCTTCATTACGAAACTACTAAATTCCCACAAATCACATTTTTCAAGAAACTCTGTTTTAAGGCTTTATTTCATTTGAAAATAAAAGCACTTCTTTTCAGAGGATTTAAAATTGAATTTTGAAAGGTCGCAGACAAACTTGGTTTTAGTGCTTGTAGAACTCACAACAACGTTTGCTTGCAAAAGTTATACTGAGGTGTAATCCTCAAGAACATTCAAACATTTTTTTTTACATTTTTCATATTGATTTCAAAGTGAAGAAATCGTATTAGAATATCTCAAAAACGTGAAGTTTTTGAGTTTTTTTAAGCTTCGGATTCGAATTCAGAATACACTTAAATTCTTCAAAAATGTGAAATTTAGATCATAACCGGGGTTAAGACGATCAAGTAGAACTAGTAGCGTTTATGTGTGTTATTGTATCTGAACACGAGAGAGGCAACTAATAGCCCAAATAGTATAATATTTTTGCCTGCGAGTAGCCTGCCAGTTATCCTGCTAGTGTAGTGTATTGTTTTCATTTATTTGTTTTGTTTCCATAGTTTCCATAATTTGTATATTTTTCTGTATGAAATATTTTTAAAAAATCATACTAGTTGACAAAACGCGCAGAGAGATACTAGTCACACATACATCCATAAAACTAACACTATGATACTAATGCTATTAGTTCTACTCGCTTGTCTAAGCCCCGGGATAGGTTAGTAAAAAGTATTTTTTTTTCTAAACAAATAGAATAATTCAGTTAAAACTTTTTAAATCAACGATTCCATGTTTATTCATACAATATTATCGAAATTTAAAAACTGTACCACAGGTTTTGATTACCTATTACCTTTGTCATAAAAGGACAAACACAAATCAAAGCAGTATTTTCACTTCAAAAAATAATAAATATCATAAAATGGCCATTTTTGTCCCATGCACTGTGCGCTGCGCCGCTCCGTCTGTCGCTGGCCCAAAGTCCACACCAAACGGTAACTTTTTTGAAGATGCATTGAACCTCTTGTGGCTTACGTCCCATATTCGGCGCAAATTTGCTTAACATATATCATTTCATCAAAAAATGGGCCTTGTCACTAAAAATTATTTTTCTGCCAAAATCGGGGCATCTTCGAAACTCATTTTGAGAGCAAAGTTTTAAGTTGATAGATGTCACAGATGCCTTCAAAATCTCAAGTGTTTATTTGTCCAGAATCTGTTAAAACTTTTTCTCATAAGTACCTATACCTTTACTCTACTCATGTTCACCCCATTTATATATATATATATTTTTTTTTAACCAAAAATTCGATTCTTTATACAGTTTCATTGAAACTTTTCATGAAGTAGCAAAGCAGGGGTATGTAGGTTAACGACTTATGAAAAGGTCAATATCCAGCCCATAGATTTGAATACAAATGTGGGTGAAACTTTGATCATAAGCGGTACATAAATATTTGAGTATAGTTCATTCAAATGCAAGAAGTTACTGGGCAATAATAATTTGGATATGAAATATAAAAAAAACTTAAAAACTTCATAATACAAAATTATTTTACTAAGTATTAGGTATGCACTCATACACTATTATCCGGATATGCATACTCTTGATCATACACAAATGTTTCTAATAGGCCATTGTTCTAGTTTTAATTTCAAAGTTAATGGGTACCTATTATAGGTAGGTTCATACATACATAGGTATGTCACTTTTAAGATTGGTTCTTAAAATGTCATCAGAAAAAAATAACAACAAGCATAGTTATGCCTACCTAGAAAGTGATAAAAAAAATTCTTCCTATTGTTCCACTGGTATTCAACACCCTACTGCTGGTAATCATGATAATTATTACGATGATCCCACTTCTTCCTCTTATTTTCCCACCAAAAAAAAATATAAAAAAAAAAAAAAAAACAAATAAAAACAATAAAACATAGCAAAAACATTGTGATCCTTTAAGGATATGTGAAGGATTTTTGAACTTTGACCTAAATTCGTTGAAGCATCATCGTTTTCTTTCTACCCCATCAGCAATATTCTCTTATTTCGTCCTGGATGTATACTCGTATACGGTGAACCGTGTGTACTTAAGATGTACTCGTAGATGTACGTATATTCTATCGTTCAGCGTTGTCATGTCCTAAAACTCTAACTTGTCATAATTTATGAAATTCATTCCCTCCATTTATTTTCAAGTTATATGCCAGATCCTGGCTCATGTCATAGTGTAAGTGAAAGTGTGTTTGTAGTAGTGCATCAGTTTTTTCTTACAGTGCATAAGAACCACCTCGCGATGATGGTGGGCACTGGTACAACAGGGATGGTTGGGAGGAGGTTGAAAAATAAAATAAAAATGCACTAAATCATAGCCCGGCTTAGCATAAAAATCAACATTGCAGTTTAGAGCGCGCAGGCATAAAGTAACAATCTATTTGGATATGGGGAAAGATATCCTTGTGCAAACTCACATGATGGGTATATGGGTTTGGGCATCCCTTACATGCAATTTAAACTCCTTGCATCGCAAACACAGGCTTCACTTTCATAACTTTTCTGCAAGTGACACACAAGTGGATGGGAAAAAAGGGGGCATAAACAGGTCCCGACTTTCCCTGAATATCCTTTGAATTTTTGTTCGCTTTTTTGTTGTTGTTATCCCGAACGTTTTAACTCTTATAGGGTTGTATTATTCAAGTTGTCATCGTCATTGGAGACAGAGACAAAGAAGGAGCAGGATGGGGGGTGGTTGTAATCCTTGGGCTGAAATGCATTTAAAAGCTTGCGTCACCAAAGAACAAGAGGTAGTAGGTAGGTTTTACATGATTTTTACATAGCACTGGAATTTAGTGAAGAAATCTTTGGAGAAGTCCTTGCGATGGTAAAGTGGTGGTGTTTTGGCTTGCGGTTAAGAATAGAATCTAGAGAGAGAGAGTATCGGCCCTACCCTGACATAGCTGCATAAGTAACATGATTTAACAGAGGCTGGTGTGCGTGGCAAACACTCGCCCGAACATCGGATAGAACATGAACTCATAACAGAAGATGTTTCTTTGCTGATGAAAGGATATGTTCTTCGCAGCTGGTTGCAGAAAGGCAGAAGCCAGAAGGTTCCGCATAGTGTGGATAATTTAATAGACTTGCGGCAAAGGTGCAGAGGATAAGTGCATGGAGCGAGGCGTTTGCGTAAAGGTAAATGCTATTAAGGCCGGAACACAATGCAAGAGTTGAGTGTTTTCTGCAGCATACCTACGTTTATCCTTTCATACCAACAACAACCTACCATCACCTCTCGTTTACCTTTAAGGCAAAAGAGCCTCGGGTTTTTGACCTCACTTCTGGGATGTTTATCGTTTCGCAGATAATGTGGTTTGAGTGTCTCTTCTGAATTAATTATTCCCAGCTGACGTTGCACTTAAGTAGTTTTTTTTTGTCGTTGTCGTTGTTGTTTTTGTCTTCTCTATATTTATCCCTTGCCAAAGTAAAGATATATGTGTACAAGCTTTCAAAAGATTTATTTGAAAATGTGAAAAGATTTCTTAGAACACAGGTGCATACTTTCAGAACTCCACAACACAGTTTTCTCAGAAAAGGACTTTAAGTAAACGTGAAATAATTCAAATTTGTTTAATGGAAACATAAAGGAGTTGGGTTATGCTGATGGTGATGATGGTCAGCTTTTATTGTGTTTCTATTTATACACCAGAGGGCAAATTTACAATGGAAAAAGAAATTGCACATGATGGGCAAATATAAATAGAGGTAGGATAAATATTGAAATGAAATGTTGAAAAACGGTATTTTTTTTAAATATACATAAATCATATTTAGTTTATTCAAAACATATATGAGTGTGTACAGTAAATTGAAAACTGAACATTAGGGTGGAGTGTTTTTACCAATTTTTTCTTAATCACTGATGGTAATAGTTTATGATCTGTGGTCGTCTGAGCTCATCATCATAATTTATTTTGAGTTGTCCTTGAAAAAAATACCCAAAATAGTGCTTTTACACAAAAATTACCATATACGCTACGCATCTTGAATTTGAGGCACAAATAGAAAGCGCAAATTACAAAAAAATCTGATTTTATTACAAATTAAATTATTTTTAACTGTGGAAGGAAGTCTCTTACTCCCGTATAGGCAGGAGGGGAAATTCGAAAATAAAAAATTAAAAAGGAGGCCAATCTCCACGATAAATTATTATATAATTGTTGTGAAAGGCACAAGTTCTCTGTTACCCAAGATACATATCGATCATTAAAAAGAACAACGTCATAACTCAAAAACGTCAAACTTCAGAAATCACATTTTAAAGATCGCATGGCTTTATTTCATAATCATCTTCATCCTCAATTTTTCAGTTCTAGAAATGAAATTTAGCCAAAAAATTGTTTGTAGGAAATGAGTTTGAACTGTACCTATCATTAGGTCAAAATTGATGTTTTTTGAGTTATGGCGTTGTTCTTTTTAATGAGCTTTATATTACAGGTAATATGACTAGCGTTTTCATTTTTATTCAGTTCTGCACATGTTGTCAAAATTTCAATCAATCACCACAAATTTGTTTTTGTTTACTGTGTACTTACACAAAGGACAGTCATCTTGAAATTTGACAAGCTGCGCCTAATAATACCTTAGATATGTGTACTCTGTGTCTGTTACCTAGCTTATATTATTTTCAAATCAAATTATTTTTGTGAAAATTAATTGTAGAAATTATTTACAAACTCAAACTTAAAAAAAAAAATAACTGATTTTTTTGTTCAAAATAATTGTGAGAATTGTTAATCCAATATACCACAAATTTGAAGCTTCTCCGATCTAGATTTATCTCGCAAGAAACGATTTTGTACCTCGCATGGATTTTTCTTTATTACAAAATTCTCTTAGCAGACCAAATTTGTCAAAAACCTGAATTTCAAAATTTTTGTTTACTAGAAATCTTTGCGCAAAATTAATTTTGTAGCTTTTATGGGTCATTTTATATTTCAATTTAAAGTTACAGAAAATTCACTTCCGGTCCACTGAAGATGGCGGATATAGACAAACCAGAAATTGTAACTTTTGCAAGCCCCAAATTTATAGCCCCAACGGCTTTTTTTATAATTAAGTTTCCGCCGTCAAAAATAAGTTCAAAATGGACCTTCAAAAATCTACGAAAAATAAACAAATTAATTAGTTTTTGTAAGAATTTGAAGCTGTTTTGAACTACATAGATCTTTTACGTATACTCCGATTTTGTAGAATTCAAATTTTTTGAAAAAATTGACCGAACGTTTTAATATAAAAAATTGCATGATAAATCTAATTCGAAGTAGCTTCAAATTCTCGCAAAGACAAATTTTATTTTTGTTTTAAGATTTAAGAAGGTTTATTTTGAGCCATCTTTTGACTGAGTTAGGGCTAAAAATTTGGTTTGCACAACTGATAAGCATTTTAAAAGCTACAATTTTTGACAAAAATATTAATTTTGAAATTTTATTTTTTTTTTTAGATTTTGTCCGCAAAGATTCAAACACCGGCATAGTGATATTTTTTTAACTTAACAATTCAAATTACCCCTAAAAAGCTTTCAAAAGGAGAATGGGAATTTGTGTCTACCTATTGTCACATCATTTTGTTGTATGGACACAAAGCTGTAAACCATTCAACTCATTGCCACTTCAAATTCCCACAGTCATCATTTCCTTTCATTGACCAATAACCAACCCACTTATAATTCCCATATTCATCGTTTCCTTTAATTGCTCAACTCTAAACCACTTATAATTCCCATATTCATCATTTACTTTAAATACCTACAAAAGTTTCGTTCAACTCCAAAGTCGTCAACCTCTCGATCAACGATCGCTCCACTTAAACCCATTCACTTTCCCAATACATTAAACTTCTCCAATTTCACTGCCTGCCTCATTGGAACAAAACCCAAAATTCCCAAATCATCATTTAGGTGTTTCTTTATCCAACAATCAATGCACTCCCCTTCCAATTCACACTCTTTAAACCCATTTAAAGTGCATTGATCCTAAACCTCATATCGCAACACAGGGACACAGGCACGACACTTGTACTGATGTTGCATGTTTTTCCTTTTCGTCGAGTCGGGTGACGAGCTATCGAGGTGACAGTCCGTTTCTTGATATCGAATCGGTCGGAGGAATTGTTCTCATGAATAATATCATGGTTGAAAATTCTAATTTCTTATTCGATTTAGCGACTTTAATTAATGGGAATAATTGCGCGTCTAGTATCCACAATTGAAATATAAAACGGTAGAAAGCTTAGTTCAAGAGAATCATTTTTGAATATGGACACAGAACTATAAACCATGGTGCCACACAAAATATAAAGGGTCCGCCATCTAACGTTTTTTTTACAACTAGTGCTTATTTCGTGAATGGTAACACTTAGCTTCTGTCTGATTTGACAGATAATTAGTTTTTTCCTTCCGCTGAACGAACATTGTTTGTGTATACGCTTGAACAACGCTGGCAAATATTGCGACATTACTTTGCCGATTTTGCCAAAAAAATCATCTTTTCAGATGAAGCTTATTTTGATCGTGGCAGGTATGTAAACAAGCAAAATTGTCGCATTTGGGGCACAAAAAACCCGCACGCATACATTAAAAAGCCGATACACCCAAAACGAGTCACTGTTTGGTGCGGATTTTGGTCCAGAGGCATAATTGGGCCATTTTTCTTCAACTGAGCAAGGAGTGGCCGTTACAGTCAATGGCGATTGTTATCGGGCCACGTCGAACGAATTTTTGTTCACAAAAATTGAAGAGGAGGATATTGAAAACATTCGGTTTCAACAGGATGGCGCTACGTGCCACACAGCCGAAGCTACACTCGATGTTGATGAAGCATTTTCAAAAAAAAAAAAAGTTATTTGGCGGACCCTTTATAAAACAATTATTCTGTGTTTATTCGAATTTGCAAAGTGTTTTTCTTATTTTTTTGGTCACTCATTTCAGCCAACTCCCATTGTTTAGGACAACAAAAATACTCTTACGTTGGTACACTCCATATTACCTAATAATTTTCATAGGTCTCGTTTCTGGCCACTATAGGTAGACCAGGTCCCATATATTTTTGCCCATTCTCCTTTATTTCTTATATTTTTTTATTTTGTACGCAACAAACAAGCATTTAAAATGATACAATTTAAAAGTTCAAAATAATTATTATTTTAGAATTTAAGTCCGCTAACTTCAGACTAAATAAAGAAGGAATTTGAATGTTAAAAAAAAAACTATTTTAGATCCAAAATCGAGTTTCTTGCAGCTGAAGATCATTTAAAAAGCTATACAAGTGATCCTCCTGGAGGATTACTTGTCAATTCCTCGCAAGAGGCAATAGCCCTGAAAAAAAAACTTTTTAGTTTTAAGAAGGACGAGGCTGAGAAGTGAACCCAGACCTCCAGCGTGACAGTCCCACGCACTTACCATTACGCTACGGGCTACTACAAACTCGGACGCTACTATACTACTTAAAAATTCTTGGCATTTTAGATTTCATCCGCTTAAAAAACTTAAAAACTTAATTTAAACTTATATGACCTAAAAATAATTGGTTTGCAAAAAAATTCAAATATCAATTATCTGCTATAATAACGGACATCACATTGGCTCATAATGACTTTTTTGATGACAAAAATTATAAATCTCATTCGAATAAAGATATCCTTACAATATTTGACTGCTTAAAGGAAATTACCAATGCTATACAATTTGTGAGTTTAAAAAAAAAAAAATATGTACAGGGTGTTTCAAAATAGTGTGCTAAAGTAAGACTTTCTTACACATGGAATGTACCAAATGTTTTACTTAACAAAATTGCTAAAAGTCCAAAGATGAAGTATGAAATGGATTTTTTTAAAAGGCCACGAACCTAATTTGTGACATTGTGGGGAATTAAAGTAAAATCACTCAAATAAGATTTAAATATTTTTGTAGGTATATGAATAGTGGTGTTCTTCCTTTTTGGCACATCTAAATGGAAATAAACTATTTCACATTTCATTTCAAGCTGAAAATAAAACATTTGAACTCGGTTGCAGGAAGTTATCATGGATGAATGAATAATATAAGGGGTTTAAGTACACTGCGACCTTAAGATCTCCCCCGCTTTAGAGCTAGATGAGATCACTAATTCTATAGCTCTCTACACTATTGCGATTGTTAATATACTGACTGATAGTTGACAAATATTGAAATTTATCATTTTAGAAGGCAATTTATTCAAAATCTAATCAACAATTCATCGATTTTTGACAATTTTCTTATAATTACCGACGGCCTGCATCATTCTCAATGAACAAAACTTTTAGCGGTTGGCTTGTTTAATATCGAATTTCAGTATTTACCAACTATGATTGACAATCGCAATAGGGGTGTCTTCCTCCAAGTTTGTTTTTTTGAGAAATTTTAGTATTTGGGGGGCTTTCAGAGATGGTAGTTCGCTCTCTTCTAGCTGGTGACGACCCGGGTAGATACCTATGTCTTTGTTGCACGAGTGCATCGCATTATCTAATAAATGGTCAGGTGTTTCCTCATGAGTGTTGCAGAATCGGCATGTGGCACTGCTCACCATCAACAGGCCAAGAATACTGAGGAGTCTTTTCAGTTTGCAGTGACAAGTGAGAAAACCGGTTATTATTCTGAGGTTATTCCTGCTTAAGCCTATACAGGATACAAAGCGTTCTTGGTTGTAGCTCCCAAGGAGTAGCTTCGCTTGCCTCAGGTGGGGAGTTATGTCCATAATTTGGATCTTTTGGCCTCCTATTCTGTTTTGATATTATTTTTAATCACATTTTCTCCTATACCACAATAAGGCTCAGGGCCCGTTAAGGCCGTTGTTGCTCCTATTTTTGCCAAAGTGTCTGCCTCTTCATTTCCCTGGACGCCTACGTGCCCAGGTACCCAATGAAGTGTAACATTATTATTTTTTCCAAGGTCGCTTAACCCATCCACGCACTCCCATACCAGTTTTGAGCTGATGGCATAGGAGTTCAGTGCCTTGAGCGCCGCTTGGCTGTGCGAGATAATGGCAATGTTTTGGTTACGGTAGTTTCTTTTGAAATTTCGTTCGGCACATTTTCCTATGGCATTTACCTCCGCTTGGAAAATGCTAGTGGACTGTTCCATCGACAGGGAAAGTTTGGTTGTTGGCCCAAAAATTCCTGCACCCGTCCCTTGGGAAGTTCTCGATCCATTAGTGAACCATATGATGGCATTAGTAGTTCACTGTTTTGCCTATACCCGCACTCTTTCTTGCTACTTAACTCCGTTCTGAGTTTTTTTTCGAAGTTGTAGCATAAATTACCATGTAAAAAACAATAAAACATATAAAATGTAAGAAAAATGTTGTTGTTTCAAAATCTGTTATTAAAATAAAATCTTTTTATCTAATGAGGGAGTATTTTACAAAAAAACACTCTAACTTGAACTAACACCAGAGTGTTTTTAAACTACTTCGAGAAAGCAGTGGTGGAGGAAAAAGTAAAAGAACCATTTCTAAAATTGCTTTTGTTTGCTGTAATAAAACAATTTTTTTTTCCTACATATTTTTTTTCAGAAATAAATTTTAAATAAAATTGAAGAAGTAAAAATGTTTCTTAAATCTAATTTCAGAAAAGCGAATGTAAATTAAAATGAAATAACCATTTTTTTTTTAAATTTTTTAATTAATTATCTAATTCTTAAATACGTTAATTAATCAATTTTTGTTAGTATATCAGAACATCTATTACATGCAAAATCAACAACAATTCAACTTTTTAAAAAGTTCGTAACCCTTCAGTTACTTTTTGAACTCTAATCATCTAGCACAGTAATTAAAACTGAGATTTTGCCAATTTTACTTCCGAAAATTCTTCGCATTGGTCTTCTTCTTTCAACATTAAACTTAAAGTATTTCTTTTGTAAAATATATTTATTCTAGCATTAAGCTTAAGGGCCAGTTTCACAGTCACAAGAGAGGTACTTAAGTGCACAATATAGGATAGAAACAGAGTTTTAAAAATTGCAGAATGTTCAGTGTTGCCGTTTATTGACTAAAAAGATTAATTGCCTCAAATCTTTTAATTTACAAAAAAAACTTTTGCTTGAATCCAGCAGTCACAGTTGTAAGTAATAATATTTTAACGTCTGTAAAGTTAGTAGGGCAACTTTCACCTAGAGTAATGGTACCAACGCAGTAATTTGCATTTCTATTCCAGATTTTGCAGTTCACCAAATAGTGGATGTAATCGAGTTAGCAGGTCACATTGTGTAGCTCGAGATCGAGAGCCAAGCCAGCTAGAGACTTGAAGAAAGGCTCCAAATTTGCAGTTTATTTTGCATTTCAAGAAATGCTAGGTCCAAATTGTTTGTTTCCTTATTTTAAAGAAACTTTAAAAATTTAAACATTTTGGAGTCCTTTATTTGTAGAAAAAATGTATACTGCCTTGCTTACTTCACAGTGAATTTAGCGGGTAGTATGAATTCTTTTTTTCAAATAAAGGACTTCAAAATTTGGTCCTAGCATTTCTTGAAATGCAAAATAAACTGCAAATTTTGAGCCTTACTTCAAGTCTCTAGCATGCTTAGTTCTCGAGATACACAATGTGACCTGCTAACTTCGCTGTGAAGTAAGCAGGTCACTCGATTACACCCACTATTTGGTGAACTGCAAAATCGGGAATAAAAATGCAAAAAAAAAATGGAAACAAAAATGCAAATTACTGCGTTGATCCCGTTACTCTACGCGAAAGTTGACCTACCATCTTCACAGATGTAATATTTTTACTGTGCATCAGTTAAACATGCAGTTTATTAAGTTGGAGTTAATTAAATGCAGTAGTACATTTCTTCTTCTTCTTCAGTCACTAAAAAGTCTGTTGTACAGGTCAGGGCCGTAGCTACAGCTTGAGGGGCCCCGGGGCAAAACCAAATATGGGGCCCTATTTCTCAATGACTGCCTAAATAATGGTTAAATTAATTTCTACAAAAAATTCTAAATGTGGTTTACACAGAAATAAAAGGTTAGAAAGTTGCGGAAGCGATTACTTCTCTCAAATCTATTTGCCGTGCTCTTAGATTTTTGATCGATATCAATGATAAATTGCTAAGCCTTTATTATTCCAAGATGCTTTGCAAGAAATTTTTATTAATTTCAGCTTTGAAAAATATCCTTCCGCTTTTGCTGTGATAGCAGAAAGAGTTAAAAACATTATAAGAGCGGTGCATATATCTGGATTGCTCAAATAGAGTGAAGAATTTTTAATGATCAAAAAAGGTTGCCAATTCTTTAACATTTTATCATGGAACTTATGTCATTCAAAAATGTTGACCTGATGGAAAGTAACTGAGCAGAAGAATCAGAAATCACAAACAAAAGATATATAAGAATATGACGCATATAAAAACTCATTCCTAACTTTTTTTTTAAACAAAATGCACTAACTTTTAAACCATAGCAATAAGCGAAAAGAGTTACAAAACATAATATGTAGAAAATTTAATTTGCTTCAAATATGCGTATGCCATCCATATAATTGCGATTAAGACTACGTGAGTTACGTGTGAAAAAGAATCAACCGTTAAAATAAAAATGGCAGCACCATGACACTAGGTACAATTGTGAAAAATGTAGTTTTTGGCTCGTGTACTGATACCGAAAGTCAAACTTTGTGTCGGACTTTTTTCCCAGAGCACCATATAATGAAATCTAAATGCACCGTACTAATTCCACCATCTGGCTAGCATGAGCTTTTGCTAACCATTAACATGAATACAAATTTTTTTTAGGTTTCTCCCAACACTTTAGTAGCCCGTAGCGTAATGGTTAGTGCGTTCGACTGTCACGCTGGGGGTCTGGGTTCGCATCCCAGCCTCGTCCACCTAAACAACTAAAAAGTTTTTTTCAGGGCTACTGCCTCTTGCGAGGAATTGACAAATCCTTCAAGAGTATCACTTGTCACGAATAAGTGCTTCGCGTCTAGCCGTTCGGATTCGGCATAAAATTGTAGGTCCCTTCAATTCCTGTCGACAGGCGCACACAGGAATGGTTGCGAGTTGTTGGTCACTAGGCCCTGGTTCTTCACCACCCAATTTATTTTTATTTATTTTTTCCCAATTCTTTTATTTTAATTTTACAAATGAATATTTCAAGGGTCACGTACATGTACACAAAATAAAGCAACAAATACTTTAATATTAGTGGATAAACTAAGAATTGGTGTAAGACATCGGTTAATTGAATTCCCTAGATATTGAGCTTATACGTAGGATCTACAGTTAGAGTTGATTACTTACTTACTTTTACTTTTGATGGCGCTCACAGCCCAGGATGGGCTTCGGCCTCAACTAACAAGCCCCTCCAGCCAGCTCTGTCCGTAGCTAGCCAGTTGCGCACACCGAGTGCTTTGATGTCGTCATTCACTTGATTGCGCCACCTGTTACGGGTTCTTCCTCTGCTGCGTACCCCATCGGGGTTGGATTCGAAGACTCGTCGGGCAGGTGCGTTGCTGTCCATACGCTCCACGTGCCCCAGCCATCTAAGCCGCTGTATTTTCAGCTTTTTGACCAGGTCAACGTCGCTGTAAAGCCCGTATAGCTCGTCGTTGAATCTTCTCCTCCATACTCCTTCGATACACACCGGACCGAAAATCACACGAAGAATCTTCCTCTCAAAGCACCCTAGCAGATTTTTATCCGAATCTTTCAGTGTCCATGCTTCTGACCCATAAAGCAGGACCGGGATGATTAGGGTTTTGTATAAAGTCTCCTTGGTTCTCTGAGAGAGGGCCTTACTACTTAAATGCCTTCTTAGACCGAAGAAACAGCGGTTGGCAAGAGTAATTCTTCGCTTGATCTCTGCACTGATGTCATTCTGCGATGTAATAGTGGAGCCCAGGTAGACAAAGTCCTTGACAACTTCGAAGTTATATCTGTCCATCGTGATATTTTGCCCGAGTCGACGATGTTGAGATTCCTCTCTCGATGACAGCATGTACTTCGTCTTGTCCTCATTAACCGCCAATCCCATTTTAGCAACCTCCGATTCAATGCTCGCCAATGCCCCTGCCACAGCTCGCTTCGTTCTGCCGACAATGTCTATGTCATCCGCATATGCAAGCAATTGAACGGACTTTTGATAGATTGTACCGCTGGTGTTGACATGTGCGTTGCGTACAATGGCTTCAAGAACGATGTTGAATAGGTTGCATGATAACGCGTCGCCTTGCCTCAATCCTTTCTCAACATCAAAGGAATCGGTGGTGTTCTTACCAATTTTGACGGAGCAGCGAGATTTCTCCATCGTCATCCTGCACAAGCGGACGAGTTTGGCAGGGATGCCGAGACTCGACATGGCTCTGTATAATTCGTCCCTTTTCACGCTATCATACGCGACTTTAGAATCGATAAAATGGTGGTGTGTATCGATCTGGAATTCCCGGGATTTTTCTAAAATCTGTCGGAGTGTGAACATTTGATCGACGTTTGACTTGCCTGGCCTAAAACCGCACTGATAAGGGCCGATCAGATCGTTGACAAAAGGTTTTAAGCGGTCACACAGGATGGCCGACAAGATTTTATAAGCGACGTTTAGGAGACTAATTCCTCTGTAGTTGGTACATTTCAGAACATCTCCCTTTTTATGGATGGGGCACACTATACCGAGGTTCCATTCATCGGGCATACTTTCCTCCGACCAAATTTTGCAGATGAGCTGGTGTATGCTCCTAGCCAATTCATCTCCCGCTGATTTAAATAGTTCGGCTTGTAAGCCATCCGCACCTGCAGCCTTGTACGACTTAAGTTTGGATATCGCCAGCCGAACTTCGGTTAGGTCGGGTGGACGGAACTCTTGGCCATCATCGTCCAAGTTGAATGGAGCGTTCTGCCTATTAGCGGCATCTTGGCTGTCTTCGCCATTAAGCAGTCTAGAGAAGTGTTCTTTCCAGATCCTCAGCACTGACTGTGTGTCTACTACCATATTCCCACTCTCATCTCGGCAGGCTTCCGTTCTAGCCTTGAATCCTTGGGTGGATCGCTTCACCCTCTGATAAAATTTTCGAACATCTCCCCTACCGCTACAACCCTCAATAGACTCTACCGCCCGCTTCTCGTGCTCTCTCTTTTTCCTCCTGAGAAGTCGGCGTTCCTCTTTTCGTTTCAGCCCGTAGAGCTCCCGGGCCACTCTCTCAGCAGCTCTTGTTCGAGTCTGCAGCATTGCCTGGTAGGCCTCGTCCTTAGCTGCATGCGCTAGCCGGCACTCCTCATCGAACCAGGGGTTTCGTTGTATTCGCCTAGTGAAACCCAGCACATCAGAGGCGGCACTTCTAATGGCTTGTTGACAGTGTTCCCACTGGTCCTCTGCACTTGATGCTGGTAGCGGACCTCCTGAGAGATTAAGAGTTACGTGGTCTGCAAAAGTTCTGGCAGTCTCTTGCGATTTAAGCTTCTCGACATCGAATCTTTTCACAGCATCTGCTCTGCGTTGTCGCGTCATGGATATCCGCATACGTAGTCTAGCTACCACCAGGTAGTGATCCGAGTCAATGTTGGCCCCTCGGAACGTTCGGACGTCCAAGATACTGGAAGCATGTCTCGCGTCTATCGCAACGTGGTCGATTTGGTTGACGGTTACTTGATCACGCGACCGCCAAGTCCCCTTGTGTATATTGAGGTGTAGGAAGTAGGTGCTTGAGATGATGACATTTCGCCCCGCCGCAAAGTCTGCCAGCCTGTGTCCGTTGCCGGAAGTTTCGTCGTGTAGGCTGTGTCCTCCGACTATCGAACCAAAGATGCCCTCCTTTCCGAATCTTGCGTTGAAGTCACCAAGAATGATCTTCACGTCGTACTTCGGGCACATATCATACGTTGTCTCCAAGAGATCGTAGAATGCTTCTTTGGTTGAGTCTTCTCTCCTTTCATGGGGGGCGTGAACACAAATCAGCGAAATGTTCTTAAATTTGCCTTTGATGCGGATTGTGACCAGGCGCTCGCTTACACTTCGGAAGCCCAAGACTTCTTGCCTAAGTCTTCCCCTTATCACAAAACCACAACCCAAGAGCCGCTGACCCTGTTCCTTCAAGCACCCGCCGTAGTAGATGTCACACGTTTTCAGTCTCCGTACGCCCTCTCCATCCCATCGCACTTCCTGGATGGCTGTTACGTCAGCCTTTAGCCTGTCCAGGTTCTCCACTAATTGTTCGGCTGCACGTGTTCTGTATAAGGACAGGACGTTCCACGTGCAGATCCGAAATTCATTGTCCTTGTTTCGTTTGCTGGTGTCGTCAACTTTAAAATCATCCATATCCGAGGCTTGTTGTTGTTTCGGAACAACTTTTTTTTACGTGGTAGGGAAGTTACCCCGACGCACAACCCCCGACCCGGAGGACCAGACCCTTCGTATAACTCCAAGGGTAGGGAGCCGGATAAACCGCTCCTTATAGGCCTGAGCTACAAATATGTCGTAGTAGCCCATATAAGGTGTTCACTAAGTAGTTCAACCTAACTGGAACTGTAGACGCCACCGTTGATTCCATCTAGAGAATTCGTCCGCTGCCGCCTCGATGAAAGGAGAAGTGCCTTAGTGGGAACACTCCTCCCCCCCCCTCTCTCGTTGGCTGTCCCCAACAGCTTTCCACGGGGATTTAAACCCCGTCTCCAGCTGAGGTACTAGACACCCGATGTTCACCACGTGGAGGTGAGAGTAGGAGTTGGTAGACAGAGGTGGATTTTGAGAAAATTGATTAGGGTTAGATTTTATTCGTCAATTGGATATAAGTTGCAAAGACTCAAAAAGTGGGATTGAGCTTAACGAAGCTAACTTAACAAAGTCTATAGCGATTCAAGCGATACAAAAGGAGATATCCGTTTGGGCCCCCCCTGGCTGGGGGCCCCAGGGCATTTCCCAGGCTGCCCCAATGGACGCTACGGGCCTGGTACGGGTATGTTAACTGATTTTAGTCAGTAAGTCTTTGAACTACAGTTAATTAACTCTAAGTTATTTAACTTATTTTTAGTATTTCACTTAAAGTTGATTTACTGCATTTTTTAATTGCAAATTTAAAATACTGACTGCTGGCAATATTTTTGTTGGAGTTTCAGTACTAACGCACAGTATTAACTTAATTTTAAACTTAGGTTAACTAACTAGTACTATACTGAATACATTACCAAAGTACTGCTTTTATAATTTTGATGTATAAAAAAAGTAATTTTTGTAGTACACAAAGTTGCATTTAAGTCCTCCATGATTTTCACTTAAGTGTCAAAAACTCAGACTGCGTAAACGACAATAAAGTACCAATATGGAAATTTGAAGCGCAATTTATTCCAGTAGGTGTCTACGTGTGCCTTCGTGACTCTGACCCTAAATAATTTAAATTAATATTTTAATAACTAGAAAAAAAATTTAAGTATTGGATATAGTTAGGGCGTTAAAGCCATATTTAAGGTCAAACCTTGCACTTCATTCTGACGGAATGAACTTTAGTACACTAATTGTCCACATCTTAGGTTTACTTTTATGAAGTGGTTCCACGGTGGCAACACTGGCAGACCGAAGATTTAAGGGTTGCCTTCTAACCATTTTTTAACACGAAATTTCACATAAATAGCCTATAAATCGAGTACCAGACATCGGTTGATGTCGTGGAATGTCTCTTTGGATTAAGAATACTTGATGCCATAGGGATATGATAATTTGTTGACCCCTCACCCACCCTTGTACGCGGGGGGAGCAAATACCCGCTGCGGATAATGGTTTTTATTTGTCAGAAAATAATGGTTTTAAAATGTATACCTATTCACAAAATTTTAAGATGAGCGTCGACGTAGAATTTCATACTCTACAGCGAATTCCATTTTTATCCATGTATTATGTTCTTATATAATCGTTTTCAAAATGGGGAGACGGAAAGTTGGAAATATATCAAACCCCTATGCCTATATATTCGTCTTTTGGTATAATCTAAGCATATGGCACATGACCTTAGGGTAATTTTGAATGCCCAATCTTATGCAATCAAAATAATTTCAATATAATTTCCCTAGAAAAAGTTATAAACTTTTTATAAAATGACGACCAAATTTTCAGTGAAACGAGCATAAAATTAGCAAATTTCAATAGTATAGTGATAAAACTTGGCACACATGTCTCATTTGTCGTAAGAAATAAGAATCAAAAGAGTCCATCAAAATATCTTGGGCGAAAGGGTGTTTTTTTGAGTGAAAGGGAAAAGTGAATTAATATTACCAGTAAACCCCTCCCAAAACTTGTATATTGGTGAAAGTTGGTAGAAATGTTTTAATTCTTGTTAGAACCAAGACTCAAAAGGATGCATGCAAATATATTGGTTCCAGGGGTGTTTTTTTTAGGCGGAAGGAAAATATGGGTTATAAACCCAACATTTTATTTTTATGTAATCGAGGTACAAATATATAATATGGTACATGATTTTAAAGTATTTTTTAACGCTGAATCCAATTTAAGTAAAAGTAAAACGATACAATCACCATTAAGAAAGTAATGGCCGTTTTAATGGAAAACTTAATGTATTTTTTGAGTATAGCAGATAAAACATTTTTCCTCAAAAACCACCTTTGACAATAGATATTTAATTTATATTCTTTTATTCTTGGTAACAATAAAAAACAAAACATTCCTACCAACTTTCATCAACGTACTAGTTCTGGTGGGGGTTTACGGGGCATAGTTTTGCACTTTTCTGTTTCGCCCAAAAAAGCACCCTTTAACCCCAGATATGTGTATGGACTCTTTTGATTCTTATTTCTTACGACAAATGAGACATGTGTGCCAAGTTTCTTCACGATACCTTTGAAATTTGTTAATGTTTTGCTCGTTTCACTGAAAATTTAGTCATCATTTTATGAAAAGGTTATATCTTTTTCTAGGGAAATTATATTGAAATTATTTTGATTGCATAAGATTGGGCATTAAAAATTACCCTAAGGTCATGTGCCATATGCTTAGATTATACCAAGATAAATATATAGAGGTTTGATATACTTCCACCTTTCCCTCCCCCCGTTTTGAAACCGATCATACAAAAAACTAATACATGCAGAAAAATGGACTTCGAATATACTGTAGAGTATAAAATTCTACGTCGACGCTCATCTTAAGATTTTATGAATATACATTTTTAAACCATTATTTTCTGACGAATAAAAACCCTCATCTGCCGAGGGTATTTTGCTTCCCCCACGTACAAGGATGGGGGAGGGGTCAACAAATTAACATATTCCTATGGCACCAAGTATTCTAAATCCAACCAAATATTTCACGATATCAGCCGATGTCCAGTTCCGGATTTATATGCTAATTTATGTGAAATTTTGTGTTAAAACATGTTCAGAAGGAAACTGTTATATCTCCGGTCTGCCAGTGTTGCCACAGTGGCAACACTTCTTAAAAGTAAATTTAGGATGTGGTCTATCAGTGTACCAAAGCTCATCCCGTCAGAATGAAGTGCAAGGTTGGCTCCCTTAACGCCCTAACTAATATGAAACGGCTAAGATTCATCCCACTTCATACAACATTTTTTATCTAAATTTTGGAGAAACTTGTTAATAGAAGTATAAATTTAATAATTACTTCAAACTATATTTTCCTTAAATCACGGTCTGCCCACAGACATCTAGCACTACTATTTGCTTATAATTATGAAGAATTTTCATCCAAGTCAATCGAACTTAACTAAGTTCATTTTGACTTAGCAATCTTCTTGTTAAATTTCCCTCATTATTATTGGCAGGGTATTAATAAACTGTTGTTAAATCAAAGCTTCAATCATCTTCCTTATATAGCCGACACGCACCATAAGTCAACAACAAATTAATCTCCATTTTATGCCCCACAAGCACAAAAAGATTGATGAAACCAACTTAATATTATAAGATGGAAAACCCATCCATATAAAGCCCAAGTATACTCCTAGCTCTTAGTTTAATTGACTGCCTTCTGCCTCACTGCCTGCCATTTCTTATTATTTAGTATATGTAGGATAGGATCCTTAATTTGAAACCTCATTTATACAGTTAAGTTCTGAGTGTGTCTTTCTATTTCTGCCATGTAATCTCGCCCCTAATTGGCCTCCACTTTCGAAAGTCATTAAGGGAATGGCGAATTGATTTTGTTCAACTTGAACCAGAGAAAAAGAGAGAGAGAGTCGCAGCAGTGATTCTTTTGCCATCCTCTCATATCCTCTACAGACAGTGTATACCTACACACACTTGGACCAAAAGTGTCTGACCTACTTCCTACCCTCGGAAGTAATGTGTGCTTGTGTTTCCACTTTGGGTCGTTTCTTTCGTGATTTCCTTATATTTCTTTCTTTTATATTGTTTTCTTTTTCTGCCAGAATACTCATCCTAAAGGAGAACCTTCATGGATGACTTTTCCATTGACCACCACTTGATCTTTATTGTCTTCGGCATCCGTCCAATTAAAGTTCTACAAGGACCTGGAGATGGTCTATCAGATCTATACTCTGTACACTAGCCACATTCTGATGGCTATGCAGTATTGTATGAGTTGGGTTAATTAAAGTTGCCGAGTGCTTCACGTCATCATTATTTCCACTTACCACTTTTTCTTCGAATCGAAACTCCTAAGGCTCAAATAAAAGAGAATAAGAAAAAAAACTTTTCGGACGAAATCCCCAAAATATTGCCTTGTACAAACGTAGCTCTACGTTTATTTCACATATTTGTGTTATATTTTTGTGACTTGATTGCGTTATGAGGAATATTCCCAATGGAATAATTGCTTGGAGGCAGTAAAATGAGAAGAGTAAAACACATCCTCAGGAAATTGGCGCCTTGGATCATGTTATGTGAATAGGTTGATATTCCAAACGTGTTATCACAAGGTAAGTGCATTTTTGTGAAAAAAAATAACTCCCTTTGGATATTGCTATTTTTGTATTCATAGAAATGTTATTAGTTTTGGTGCAAGAGAATAGTTACCCACACAAACATCAATTTAGTAAATGAATGTAAATGATAGAGTTGCAAATACATATTGAAATCCTTTTCAAAAAAAATTTTATCTCGAGTTTTATATGTTTTTCATATTTTGCAAGTAAAATTACATAAATATAAAGGATTGTATTGTACTGAAATCGATATACCTAGTTAGAAAAGGACTTGTTGCAGAGTCCAGGGATCCAACGATAATAATAAATTAAATCTCTTTATTTTTCAATGATTTCAATAAATTTACTGGCGTTATTCCCCCATTTGCCACTCTTGAAATTCCTTGACTGTAGAGAAAAAAAAAATAAGTATGTTTTGTATTTCTACCTTAATGTTTTATTTACAAATGCAAGAATTCTCTCAGCATCACTATTCGTATCCATATCCAATCAACAAAGAATTTTCCAAACAAATGGAAATTCTTTACAAATAATATCTCAATAATGCACAGCATCATATAGGACAGTACCTATAAATACTCCACTTGTAAATAACTCAGCAAACTATGTCGGCGGGGAGAAGGGGGGGGGGGGGGAGTTAGGTTTATGGAGAAAGAAAAGAAAATTCTTAACAATAAATTGAAATATCCTGCGTACGTGTTCTGGTATGGAATTTACACGAACATATCTTCGAACAGTATTGTGTTCAACAGCAAAACCAATTCAAAGGTCGAACTTTATTCCCTTCGTCTACCCCCTTCCCCGCACCACCATCCAGTCACTATCCATCGTATTCATGTTAAACATTCTTTCAATCTCTTGTTGCACACGAGCAACTTCCAACATTAAACCCTATCCCCGCCTCTCAGTTCCATTCGAATGTAGAGTGGAAAAAAAATCACAGTCACGGTTTACATGTTCTGCATTCGACGAACAGCTTTTCCAGCCTTTCCGTTAATCGATACACAATCACAACACAAATGGCGATGCCCTTTAATCCGCGCTTTTACAAAATGCGCCTCATTAATGTTGGTAAATCAAAACCGCTTCCCGAAAATGGGTGCAATGATGGTGCGGGTATCCTGCTGCACCCGCCTTATCCATGTTGCCTCCCATTAATGTACGTAGTACGTTCATTTTTGCCAGTGTTCGACTTTTTCCTTTGATTACAATGAAGAACCAACGGGGTAAAAGGAAAAATTAATACGAAAAAATATATATAACAACAAATGGTTGGAATACACACACACACAACACACTCATTTGGTTTGCTCCCTCACACATATTGGCCATATTATTGTTTCGCCATTGTTCCGCTATGGGGTTGGTAGAGGGTTGGTGGATAATCCACGTTTAGTCTGTGATTTATTCAAAAATACATATCCTACCATGTATACAATGTATACTTTCAATTCTTCACCATCTCCATTAGCACTGTCCGTCAATCCTCACTTGACCGCATCAGCCCTTATTTTTAATAAGGGAAAGTTCTTCAATCGACCATAAACAACGTGGAATATTTTGTTTATTTTTTCTGTTTGAATTTTTCGAAGAAGAGTGAAATTTCTCACCGTTGTCCGTCCGATTTATATGATAAGCATCACATTCGCACCCCTAAATCACTGACCTGCCATCCAGCATCTGCATCACAATCAGCAACGTCCGCGTCGTTTCCGTCCGTTGGGATCGGTTGCCACAGTCACTACAATCAAGCACATGTTGCACGAAATTGTTTTGATGGATGTTCGGGCAAAAATTATGGTTTATTTTTTTCTTCATGGAATAGAGAAATGGATTCGAAGAAATTTCGTTGCCAGATTTTGGTTTAATGGGGAGACTTCTCTTCCCATAGCAATGATTGCCAAGAAAATATTTATTTTACGAAGAAGAAACACTTTTCAAACTCACATGCATTCTGTTTTTGGCACGGTTTAGTGGATAATATTAACGTGATGGATTCTTAGAAATATAATGATGTCAAAATAGTTAAAAGGAAATTCTGTGCAATAAAGGTGATTGATCTACTAAAGGAATAAACACACGTAATTATAACAATTTATGACGAGAATGGACATTTTTGTATTTTGTTGTAGATCTTGTTAAATTAAATTTTATAATATGAATTACTTATAACGAGACAAAGAATAATATTTAAAAAATTAAAGCAGAAAAGGTGTTTAAAGGAATCTATCGGAACCATTTCGTAACGCCTTAATTTGCGGCTTTAACAATAAATCTTATTTAATCTAACGAACCTTGTCAAGATTTCACGCTTGGAAAAAATCCAAGTTTCTGTCTAGTTTGGCCAAGGGCCTAGTAAGTTAAGGCGAGATCTAGAAGAGGAAAACTTGTCAGATACTTGGCAAGCCCTTCTTGAATTTCAGTACTTAACATTTACACGAGGGAAACTTTTTAAACACTCGTGAGGCACTCCTTAGTAAAAACTAGTTGAACATAATGTTTCGGTACCCCATCAGGAATACACCAAAAACTAACATTTTGTCCGAACCATGCAATTTCAGTATCAGACGACACTTTATTCTCTCTTTTCTTTGTCTTCTTTTTCGTCACACACTGACGTTTAGCGCTAACTCGTAATACAGCCTGGAAAGAAGGACGTCATTCAACTTCTTTATGAAGAACAACAACCCGGATATTGCGCTCATCAGCGAGTCGAACGTAACCAAATGCAACAACATTGACATCATCGGTTACAAAACTTCCGGAAGGACAAGAAGGAGGACCGGAAAGGCACTGCTATTTACGTGCGGAAGAACCTGTCACCCAACACCAATGAAGTCACTGTTTCTGGTCTGAAGACTAGTGAAGCCACTGCCGTCACCATAGAAATAGAAAGAGATGAGACCCTCACCATCATCGGCGTGTATTTCAAATGGCATTCCAGCATGAGAAATATACAAAGCGACCTTCACATTTTAAACAGCGTACTTCAAAGGATATGGACTAATCGGCGGAGACTTGAATGCAAGTTATCACCTTTGGCTGGATACCACTATTTCACCCGAGGGAAAAGCGATTGCAGACTGGTTGGACGCTAACCAGGACCAGTATTCATTGGTGGTTGTTTCTCAACTGAAACCAACTTTTCCCCGAACACCATGTACATTCGATTTTTATATTTTAACTTCTATTTTGTTTATTTTGTTTATCTGCAACTGCACCTGCAAACTTTTGTGACCAGCGACTGGGATCATGATGCTGTTCAGCTTAGCATCAAGCTTTACCAACCCATCTGCCTAGCAACAGAGCCAACAGAGAACTTCATTAATTATAGATGACTGGATGCTGAACGACTCCAACGGGACATTGAAGAAAAAATTAGACGCTGCTATAGATAGTCTGGAGCAAGCTGTCAGTGATGCATTAGAAGTCCAAAAGCGGCCTAGGACGTCAAGAGATAGGTACTAACATCTTCCCGTATACATACAGGCAGCGGCTGAGGAAACGACTCCAAAGGATTCACCAGAGAGAGCTGAACACCTTCAACAGCAACTACCGGACAGTTTGGAGCGAGTTGCAATGTGTCAACGTCATGTGACGAAACTCTGTGCAGCATCACCACAACATCCAGTTCCAGAAGTGGCTACAAGCAATCAAGCCAGGACCAGAAGCATTCAAGAATATTAATAAAATCGTTGGAAAACAGGCCCCAATTCCGGAAATCCTAATTCAGAACAATATGGAGGAGGTAGCAGACATCAACGGGAATTCAAGGCCAAAAAAGTCAGCCGGACCAGACAGAGTATCAAACTAAATCCTGACGGAGCTGCCACATGCAGTGATGATCGTTTTAACGATCATCATAAACAATTGCACCAATAACTGCTACTTCCCAAAAAGGTGGAAATCAGCTAAGATCGCGGCCATCCCGAAGAAAGGCACTAATAATCGTGTGTCCAAGTACAGGCGAATCTCACTTCTTAACAACATTAGTAAAATACTGGAAGAAGTATTACTTCGGAGACTAAAGAGGTTTTGCAGCGAAAATGCCATCATCCCGGACATACACTTGGCATCCGCTCCTGAAGTTCCAGCATGACATCACCATAGCGCTCAACAACCATCGTGTCACTGTTGGATGTTTTCTGGATTTCGAGAAAGCATTCGACAGCGTATGGATTGAAGCCCTCATCCATAAGCTTCGCATATAACATTTGCCCCCGTCACTTTTTTTTTTCTTTTCTTTCTTCCAGAAAATTCTACGTACAAATGGACAACTGCAAATCACAAGTGAAGAACACCAAAGCCGGAGCTGCCCAAGGTTCGAAGCTAGGCCCCTTCCTCTACAGCCTGATGCCATCTGACCAACCATTGCCATCTGGATGCGAAAGAAAATCTCCTGTATGCTGATGACTCCCCTACGTATGCTACTTCGATGTCTCCTCTGGTAGCTTTACAAAGAGTTGAGCATCACGTCAATAGACTCTACGCCTTCAACAAGAAATGGGGCATCCAGATAAATACCTCCAAATCGGAACTTGTGTGTTTCAGGAGACCCAGTAGAGGTAGTTGCAGCGCAGCCAAGTGTGGAAGTCTGGTTCTGAAACTTCCGGACGGATCTACAATAGCAGTCAAAAAGAACCTGAAGTACCTAGGCATGCAATTCAACGAGTTGTTAAGGTTCAACACGCACTCACGAAACGTCCTCAAAAAAGCCAACTGGGCCTTTCACCGACTCAACCCAAGGACTAAACCAGAAGACAAAGATCCTTATGTACAAGCAGCTCCTGCGGCCCTTCTCAGTCTGGTTCTCCATCTCGAAGACGGCTATGAAGGAACTTCAAATATTCGAAAAAAAGTTACTCAGGATTTGTACCGGACAACATTTTGATCACAGCAACGAGCGTCTTTACACAGAGGCGAACATCTTCCCCCTGGACAGGTACCTACTGCCTCAAGCAAAGAAGCTTGTAGGACTCACTAACAGGCACCCAAATCAACTGATGAGAAGAATGGCCACTCAGCAGCGACAAGCCGAGCCGAGATACCTTAGTACGATAGAAATCCTGATTGACAACATCATCACGGGCAACGAGCCAGCAGTTTCGTTGTATGCTGACACAGGGCCAGCATATCACCGCGGCTAAATGCCAACTCACCCCCCCCCCCCCCCCCACCAAAACCACAACTTGACAACCGGGACGGAACACCCCGAGGACAATAAAGTTAGCCGACTTTTAGATTTAATTTTTTGGCATGTATTTTATATTTTATAATCCTTTAAATTTAAGACAAAGTATAAGATTAGGCCCCCTATGTGCCAATAAATGTACAATATCATCGTATCTAACTAGTTATAAGCCAAATTGTAAATATTATTTTGTTCAATAAATATATACAACATACATAATTTTTTTACTATGGAGCTCTACATAAAAAGCAAGTACTTTCAACAAATCCTGTTCTATTCTGAATGTATTTGTTATGCTGTATGGTATGAAATATTAGAGTTTGAAAGGTATTCACTTTCAAATGAATTTTTGTACAGCGCCCAGCCCAGCGGGTAGCGCATTGGACTGACAAGCAGAAGATCGCAGGATCGAGTCCCACATAAGTCATTGTTTTTTTCGCCTGACGAGGCAAAAGGGTTCATAATTGCCAAGGCCCTTGTTTTAGCCTTTGCTAACCCTGGCTAGCCCCTTGCCAAAGTCTATCTAAAACTCTATAGCGCCTTGTCAAAAGCTGGATTGTTTTTCTGCGTGGATTACTTATAAGAATTTTATTTTTTCAAAACTTAACACTATAATCCCACCGAACACCCTCCCCCTCTGTATTTGATTTCAAAACGTACAAATCAAATACCACAGCATCACCATCCTATTTTTTTTTTTATTTTCCACAATACCGTTTAAGTTTAATCTCTCTCCATCTAGCTATACCTACCTACTGTTTAACGTTTAAGCCTTTGTATTCAGATTGTGCCGCCATTATGCATTCAGTTTACGGTCGGTATCGGGACTAATGACTTTTAAAATGGAAGCACAAAAATCAATAGATTCTCGGTGTGCCTGGCAACAGTTATTATTATAAGTTTGCAACAAAAGAAGCGAAGAAACAGTGCAGCACAGTTGGTATAGTTGCAGTTGAAAGGCGTGGAAGCTGCTGCAAATATAATTGAGGTGGTGGTTCATCTTCTATAGGCAAATAAACAGTCGAATAAGAGGTGGGATATAAAAGGATAACAAAACCGCATGCAAGGACAAAACTATACATACACTACTATTCCATATATCTCAATATAGAAGGTTAAACTTGAGATGCACAGGCACAGTTACACAAACAAAAATATTTATAGTAGGTTTTGCGTTTTTTTTAAAATTTGGCTGAAGCTGAAAGGCACAGAGCGAGCCATGCAGAGGGTTTATAAAAAAAAAGAAAAGAAAAAATCGACTTTAGTCTCCACTGCACTTGAAAGTTCAGCTTCGATTGAGAAAATATTTTAATGAGAAGATAATAGTTGAGGTTCAAAGTCTTCTACAGAAAAAAAATAAATAAAATAAAATAAATAATATTCTCTTTGTCTGGAAAATTTAAAAGTCTACAGAATGCAGAGTTTTTTTCTGTTTTGCAAATAAAGGGGATTTTATATTCAAATAATGTAGATATATGTCTACACTTGTACATTGCCAGTAGTACCTACCAGACATTTTGTGAAAATTGCATGAAAAAAATAAAATTATTCTTTTTGAGTGAGAATCGAGTGAGTACAAACAATTCTTAGAACTTTTGCAACATAAATGAATCAAAATAACGTCAATTTATTTTTAAGATAGAAGCCACAAAAAATTGAAAATGTTTCCAACTTTTTGCTTTTTTTTGACAAGAGAAATCTCAACACAAGTCAAACAAAATTAGTAAAATATGTACATATATATGTCCGTACCTTTGCTTTGTGCACAGAAACCAACAGTCTGTCAAATTTTGAAGAGCAAAAAATGTAATATTCCTAAAAATATCAAAACTGCAATAGTTATGGAATGCAAATTAACACCAATTCCGTATTACCAAATGTGCCCAATAAGTAGGGCACCATGTTTGGCTTTCATTCTTTTACTCTCAAAATGACATTTAGCTGAACTGTGATTGTCAGTCCAAAGAATTTTCTCGGACAGAAAATCAGAAGTAGGGGAAATTTATAACTTTCTCGTGAGCGTTCGCTGATGGCAAAAATTACGATTTTTTTGAGTACGGGAACGGCTTTGGACTGAAAATCACAGAAATGCACAGAAAATTAATGTTAAGCAACGGAACAAATAACTAACAAAAATTATGAAAGTAGCTCGAAATCGGAATTAAAAATATCCGATTCATTAATTTTTAAAAATAATGAAATTAACGGTAGGTTTATGTAGGTAGCAATGCTGGGGGATCATCACTTACATCATCCATTTAAGTGGTAATTTCACTTCCAAAGGTACAAAGGAAAAAACGACTGAATTTGTGGGAATTTCTAGATTGAAAATTAAAGCCAAACTAAAGAGATGTAGAATACTATATTTATCTAGGACAGACTAAGTCATTCATCAACCAAGAGAAAAAAGAAGTTAGTAGACGCATTACCAATAGTTGGAAACAATTTTGGAGTCTAAAACGAATATTACAATCAAATCTAAGGGACGACACAAGAAAATATATACTAGACTCTGCTATTCTACCTGTTATGACCTATGGATTACAGACTATATCTTTGACTTCAAGTCTACTTGACAAAATAAGAATATGCCAAACCAACATGGAAAGAAAATTACTTAATCTATGAATAAGCCAGAGAGTGAGGAATAGAGAAATAAGACGAAGAACAGGTTTAACGGACGTGGTTGAACGAGCAAAAAACCTTAAATGGAATTGGGCAGTACATATATCTAGAATACAGGACCAAAGATGGACTAAAATTATTACAAAATGGGCACCACCAGAAAGCAGAAGACCAATTGGATGACCAAAGAAAAGGTGGGCAGACGATTTGACAAAATTGGTATAATGACGCAAAAGACAGAGATCTATTGTCAACATTGGGGGAGGCTTATGCCAGATCATAAAATTTTTGACACGCATCTATTTATTTATTGAAACTCTGCACACATACTAAAGTTAACGTTGATTAAAACAAGTGATTTGATTGCAATTTTATGTAATAATTTATTCAAAAGAAAAGAAAAAATGTAAACAAAAATGTAAATGAATTACTGTTAAAAAAAATATCTTTAATGGCAAATAAAAGCTTATAATAATAATAAAGAGATTTTCACAAAAGTTCGAATCTATTCTTTAAGAATTAATTGAAAAGACAGAAATAAGGTAAAAGAAATTTCAAAATTGTATTTCTTAGAAATCATATTGAAAACGTTGTTTATGTCTTTTATTGCTTCTAAAGAGCAATTTTTGGCTTCGTGTTAAAATTTAATTTAAAAAAATTAAAAAAAAAGTTAAAAAAAATGAATATTAACTGTTAAAATCGTTGGTTGCATACAAACAAAAAATAAAAGAAAAAAGAAAACAAAATTCAATAAAAAAAAATTGCGCATACGCCCGAGTGTACACCAATATTACTCTGCATTTCTCTTAAATTGTTTGAGTGGATCGCACAAGGTCACTCGCTCGTGTTTGGAAGTTATAATGGCCTTCCACTTCAAACGATTCATATGGACGTGTTGCTATAACGGACAAACAATTTTCTGCCAGATCAGAAAGACTTAGTTAAGGGGCATTGAACTAAGAATACTATTGGAGGATTTCTCAGTTCTTTGCTTTTTTTATTTTTTTTTATATTTGTTTAAAAACAAAAAGGTATGGCCAAAAGATTCAAAAACCACAAAAAAAAAAAAATAACTAAAAAAACGTTAGACAGCGTAAAACGTAAAAAGAACATTTAAATTTAAGAAAAATGTAAAATACCCAAAACAAAAAGATGGCTACAGCTGTGGCATTTTTGTGTTGCATTAAGTTCAAAAAATACTAAAAGTTATTATAAACAAAATTTGAGATTGTTATGCAGATAGCTTCAGAAGAAAACTGAAAGGGACTGACGACTGACTGCATGAAAAAGTCGTTCAATGTTCACACAAGATGTTTAGTTCGCGGTCAAGCAGAAGTGGGCAAGAGAACAGATTGGGTTCATTTTTTTACCTATTTGGAAAAAATGGACCCATTTCAATTGGCTTACTCACTGAAAAAAACTTAAGATCAAATAGAAGATGGTTATTTCATTTATAACTGCGACTTATGCTCAAGGTGGCTGACGATTTATGAGTAAAAAAGTTTTTTTCTAGTTAATTTTTTGGAAGTTTTTGAATCTTCCTCGGGTTCCTATAATGTTTATATTAGCAAATATGGAAAGTCTTATATTGCAAACGCCATGACTCCATTTTGCCACCATTTGCAATTCAAGTTATACGTGTTATGTGATTGTAATAATTAATTTGTAATAATTCGAATGAGCGCACGCTTTTTAAGTTTTGCAAAAACGTGGGCATCTTTATTATTTTCATAAATAATTATGTGCAATGAAGACATTAGGCTCTTATATTAATTCACGTGCGACAGGCGAAAACGCTTAGATTTTTTTTTAAGAAAAATTATGAGTTATAAAATTCCTTGAAAAAGAAAGTCAATCTGTTTTAATGCTAATTATGTCATATAAGAGATTGGTACAGTAGTGCGAGGCATCCAGAGTTCGATCCCTAGGCTTACCTAAATGATTTTTTTTTAATTTTTCTTCACACTTTATATCGGGTTTTTTAATAAGAGCGCTACAAAAGTAAATAAAACAAAAACGGTTTTGGATATCAATGAAATTCTTTATTTTTGTGAAAGTACGTTTGATGCCATTATGTACGGAACTCGATTTCGTTTGCATGGCCACCACGGGCACGCTTGCAGATGTCCAGACGCTGAACCCAATTTTCGACAGTTTTCAAGCATAAATCGGCCGATACTGCTGCAATTTCACGTTCGATATTCGTACGAAGTTCATCAATTGTCGCTGGTTTGTTGGCATAGACCATAGACTTGACGTAGCCCCACAGGAAATAGTCTAACGGCGTCAAATCGCACGACCGAGGCGGCCAGGCGACTGGACCATTTCGTGAGATAACGCGTTCTCCAAACATGGTTTCCAATAAATTTATTGTGACATTCGCTGTGTGGCTTGTGGCGCCGTCCTGTTGGAACCACATGTCCTCCAAGTCCATATCATCGAATTGGGGCCAAAAATATTCGGTTACCATTGAACGGTAGCGATCCCCATTCACAGTAGCGTGGCGGTCTTGATCATCACGGAAGAAGTACGGCCCAATGACGCCTCCGGCCTATAAACCACACCAAACCGTAATTTTTTCGGGATACAATGATGACTCATGGAGTACGTGTGAATTGGCTGCCTGACCAATACCGCATATTTTGTTTATTGACGAAGCCATTCAGCCAGAAATGAGCCTCATCGCTGAAGATGATTTTTCGATGAAAATCCGAATCATTTTCAAGTTGTTGCTCAGCCTAGTTCACGAACATACGACGCTTCTGGTGGTCAAGCGGCTTCAGTTCTTACGTCAATTTAATCTTGTAAGGATGTAGGCCAAGATCTTTTCGCAAAATTCGCCACAACTACGTCACAGAGATGCCCAACGCTTGAGAACGACGTGTGAGAGACACATTTGGGCTTTCTGCAACTGAAGCCTCAGCGGCAGCAATATTCTCGGCACTACGGGCACTTCTTTGTCTCACTGGCACGGAAACATTTTGTACTGTGCCTGTGGATTCAAATTTTTCCACTAGACGCTCAATTGTTGATCTGCTAGGACGAATATGACTACCATAAATTAGACGTAGCGCTCTTAACGTTTCGACTCGTTGTTGGCTCGTATATCTTTCCATCATGAAATGGAAAGCCTTACTGAAGAGGAATGTCAAAAGAGCGGCAAGAAATATGGCATCGTTTGTTGTCCCTGTTGATCTACTTTTGTAGCATCCCTGTTGAAAAACCCTTTACCTTACCCCTTTAGCACTTTTTTCGAACTCTCTAAGAATGTCCTTCATAGCAACTGAATTTCCTTCATTAAGGTGCTATAGGAGTTAAAAAGTTCTCCTTTTTAACTCTATGGAGTACTAAAGAGAGTTTAAATGAGTGCAATAAACGATTATAAATAGCTTTTGTTTATTTTGATGGGCTTTAGGTCAAATGAAACAAATTTAATTTGATATGACGACGTTTCGTCCATGACTATGGACATCATCAGGTGAAAACAATGAGTTTCTGTTTTTGCATTGATAAATATAAAGATTACAAAAATTGTTTACAAATTTGTACACAAACAATATATAAACTTACATTTGTTACATTTATATTGCACTTTAAAACACAAATTAATTTCAACTCAGTATAAAGTGGAACTGACAAGTAACAGCCATATAGGTTTTAATTTATATAAATATGATCTTGGTAGTAGATCATTTGTCAAAGCCTTTTCCTCCCATTCCTCTCCAGCAGGTGTTTTTATTGCGGGCTAACGTATTCCATGTCAGTTCGTCGGTTCATCGTATTGTCAGCGTTGATGATATGCAGGGTTTCAATTATCATTCTCTTGCTGTAGTGTGGTTCCCTTTGCATTATTTTGACATCTTCGAAGTTAGGAAAGTATTTTTGCGTAAAACAGTGTGATGTCAGTGCTGTCTTCTATACTGCATTACTTTTTAAGTCCGATTTATGTCCGGAAAGTCTGTTTTTTAATTTTTGTTTCGTCGTTCCTATATACACTCCGCTTCACTTGAATAGAAACAATCTTTTTTTTTACTTTCAGAGCGTGTTACGGTTTGGTAGATGTAGAAATTCACCTATTGGGTTTAGTTCCTATAAGAGGGATCAATTGCGAATAAAACTGCAGAGACAGAATAATTCAGGTAAATACCATAGGGTTATTTTGTATCACTTTTCTAAATAACTTCATTAAATACACTATTTTTTTGCGCCACTTGAATAGAAACGGTGTGCGTTTTGTCTCTATAGATTACGGTAAGAAAAAAAATATCGTCACAGATCACAGAAAAGATGGCCCGCGTAAAACCACTAAACCCTGCAGAAAAAGCCAAATTAGAAGTAGGGTAGAAGGGAGAGCATTTGCCAGGATTTAGGAAAATTTTTCCGGTGGTTAGAATTTTTTGATATCAGATATATTTAATGACCTTATTATCTTCATTTTAAAGTTTTTTTTAGCTTGATATCTTAATTATTTCTATTTTTAATGATGTATTTAAAAAAAAAAAAAAAAAAAATATGTGGCATATTCTCCCTAGTTGGGATGATTTGCCAGGGGGGTGGGGGAGGTATTGCCACGTTCCTTAATATCAAAGTTTATACAAATAAAAGCAATTATCATAAACAAAACGTAGAAAAACACATTTATTAATTTATAAAAATAACTTAAAAGTTTATAGTCAGACTTCATTTCCTGGGTAGGATTTGCCATCCTCTTTTAAGGGGACTCGCCTCTGATAAAGGCACCCCTAAGGTGGCTTTGTCATTGCTAAATGTAACCCATGGGATGAGTTTACCAATGGTAAAAGCAACCCGTTGGGTGGGTTTACCACTGGCAAATGCACCCCACAAAGTGGCATTGCCACTGGTAAATGCACCCCACAAAGTGCCTTTGCCAGGCAAAACCTCCCCATAGACAAATGGCAAATGTCCCCCACAAGCTGTTCTTTTGAATATTCACTCATAACTTTTTTATTTGTTAGAAAGTAATACAAATCACTTCTACACACTACATATGTAAAACATATTTACAAAAGATATGTGTATCAAAAAGTTATTAAAAAAAATAAAAAATACAAATTAACGACAACTATTTAACTTAATAATTTTGGTTCCTGGAGTACTAAAAACAAACACACGCGTCCAACTCGGATGGTGTCTAGCCAAGAACTGTCAAACTTCGTGGAAAGTTTCCAATCAGGGATGTGCAACAAAAATCGATTTTTTGATATTTTACATTTTGTCGGTTTAAAAAAAAACTGGATTGGCAGAGGTACCCCATTGGCAAATGGTCCCCCTTCTACCCTACACGCGGAAAACAAGCTTCCCCTACGCACAAATGCCAAAAAAATAAGTAAAAGTGTCAAAATTGTTTGGTCGAACCTTAGAAATAATGAAAACTATGGAAAAATGCGTAAGGTAGGCAATCAAGAGCCACAACAGAAGCAGACCGAAGAAAAATAATCAGACTGGCTTCAAATTCAAGTAACTCTGCTGCTAAAATCAAGGCAAAGAGTGGTATTACAGCTACTCTTAATACTTTATGACGTGTTATCCGTGGATCACAACATTTAAAGCGCCTGAAATTGAAGAAAAATCCACCGTTAAATCCAATACGAAGACACAATAGAATAGATTTTTGCAGGAATAATATGGCGTGGAAGGAAGAGTGGACAAAAGTGATATTTTCTAATGAACAAAATTTAATTTTGATGGCCCAGACGGACAATATATACTATTACTATTTTCATGTTATGAGGAAGGAACCAAGGTTTCTGGAGCGCCACAAAAGACGAGAAGGCGTTGTAATGGTGTTGGGTGCGATTAATTGGTTTTTGGAACAATTCATCTGGAGTTTCCAACATTGAAAATGACGGCGAACTCCCACAAGAAAATATTGCAAGAAGCTTTCCCTTAGTTACCCGATGTCCTTGGACCAATACCATGGACATTTCAACACAACAACATGACAATGCACAATGCAAAGATCATTTACAGTTGGATATCCGATAAAAATGTTACCTTACTTCAATAGCCACCATATTCCCCGGACCTAAAAATAACGAAAACGTTAGGGGATGGATGGTTCCTAGAGTGTAGATTCTGACCGACAATATGAGGACAAAAAATCACTTACTGCTGCAATCAAAGAAGCATGAAGTGCAATTTCTTTAAATTATATAAAATGACTGCATTATTCAGTCTCCAACAGGGTTTTTCAGGCTATTTCAAATAAAGGTGGTAGCATACATTATGAAAATATGATTACAAATAAAAACCCACCCTCTTTTACTGCATTCTTCAATTTGTTTCCTTATTTAAGAGAATGTTTCTATTCAAGTGGCGCAAAAAAAAAAAACACTGTTGTTATTGAAGTAATTAGAAAAGTCATAAGCAATAACCTAATGGTATTTTCCTGAATTGTTCTGTCCATGCAGTTTTATTCGCAACAGATCAATCTTTTAGGAACTAAAACCAAAAGGTGAATTTATAAATTTACCAAAGCGCTACACGCTCTGAAAGTAAAAAAAAAGGTTTGTTTCTATTCAAGTGGAGCGGAGTGTAAGTTTGTTGGCGTTCTTCGTCCGTATTTCCATTACAATTTATTTTGTAGATTAACAGCCCTATTATGGCTATCAAATATCAATTATTTGATAACTGATAACTTACTTCTATCAATTCATTGATAGTTTGGTATTATGAGCATCAATTGATAATTTTTCACCCATTGCGAATACTTATCAAAATCCAATTGTGCATAGCCTTTCATTTGACATTTGACGTTCCTTATTTGCATAAGTTTCTGCGTTTTGGTCTTATAAACATAATAAATTTGGTTGTATTTAAGTTGTTTTTATTAAATACAATTCGTTGTGTTCTTCGTAATAATTTTCGGAGTAGAATAGTAAGCACCAGAAGACAAATTGAAAGGCTGATAAAACTGATAGAGGAAAATCGAGACGACGTTGCAAAGGAAATAAGCCAGTAGTTACCAAGAAATGGGAGGACATAACTCTGGAACCAAGTAGCTTGGGGCCTCCACAAGGGGACTACAATAAGTGGCAAAGAGTGAGCGTTTTAATTTGGCTTATTTTTATTCATTAATTTATAATTTGTTCAATGGGTCTGAAGCATCTCTTCCTATGTTGGCTTGCACGATAACACTTCCTCCCTATCACAATTGCCTTCAAAAAACATTTCTACCGAAGACATTTTGTTCTTCAATTTGTATTTTCAGTAAAAACTACAAAAAAACTTATATAAATTGTATTTAAATTGGAATTGTTTACCACCTGTGAATATTTGATACATTTGTCAACGAAGAATTTGTGGCTGATAGAATATTTGATGGATATCAATATGTTTGACAGCCGTAATACCAACTTTATCAGTAAAACTATTCACACTAGATCTTACAACTCACAAATTATCAAAAATATTGATAATTGATCACCAGTAGCGGATCCAGGGGGGGGGCTATAGGGGCTAAAGCCCCCCCCACAGCCAATTTGTAAAATTCGATTCATAATAGCCTGAAAGGTTTTACATTCTGGGCTAAGCAATTAATATGTTTGCAGTGTTTTTTCAACCCCAAGGCAATTTGATAAAAAAAAACGAGGTTGGGGCTGAACACCTTACATCATTATTTGTTTATTCGATGTAAGAGCTAGATAATTTTCAAGATAACTGGTATTTTTCCAAGCCAAAGACAATTTGGTGAAAAATACTATGTTGAGGCTGAATAATTTAAATCCCTTGCCCTAGGTTTCCGGCTAAGCCTCAAGAGAAAATAGAATAGTATAGAAAAAAACGAACTAGGGCCTAGACAATTTACACTTCATTTTCATTATACGAATTTGGGGCTCGATTTTTTCTACGAAAGCTTTTATTTTTTCAAGCCCCAAGACTATTTTCTAAAAAAAAAACTAAATTGGGGCTAAATAATAAGCCCCAAGAAAATTTATAAAAATAAACGAGCTGGGGGCTAGACAATTTACACTTTATTTTCATTATACGAATTTGGGGCTCGATTATTTCTACGAAAGCTGTTATTTTTTCAAGCGCCAAGATTATTTCTGAAAAAAAATCTAAATTGGGGCTAAATAATAAGCCCCAAGAAAATTTATAAAAATAAACTAACTGGGGGCTAGACAATTTACACATTATTTTCATTATACGAATTTGGGGCTCAATAATTTTTACGAAAGCTGATATTTTTTCAAGCTGTTGTTTTGCGTTTTTGTGGTAATTTGTTGTGTTTGATTGTACCTGATGCTGAGTCCATTGGTTTTTTATCGTCTTCATTAGATAATTTTCGTTTCGATTGTAAGAAAATTGACGTTTATGGCTGATAAATTAATGTTCTGATAGTTGTTTGTCCTGGAGTATCAGATGGTTATATTTTATTTTGATTGTTGCACTTATACCTATGTTCCTAATAGCTTCAGCTTTTTTTAACAATTTCTTTTTTTCGACATTTTCTCTCAGTAGTTCGTCAAATATGGAAATTTGTTCATTATTTTTGCTACTATATTGGATTCAAAAATGTCTGTTATCAGCGATTTTACACTATGTATATTATAAAGTCCAAATCTTTTAACGAAATACTTTAGTTGAAAATAATACTAAGGCAGTGTAAAATGGTGTTTTCCAACAGCCAACTTTCTTTTTCCTACATTAAAAAAAATATATATTTTCCTTCTTATTTGGCATTCTAGAACATTGATTTTTTCTTCGTTTAGAATTTATTTTTATTTAAAACTGTAAATATGGAAATATGTTAATAACAAAAACACTTAATTTATATTCTATTGCTAAAACTTTACTTATTTACAAATGTAAATACATATGCATAAAATAACAACACAACATAATTTTTCAGTACATATTTTTTTTCTTCCACTAATGAAACTTCACTAATCTTTGTTTCTTCCACTTATAGAATAATTGATAAAAATTTATTTATTGCAAAAACTCAATATGTATTTTTAAAATAACAAAAAACAAATAATTTTCGAGTGCATTTGTTTCCTAAACTAAACTAAACTAAACTTATTTAAAAAATGTAAAATGTAATGTAAATGTAATTTTAAAAATGTAAATATGTATATAAAGCGAATACATGTAACGAGTCGATGTTATTGTTTCTTCTACTTAGAAAAGAGTAGAATAATTGATAAAGATTAACTTATTTCAAAAAATCAATATGTATTTATAAAATAACAAACTTATTTAAAAAATGTAAATAGGTTTCTTCTTTAAAAGAAGAAATTGATAAATGTTAACTTATTAACAAATATGCAAAGCCATATTACATATATTTATTTTCTTAAACGGTTGGCCAAGTAATAATTGTTATTAAATTCATTAAAAACGTCGGTTTGACAACTGATTCCTCTGTGGCTTAAAAAGCTTATTTTCAGCTTTTGAGACTGATAATTTTTAAGTGTACATGTTCCAAGAAAAGCCTTAAAAATATATATTTATGTTGTATAAAAAAAAAATGTTTTAAACTTTATTTCGTTCTAGTATTTTGTGAAAAAAAAATAGCATAGGACATTATGGGATATACCATCCCATTGAAAGTATTTATGAATAATGAAAGCATTTGCATTTTTTGACTTCGAAATTAGTCAAACGGCAGCATTGATAATTTTATCTAATAATTTTTGATTGATTTGTATAAGAAAAAAAATATTCCGTTTTGGAACAAAGATATTTAATTTTTTTTTAAAATTCATATGTATGTCCAAACCTCGAGACCCAAGCCCCCCCCACAGCCAAATCCTAGATCCGCTACTGTTGATCACCATAATACCGATTCATCAATTTTGTTGATAATTATCAAATATCGTGTTGATATTTGATAACCATAATAGGGCTGTAAGTCTGAAGGTTCTAGTTTGTCTGTTTTTGTTTTTAGGTTTGTGTATAGTTGTGAAGTTATGTTAGTTGATTTCATCGCCATTGTGTATTTGTCTGTATTCAACAGTTTGGCATTTTTGAAACGTTTCGCTATTTCTTTGATGTAGGTGAATGATTTGTAGATTATATTTTATTTTTCTGTTGTTGTTTCTATTTCTGGTGGCTTTGTTTTTCTATATTCATATTGTGTTATAAGTGTTTTTATTATTTGTAGCGTAAAGGCGTTTTTCCGTAATATGTTTTCGATTTTTATTTTGTTGTTTTTGTGAAACTCGATATCACTTATTGTGAGAACTCTTTTTATCGTGTTATTGGCTGTGTTGGAAATCGTCTGTTTAGGGTATTGAGACAGGTAGTTTATGAGCCTCCCGGATGAAGTGGGTTTTTGGAACCAATCCATTTTGAGTCTTTCCTCTTCTCGAATGACAATTGCGTCCAAGTCAGACAATCTATTGTTATTTTCCACCTCAACAGTAAATTGTAGTTTCTTATGGAAACTATTAAGGCAGGTGGGGGTTGCTTGGGTGTCTTCCGCTTTTATTACTGCAAATATATCATCCACATATTTGGTCAACACTTTTGGTTTGTTTGACAATTTTTGCAGGCAGTTGTCTAAAAGGTCTTAAAGGATGATATCTGCTATTATGGGGGAAGCTGGGTCCCCAAAGGCATGCCATCTCTCTGTTGGTAAGTTTTACTACCGTAAACCAAATAATTATTATCGATTATGCAAAACCTAACTAATTCGATAAATTTGGTTTTCTTGATGATGTTCCTTTACTTTGTCCCAATTTTTATTTATTAGTTCTAGTGCCATTTTTAGCGGAATGTTCGTAAAGAGGAAGATTACATTAAAGGTCACTAAAACTTCGTCCTTTTTAATTTTTAATCCACATATTTTGGATTTGAATTCGAGAGAGTCCTTCACATTGTATTTTGAATTAAAAGTCAGGTGTTTAAAAATACTAATCAGGTATTTTGCTAAGTTCTAGCAAGGAACTTTTGTAGACGAACATATTGGGCGTAAGGGGAGACCTTCTTTATGGATTTTGGGAGGCCATAAAGTCTGGGGGCGACAGAACTATAGGTTGTCATAGTTTGTTTTTGCCGTTGGTCAATTATTTGGTTTTCAAACAGATATTTAACCAGATTATTGTTCTCCTCTTGCAATTTATTGGTCGGGTCAGTTCGTATTGGCCAATATACGTTCCTGTCTTCCATCATGGTTTTCATCTTTGAATCATAATCGCGTTTGTACATTGCAACTGTTACACTACCTTTGTCCGCTGAGACAATATATATTTCTCAATGTTGGTAGAGAAATTGTTTTGTTTCATTAAGAACATTGGTAATGTTCTTGTTCAAATCTGAGAATTTTCTTTTTTCCATGCAGTTGCCTAGCATATTTACAAATTTTCCACAGGCTTTTTCTCTCTCGTCATTATCGCTTATGGTTTGAATGCAATCCTCACCGGCTGCAATAATTTGAAAAAGGGAGTTGGAAGCGGAGTGATTAGTACTAGGAAGGGCGTACTTCGGACCAAGTGAAAGCAAATATGGAATTTCATCTGGTATGATGGGAACAATTGTTTTGTTGACAAACCACCTGTCATTTAGACGTATGCCATATTTTTTTTCTAACTCTCTCTTTAAGTGATAATAGTTTTTTCTCGTGTGTTTTCTTAAGGGTTTCTTTTCTGTTATTAGTGTGTATTTGTTCGTGGTGGCGAAAGCTCAATTGTTCTTCCTCTGTCATAGTCAATGCTATGGAACTTTCAATGTTTTTTGTTCGGTTTACCGTGGAGGTTAAGTTTTTATGTTTCGCGGAGATGAATAAGTTTAAAATTTTGCAATGGAAATTGTACCTTGTTTTTTGGAAAGATATTACTAAAGAATCATTATTACCAATATCCTATTATTATAAATAGCTTCTATGAATGAGTATAGGAGTAAAATTGTTAGTTGGGACTTTGGTGGTTGTTCAACACATTGTCTGTTGGCTGACACATTTTCTGCAATGTTCAGGATCATTTAAAATCGGGCTATTACTATATGTGATGAAATTTTTGATATTTTATTTTGGATATGTTCTTAACTTTTGTTTATCTTTTTGATTTCAGAATAGATTTTTTTCTTAATAAATTACACTTCGTTTTTATTTGACTGGATTTCCTTAATTTTTTACCGAGAAAAAAAAAGGTTTTTAAAGTGATCTATTTAAATTTGCACTTTGACATCTAATTGTATAATGCTGGATGTAATGGATTTGCTCCTATACGAAAGCACAAACTTAAATCGCTCAATTTATGACACGCTTTATCTGTTGGTAGATCCGGAACATGGAGTAGCTGGGAGTTTAAATGAAATAAGTAAGTAAGTTATTATATCCATTGTTTTTTCTCCATGCTTATTTTTTTTTAAATAAAATGTTCAACAATTAATGCAAGCAAATATGTGACCAGGTCAGACACTATATTTACTTGCAACTTAACTGTACTGGGAAAAGCAAATCAATAAACAATTAATTTCCGAAACGTGCATACTTTACAAAAAATTTAAATACTTTTAATTGGAGCGTAAAAAAAAACATCCTGCTGATGTATGATTTCTTTACTTAAATAAAAGTTCTATAACATACACATGATTTTTTATTTACATAGTCATGACCCTTAATACAATCGCTGAAAAAAAAATCCATAATATCAATGAAATAAAATAAATGAAAGCAAATAAAATACCAATCCCAATACCAATACAAAAGTATTTACATAACATTCTTGGAACTGTTACCATCACTTCAATTAAAATTCCTCTTCGAAATTCGAAACGTTGTGAATTATCCCCATATCCAGCCCGTTCACACCCTAGATTTTGAATCGTTGCAAAATAAAATTCCTCGTTCTGATGTATGTAGTATGTATCTCGTTCATTCATCAAACACATTCAAAACCCAATCATGCAAATTAACAATTCCACCAAATATAACTACTACTTAGTACAAGTATGCATCTCTACGAACTCTACCTAGAGATGCCTCTACACACTTCCTCTGATCCCCACTTTCAATATATTTCAGCCCATTTGAACAAATACTGCATCCTTTAATCACACAGCTTTAGCATCAGTGGTAATAATATACCTGTTAGGCAAAGCCTGCATTCAATGATCAAAAGGTCAGGCCACACAAAGCAGCGGGCGATTAACTTTTATATTTTTTTTCAAGGATACTTTGCACGATAAACATCACGATGGACTGAAATCACGAAACAAATCGACCGCAAACATCCACGTAAATAATTACAAAATTCCAACTAGTGGCCTAATTAAATGCTCGTCCTCCGGCAAATTTCCTGCCAATTTCGTTTAAACACAAAAGTACACCGACCGACCGCTCCACTTGACTGACAGACGACGCACGCCCCCTCAATTAGAGTGGGATTATATCGGGAAAATGTCGACCATACAGAACAAAAGTTATTTCATTGTGAAATCGAATTTTTTTTTTTTTTTTGGGAGGGGGCATCGCACATCCTTGGGAGCATGAAAATTTGAAATTAAAATAAAAAGAGGGAAGGAAATAATTCTCCCTAGGCAAAAGTACCTTCCTGCTAAGACATCAGAGCAATAATGTTTGTTCTTCATTTTGACCTCGGCACACACACAAAGTTTGGAAAGTTTTATTTAATTTTCTAGAAATTGCACTGCACCTCTGGCAGTTCCTTTAACTTTTTTGTGTGTGATGTGGATGCAAACGCTCGCTTAAGGACGAGATGATGAAGCTCAGTGAGTGCAGCAATATAGAGATACCTATATGAACGAGCATATGTATGTAGAAAAGCCGAGTGCGTGTGTCAGTTTGTAGAGATGTTACAGAAAGCATCCAAAACCATGCAGAGGAAACAGCAAGCGGAAAATCAACGAGGAAACATGTGCTCATTTCCTATTTTTTTTCTTTTTTTTTGTACTCCATATAGATCGTCCTTATTTTGTGTGTGTGTTTTTTTTACATTTCCTGGCTCGTATAATACATGAAATTACTCGTGTAAAATCGAAAAGTTACAGCACGTAATCACTCATGAGCTAGACAGTGTTTTATGAACAGGATTTAAGGTTGGAATAATTTGTAAGGACTTTTAAAGGAGTTTTTCTAAATTTTTGTCTTAAAGATACTTTTTACTTTGAGGTTTAAAAGTTGTTGCTGATGAAATTGATTGCGATATCATCGTTTTTTGTATTTTAGTTTTAAATTGAGGTTGGCCTAAAAGGTTTTTATTTGTATAGTTAGGCAAAGTTTTCCAGTGGCAAGTTAAAGCAGAGTTAATTAAGTCTGGCAATAGATTTGTCAACAGTTAAATCAACGTTTAGTTCTTAAGTGGAAGATTTATGCAAAAAGACTTAACAAACTCGGAAAATAAAAAGCATCTATGGAGTTAACTAACCAAATTTGGTGAATTAACTCGCACTGAGTTATATACCGCACTTAAAAGAGCTGGCTCTTACTTAATATTAAATAAAATATACAATATAATATAAAATATATATTATTTACCTTACCCCTTAAAACTTTGCATTCGAAAAATATCTTGCTTGTATCACCTAATGATTATATAGGCTTACATTATCATAAGGTGATTTAAAAAAAAATGTGTTTTATTTTATTTTTATGCGCCACAAAATATTAAAGAGGTTATCTGAAAATGAAAGTTGGCTCAAAATGTAAAGCAAAATTACAGAAAAAAATAAAAATATATATAGACCTCCTATTTTATGGGTGTCAACCTGACACAAGTTAGTCTTTTTCTTTGGAGAATTATAAAACACAAAAAATCAACAAAACAAAGTCTCCAAAACAAATCGATTAAGTTTCGCTTAAAAAGCTTATACCTTGAGTTCTATTGATCGGATTGCCAATTTTATGACGTTTTGACTTAAAGATAATAACAGAGCATCGCGGCATATTTTTTGAAGTGGTAATACCTCTGGCAAAATAAATTGGAAAATCGCTGTTATCAAACCCCCACCCCCACCAAAAGCTGAAAAAAAAACCTGCCAGACGATTGTTTTCGATACCACGATATATGCACCTACAAACACTCACACTCATATTTTGGTTATTATTCCTTGGGCTCTTGGTCTATAACAATATTTCTTTAAGACAGCAAAATCTTAAAATCAGGATTCGACAGTTTTAAGTTGAATGCAAGTGTTTTAATATAACGTGTCCTTATATCATTTATGAATTGGAGAAACCCCAATCACCTAGTGCTCATATTAAAACAGCGCTTACTAAAATTTTGCGCCATTAACTTTACGAGTCTTAATGATGAAGACAATAAACAAAGAGTAGCTATTTGTGTTAAAAAAATTATTTTTGAAACACATAAGACAAGAAGAAGGGAACGGGTAGTTATTATGTATTCCCAAATTCTGTTTGACCAAAATTTTGTAAATAGATCAAAAATTCTGTATGACTATAATTCTGTATTCCATTTTTCTGTAATTCTATTATTCTGTATTTCAGAATTCTGTAAATCCAAAATTCTGTAAATCCGAAATTCTGTATTTCAAATTTCTGTAAATCCATAATTCTGCTTTTCAAAATTATGTAATTCCAAACGCTTTTTTAAAAACTCTGTAAAGACTTAAACGGGTTTTTTTGTATGTTTTTTTTTTTATATTAATTTGGAAGGTTTTTGCGAACTATAGTGCAGATGTGTTTCGCTCTGACAACAACAATTGAGCTCTTCAGAAAGAATTGTTGTTGCCTTTCTTAGACACATGTTTTTAGTCGATGGCTACCGACGTTTTTATAAAATAAGCTGCACTGATGTGCAGCTAGATAGTTGTTGTAATTGCCCGTGGTCTGGCATTGTAAAAAAGAAGATTAACAATAACAATGGAAAAATAAACAAAATACAAAAACAATTTTTCCATTAATATTGTTTATCTTCTTCTGTATGTATTTTTATTCAATAAACCAACGTTACAAAATCATTTAATTAGCAAGAAAAACTTTGAATTAAAAAAGTCAAGATCCAAAAGTACTAGTTGCAACAAAAATTAAATAGATTTCAAATAACTTTAGTTATTCAATAAAGATGAAGATTTTTGGCTAATCTTCTTAAATATTCTGTGTGACTTAATGCTCTTCTTTTTTTGACTAAACGTTTATTTTTTTTATTTCTGAGTATGGTTTTTCGACTTTTAGGAATGAACTCCCCATTTTGAGTTCTGTATTACAAAATTCTGTATTTCAAAATTCTGTGTTCCAAAATTCTGTAAATGATAAAAGAAAAATTGTTTTCTTTAATATTAAATCGGGTTTTTTTTGGTCACTTGTCTTCTTTATGCAAATAAAAAGTTATTCCATAATTTTTCCATACGTTTCATCGGATTTTCCCGACTTCTTCAGGGGTATTCTTTATTAAATCTATAGACATTGTTGTTGGAATTTACATTATTGTTCACATATGCAAACAAAAAGTGCGCATTTTTTCCATTATCAAAACAATTTTTACAGAATTCTGGAATACAGAATTTTGAAATACAGAATTTTGTAATACAGAATTATGGATTTCCAGAATTTTGAAATACTGAATTTCGGATTTATAGAATTTTAAAATACAGAACTTTGGATTTACAGAATTTTAAAATAAAGAATTTTGTATTACAGACAACCCCAAGAAAGCTAAAGCGTATAAGTAGGTTGGAGCAGGACAAAAAAATCTATGCTCACTCACTTAAGCAGGAATTGCGTTTTCTAAAAACAATTACTTAAAACTAAAAAAAAAAAAAAAAAACAATGGCGCAAATTTTCGTCGATTTAGTACGATGTTAAATCGTTTTTAGTATAATACCAGGTTAAAAAGTGTAGTTTGCTAATTTTAAACGAGTTTAGCATCATAATATCTCCTAACATTTTAATTAATTTAAAATCACCAAATGGCTATTTTATCTTTTTAGTATCGTACTAAATCCATATCACACTTTGACGTTTAAAATAATCAAAATCAGAGGTGTTTGTGAATTTTTCGTACGAGCTGTCATCATTTTGGACGTGTTCAGCTGAATTTTATGAAGGAAATTAGTTGAGTATGATACTAGTTAAAAAGTATATAAAATTAAGATCATTTTAGTAAACTGTTAAAGAATTAGTAATATTTTAAGTAGTATCATACTAAACCCTTAATAATAGGCTGTTTAAAATTTTACGCTATTGTTATTAAATAACAGCGACCCCACTTAAAATACTTTACAGCTATAACTATTTTTTTAAAGCTACATATCTACTCCCCTTTAATTTTGAAATCTAGTAAAGTTTTTTTAAGTGAAAATTTTTTGAATAGTTTTCGCCCTCAAAATTTTTGATGAACAAAATGAATTTTTTAGTCAACCTGATTTTTTGAAAATTTTAGATATTAATAGTCAATGCTCTTTTAAATTTCAGTCAAACACTAAAAACTATATCATTCTAGGACTAATTCTTTTCAAAAAAATTATTTTAAATAACAAATTTAGAAACCAACTTTCTCATAAGAACAAAATTCAGGTCTTATTGCGAGAGTCTATTTGACAAAAGTCAATCAGGAATTTATAGACGGTGTTCACATTGCACTGACTTCTCCGATTTTATAAAAGAGAACGTCAAAAAATCCATAATTTTTTAATTTTTTTTAAATTTACTACTTTTCTCCCTTTGAAGTGGGAGTGAGATAAATTTCAGAAAAGTCAAAAATAGTCGAAAGAGTCACTTCAATGTGAACACCGTCATAGAATTCAAATTTCCTGCAATGACTCTTCCAACTATTTTTGAATTATCTGAACTTTATTTCACTCCCACTTCACGACTAGAAAGAGAGAGAAAGCAGTATTTTTTTACGAAACAATTAAAAAATTGTGGAATTTTTTTAAGTTTTCTTTTGAAACGTCAAACAAAGTCAGAGGAGTCAGTCGAATGTGAAATAAGTAAATGTGAATTAAAAAATAATAAATAAGTTCGTTATAATCTGACATAAAAATATTAAAGAATAGATTGTTAAAATATCGATAGTATTCTATTCGACTTTCTATCTATTCTGAATAGACTATTGCAATAAGCCTCTTAGCTGAAATGATCAATTAGCCAGTATTTTACATCTTTCAAGACTTTGTTAATTGCAACAAACTAGAAAATAACTTTTAAAAATGTCGTAGAAAATTAAAAAAAAAAAAGTACGTATACACCCGGGTGTGCTGTTTGTATTAATTTGTTTTGCTCATGTCCTGAACGAAATACAGACTTATGCCCACACAAATAAAAATACCTGTCATTGAGACCTTTCATATGATATAGTTCATAATGTATTGCAACCAATAATAGATGCAATCGATACAAAAAATGCCCATTCTTTTTGAAACTAATTGGAAAAACGAAAAAAAAAACTCGTTTTGTACATTGCCAGTGTGAAAACATCGTTTTCTGAATTAAAAATGTATTTTAAATCGATTTCCTTCCTCTCCAAAAAAATCCTAACTTATTATTTCTACTGGTCCAGTGAAAAACACTATGTAGTGAAAAACACTATGAATTTGTTTATACAAATTATTGGGGTGGGCCAAAAAATTTGACACAAAAGTAAATAAATTTCCCGTATCCCGTCAGTTTGATATTGGCTCTTCTTATTGAAACGCGAGTCTTGTTAAATCCTTATAAAACAAATCGGCACGAGTACGATAACTTAGGCGCCAAGAAATAATAATGGTAGAACAGCAATATAAGCATTTTTTACTATGGGAGGGGGGTCTAACTCCCCCCGTTTGGGCGGGAGGGGCAATTTTATAAAAAAGGTACTAAATATTAAAAAAAAATATTAAAAAATAACGGTAATACTTACAATTAAGTTTTATACCTTTTTTTAAAGCCAATACTTATTACTATTAGCCTGTTTTTAAATCAAGTCAAATCTATGCCTATGCCTAGTTTAAATCATAGAAAAAAAGTTTTAGGTGTAATTTTTCAAAACAGTAAAATTATATATAATTTTTTTTTTCTGGAATTCGTTGTTCTAATTAATTCTTCATTAAAAAATGAAAACTAGATGATTTTATATCATCTAGTTTTTGAGAAAATTGAAAATTACCAAACCTACTTTTTTATAATTCTTTTAGTTTCAGTAAATTTCCTTGGTCTTACTTTTTTAAACAGCGCTAGTGCATAAACAGTATGATAGGGAAGGGGGGCATGCTGCCCTCCTGCAACCCCCCTAGTTGGCCCAGTATAGGATTTGGGGTGGGTGCAAGTTTGGGTATATGCACAGTTTCTTATGGATTACAAATTTTCCATAAAAAAACCTCCAAGCAATTTGATTAACTAGCAAAGTTTCAAAATATTAAAACTTAAAATGTACAGAACACAATTTAAATCTTGTGTGAGATCATTCAAGTATTACGGACTGTCTGTACATAATAGATCATAAAAAAAAACGCACAAGCTTTACAATTTGTCCCGTTATTTTTTTTGCATGCACATTACACATAATGTGCATACAAAGAAAAGAGTTAATTACTTGTGTGAGAATAAAGTGTTTTTTTTTTAAACAATGGTGGCTAAACATCCACTGCTTTATCCTTAACTTAGGAATTTTTCCCATTTTTTGATCATTTGAGGATTTAGTTTTAGTACTATACCTATTATAAAAAGAACTATGTAATTTTTCATAATCCACAAAGAAAAATAATTAAAAAATAAAAATCAAATAAAAAGTAGGTTTGGTAATTTTTAATTTTCTCAAAAACTAGAAGATATAAAATCATTTAGTTTTCACTTTTTAATGAAGAATTAATTAGAGCAACGAGTTTCAGAAAAATAAAATAATAAAGGGTCCGCCATCTAACGTTTTTTTTCAACTAGTGCTTATTTCGTGAATGGTAACACTTAGCTCATGTCTGATTTGACAGAAAATTAGTTTTATCCTTCCGCTGAACGAACATTATTTGTGTATACGCTTGAACAACGCTGGGAAATATTGCGACATTACTTTGCCGATTTTGCCAAAAAAATCATCTTTTCAGATGAAGCTCATTTGGCGGACCCTTTATATAATTTTAATGTTTTGAAAAATTAAACTTAAATCTTTTTTTTAATCTTTTTTTCCCCAAATTTTGATATTACATCCCGTTTTTTTTCGAAACTGTGCATAGATTTCACTTAATTTAAAATCCAGCTAATAGTAAAAAGTGTTGGCTTTGGAACAAGGTATAAAACTTAATTGTACGTATTACCGTTATTTTTTAATATTTTTTTTTTCATTTTTAGTACCTTTTTATAAAATTGCCCCTCCCGCCCAAACGGGAGGAGATAGACCCCCCACCCCTTCTATATTAAAAAATGCTTGTATTGAACTGTTCTATACAAAACAGTTATCAATTCTTGGCGTCTAAGTTATCGTATTCTCCCCAACAAATCGTTACAAGATTCCAACTGGCCTGATGCATTCATATCGCGCTTCACATATCGCATATCATTTCTCACTACTGAAAAAATCTATCTTACTTCCCCTTATAACAAAATATGAAACAACATTTGCATTTTGTAAGGTTCTGTCCATTATAATCATATTTCTTATCCTTTTGTGTGGTAGAAATAAAACATATATATTTACTAAATCTGAACATAGATAAGGCTTCGGAAGAAATATTATATAACGCTCCACTACGAATATGTAAATGATTTCATAACTGCTAGTCTAACGAGACAAGCAGGAGTAGTATTTGAACCAGGCTTTTCAGAAAAATATCTTTTTTCAATAAAAAAATAAATTAAAATATGAAAAAAGGTCCATTATTTTATGTTATGTAAATAACATAAATAATGACCAAAATCTAAATATATATAAAAAAATTATTGCAAACTTTTAAATAAGTTTGTTTTGAAAATGTGATTTTGTGAAAAGTAAATACGATATTTGCCGCATTGCTGATGAAAATGTTTGTAGTTTTTAAAAACAATTACCATACTCTTATTGCTATAACCTTTCTTATTAATTTTGTATGATTTATTCATCAGTAGTGACGCTTAAATTGCTTATACAGGGTGATTGGTATAAGGTACACCAAAAAGAAAAAATCGTATGGGAGGGGGGTCTGTTTCCCTTCGTTTAGGCGGGAGGGGAAATTTTCTGAAATCCAGCAAGAAGGGCTTGCCAAGTATCTGACAAATTTTCCTCGTCAAGATTTTCCATACTATTTTTTCAGACGGGTAGGGAACAATAATGAAATTGAATTTGAGATCATTTATAGCAAATTTTTCAATAATTAGCTAAGCCACAGAAATAGTACCTACTTATTCTTCAATTTAAAAAAACATTTGTTCCTTTTGCTTTAGTATTTATTCCTCTAATAGTTTTACTGATCATTGAAAAATCGACTCTTATTCTATTCACCATTCCATGATTAGAATATGATATCAATTGCTTTTTTTAAAGATAACTTACAAATATGTACTTAATTTACTTTCTTCTTGCCATTTTACTTACTTAATTGGAATTACCTTCTGTTGGCATTTTGAGAGGTATCTGAATTTAATTATTCAAATAAACAACAATTTTCTCAAACGTCTTTTTCAAGTAAAACTGTAAGTATTAAAAATAAAACAAATCATGATCATCCAATTTTAAAGGTAATTTTTAATACTCAAGCTGTCTGAAAAAAGTCGTAAACACAATCAAAACATCACTTGATTCTTTAAAAATATTATCAAAAACTGACTGTAGGCCCGAAAGATGTAAATTTAAGTTAAAAAAAAAAAATACTAGTACAATTTTTTTTAAGTATATGTCATGCCCTATGCCTTGACACTCCTTACAGCAAAAGGAGCATTTTTATTTACTTGATTGCACAGGGAACACCTGACAAGGTTTTCGAAGAACTTGACAAGGGCACCAAAAGGAAGTTACAATTACAAGTATGAGAAGCAATCCACCGTTTTTGTTTTAAAGATTCTGGCGCAAAATTTTAAAGAATTAAAACCGGCTCTAAATCTCTTTTAAAATGGGAGTCTGCCCTAAAAACTCTTTTTAAAGCGAGAGTCAACTATTTGGTAATTTTAAACGACAAAGAGTATAGTTTAACGTTAAACCACTTTTCTAACTTAAAAAACAGCAAATCGCTTGTTTAACTTCTTAAAATATACATACTTTTATACCACTGGAAAATAAGTTTATAACAACAAAAAGGTGTAGGTTGGTAAAATGATTTCGGAATTCTACTCTATTTTCTGGATATTTAGAGCTTTGTTAAAAATGAAAAGTATTTATTAATGTATTGAAAGAGCTCGGCGGCATTGAATTTTTCACTTTTTCTGCGAAACATGGGCACAATCATCAATCACACGAGACACATCAACCAACATACAATGTCCCTCAACTTAGCAGAGCAAAGTCAGCAGAACAACAAAAATTGACGGTCTTACAAGGTGCTTATAAAGCGCTAATTAAGTACCCAAAAATTAAATTAAGTGCTCCAGTACTTTTGGAAATAATGAATGTTCCAATCCAATTTTTCCAATTTTTTTTTGATTTATTTTGCACTCGTATAGTTAAATTAGGTGCTCGACCTTTCCCAAGTATTTTCCGCGATCTGATGTGAAAAAAAAAATTATTTCATTTCCCATATATAACCTGCTCTGCTAACTTAGAATCGAGTTTTCCCGGAAAATCCTTGGGAAAGGTTGAGCACCTAATTTTACTATACGAGTACAAAATTAATCAAAAAAAATTGGATGAAAAAAAGTTGAAATAAAAAATATAATATTTTTTTTTCAAAATTATTAAAATATTTTTTTTTTGTAGAAAAAACAATTTTTTTCGAATTTTTTTTTTGGATTCGTAGAGCACTTAAGTAGCTCGTTAACATAGTATTCACCAAATTTTTCTACCGGAAAGTTTTAAGAATTGGTCTGCTAACTTGAAATCAAGTTAGCAGAACATTCATTATTTCCAAAAGTACTGGAGCACTTAAATTAATTTTTGGGTACTTAATTAGCGCTTTATAAACACCTTGTAAGACCGTCAATTTTTTTTTTTTGTTCTGCTGACTTTCCTCTGCTAAGTTGAGGGACATCAACATACATGTAGCTACCTACATATGTACAAAGATTTCTCAATATTGTCGATGTGCTTGAGTTTTTTTTTATTAGAATCAGCGATAATGCAAGTTGACTTTTTTTAAACATTTAAACAAACAACAATCAAAATCTATATTCAGGACACGCACCTAGTTATGTATATTAAAATAATTTGGCTGAACTTGTTTGTTTAATTTGTTGTTCTATAGCTGTCTCTTCTCTTCATTTGTCAAATGTGTGCCTGTTCAACCTTAATTTGCTTACGTTACGTTGCGGAGTCCACTTTAGTTAGAAGAGTTTTTTAACGTGTTTAAAATTAATAAATATTTAGACAAAGATTCACAACTAAACGACTACGTTAACTAGAGTCGGTTTTATTCCTTAAACGATCAATGTTTAAAATTTTGCGCCTTTATTTCTTAACTTGGCGGGCCATATTTCTATTGAAAAATTTTGCTTTATAGAATTTGCTTTATAAAGGTTAAGTCAAAAAGAACTTTCGAATCTGTTGAAGAATAATCTGTCAGGACGAGGAATACGAGTTTTTTTTCATATTTGTATTAATTTATATGATCCTGAACTTTGCAGACAATGCGTCCGCTGAAGTTTGAACACCCACCAAAGTTGTAATGTTTGTTTGATTTAAAAAAAAACTAAACGGCAATCGCTTCGTCTCGGCAAGATCTAGTACCGATATTTTTTAGTTTTTTTTTTATTTGTCTTAAAAAAAAAGTTATTATTTCTTTATGTTTAAATATGTTTAAATAACTGTGTAGTTTGCTTAAAAAAGGTTCCTGAAAAATGCATTCATAAGTTTCAGTTTCGTCGAAAATAAAAATATTCGCATTTATAACAGTTTTTCTGTTCAGCTTCATTTTAAGACGTCCGCACACAACAGAAATAAGGGATACACACAAACGCAACACAGAAAAATAAAATTAATTAAATCAAAAAGAGAAGACTTCATTTTGAAGGTTTCTGAATCTTTTGCCCATAACTTTTGTTTTAAGACAAATAAAAAAAAACTATATAAACTAAAAAAACTAGAAACTAGCACTAGATTTTGCCAAGACGAAGCGATTGCCGTAACTTTTATGAAAATGCGGCAAAAATTACGGTGGTGACTGAAGGCCAAAGTTTTGTAAGTTAATTTGTTGGTGGTTTTTGAATCTTTTGGCCATAACTTTTTTTTTTAAGACAAATAAAAAAAAAACTAAAAAGTATCGGCACTAGGTCTTGCCGAGACGAAGCGATTGCTCTTTAGTTTTTTAAAATCGAACAAGTATTACGACTTTGATGGGTGTTCAAACTTCAGCGGACGCATTGTCTGCAAAGTGCAGGATCATTAATTTATTGGGTTAATATTGAAATATAATACGTTACTTCCTTAACTTATTCTTTTTTAAATATGAACAAATATTTTTGGTAGTATTATCGTACAAAGGTTTCTTAAAACCTGCAAAAATGTGATTCAGCAGAGTTGGTAAACCTCTTAGGCAGGGCCGTAGCTAGAGCTTGTGAGGCCCCGGGGCAAAAGCTCATATGGGGCCCTATCTCTCAATTACTACCTTAGTATTGATTAAATGAATTTAAAAAAAAAATTCTCAATGTGCTAATATAATATTAAGTTAATAACATTATTTATTCTATTTACAGAAATAAAATGTTAGGTACGTACCTAACTGATTTTTTCCTGGATTTTTCAGAAGCGAACTCATCAATTACTTTTCTTAAATCCATTTGCCATAAAATCTCTTAGATTTTCAATCGATATCAATGAAAAATTGCTAAGCCTTTCTTGTGGTGCTTCGCAACTATTTTTTTATTAATCTGATATTTGATAGATCTTTCGGCTTTTGCTGTGATAACAGGAACAGTTAAGAACATTATAAGAGCGGTGCATACATCTGCATGGCTCCAAGACAGTGAAGAATTTTGAATGATCAAAAAAGTTTCCAATTCCTCAACATTTTTAATTGATCTTATGTCATTCAAAAATGTTGGTCTGATAGAAAGAAACTGTTTTTTTTTTTGTTGGTGTACAGGAGACATTCTCAATGGGGTACCAAAAAATGTCCAATAAGTTTTTACTAAGGAGGGCCTCAAGAGTGGTTGAAACAATTCCCTCGTCTGAATTTTTGGTACCGAAATCCAGCAAGGGCTTGCCAACTTACAAGGACCTTGCTCAAACTAGACAGAAACTTGGCATTTTCCAGACGGGCAGGGAACAATAATGAAATCGACTCAGAGATGATTTATATCAAATTTTTCAAAACATTCAGCTAAGCTACAGATGCATTATACCTACTAATTACGCAATTTAGACAAACATCTGTTCTTTTTTTTGTAGTATTTATTCGTCTGATAGCTTTACTAATGATTGAAAAATCGACTCTTATTCTATACACAATAGCTACCGTGATTATAATTTGGTATCAGTTGATTTTTTTTTTAAACAACTTACAAATAGATATACTTAATTCACTTTCTTCGTGACCATTTACATATTAAATTAAAATTACCTTCTGTTGGCTTTGGGTCATTTTTATATGTATCTGAATTTTAATTTTCGAATAAACAACAATTTTGTCAAACGTCTTTTTCAAGATTTTAATACAACTGTAAGTATTAAAAATAAAACAAATTGTGATCGACCAATTTTAAAGGCTGTCTGAAAAACGTCGTAAGCACAATCGAAACGTAACTTGAATTTTTTTTAAATATTATCAAAAACTGACTGTAGGCCCGAAAGATGTAAATTTAATAAAAAAAAAAAAAAATACCAATACAAATTTTTTTAAGTTTTTGTCGTGCCCAATGCCTTGAGAGCAAATGGAGCATTTTTATTTGATTGCATATAGAACACCTGACAAGGTTTTCGAAGAACTTGAATTTTTTTTATAACACAGTAACAAGGGCACAAAAAGGAAGTTACAAGTAAACTTGGCGGGCCATATTTCAGTTGAAAAATTATGGTTTATAGAATTTTTTTAATTAAGGTAGTCTAAGCCAGCGTTACCCAAACTTTTTGAGCTTTGGAACCCTTAACTAGTTCCAAATATATTTTGGAACCCCAACTCTTAACGATAGCAAAAATTGAAAAACAACGCACTCACATTTCAAAACGATTTTTTATGTTTATATTTTATTTAAGTGTGGCTCGAAGTTTTCTTTGGAAATTGAGTGTTGTTATATCAGTTCTGTTTCCTTTTTTTAATTATGAGAAGCTCACACTTCAAAAAAAAAAAAAAATGTAAACGTCAAACATGTTTGTATGTATCCTGTAGCTGGGTAAAAATTGCCTTGGTGGTGGTGGGTGGGGTCATTTTGACATTTAAATTTTATTTCTTTTCAGCTTTAAAAAAAAAAAGTTATTTAAAAGACCTTAAAAAACACCAACAAATGTTGAAAGGTTTCAATATGTTGTGGAGATACTACAGCCTAACAATTCTAACTCAGTTATGTGGAATATAAAAATGCCTGCAGTTTGAGTGACTTTGGTTTCGACAAATTATGAAAAAAACACATAAAAATTATCAGGAAACTTGCCATAAAAAGACGTACAAAGCTTACAAGTACAATTATAAAATGAAAAACAAACAAAAAATCCTAATTATAAGAAAATGTCTCTGAGATCAATATTGGTATAGGTGATCATTGCTTGATTCTAGTATAGGACATAATAAGGAAAACGTTTACCCGGTCAAAGTCACCCAAAACTGCGGGGTGACTTTGGCGACCTAACTTAATTCGTATAAAATTTACGATAATTGTGCAAAAAATATTTACTCTATAAAAAAATCTTTGCAAAAATTATTCATATCTTACGTTGAAAATGCGCACGGTACTTAAAAAAATATTTTTGTATTTTTACTGTTTGTTCTTCGAGTAAATAAGTCGCGGAACTCTGAAAACTCCTCAACGGAACCCCAGTGTTCCGCGGAACACAGTTTAGGAACCGAGGGTCTAAGCCATAAAGAACACTCAAGTCTGTCAAAGAATAATCTGTCAGGACGAAGCATACGAGTTTTGTTTTTTTCATATTTGTATTAATTTATTGGGTTAATATTGAAATATTAAACGTAACTTCCTTAACTAATTCTTTTTTTAAATACAACAAACATTTTTGGTGGTATTATCGTAGAGTTTTTTATTTAAACCTCCAAGTTTTAGCAGAGTTGGTAAGCCTCTAAGGTCCATTTGCTGATACGAAACTTAAACATTTAAGTTAAACATAAGAACTTATGTGACAGTTTAAGCTTAGAAAATAGTAGAACATTATAGCGTTTATGTTGATCAGCAAACGGTCCTTAAGAATTGATTAGTTTTTGATTAAACTTCTCAACTTGGTAAAAGGTTTCTGCTGAGTGCTCAGATAATCATACGAATGAATAGTTAAAAATGCTTACCACAATCAATGATTCGTACAAAAAAAAAAAAATCTCTCTGCCCTTGTGAAACACACACAAAACAGCTTCGTAATATTTGCATTTTACTTGCATTTTGCATACCTATCCTTAAAAAGGACAACACCACTATATTAACTCAACAAAACATAACACAATTCCACACACACAACAACACTACAAGAGTAAAATTTCAGAATTTATGTGATAAAATTTGTAGTAAGCGTATTTCACTACAAATTCATTGTTTGATTATGTTCTTGTTCTGCTCTTCCTGAAGGATTCAAAACAGGGAGATATAAGTGGACATGGAAGCACATTTACTACGTTTGGTTATTCTTTTCAAATCAACATACACACTGGGCTATAAATACACTAATGCACACACAGCACATCATCACATCACGCATACACTCAGTCAGATATGAACAAATTTTACTATACAACCGATTACACACACTTTAGAGAGAGGAGTGGATTCCGAAATCAGCAGCGACAGGATTTTGTCTTCCATTGAAAAAATCAAAATTTTGGCCACGTTAACACAAAAAAGAATATGCATCAGCATCAGCAGTAAGGCACCAAAAAGCACGCACACACACACACAAACACAATGCAACAACAGAAAATGCAAACGAAAAAAAAATATGAAAAATTGTGCACCACATGCCCCGCTTGTGTCACGCTGCTGAAAAGGATTCTTTTCTTATCACAAACGAACACACGGAAAAAGAAACAACGAAAAGTATGCAAACAAAAGGAATAAAGAAAGCAGAACTAAAAAAAAAAAATCATTGCACAAAAAAATATGCACAGAGAAAGGGGCATAGGCTCAGGCACAGGCTGAATGCGATGTTCTGCCCTGAAGCCCGAGCCTTAGCCGCCTTCTGAATTATATGGATATGCACACTAGGTATGCGCCTCGTCACATATAGTCACAGGATTTTATCGATTTTGTTGTTGTTTTCTTTTTGCTCTGCTTTTTCGCAAAAAAATCTTTTTTTTTCCTTCGTTTCGAGTTTGCATGTTTTTTTATTCCCACCCTCAATTTTTTTTTCTGTCGACGAAGGCCATTTATCTTGCAGGTTAGCACTAATTTAAAAGGATATTTCTTGCTTAAAGTTATTTAAAGTTAAATAGTCCTTCATTTCTGAGAAAATCCGAAATAAAACACCGGCAAATTCGATTTTATTGCAGTTTTCTCCAACAAACACACATACAAAAAATACCAATACTAAAGTGCAGAGATAATAATTGCAATTGCACTTTGCATTCAGGGCATTGATTAGGATTAAATCACAGACAATTCATTCTTCGGTATATAAAATAAAATATTTGTACTAACCATTAATGAACAAAATGTAAATTTGTATCCTTTTTTTGATTTTTTAAATTGAATTTCACTTGAATTTGTTTTTCTTTCTTTTTTTTTTTTTTTGAAAACTTTATTTTTCACTCACACAACCGCCGAGCTGAAGGAATTTTTTGTTTCTTATTCTTTTTGTTTTTATATCAATTTTTTTCTATGTCTAAAGCTTACAGGGGGGTTCCTTCTATATCGCGCGTATCCGTTTATTCCGATTACCACTACCGACCGAGGGAGACGATGAACTATGACTGAGAATCATTTGCGATAGTCCTTCGTGCACATGGCTCTAGATCCTTGTGATGGGAATTTTCCAGGGTAAAAACGTGGAAAAATGGAGTCTGCAAGGATGAATTCATCTGGATGTAGTTTGCAGAATCCAGCTCCATGGAGCGCAGGTGCATTTTTTTTGTATTATTGTGATGAGTTGATTATGTTGGGCTGAATTTAAATTTTATGCGTGTTACCATGTGATAGCGAGCGAGTGAGAGTTGTGAATGAAAATGAAAAATCACAGCAAGTGGTGAATTGCGTTTGTATTTAATGGTGGTTAAGTTGAGTATGAATTGAGTGAAAATGATTGTGAAGTTGTTTAAGAATTTAAAATATCACTCATACGCCATAGGAACTACCTAAGTTCTAATGTTTTTCGTTGGTGTTGTTGTCAACGAAAAGTTCTATTTGTTTGGATTGTTGGTTTCGCATTTGCAGTCTAATCACATATTAATATGTACTTAGTCGATATTTGATATTAAAATTATGATAATATTGTGAGATAATCAGTACCCAGTTTACTGACTCTTTCTTAAGCAAGAAGCTTAGGATTATTGATCTTTTGATAAGCACTGTTGCTTGCGAGTTTGACGTCTACTACTTTCAGTCATAATTTTTGAATTCTGAATTTTGAAAAACAGTTGAAACTTGAAAAACAACTATTGAGTATAAATAAATTATACAGGGTGATTGACACTAAACACTAGTAAGAGCATTGAATTTTGACAACAAAAATAGTACTTTATGATTCCATATTATACCAACCTACATAAACTGCAATAACTGGGAAGCGGATTTCAAAAAAGTTTAAGAATATGGTTCTGTTAATCAAACACAAATTTGATGATGATCGGTGACCTAAATGCAAGAGTAGGTACTGAGAAGGTGGTGTTGAAAACGAACGTGAAGGCCATTCCAGAAAAATTCAAAAAAAAACGCAATCTTCGAATCTTAAATGGTACCAGTCAAAGTGATGAATTTGGAAAATACACATTTTTAGGAAAACAAGGTAGTTCCGTCATTGACTACAGTTTGATTGGTGGTAACTGGAAGTCCTTAATCATTGACTTTGAAGTACAACAGTTTCCTTATCCAGACCACTGTGGTTTCTTGCAAATGTGGCAATAACGAAAACGAAGATAGAGTAGAATTACAATTTTTTTCCAAAACTGCAATGGAGAAATTCTATAGCCTCAACTTACAAAAGTAAATTGGATATTCTATTGATGGGGAATGAAATCGAAAATTAAGAAAGCATTGAAAAATTTATCAAGACGCGTACCCAGGATCTAACAATAATACAAGAGGTGAAGTGTTTAAGGAACCATGGTTCGATTTAATCTTGCATGTTAGCAAGAAAATTATCGTATGATTATTGGGTTAACCGGTTTAGAAGAAACAATGAAGAATCTCCGAATCGGTCTTATGTTGAACGCAATCAAAGATTTAAACAACTCTGTAAAGCAAAAAGGAACACCTTTTACGAAACGAAAGCAAAACGTTTAGCTGAGTGTAACAACATACGGGAGTTTTGGAGACTGTTAGAAAAATTGAATGCCAAAATATATGTAATAAATCGTAATTTGAACTGTAATACCCTGCAAATACACTTCCAGTCAACTACTGAACCAAATTGCTATGAACTCTCATATGATACAGTATGCACAACCAGGCTTTCACGATGAGATATTGGACATACAAATTTCTCAAAAAGAGGTGTAAGTAGCCTTAAATGGACAAAAGGATGGAAAAGAGGCTGGAAAAACTCATCAATAACCTAACAGGAGTTTTTAAGAATATACTGCAAAATGGATGCATACCACAGCATCCATTAAAAGGGAAGCACGATGGACCTTGATAACTATAAAGAAGTATTTCATTCTTAAATGCGTCATACAAAATATTCACATCGGTTCTGCAAAATCGTCTCAGAACGTGGATAGATGTAATCAAACTAATGAGTGAATTCCAAGCTGGTTTAAGACAAGGCTTTGTTTTTAGAGGTATAGCAGATTCGTTCCTATCCCAAAATAAAACATTGTATGTCTTTTTTTTCGACTTTAAGGCAGAATTTGATACGATAGACCGAAATGCCTTGATGTATAAGATGTTTGGATTGCGAATGTCCATCCGATTCGGGCGCGTTCTACAGAACTTATACATGGACACCACATCATCAGTATGGGACAGAGAAAATAGATCGGAATGGTTCATTAGCACTCTTTGTCGAAGATATTACCAATTTTTTTCCGGGAGGAGTTCAGTATGCGGGAAAACTCATCAAAGTGCTTCTTTTTGCAGACGATATCGTTTTACCTGCTTACACACCAGAAGCACTTCAGCTAATGATAAACAAATTGAATGAATATTGCTCATTGGAGAAACAAGTTGTCAGCTTAGAGAAGTCTAGGGTTTTGATATTCAAAAGATGTGGAGAAAGATCGAGCACAAGGGAACATTGTACATATCATAACGAGAGGATCTAAAGTGGTTAAACATTATAAATACTTAGGAGTGCACTTCACTAAAAATCTTAATACGGAAAAACATCTCACCTAAAACTACCGTAAATGTAGCATGAAAGGAAATTTTTACCAAAAAGCATATTGCACAATAAATCATTAAGTTCGAAGTTTTTGAATCAGTCTCGGAAGCAACTTTGTTGTATGCAGTACAGGTATGGGGAGGAAAGCAATATGAAACCGTTTATAACTGGTCCGTTTCTACATCAAACGTATATTCCGATTTCCGACTCCCTCTTAATGCTCATAACTACATCACGGTCATGCTCGAAAAAGGTATCTCTGCATTGTTTATCAAAGCCCTGAAACTACAAGTAGATTTCATTCTGAATGTCCTGAATGTGCCAGATTACCGGCTTCCAAAATAGTAGCTCCGCAAGCGATCCGGAACAAATCAGGTTGGTTCAAAGAATGGTTGGAGTCAGGACAAGAAGCTGGTATAGAACTAAACCTTAACGACTACAGTACATGGAAGTCTGCACTCTATCAGCTGATTGCAAACCTAGATGACTGCTATAGAGTTAGGTTTGTGGAGGAGGCAGCGGACTCAATGCACAGAATGGAATATAGATATTTCCATTTTATGATTATGGGGTCAAAATATTGTTTTGGGCAATATTTCCATTTTTTTTGTATTTATTTTTGGGCGATCAAATTTTTGTTAGGCGATAATTTCAAAACGATTTGGGCGCTTTTGCCTTGGGCGTTATTACCTAACATCTTAAAGAAAATTGAACGAGCACTTTTTTTAAACTAAGAAAAACAGCTGAAAAATAATTTTCGTCTAAAATATTCCAAGAACAAATAATGATTTTTTTCTTCACATATGATATATAGCCCAGTCAAAATAGACATTTCTCTGAACAAAATTCCTATAACGCTTAAACTATGTGGGGGTCTTTCAGTGACTATAACGCAGCAATGACTAAAAGTCCCCGACAATCCGACAGGAGCTCAACTTTTTAAGCATGGCTTAAGTGTCGAAAAAATCAGTTTTTAGGAAATAACTTTTAAATGGCAAATGCTATCGAAAAGAAGACATCAAAATGTTTTATAAAAAATATTAACACACTTTTTTCCTACGACCTATATTTAAAAAAATATAACTGTTTTAAAAAAAAGTATAACTGTTAAACCGTCAATGCTATCACAAAAAAATCTAGAAACACTTTGTAGACCACATAATTTTCTATAAAAAAGATTAACAAACTTTTTTTCCTACGACCTATAAAAAATTGAAGAAATTATTGTTTCTTTGAGAATAACTGCTAAGCCGTGAATGATATCGAAAAGTAGCCTAGGTACACCACAACATTTTCTTTAAAAAAATATAAAATTTCTACACATCAGTGGGCATTTTTTTATAGTGAATTTAATGATCTACAAACTGTCCTGGAACTTCTTTTCGATAGAATTTGCCATTAAAAAGTTATTTCCTTAAAACTGATTTTTCGACACTTTACCAAGCTTAAAAAGTTATGCTCCTGTTGGATCGTAGGGGACTTATAGTCAAAGCTGCGTCATAATCACTGGAAGGCCCCCCCACCAAGTTTAAGCGTTATCGGAATTTCGTTCAGGATTTGAGATTTGTATGTCTATTTTGACTGTGCTAATTAATAGTCAACAACTCTTAATATTTTTGTTTCAAAAAAAATATAAAATAGTCAGTTTTCTTAGAGTAAAAGAATTGCAAAAAAAAACTCTAAAACTTCTTTTAAAAATGTACTAGTATCGCCAGTGGCCAGCGAAACAAACACCAAATTCATGGATACGTTATGGATTCTCTTTTTACTAATTTATATAGGATCCATGACAATTTTGAAAATTTTAGAAAAGCACACATTACACTGCTTGAATTCTCAGTTAAACCAAATTTTGTTCTGCTTACATTATGAAAATATGATTTTCTTAATTGAAATTCGAGATGAGGTACACTTTGGCGTATACGTACTTTTTTTTATTTCTAGTTTAGATTAGTGAAACAAAACAATATGAAAATTATGTTTCCGCTTTTTGAGTTCAAAAGGGACGAACAACCTAATTTATTGCTCTATTACAAGTATACAATATTTATATCAAGCAAACTTTAACCTTACTTTTAGCTTAAACAAGCTTAAGTACTGCGAGTACAATAATTTCAAAAAACCACTGCTCTTCTTAATGATTAAAAGGAGTTCAGTTATAGCCGGGCAGAGAACACAAAGAGTGTTAAAATCCTCGGAACCCGTGAAGCATGCAAACAAAGGTGTTCAAAATACATACAAAATATTTATTTTTTGATTTTGAACCATAAAGACAAGTTATGGTTATTTGAAGTTTTGAGGACAATTGATTTCTTTGGTCATTTTAAGGGTTGGGCTTAGAAGACTGAAATCTTGTGTCATCAGACCATTATTGATTTGGATATTTCGGAGAAAAATTTGGAATTCATATTTTATAATATGAATTCCAAATTTTTCTTCTAAGCCCAACCCTTAAAATGATCAAAGAAATCAATTGTCCTCAAAAATTCAAATAACCATAACTTGTCTTTATGGTTAAATAGTAAATACACACATAATTTCTGGTGTTTGCATAGGATTGTCCAGGCCTCAGCCAGCAGTTTTTTTGTCCCTTGCGGAACATCAGGGGCTTGCACTTCAAGTTCTTGTATAGGATTGTCCAGGCCCCAGCCAGCAGTTATTTTGTAGTAGAATATTAGGTTGTTCATCTATTGTCTAACGATTTTATGAAAAAATAACAGCACCAGCCTAAAAACACACCCTTGCGGAACTTCAGGGTTTTGCACTTCAGGTTCTTGCATAGGATTGTTCAGGTCCCAGCCAGCAGTTGTTTTGTAATAGAATATGCGGTTTGACTTCTTTTATCTAATGATTTTATGAAAGCAACAGCACCGGTTTCTGCACATCTGGAGGACAAAATCTTTCTGACGGTATACAAATCGTGTATATGTAGGAGTTCCGTTGCGTATTTATGGAGAAAAGTGTACCGTAATTTTTTCCCAAGCTTATTAATATATAGATTTCAACTCTAATATCTTGAGAACAAACAACCATATAAACTTCAATTTTATACCAATAATATATATTAATACCATTATCTATATGCTGTGTTATTTTGAGATTTTTAAAACCACCCTTTGAAAAGATTAAAATTAAAATGTGGCCAAAAACGAGTTTTCATAAATTTATTAATTCGAAAAATTCTTACACTCAAAATCGTTTCAAAATCAAGATTTGTCATTTAAGCCTTAATTTGTCTTTTTGTATTTTTTACAAATATGTATTTTTTTTCAAGTACACTCCCGTGACTTATGTTAGTTTTTGTTACCAATATTCTGTTTTTGGCTTAAATAATCTATAATGAAAATTTAAATATTTAAACGTTAAAATTACTTTTGTTTTAAGTGAAGTGAGTGAATATAATTCAATTAAAAAGTACAAGTGATCTCAATTCTAGAATTAATGTGTTTCGCTATATCTTACTAGAACATTTTTAAAATGTGTTTTTTTTTTTGTTTTCAATTACTTTTCGACAAATTTTGAAACAAACGCATTTTTGTCAATGAAAATTTCTCTTTGCATTTTACTGAAAAGCTATTCAAAATTGTTCTTAATATGATTTGCAAATTTTGTTTGGTGAGACGAAAATAACAAATACTTTTTAAACTAAAAAAAACTTTTCACTTTACAGGAAAGAATTTTTTCACTTTGCAAATTTGCATTTGATGAAACGTATTCTGTAAAAAGGAACACTTTTTAACATTTCAATAATTTTCGCTCTGCTAATTTGCATGTGGCAAAACGAAATTTGTGAAGTAAAAGTGAAAAAAGTTTTGTGAAATAGGTCCAAGTTTTGAGGGAATAATATTTTCTTAATGAGTTGTTAGCGTTTTTGATCTTAATTTTTATGATGAAATATCCAATTTGATGCTAAGTCCGAAAAATGTGAAATAGTCAAAACTCAAAACTACTTAAAATGTTGAAGTTAATTTTTTGATCAGATTTTTTAACTTTATGTTTTCACAACAGTGCAATGTAAAACGTATTATTTCTATTTTTTAAAAGTAGAGGTGGAAAATTAAAACAAAAGGTTAATCTATTAACAAAACTCCTTACAAAACGTACAAAAACGCTTATTTCCTGGATTGTGCGACCTTATTATTTATGTATTTCGGCGCTTCCCTTGTAAGTGCAACATACTACAAAAAAACAAATTGTCTTAAAAGTTATAACACAACAAAAAAAAAAAACGTTTCTTCCTTTTGCCCTTCTCCTTGTGCATGTTCAACTTTCTTACTTAGTGTTTCATCATTACGTCAAAGTGTCAACATTCTTTGAAATGAATGTATTAAGTGAGTAAACAATTATAGTTGTTCAAAGTTTAAACGTAACTTTTACGACAGTGACTCGCAGTATTAATATTTCTCTGTTATCTTTTTATTTTCTTTGACTTAACTTTATTTCTTATTTGGCAAGTATTTGAGTTTATTCAATGAAAAAAAAAAGAAAACTTCAACATTTTATGAACTTCTGGTTCTTAATATAATTTTTTAGTAATCCCCATCTCGGGGATAAAGTAGTATACTTAACATCCATCTCCTTTCATCATCCTGCAGAAAGTCATTATCCAGAAATAAAACTCCAAACATAGTTCGCGAATCCCCTTCTATACCTATACCCATTTACAAAAACCCGTAGTCATGAGATAGAAGCTCAAAATTCCCGATGTCAGGATTTAAAACAACGAAATCCACACAAAAGCTGTACCCCCATCTCTCATTCTCCATACCAAAACTCACAACTTACCCATCCATCCGTTGATGTGCCATTCAACCATTCCATTTATCTGGTACAGCTCCTCCGTCGTCCTCGTCATCGTTGACTGTATCCACCACCATAACTCCTGGAATGAGCTTGTGACATTACTAAATGAAGAATTTTTTTGTTTAAATACAAAAAATTAAGAGAAGTAATGTAAAAATCAAGAAATTTCCAAGTAATGAAAGTATACACTCTAGAGCTGCTGTTTGGTCAGAAAAAAAACACACAAAACTCCACAATGATGTTGAAAAAAAAATAATAAAAAAACAGGAAGAAAGGATGATGATGGAAGTGAACTTTTTAATGAAGTTTGTGTTCGCATTTTACTTCGTTTGTTTTTTGCATTTCCTGAACTCATTTAGCCAGCTTACCTTCTCTCTCCCTCTCTGTCTTTCTCTCGTTTTCTCTCTCACACTCATTCTTTCGTTGGTATTTCTTCTTCAGAAACAAATAGAGTTTCTGACATTAAAAAAAAAAAAAATACATACATATTTACATTGTTTTCATTTTTTTGTTCTCATTATGAACAAATAATACAAATCTGAAGAGGACCTCTCACTGTACACACACTACATCTACAGGGACAGGACACGTGTAAAGGCGGCGTGCAAGGGTTAACCAGTAACACTATACGTTCATATAATGCATATGGCACATCAGACATGGTATTCATGATTTCCTATCTGAAACTGTAAAGCGAAACAATTTAATATAAATATAACATCCTGTATCCCGGCCCTGAATCTGAACAGGATCTCGGGTCCCGATTTGTCTGGCGTAATTTTGTATGTGGCAGTGATTTTAAGTTTTCAATTTCTGTCAGTTTAATTATTTTGGAAAAATTGTAAGGGAAAAGGTCTAAACATAAAAAACTAAATTTCCTCAAGGGAAATCACTTACAAATGCTATGTCCCTAATTGGAACCAAATCCGTTCACGCATTTCGGCTCGGACAAACCAACCGTAAGTCAGCATGACGAAAATTCTCTATCATCGTTATGCTTGTTTTAGTTAAAACCGCAATTTTTTTTTTAACGTTTTTATCAAAAAATGTAGTAGAATTTTAGGGTTCGCTATACTTCTTATATCTCGTGATTTTATGAAAAGAACAGCCCCGCGTTAAAAACACTCCATTACGGAACTCCAGGATCTTGCACTTTTTAAGTTCTTGTATAGGATTGTCCAGGCCCCAGCCAGCAGTTATTTTGTAGTAGAATATTAGGTTTTTCTTCTTTTATCTAACGAATTTATGAAAAAACAACAGCATCGGACCAGAAACACTCCCTTGCGGAACTTCAAGGGCTTGCACTTCAAGTCCCTTTATAGGATTGTCCAGGGCTCATCCAGCATGTCATTTTGTAATAGATTTTTAGGATTTTCTTCTTTTATCTAATGATTTTATGAAAAAATAACAGCACCGGACCATAAAAACTCCCTTGCGGAACTCCAGGATCTTGCACATTTCAAGTTCTTGTATAGGATTGTCCAGGCCCAAGCGAGCAGTTATTTTGTAGTAGAACATTAGGTTTTCTTCTTTTATCTAATGATTTTATGAAAAAACAACAGCACCAGACTAAAAACTTTCTTGCGGAACTCCATATGATATTGCACTTTCAGTTCTTGTATATGATTGTCCAGGCCCCAGTCAGTAGTTATTTTGTAGTAGAATATTAGGTTTTTCTTCTTTTATCTAACGATTTTATGAATAAACAACAGCACCGGACCAAAAACACTCCCTTGGGGAATTTCAGGGGCTTGCACTTCAAGTTCTTGTATAGGATTGTGCAGGCTCCAGCCAGCAGTTATTCTGTAATAGAATATTAGGTTTTTCTTCTTTTATCTAACGATTTTATAAAAAAAAAAACAATAGTACCGGACCAAAAACACTACCTTGCGGAACTTCAGGGGCTTGCACTTCAAGTGCTTGTATATGATTTTGCATGTGCAGGCCCTCCCTAGCCAGGAGTTATTTTGTAGTAGAATATTAGGTTTTTCTTCTTTTGTCTAACGATTTTATGAAACATTAACAGCACCGGAGCAAAAATACTCCCTTGCGGAACTCCAGAAGCTTGTTCTTGTATACGATTGTATTAAAGGCCCCAAATCCCGCAGTAATTTTGATTGTTTTGTTTAACTCTGAATAATCTATTACAAACTTAAACCCATCATGCCAAAATTTCATTAACTTACTTAAGCGTAGATTTACCTAAAAACTACATCGTTGAAATTGGAATATTACACTGCATTAAAATAGAGAGTTACACTAATTGTATACTTCTATGCATTTAAGTCTTGTCTACCATGACTTGCCTCCATGCTGATGATGATGATGAGGGTGTGTCCTTGAGTTAAGCCAACTAATTAAGGAACTTGTTTCGATGTTGTTTCATTTTAATTCTTCTTCTCACTTCTATAATTATAAAACACTTGCAACGAATACAAACAAACATAATTACATAGATTCACTTCCTTCATACCTATTTTAAATAAGTTTTCCTTCAAACTAGTAGGTGTATCCACGCAGGAAAGGCAGGAAGGTGTGGTAGATGCAAATTCAGATGTTTCCTGCAAAATTAAATGAAAGAAAGATACAAAACTTTCGAGGTAAATCTAGCAAAAAACAAAACTAAAAGAAAATATATGTATAGATACCTTAATAAATGTGATGAATAAAGGATTTAAAAATATATATAAGAACTTAAAAAAGTATTTGTGTTGTAGGTTTATATTTATGATTAGCCTGAGATGTCGAAGAACACTAATTTCTTGAGTAAATTTATTAAAGTTTTCATTTTTGAATGAGATTCTGGGAAGAATATAGAAAAAGGTAGTTGTTGTTTATTTAAAGATGAGATACAAGGACATAATTTGGGTCGTTCTTTTGTTGAGCATAATTAGGACAAGTTTGAGAAAATTAAAATCAAACTAAAAAAAGATCTAAGGAATTTAAGTTTAGACGATGTGAAAAGTTTTCTTCATAAATAGAAACCCGAATTAGGTATAGGTGGGTATATATAACAGAAAAGAAGAAAAGTATTTAAGATATTTAAAACTTTTGTTGTTTAGTTAAATGAATTTATTTTGTGATCAATTTTTTGGGGCCAAGTAGGGTAGGTATAGGTACCTTTCTTATATAAGTAAAGAAGAAAACCCTTTTAAATAAAGTTTGCGTCATATTCGTATTTGTCTTGTCCTTGCTTATTGCAACTCCTTTTCATTTTTCTGAATCAATATAGCTATTCACCGAAAGATGGTAAAATCGTTTTTTTTTTTTTATACAGAATCAACTTTTTTAAATCTTATATATATACATTATACATAATGTATGAACTTAAAAAACATTGCAGAATAAAAATAAGTAAATAAACGTTTACCATACAATGATTTATGTCAGTATGACCTATAGAATGATTGTTCGAATAAGAAAATACTGAATTTAAGGATAACATTGGTTTTTTTAATTTAAACCAAAAAAAGATAGATTGTTTGAACTGACTCACCAACCAGCGCCAGTAACATTTTCTTAAATCAAATTTCGATATGTAATATAAGTTATTACTTTAAATTCGCGTTCGAAATTATTGTTTTACCATTGTTTTCAAAATTTTAAATATGAAAAATTAATTAATTGGCACCTTTTTTGTCTCGCTCAATCTACTGTAGCTGAGGACTTTAAGCAATAAAAAAAGTATAGATTGATTTTTTTTTAAATCAAAGGGCACGGTATTGCCCAGCCAAGTTCTGGCACTACACCCTTTTTAGGGACATTCCAGTGTCACGTGCCCGACATTAAAACTACCAAAGTTCAAATCTTCATTAATAATTGGTTTATTTTAGCTTAACTTTGAGTATTTATGGCAAAATAGCATTTTCTACAAAATACATAATTAAAAAAAATTATTTTTTTAACAAAAAAAAATTAGTTGAAAACAATGTACATAATCTGAATTTTAGCATTATAAATGCCGTAACGTGCCCGACAATTATGTAACGTTCCCGACATGTACGAAATTAGAACTGACAATGCATAGATATTTGTTGAAAACGTTGTCTTCTTGGTCCAAATCCTGGTCTTGTTGGTCCAAATCGTGTTTCTTAGTGTGATTAAAAAAATTGTTTTTCTAAATAAACGTTGAGTGGAGATATTGATAATACAATATTTTTAACACATATTACTTAATAACTTTTGAATGTGTGTATCGATTGATTTATTTGTTTGTTATTTTACATCTCAATGAATCAACGATTAATTTGATACCTCATTTGTTGATCTACGTGCTATATTAGTGTCACAATCGAATTAATTAAATTTATCAGAAATCGGTCGAAATTTTCTGCTTTGTTCATTGTCAACCTTTGTTATTTGAATAAAAATAACTATTTCTAATCGGCTTTTTTTGCTTTTAAAAAATCATAACTTCATTTTTACTAGTCAGATCTTCAAATTTAATGTCTTAAAAAAAAGCCTACAAATGTTGCTAAATTTCATACTAAAAGGGTGTGTAATTGTCCCGTCAACTTTATATTGGTTTTTTTAAATTCAAAACTTGATGAAAAATTTTAAAATTTCAAAAAACAAAGGATACACGATTATAATACGTCTATTGCTTCTCTACACATATTATGTTACTAGACAAAATAAACACATTTTCTTTGTTTTCAAAGACTTTTAATAAAACGCGTCAAGTGCCCGACAATATGTAATATGCACGATAAAATTAAACAAAATTATGTACCAGATAGCTCACTTCCTGCGCTGTTTAAGTCGTAAATTATAAAAAGCTTCTAGCCTCAGTTTGGTAATAAGTAAAATTAAACTGTTGAATTGTCCCGCGCCCGACATTTTGACAATATGATTTAAAAACGGTAAATTTATGCCTCTACTTGGCTTAAAAGCAAAAAATAGGTGTTGACATTTCAAAAGGCAAGATAGAAGATGAAAATAATACAAAAAATTATTAATAATAAGATGAAACAAACCAAATTATTTTCAAATTAAGATCATGCTAATTTGTAAGGACGCTGCGCTGTTTGCAAGTTAAATTTTTTTTTAATTTGACATGTTACTATTTAAGTGTTTTTTGAGATGTGACTACTTATAGAAGTATGGTAAGGGATAGTACTTTATTTAAAAAATATTTTCATTTGTTTTCCAAATAAAATATATAAACATACAAAGTTACCACTTTTCATGGAATACCCCTTTACAGGATCAAATTCAGGCGAGTTTCGACCCCCCTCTAACTTCAGTACCATTCTTCAAACTCGCAGCATTTGCTAACCTCACCAGGCTTAGGCAAATCACCAAATTTAAATTTTTTAGCATTAGTGGTTTCCGAGATATAAGACTGCGAAAATGGTAAAAACCGTACCTGACTGACTCACTCACTGACAGATCATCAAAATTATGGAGCACTTCCCGACATCGTTAAATCTTGTTATTTCGCACAACGGTAGGCCCTACGGTGTATAAGGTTTTCCATTCAGGGGGCGTGGTACCCGCCCATTTTCATAGAATTGATATAAATTATTTGAAACACTTCTGATTGTATTAGAATGATTAAATTTTATACAGCGCAGCGGTAAGGCTTAAAGTGCAGGTAAAGGAAAAAAATTTACAATTTGAGATTTTTCATTCAGGGGGCGTGGTTTCCGCACATTTTCATAGAGTTGATATAAATTATTTGGAGCACTTCTAATTATCGTGGAATGATGAAATTTAGTAAACCGGTAGGGCTTAAAGTGCAGACAAAGGAAACATTTTAAAATTTTATATTTTACATTCAGGGGCGTGGCACCCGCCCATTTGAATAGAATTGATATCAATTATCAGGAGCACTTCGGATTGTCGTAGAATGATGAAATTTGTTAGATTGGTACGGCTAGAAGTGCAAGCAAATGCAAAATTTTAAAATTTGAGATTTTAAATTCAGAGGGCGTGGCATCCGCCTATTTTCGCAGAATTGATATCAATTATATGGAGCACATTTCGTTGTCTTAGAATGATGAAATTAAGTAGAGCGATAGGACTTGACATACAAGCAAAAGGAAAATTAAAAATTTGAGATTTTATATTCAGTGGGCGTGGAAACCACCCATTTTCACAGAATTAATATTAAATATATTGAAAGCACTTCCTATTGGTGCAGGATTATGAAATTTGGTAAAGCCGTTCGTTTTCAGGTGTAGACAAAGAAAAAGTTGAAATCATGAAATTTTGTATGCAGGGCGTTTCATCCACCCACTTCTTATCAATTATTATCATTTCAATGAAGCCCTTCTAACTTATGAAAATTGGTAGATGGGTAGGACTTGTAGTACATATATACAAAAGGCCTACATTAAAATCTTACTTTGCTTATGAGGCTCTCATTGGGAGTTTATTCCACCCACTTTTCCTGATAAAAAGAAATTTAGCTAAAAGTATTGAAATCACAACAAAAACATAAATGTTAAAAAAGAAACCAAGTTCTTCTATATACAAAGCCATTTGCGTAAAAAGTCAGCCGTAAAAAGTAATGAGATCTAAAAATTCGCCAAAATAATGAGATCTAAAAATACGCCAAAATACGTTCTAAGTTTATTAATGTTAAATATCAAATATTTTAAGTAGAGTAATAAGGAAGAACCTCCAAATTATCAGAGAAATCTGTTATTTAATGATAACTGATTTAAATTGAGTTCGTTTACTTGGCAAGTTTTCTTTTTTTACCTAATTACTCAATTTTGAAATGAAAGCTTGTCTAGTAAACCAACTCAAATTAAGTCAGTAATCATTTAATAACAGATTTATCTGATAATCTTGTGGTTCTTCCTCATTACTCTACTTAAAATATTTGATATTTAACATTAATAAATTTAGAACTCGGCGTTCTTTTAGATCCCATTACTTTTTACGGCTGACCTTTTACGCAAAGGGCTTTGTATATAGAAGAACTTGGCTACTTTTTTAACATTTATGTTCTTGTATGTGATCCATATTTCGAGATAACACTTGTACATACAATTTAAATCTTAAAATATCAAAATTTCTCCTACTCTTATAAAAATAACAACAAGAGGATACTGTGAATTTTATTATTTTGGGTGAATTTATTTAAATTTGTGAATCTTGATAATAATTAACAGTGGTCAGGTTTTCTTTTTTTAATAAAGGGTCCGCCATCTAACGTTTTTTCAACTATTGCTTATTTCGTGAATGGTAACACTTAGCTCATGTCTGATTTCACAGATAATTAGTTTTATCCTTCCGCTGATCGAATATGGTTGTGTATACGCTTGAACAACGCTGGGAAATATTGCGACATTACTTTGCCGATTTTGCCAAAAAAATCATCTTTTCAGATGAAGCTCATTTTGATCTTGGCGGGTATGTAAACAAGCAAAATTGTCGCATTTGGGGCACAGAAAACCCGCACGCATACATTGAAAAGCCGATTCACCCAAAATGAGTCACTGTTTGGTGCGGATTTTGGTCCAGAGGCATTATTGGGCCATTTTTCTTCAACTGAGCAAGGAGTGGCCGTTACAGTCAATGGCGATCGTTATCGGGCCATGTTAAACGAATTTTTGTTCTCAAAAATTGAAGAGGAGGATATTGGCAACATTTGGTTTCAACAGGACGGCGCTACGTGCCACACAGCCGCAGCTACACTCGATGTTGATGATGCATTTTCATAAAAAAAAAGTTATTTGGCGGATAATGAAGACGACGAAATTAAAGTAACTTCTGTTTTAAGTGGAGCGAATGAATACAATTCAATGAAAAAGTACAAAAGACCTAAGTGAGTCAGTAAAAATCGACCAAAATTTGTGTCTTAGTAGGATATGATAGACTGACTGAAGAGCCCACTGTCATATCTGGGCGAAACACCTTAATTTCTGGAGTTGAGGTCACTTGTACATACTTTTAATTGAACAATATTCATTAGCTCGATCGTTAATGAAATTTCTATATAAAAGTGACACTTATTTCACTGCGATTGAATTCAAAACGAGAGGTGAGTGTACCCAAATTTGAACCAATTTAAAAGCAATTTCATTTCATAATTTTCATTTCCCAATGTACGACCACTAGGAAAAACAAATGTAAGTGTGAAAAAGTGTGACATATGTCTAATAATTTATTTTTATTTAAAAAAAAAAAAATAAATGAATAAAAAGCCGAAGGAATTGTTTTGTATCTGACAATAACTTATTTTTTTGAATCTCTAGTGCTATACCGACATGACAGGCCAAAATCAACAAACTTTGAAATAAATACAGTTTTCGTTATTTTTTATTAAAAATTCTTTCAATTTAACAGTCAAAAATATCAATATTTTTTGTATTCAAAGTGAGTATCAAATATGAGGAAACTGAGGACTGAAAACTCACGTGGAGAATCATCTGTGCCCGAAATGTAAAAGCTCTTAAGTCTGTTTTCATAGTTTTTCAGAAAGTGAATTTTTAACTTTGAATCTGTGTTTAAAAAAACACTAATAGGGTTTATAAACATTAAATTTTCAGTACTTTATCTTTATATATACAAGTATTTGAAAATGTGGCTAAAAGTTGGTCCAGTGAAGTATTTAATGCATTTATTTATGTTTTTTTGACTTAAGTGCTTTTACCAAAACAACTATTGCAGTTTTTATTTTATTATGTCACCTAAGATAAATTTTCTCTTAACCAAATGGGGTAAAACACCTTTAGTATATTTAAGAAATTTAAATGCAGGAAATTTTGTGTGGTAAAACATCTTAAGTTGACATAAGCGATCTTACTTTGTTGATAAATATCGAACATAAATCCAACTTAAGATGTATTACCAAAATAATTTCTTCGTATTTTCTGAAAAAATAAATAAAGTGATACATAAGATTCGTCATCATCTACTTAAGTTATTTTACCTTTTGCAAGAACCTAAGAAGTAAACTTACGATATTTTACAAACGGTCATAACTTTCTTGTTTTCAAAGATTTAGAGAGAAATACAGGTTGTGGACAAAATATGTAAGAAAGCGATAAATAGCTACAACCACTTAAGTCGACTTAAGAGCTTTTACCTTTTGAGCAGAGAATTATGGTTTCATAATGAATGTTCACGTGAATTTGGACCGCATTTATTTTTCATTTCACCAAAGAGGTGAGCACTGGGCTTTAAGGAGAAAACAATAAAACATGTTAAAGCCTAGTACTCATCTCCGAATGAAATGAAAAATAAAAGTGGTTTGAAATTCACGTGAATAAGCATTGTGATTATTTATATAATTTATTATGCACGTGAAGTTTCAGGCCTTCAGTTTGAAAATTTTTATAATACTCACTTTGAATGAAAAAAATAATTTGATTTGTCTGACAGTTTAACAGAATCTTGGAATGCTTGAGAAGACTATTTTAATTCCATAGTTGGTTTTTAGATTGTTGGTAACACTTTATATTCAAAAAAAAAAAAAAAAAAACGATCCTAAGATCCTAAATAATTCTTTAGGCTTTTTTATTTAATTATTACAACTTTTATTTTAAATTATTGACATGTCAGCTATCGGAGATTTTGCTCCGTCAAACATTTTTTTCCTTAGTATTTTGACAGCCAAACTGAGATTTATTGCTGAGGCCCTCCGAAATCTCCCTTTCCTGAACACGCCAATTATTTTTTCCTAGTGTTCGTACATTTGGAAATGAAAATTAAGAAATGGAATTAATTTCGAACCGGTTCATATTTCGCTCTAACATTTGCGTACTCAGCTCTCGTTATGAATTTCATCGCTGTGAAACAAGTGTCACTTTTATATATAGAATTTTCACTTGAACTGAGTACTAGGCTTAAAATAACAGTTTTGAAATTAATTTTAATATTTTAATAATAAAATTTCTTCGTCTTCATCATAACTTAATGTTGTACGAATACAGTATTTAACTTTTATTTTATCTTTTCGGCACTTCGTCACGTGAGTACTTATTTGTCCTAAATTTTTTGTATATTTTGAAAGTTTTGGTATTTGCCCATTAATGCGTTAAGCAATTTGCATTTTATGTTTTTGGAACACTGATTAAATTGAGTTTAACAAAAAGTAGTAAAATGGAGATAGGGCACCTGCCCATACATTTGCAAGCTCATTAAAAAAATAAAGTTACAAATGTTGTCCTATATCCATTTCTATTGGAATTTGAATGGGACCTAGAACACACAAGAAAATACGAAAATTAGACAATCAAATATTTTATCATTGAAATCAAAATTCAATCCATTCTTTATTTGAGTTAAAAAAAAATAAGCAGAAAATAAACTATACTGTTTTTTCTAAGGTTAAGTTACAAAATTTAAAATCAAACATATCAAAAACGTAGTTCTTACTAAAATTTTGTTGCATAATAATGTGTGTACGGTAGCTCAGTTTCGAATTTCGAAAATTTCGTTCTACTTTTCATTTTGATGTATGTATACGCTGTTCAATGAGCAAAATCGTTAATTGTACCAGAATGTTTGGAGAATTCTTCACTCTTTTTTTGATTAGAATTAATTGACAGACCAGTTATTTTGTATGCAGTGATTTCAGGTCGTGGGCGAATTCCCTATTTGTGGGGATTTTGCGTGGAGCAATAAGCTAAAATGGCCAAAGTGCATCTTATGATGACTGTCAGTACCAAAAAGGGCATTTCCATGTTTTAATCCTTTTTATTAATTTAAAAACATATTTTTGTATCCATAATTATTCAAACTTTCAAAGTTTGAAGCAACCCATTTCAATTCGTTTACTGAATGCACTCATTTTCAATTTTCCAAACGTGGTGTTTTTGGTATTCCTCAATTCTACAATATTTATTTTAATTTTGTACAGGACATATACCTAATTTCGCTACCCCAATTTTCTTCTAATATCAAAAATATCTTTTTCCAGATGGCAACCAAAAACTGTGCCGCGTTTTCCGAAATGGTTGGACTTGCCAGAACCATATCTTCTCACAATCCAATGGATTTAAGGTTTTCAAGAAACTATTATTAACTGAATTAATGTAGATATGAGTCTACGGGTATTTTTTAATTGTATTTCTTTGCCAATCTTCTTGAGTTCCTCACGTAACAAATTACCTATCAAAATCTTCAAAATAGTGATATCTAACTAAAGCACTTTCCTTAAAAAATATCTCTACTAAAAAAATGTAAAGTCATACAATACTTCAATGCGGTAAGACATCAATCAAAATCACAACAGCTTTCCCAACCCTTTTGTAATTTGTCCTGAAAGAAGATCCTTCGGAATGCGACACAAAAAAACACTAATACTTATTGCAAATGAAGAAAATTTTTAACTAAATTGTTCGAAGTGATTTTTGTTCGCCTAAAAACTCATCAGTCTGTGTGTTTAACAATATAATCTCCCCTCGTCCATATCAGTTTTCAAATTAGGGTTGGTTAAGTCGTTTGCTGCGCTGCACCTTCGTTTTCATACAAATTCCATTCGACTTGAACAACATATTTGACGGGCTTTTAGTTATAGTATACAAATCAATACTTATTACCACCTTAGTCCTCAGCGTCGTTGACAAACTAATATAAATATGACTATACTCGTTCTCTCTCTCAATTGACTTTTGCATTTCATTTAATTCGATTGTGAGTCTGGTTTCGGTTTAGCTCCAGCAACCCGATTGAATAACACTAAACTCCATTTCCTCCTTTCTAACCAACTAAACCATACACCAATATGGCAATACCAAAACCATCAGCACAGAGCTGGTGGACACTGATGGTATTAAGCTTTCAAATCAGTGAACATTGCCAATTGATGCGGGCAGAAATTAGCACGCTTGAGAAGGTGAAGGACCGAAAATAGTAATGATTGCCGCAGGCTGGCGGAAACTTATATTACGTACTCTTAATTAGAATCTGTGTTGTGCGAGTGCTGGTATAACGGAATTGGGAATTTTAATATTAATCTTCTCTCTGTCAGAGCCGTCAAGTTCTTCGACGAGCATTTTGAACCACCTTTCTTCTTTCATTGCTGCTCAATCAAGATGTATTTGTCAATATTCCAAGCGCTGTCCCAACCCCCCTATTAATTTTTTAATTAAATCTTAAACATTTTAGGAAATCTAAGTATTCAACCACCAGCACCAGCCATCATCGGCCGGATGTTTCTTGGGCTTTTAGAAATAATTGGGTCCTGTCTTTGTGACGAAGTTTTTTTTTGTTGTCTTGTCATCCAACCGACCCCCTCCCCTTAACCATTGAGACTGTGTTTTCATTGAAATTCGAATTTCAAAAAGGGTTGGCGGTGGTAATATCGTGGTACGTATATAAAAAGGCTATGAAAATGAGCTTCAATTAAAATCGTTTTCTTTAATATTATTATATATATTAGTGGGTCGTAAAAAATATTTAGTCTTTGGGAAAAAATATTAAGAAAGGAAGGGCGAAAACTTTTTACAAGTTTTGTTTTTTTTTTTTTTTTTTTAATTTTAAGGACAGAGTTGAGTGTGCTATTTGGTAAACAACAATGGCTTGAGTGAGGTGTAAATTATTAATGATGTTATCTGTTCTGTAGCCGTTTACGTTAATGCGAAATTTTAATTAAAAAAACATTTAATTTTGATTTATTTTTAGATAAAGGCGCTTACCTAGATATTTTGTCTTTAAATTTTTCAAATTATGGAGAGTAAGGAGACCAAAAAAATCTTTAGAAGTAGTGGCGAATCAGCTTAAGGATTTACTGAGTGATTACAGTTTTCGAACGCTTTCAATACTGCTTGTTACGAAGCGGACCCGACATTTATACTAGTACGGATATTTCAGATGTATATTGTTCCCGATTTTTATTTCGTATTATTCATACTCATCAAAGAAAACTAAACTAGAAACTGATTTAAATTTTTTTTTTTTTGAACATCACTTCTTTTTTGATCTTAAGCTATTGAATAGGCCGGAATTTTAAGAGAAAAAAGGAACAATTGCGTTCAGGGGTTTTTATTATTGAATACGTTTGTGTAAAACGTATAAGCTAACTTAAAATATAAAATTCGCTTAAATTCACACATGCATTTCTTAGAGAAATGCTGGTCATTTTCTAATATTATTGTTATAACTAGAAAACTAAGTCGAATATGTGAATTAAATTAAAGAATCTTTTTGTAGAAAATTAGATTTTCTATCAAAATTGGTTATAAAAAAAAAATATATTAAAAAATTTAAGCATAAAACAGACCTCGAAAAATCACTGATTTTAATTTTTTTTTTACTAAATTGGTCATAACTTTTTTTTAGCAAAGGTTTGCGCAAAACATATCAGAATAAAACAAAGAAGATGCTCTGCTCAATTTGACGAATCGAAAGATTTTTTTGGAGGAAAATTGGACAAAATATATCCTTTTATAAATAACCTTTATTTGCGTCTGTTTGCATTTTTTGAACCTACGCATCTTTTTGACTGCAATTCATTGGTACTATATGGCAAGTTTCCCATTTTTGAAATAACTTGAAGTCGAGCCATTACGATAATAGAGAATTCGAATATAGTGGGCCCCGCGGTTTTATCTGTCCGTCTGTCAATTTGTAACACAAATGCCTACAGACTGAACGGATGGATCGATTTATATAAAACTTTGGTACTTTCTGTTTTTACTTGCGATATACATACGTAGTATATGGCAAGTTTAGGATTCGTGCAAAAAATCGAACTCGATATAAAAATTTTTCCTAATAGAGAACGCGAAAAAACTGGGTCTCGCAATTATGTCTGTCTGTACCTTGGCCTCATTTTCTTGAAACTTTGGACTTAAGATTCTTAGGTGATTCCTTAGAGGGGAAGTTGACATTTGTTTTAAGCTCAAAAAATAACGGTACCTGCCATACAACCAATATACAAAAATTGATTTATTTCAAAAACGGCTCTAACGATTTTGGAAACAAAAAATTTAAGAGCTACTATGATTACTATACAGTTTATATTTTGGTAGAAAAAAAAATGTTTATAACGGTTATTAACGGTACCTGTCATAGAACTGTTTTCAAATTTCTTGTTAACGGCTACACCGATTTCAACCCAATTTTTTATATAAGAGGTCCTCTTAAAGCACTCAACATACAATTGACCATATGAGAAACTTGGAATTCAAGATTAATGCCACAAACACCCGCAATTGTCCTTGCGACTTATGCATTCTCATAGCGAAAGCGATACGCAGGGGAAACTGAAGACGCTTAAACACGAATGTCAGGTCGCTTGAATGGAAAATTTCGTGATATAGTTTGTGGCTACGTTTTCATCCATCAAGGATTCGATGGATTAGTTTGAATATAACCCTTCGGGGATTTGATTTTGACTGACGAAATTCAAATTATCGACATCCTAGTTTTTCGCAGCCAAAATCAATAGCGCATTGTTGCAGTACTTTCGCTATCGCAGACTTTTTTGAAATGTTGTGTGTAGGTTCTTCATCCACTTGCAGATTCAATGGCAATTTCAATCCACAATGGTTTGACCACCTTCTTAAAATGTAGAATCAATACCCTAAGAGGCCAATACCAAAGCAATCTCAGATATCGTACGAATTGTAGCCAAAATCAGTGAAAACAGGAATGTTGTTCCAATTCCACTGAAAGCATCAAGAAAGAAAATGCCGCTATTTCCATTATCGTATGCTTGCATCAATTCATTGAACATGTTGAATCAATACGACTCGATCAAATCCATTTCTCGGCCGAGTTCTCGATGTCACACTGATATGTCATTTTTACATCTGTCAATTTGACATCTGTCACTTTGTCATCTGTCACTTTGACATTAGTCACTTTGACATTAGTCACTTTGACATCTGTCACTTTGACATTTGTCACTTTGACATCTGTCACATTGACATTAGTCACTTTGACATCTGTCACTTTGACATCTGTCACTTTGGCATCTGTCTCTTTGACATCTGTCACTTTGACATCAGTCACTTTGACATCTGTCACTTTGGCATCTGTCTCTTTGACATCTGTCACTTTGACATCTGTCACTTTGACATCTGTCACTTTGACATCTGTCTTCTTGACATCTGTCACTTTGACATCTGTCACTTTGACATCTGCCACTTTGACATCTGTCACTTTGACATCTGTCACTTTGACATCTGTCACTTTGACATCTGTCACTTTGACATCTGTCACTTTGGCATCTGTCTTCTTGACATCTGTCACTTTGACATCTGTCACTTTGACATCTGTCACTTTAACATCTGTCACTTTGACATCTGTCACTTTTACATCTGTCACTTTGACATCTGTCACTTTGACATCTGTCACTTTGACATCTGTCACTTTGACATCTGTCACTTTGACATCTGTCACTTTGACATCTGTCACTTTGACATCTGTCACTTTGACATCTGTCTTTTTGACATCTGTCACTTGGACATCTGTCACTTTGAAATCTGTCACTTTGTCATCTGTCACTTTGACATCTGTCACTTTGACATCTGTCTTTTTGACATCTGTCACTTGGACATCTGTCACTTTGAAATCTGTCACTTTGTCATCTGTCACTTTGACATCTGTCACTTTGACATCTGTCACTTTGACATCTGTCACTTTAACATCTGTCACTTTGACATCTGTCACTTTTACATCTGTCACTTTGACATCTGTCACTTTGACATCTGTCACTTTGACATCTGTCACTTTGACATCTGTCACTTTGACATCTGTCACTTTGACATCTGTCACCTTGACATCTGTCACTTTGACATCTGTCACTTTGATAACCGTCACTTCAACACCTATAGTGTCCTTCCTTGGGTCAATACAAATTCATCAAACCGAAAATCTTGAAAATCGAAGGATTCTTTCTCGCCGTTTTCAAGTTTTAAGCAGCCGCACAAACCAAGATTCATTTTTATATATATAGATTATTTAAAAAAAAAAACTGCTCTAACGATTTTTTGATTTTGATTTTTTTTTTTGTCATAAATTCATATTTATCAACGAAATCAGATGGCATACTTTTTTATCTCTATCTGTTTAAGCTATTAAAAAAAAAAAACAAATTTATAGTAATTTTTAGTAATAATTTATATTTTAAATAATTTTCAAAACTTTTTTAGTGATATCATAATGTTATAGAACCACTAATAAGATACGTTCAAGTTGTTAGCTACGAGAGGAAATTTGTGCGATCCAGTCGTGCCCATTTTTTAAGTATGTTTTATGTATTTCATTGAATATTTTTGTTTTCGGACCAAAAATTATGGTAGCTTGCATATAGAACCAATTTTTTTTATTTTCGTCTTTCGAGCTAGATGCGTCATTGAACTGAATGAATTTTTATTATTAGTAAGCTCTTGAAAAACATTAGTAATTTCTTATTTTGTGAATACCGGCCTTAATGTACATTTCTCATGTTGTGTAAAGTTGTTGTTTTTCACAACTAGACAAGAGAAATTTCAAATCCTTCATATTAAATTATTATTATCAAAAGTGAAAAATGTTAAGTCTGTAGTCTGCATAGGCATATGCTGTCTTTTAAATTTCCTCTAGATACTCGTGTCTGTATGTATTTCAATTACTCAAAATGACTTAAATATGTAACTCTCTTTTCATTGTTTAGAGAGATTATTTTCGTCTGCTAGACACAAACAAAATTCAAATCAATGCCTCATCATCATCATAATCGTTATTACTGATGATATTTTTAATTTGAAGCAATTTCACTACTATTTTTTTTCTCCATTTAAATCAAAACAAAACAAACACAAAATTAAAAACAAAACGAATTTAAAACAAAAAGAATTCAAAACAATATCTAAATGAAAACTAAAGAAGAGTAGGTATTTAACTAGATGATGATGGAATGAGCACAAAACCGAATGAAGTGGAGAATTGTAGTAAATACTAAAAAAATCAGGATACTCACTCACTTGATGATAATAATGATGGATATATCCAACCCACAGACAACTACAAAAACTTCATAGATATCTGGCATCCATCCGTCCAACTTTTCCACCGCAACCAAATAGCAATCAACGTTCATCATGACGACAGTTATATACCAACAGAAAACAAGAGAAAATCAACAAAACAAAAAAAAAAATAATAATACAAAAAAAACTGCCGATGAAACAAAAGGTTTTTGTCTACGAAATACATTTGAAGAGCATCACGTCACCCTTTTTCCAACCGCCCGCCATCGAATTGCCATGCTATCGCCAACCATCAACCACAAGTTTAGAGATCCCAACAAAATACTGTACGGATCAAAGGACACGGTAGTGCCAGCCAAGTTCTGGCACTACACCCCCTCAAGTTAGAAAATTCAAACTCACAGCATTTGCAACTCTCATAAGACTACAAAAATCGCAAAAACCGTAACTGACTGTTACATATGTTAAAAAAGCGCGAGGCAAAAAATGCAACGGGGCAAAAAAAACGCCACGAGGCAATATAAAATGCCACGGGACAAAAAAAAATGCCGCGAGGAAAAAAAATGCCTCAGGGCAGAAAAAATGCCTTTGGGGTAAAACAAAATGCGTCCGGGCAAAAAAAAAATGACTTGGGGCAAAAAAAAATGCCTTGGCGCAAAAAAATGCCACGAGGCAAACAACAAAATGCCGCGAGGGAAAAAATGCCGCGGGGCAAGAAAATGCCTCAGGGCAAAAAAAAAATGCGGCGAGGCAAAAAAAAATGCGGCGGGGCAAAAGAAAAATGCCCCGAAGCAAAAAAAAATGCCGCGAAGCAAAAAAATGCCTCGAGGCAAAAAAAAGCCGCGGGGCAAATGCTGCGGGGCAAAAAAAAAAAATGCCTCGGGGCAAAAATAAGTTTCCGTTGATTTTTGTTATAAAATGTTTACCAATTTTGTATTGCATTATTATATTTAAAATAAAATATCTTTTTCCGTGCTCGAGATATAAGAGACAAATGACATTTTACAGCTCTTTTTAAAACTTCAGACGCTTTGGGGGCCTCAACGGTATCTGGGAAAACATTCGTGTTGTTGCCAAAAATTCAATCAGGGCGGTGTATAAGTCGACTGGAATCTTTCCCATTGCCAACAATTGCCTGGAGATTTCATTTCGTAAAGCAACTCGCGTGCTCGTTTTCAATTGCAATTTTTTTCTAATGCCTTCAGGCAAGTGTAATTCATCTGGCGAAGTTGATCTGTGAATGCCAGGCAGGTAATGAAGCATACCTAATCGTTGAACCACCAAAACGTCTTTTATCATTTCGTATATCTTTTAACGTGGACTCTGAACTTGTCCTAGGTAGTCATGTTACATTGATGCAATACTTTCAACATTCCAGACTTCTTTGAAATGTTGCATATAGGTTCTTCATGCAATGCAGATTATTTGGCAATTTCAATGCAGAATGGTTCGACTGCCTTCTAAAAATGTAGCCTCAATCGCCTAAGAAGCGAGTGCCAAAGCAATCTCAGAGCTCTTACAAATCGTAGCGAAAATCTGGAGTGTTTTATTTTCAATCCCACTGGACACATCAAGGAAGAAAATACCAGCATTTCCGTAATCAACTGCTTGCATCAATTCATCGAACATCCGGACTCAATTCGACTCGATGGAAATCCATTTCGCACTCCAATTCTCAATACATTTCGAAGAAATGTACTAAAAATCAGATCTTCCCGGATTTCCATTTTTTCCAGGGCATTTCCGGAATATTTCCCTTGTACCAGTACAAATCCCACAAAGCCAATTTCGTGCAAAATCCAACTATCCGTTCTAGAGTTACCCTACTGAAAAATTGTTGGACTTTTCTTTTTTCCTAAATCTTTGCAGAATGTGGTATCCAATTCGGTCCAGTCGTTTTTAAGTTTCAATCATCCGAACAAACCACGATCCATTTTTATACACAGAAATTCTAAAAATACAGATATAAAATAATAATGCTCCAATTTATTGAAAAGATGCGAATCCCCTAAATAGTTAATTTATATATTTAGCCCGTCTTCCTGCCTTTAAATTTATCTCCATCATCATATCATAATCCATTACAAATCTTTTGTATTCACTCTAATTACCAGTTCAACTTACACAAAATTTGTTGTTGTGTAATATCTCCTTCCGCTGTTGACTTAATGAATTGTTTTTCACAAAAACCACTCAGCAGTTAAGTTGGATTTTGCTTCTCGGAGTTTTAATTACAATACCAAACCCAAACCTCACTGAATTAGCAGAGCCGGGCGGTGATGCGGTGGTATCCCTTATACCCTTCGTTAACCAAAGCACCACAGATATTGTTTCATTAACATAAAATATCTTACCACCAAAAACAGAACCACAACAAATTCCAAAGTGTTTTGTGAATTATAATCTGGGACATAGATAAAGGGACTTAGTTAACTTCTATACCTACCCCTGGCCCTGCCCGGCCAAACAAAAATAAGTTGATTTTTCCAATTTCTTCTTCTTCTCATTTTAGCATCCTTGCGCTATATCCTATCCAGTTAAATCGAGGATATTAAACAATTCCCTTACGGACCATCAGGTAGAAATTGGAAATTTATGTTTGCAGAGGGCATATAGACACCCTTTATACAAATTAGGGAACATCCCGCGTTAACAAACTAAGTATTCTATATGAACCCATAAAATAAAATTGTCATCGAAGGACTTATGTACACCACGCTTCTGCCAATGATCCTGCATAATATGTTACTAAGCACATAGAGAAAACTTTTTGTCAACCCAATCAATCACGATGACAGAAGATGTTGTGGTCGTCTAATGGAGTGGCATTTAAAAGGGTTTTTTTCTGTTCGATGATAAGTTTCTATTGAATCAACGCTAAAGACCATGACGAGGATGACAATAATTTGTGTGTCCTTTATTTTTTTTCTGGTGTTGGGTGTTCAATCGTTGGGAAGGAAGGAAGAAGCTGGATTCTCAAAATACCCGCATTATCATTGCTCCATTGCACACACGCCACGATGGATGAGCTTATACCGACAACAAAATCTGTGATAGAAATAGGTTCGAGTGTTTTGGTTTATAGCTAATAAATGTGGGATATATACTCTGGCATGGTTTTATCATTAATCATTTCCTCACTCCAAAGCCGTGTCAAAATGCTTTTTGGTATTTTGGTATTTTGGTTTTCTATTTCTTTTTAGTAGAACAGAAATGTCAGTAACTTTCAACGTTCCAAATGACATCTAGAAATAAACAAAGAACAAAGAATATATAAAATTGAAGCATAAGGCCTAAAAAATCGTTTATAAAATGCAATATTTGACATGTGACTTTATTGTTAGGTCAGTGAAGGAATTTAACTTAGATAGGTATTTATTTTATTTTTTAGTTTGAAATCTGTTATAGTCCAGTCAATTTTGTCTTGCCTCCTATGGGAATCTAAAAAAGATGTGGGGAAGCAATTTATTTGTGGGCATCGTAAGATAACTTTATAAAAAGCTTAAGCCAAAGTTTTCGACTATGGATCCCTTGCAGGGTTAGATTTTAAGGCTGTTAAGAACACGTTGTTTTGTACGACGGCTGCACAGGAGTTCTTGTTTTTGTAATCGATAGATTCAAAAATATAGAAAAGTCTTACACATAAAAAATAAATCCGAAAAATTTCGGCATCAACATATTATGATCGATTAAGAGTCGAAAACGGGAAAGTAGACGTTTTAGAAATAATTTGCAGTAAATCAGGATGACTATTGTTAATTTTATATTTTTGGAAGGGTAATTAAAAGATATTTTACCCACGTTTGGGGAATTTTTGATATATGTGTTAATTTTAGTCGCAGAAAAGTTTTAAAAACCTCAACTTTTGGAATTCAATTTTTTCAAGAATAATGGGGATTATTAACTTCAATTTTAGATGATAAACTTCAGTTCACCACGGTGAGCGCAGAAAAGGAGAATGGGCAAATTTGTATGGAAATTGGGTGCGAGCGGCCAAGAATGGTTTTATTATTTTCGGATGTGGTTTGGTCCTACAAGTACGGTGTAGAAGTTTTTTCGTTGTGGTAAACTTCAAACTGGTATAAAATGCATTTTTGTGTTTAACACTTTAATAGAGTTTTAGCTAGTATTGTGGCTAATGTAAATGGAAAAATAGAAAATGAAAGTGAAATAACAGCTAAAGACATGAGTTTAGGAGATATGTGTTAGACAAAGCACATACATCATTAAGTATTAGTACAATTACCATACTTTATATATTAGATTTTTATATTTAAATAAAGATTTCTTATTTAAAAAGAAAACATCCGTTTCATCTGATAAGAAAATTTTGAAAGAAACAATTTATTAATTTAATTTTGAAACAATAATAAATTGTATCCTAAACTCAAACAAGTATTTCATAAAATAAATGTGATTTCATATTAACAACTTCAACACTTTCCCTTGTTAATAATGAAACAATAAACAAAAAATAAACAGAATTATATAAAACAAAAATTATAATAATCCCATCTTATTGCAAAGTATTGTCAATCGCGTTCTTGGCAATGGTTTTGTCATTATGTCAGCAATTTGGTGTTTTGTTGACGTTTGTTCAATACCCATCTGTCCTTCGTTAACTTTTTCTCGAACAAAGAAATGTTTCAAAGTTATATGCTTTGTTCTTCGATGGAACTCAGGGTTTTGAGCTAGCCTCACTGCAGCGGTATTATCGACTTTAAGAACAGGTACTTTTGTAAAGTTTATAATGCCTTTAAACAATCTGGTTATCCAAATTATTTCCCTGGAGGCCTCGTTAGCTGCTACTATTTCAGCTTCTGTTGTTGAAGTGGCAACCATAGTTTGACGTTGGCTGAACCAAGATATGGCACCTTCACCATAAATAATTACCACTCCTGTAGTCGATCTACCAGTTTTTGAACATCCTCCAAAGTCTGCATCACTGTAGCAGTCAAATACTCCCTTCTTAGCTTTTGAGCGGTATGTGATTCCGGTATCTTTTGTGCCTTTAATGTATCGGAAGACCCTCTTGACTCTCCCGACGTCTTCTAGAGATGGATTTTCCAATGACCTTGATAGAAACCCTACACTGTACGCTAGGTCTGGTCTAGTTCCTAGCATAAGGTACATAAGAGCTCCAACTGCTTGTCTGTATGGAAAGTTGTGCTCCTTTACATTGTCTTTCCCTGTTTCAGATGTCTCTGAGCTTTTCAACATTGGCGTTGAAACTGGTTTACAATCTGTAAAATTAAATCGCTCAAGAATTTTAGTCACATGCGCTCTTTGACTAATTCGAATGCCATCATTGGTGCATTCAATTTCGAGTCCTAAGAAGTATTCGGCTTTTTTCGAAACTATTTTAAATTCTTGCCTTAGATTTTTCAAAAATTCATCTAAATCTTCAAGGTCCGTTGCAGCAACTAATCCATCATCTACATAGAGAACAAGAATAAGTTTCTTTCCGTTCTTCTCTTTTGTATAAAGACATGGATCTGCTTCGCTTACTTTGAATCCCAATTTAGATAAAAATCCTCCAAAACGATTGTTCCAACATCGTGGCGCTTGTTTCAAGCCATATAAACTTCTATTCAGCTTACATACTTTTTCTGTCCCATCTTTGTAGCCTTCAGGTTGATGCATAAAGATCACTTCTTGCAGTTCACCATATAAAAATGCTGTCGAGACATCAAACTGGGACAGGTGCATCTTTTCTGTTGCTGCTATGCTTAGTATTGACCTTATTGTTCCTAGCTTTGCTACTGGACTATATGTTTGGTTGAAATCTATACCTTTTTGCTGTTTGAATCCTTTGACTACGAGCCTAGCCTTATGCCTTTCAACGCTGCCATCTGGATTTTTCTTCACACGGAAAACCCACTTACATGGTAAAACCTTTTTACCTTCTGGAAGTTCCTTTAAGTCCTAAGTACTGTTTTCCTTAAGAGACTTAATTTCTTTTTCCATAGCAATTTGCCACTGTACTCTATCTTTACTCTTCAGAGCTTCTTCAAAATCGTCTGGATTTTCTTTTTGAAAGGGATCTTCTATCTGAAGTACGTAATCCTCTAGGTACTTTGGTTTGTTGAGTTTAGATCGGTCTCTTAGCTGACTTATGATCAACGATGGTTCTTCTGAATGATCTTCTGCGTCAAAATATTCATTCTGTTGATCATTATGTATTTCTTCATATTGAATGTCATCGCTCGCTTCACCTTCTTGACTGCAATCTGTTTCTTTTTCTTCTTCTTGAATTTGTTCTTCATGGTCTTTTTCTTCTTCTTGAATTTGATCTTCTTCTTCTAATTGCTCCTTTTCTTGATAACTTTTAATTTGAAGTTGAACAGTATTGTAGAAACTTGGAAGATCTTCGCTTTTGATGCAATCATTTGGTGTTTCGGTGAATTGGACATCTCTGGACAAAATGACTTTATGTTCTTCTCTAATGTAAACTCTGTACCTCTCATCCCCGTCATATCCAACAAGATATCCCCTTTTAGCTTTTGCATCCATCTTCTTACGTTTTTGGACTGGTATATGGACATAACAAATTGATCCTATTATTCGAAGGTGCTTTATTCTGGGTTTTTGCTCCAGCCAAAGTTCTGCGGGGCTAATATTAGCAACAGAAGACTTGCCAGTCCTATTCAAAATGTAAATTGCTGTATTTACTAACTCAGCCCACATCGCCTCGGGAAATTTTGACTCTTTGTTGCAATACTTCAATGTCCTAGCCATTTCCACTTCTGTTCTGTTTTCACGCTCGCTTCCACCGTTCTGCTGTGGTGTGTATGGTGCTGTCAGCCTTTGCGTGATTCCAAATGAGTTTAATATTTTTCTCACATCTTCATTGTCAAACTCTCCACGATTGTCACTCAAAAACTGTTTTACTGGATGGCCTAAGGTTTTGGCATGAGTTAGCATCTCTTCCAATACGTCTTTTACTTCGGATTTCTGGCGAATGAAATATCCATAGCGAAACTTCGAAAACGAATCTTTAAAAATTACAAAATATCGTTTTTTCGTAAAAGATTCCGTAAAAGGACCACAGACATCGGCTGATACTAGCTGACCAGGTTCAGAAGTATTCTCTCTCGTGCCAAAAGGGTTTCGGTGGGCTTTCCCAAAAACACAGGGCTCACACACTTCTGAATCCAGTTTAGCCTTCAACCCTAATTCACTTTCCAGCATTCTTTTGACATGGCGTTTATCCTGGTGACCCCATCTCTCGTGGTATAACTGAAGCAATGGCTTAGATGATACTGCAACACTAGCGTCTTCTTCAAAGGGAATTATTGACTGCATGTCCGCTCTGAAAAGTGATCCTCCTATTTTTCTTGTTCCTCGCAGTACTGCTTTCCCATTAACTTTTAACAGACATTCACATGGTGTAGAAGTAAATGTGCTATTTAGGTTTCTGTCTTGTGCTGCAAGTACTGAAAACAAGTTTCTAAAAATTTGTGGAACATACCATACTTCGCTGATAGTCATTCTCAGATTTTCCTTTCCAACTTTTGAGATGATCTGTATGGTACCTTTTCCAAGAGCAGCTAGACTTTCCTTTCCAGCAGACTGTATGCTAACACCATTCTTGAATTCTTGAAAATCCACAAATAGGTCTCGGCGGTTTGTGACATGTTTGGTGGCACCATTGTCAATCCACCAGTCTTCAATATTTGGCTCAACTCTATTTGCTTCATTTGCAATCGACTCCAGGGCTACATTGGTGTTAACTGATGTAATTTGAGAATTACCTGATGTCTTCTTTTTAGGCCTTCCATCAGCAATCCATTTATAACATGTCTTAATCCAGTGTCCCTTTTTCTTGCAATAGTTGCATGTATCCTCTTCTTTGGTTGAATGTCTTGGTTTAGCATGTTTATCTCTCCTTTTCTGCATATTGACCTTGAGTAATAAGGCTTCTTGAGAGTCCCCTTCGGTAGCTTTTCGATTGTTCCTCTCGAACAAACAAAGCTGCATTGTAAGCTCGTCAAATGTCTTCTCTGTATCCTTAGTCAATAGCATCCAACTGGATCGGAACGTTTCAAAACTATTTGGAAGTATCTGCAGCGTCTTACAAACTAGCAACAAGTCTGGTAGGGCATGTTCATTTTTAGCTATGAGCCCATTGTTAATTTCGCTCCAGAGACTTCTTAACTTGGCAATATGCGTTGAAACGTCTTCACCTTGAGTCCAACCAAACGCAAACAGATCAGTACACTTCTTAAAAAGTTGATCTTTGGATGTTGCCTCAAACTGCTGTTTAAGCGCTCCCCATGTTTCTTGAGCTGTTCCCGTTTCCATCACCTTTTGATACACCTCATCAGTCATCGAACTGGTAAGCATAGTCTTGGCATAACTATTTGCCTTTCGATAAAAATCGCTCTGCAATTTATGCTTCTTGACTTCTGCTTCTGGTGCATTCGGTGCTAATGGTTCAGGATTCGTTAGCTTTGAATCAATAACATCTAAGGCTCCATCATGGTAATCCAAAAGATCACGAATTTTCCGCTTCCAAACTGGCCAATCTGTTTCTCCACACAATGGCTTTATATGTCTTGATAGATCCATGGATAAATTTTCTTATGTAGTTGAACTTTGGAAAATTCTTTTTTAATTAGCTTATTTTCAAATATGCTTTTTAAAATCCTCTTATTTAAATATTTTTTTTTCTTTTGAAATCGTGGCTGGTCCCATAACCTATTAGATTTTTATATTTAGATGCGCAGCAACCAAATGCCTTGCTCTTGGATATACGGCGTAAGACCTCATACTCGTTGTTCTGACATGTGACTTAAAGGTCTATTCAAATAGTCTTGCAAAACTTTCTTAGGTTCCGAAGCCATTGAGAACCGTTCTAACCTGCGTCATCAACCAAAAAAGTATGTTTTAGCCTTACATTCGTGTAAAGAGGGCAATCTTAGATATGTCATTTGATACTCCATTCTTAGAAATCCCTAGTGAACTAGGTATATTTAGACCAAAATGCAATATGAGAAGTGCATTTTCTCACCGAAACAGCCTAAATAAGCTTGTCCTACCTCCGCCACCGGTTTCCTTGACGATTTGACTAAAAGTATCGGTTGGTTGTCTCTTTTTAAAAACCTGTGATGAAATAAGTAATCTCTTATTGTTGCCTGCTGAACTTGTATAATGGGCCTAGTAAAATAACCGCGGGCTATCTTGACCTGGTTCGTATTGTGTCACTCGACATTTTGAAATAAGTATAACGCATAAGATAGTTTTTGAAAATGTCATCTCCCCAAAATATGCATTTGAAAAATGCATTTGCAAATGTCTTCATATCTCTTTTCCTTAATGCACTGCAACGAAATGCCCATACTGAAAGTTGCTCCCTTGTAGCAGACCTTTCATTTGACACTAATTTCATTCGTGGCCGCTCGCACCCAAAAATGCCCATTCCCCTTTACAATTTAGTATTTTTAGAACTCAGCTTATAAGAGTTAAGTGATTACATTTAATAATATTGATTTTATATGTATATACAATAACTCGGCAAAGAACTAAACATTTGTATGTATCCAAAGTAAGTGTATTGCTGTATCGAGTTTCATAAATTTAATTAAAATTGTAAGCATACTACTCCTATAATAGTTGATCACATTGTTAGGGGAGTTTGTATTATTTAATTAATTGATTATGAGTTTTTTGTTTGCCAGTGTTTAAAAACTACTTGTATAAAAAGCTTGAATACATCAGGGACTCGAAAACCAAACCAATTAAATAAGGATTTTCTTTTAACACTTTTGCAAAAAGTGCGAAAATGTGAAATTGTTATCTACTGTATCATTTGAAATTTGACCAAATAGCCGTCGTACTGAAGTACCCCGCGGTATATTTTTTGTTCAGTCTGCTCTCATTGAAGCTCCTTTCAATGAGTCCATTTTCATAGTTGGAAATGACATAGACCCAGTAGCGGATCCAGGGGGGGGGGGCTATAGGGGCTAAAGCCCCCCCCACAGCCAATTTGTAAAATTCGATTCATAATAGCCTGAAAGGTTTTACATTCTGGGCTAAGCAATTAATATGTTTGCAGTGTTTTTTCAACCCCAAGGCAATTTGATAAAAAAAAACGAGGTTGGGGCTGAACACCTTACACCATTATTTGTTTATTCGATGTAAGAGCTAGATAATTTTCAAGATAACTGGTATTTTTCCAAGCCAAAGACAATTTGGTGAAAAATACTATGTTGAGGCTGAATAATTTAAATCCCTAGCCCTAGGTTTCCGGCTAAGCCTCAAGAGAAAATAGAATAGTATAGAAAAAAACGAACTAGGGCCTAGACAATTTACACTTCATTTTCATTATACGAATTTGGGGCTCGATTTTTTCTACGAAAGCTTTTATTTTTTCAAGCCCCAAGACTATTTTCTAAAAAAAAAACTAAATTGGGGCTAAATAATAAGCCCCAAGAAAATTTATAAAAATAAACTAACTGGGGGCTAGACAATTTACACATTATTTTCATTATACGAATTTGGGGCTCAATAATTTTTACGAAAGCTGATATTTTTTCAAGCTGTTGTTTTGCGTTTTTGTGGTAATTTGTTGTGTTTGATTGTACCTGATGCTGAGTCCATTGGTTTTTTATCGTCTTCATTAGATAATTTTCGTTTCGATTGTGTGAAAATTGACGTTTATGGCTGATAAATTAATGTTCTGATAGTTGTTTGTCCTGGAGTATCAGATGGTTATATTTTATTTTGATTGTTGCACTTATACCTATGTTCCTAATACCTTCAGCTTTTTTTAACAATTTCTTTTTTTCGACATTTTCCCTCAGTAGTTCGTCAAATATGGAAATTTGTTCATTATTTTTGTAACTATATTGGATTCAAAAATGTCTGTTATCAGCGATTTTACACTATGTATATAATAAAGTCCAAATCTTTTAACGAAATACTTTAGTTGAAAATAATACTAAGGCAGTGTAAAATGGTGTTTTCCAACAGCCAACTTTCTTTTTCCTACATTAAAAAAAAATATATATTTTCCTTCTTATTTGGCGTTCTAGAACATTGATTTTTTCTTCGTGTCTATCAAGCTTTATGTTCAACATATTGAATTTAGAATTTATTTTTATTTAAAACTGTAAATATGGAAATATGTTAATAACAAAAACACTTAATTTATATTCTATTGCTAAAACTTTACTTATTTACAAATGTAAACACATATGCATAAAATAACAACACAACATAATTTTTCAGTACACATTTTTTTTCTTCCACTAATGAAACTTCACTTATCTTTGTTTCTTCTACTTATAGAATAATTGATAAAAATTTATTTATTGCAAAAACTCAATATGTAATTTTAAAATAACAAAAAACAAATAATTTTCGAGTGCATTTGTTTCCTAAACTAAACTAAACTTATTTAAAAAATGTAAAATGTAATGTAAATGTAATTTTAAAAATATAAATATGTATATAAAGCGAATACATGTAACGAGTTGATGTTATTGTTTCTTCTACTTAGAAAAGAGTAGAATAATTGATAAAGATTAACTTATTTCAAAAAATCAATATGTATTTATAAAATAACAAACTTATTTAAAAAATGTAAATAGGTTTCTTCTTTAAAAGAAAAAATTGATAAATGTTAACTTATTAACAAATATGCAAAGCCATATTACATATATTTATTTTCTTAAACGGTTGGCCAATTAATAATTGTTATTAAATTCATTAAAAACGTCGGTTTGACAACTGATTCCTCTGTGGCTTAAAAAGCTTATTTTCAGCTTTTGAGACTGATAATTTTTAAGTGTACATGTTCCAAGAAAAGCCTTAAAAATATATATTTATGTTGTATAAAAAAAAAATGTTTTAAACTTTATTTCGTTCTAGTATTTTGTGAAAAAAAATAGCATAGGACAATATGGGATATACCATCCCATTGAAAGTATTTATGAATAATGAAAGCATTTGCATTTTTTGACTTCGAAATTAGTCAAACGGCAGCATTGATAATTTTATCTAATAATTTTTGATTGATTTGTATAAGAAAAAAAATATTCCGTTTTGGCTAAGGGCCAGTTTGTTCACAGCTAATCATCTTTAATCCATGATTAGTGTAGCTGGGAAATCCTCAAGAGTGTTTGTTGATCAAATTTTTTTTTTTTTAAATTCAAAGTATGAGTTGCTAATCATGGATTTCACTAATCAGCCAATTTTGGTTGATTAGCGTTAGTTAATTAAAGCCTATGAAAAACACGTACTAAATTTAACCCAATGTGAACAAACTGGCCCTAAATATTTTCGGCTTCCAGCTTGAAGCATGTGCATGTGAAATCAATAAAGGAAAATATATATTGTTCTTACATGTACTAAGTTGATGCGACACGACACGTCAGCAACTTTCGGCATGGGAAATATCAAATTTATTGCGGCTCTGGAGAAAAAATGTTGAGCTCAGTGAGTTAATCGCAAAATTCAGAAAAAGTCACGTCGATCCCAAGGACATTGTTACCGCTGGAAAAAGATTTTTGGTAGCACTTAATAGAGGAAACCCATCTAAGGATTCCTTAAATGATATGCCGTATAAGTGCTTTGTATGGTCATCTAAGATAAGAACTTGCAACCTTGCAAATCTTCCCCCAACAGAATGAGCAGCAAAATTACTCATATAGGACATATTTTCAAGTTCAACAGTGGTTGAACAAAATAGATGAAAAAAGTCCTAGTGATTGGGGGTGGAAAAAAACAACATTGGATTGGATGCCTCAAACAAGCGATGAAGATCCGGCACCAAGTTCACTCCTCAAGCTTATTTATTGCAAATGTACCAAAAATTGCAAAAAAGTTTGTGGATGCCCCCAATGCCGCAAAGAAACAACCTACATTGGAAGATGATTCAGAGGACGAAGGTGGAACAACTGTTAGCATGATTTCCTTCCAAGAAGAAAGTCTGGCAGGTCCTTCATATAAGAAACCAAGGTTCCATGCACATGGACAGGTACTTGAAATTAATTAAAGCCCCGTAAGTGTAGAATTTATATTTATGCCTCAAAATAATTATTATTTATTTATAATAAAGTCATGCACCATAAATAATTAAGTTACTGTTTAATTACATACACGATATGTAGAGTTATAATAATGTAATGTTATAATAATGTCATGTAGAGTAATAATAATATAAAAGAAACTATTCCATTTACACTGCACATGCACACGTAATACATACATTATATCATTTAAACACTGCACCATGCGATACCCACCCACACTTTTGTAACTGAATAAATGATTGCGATTCTACGTTTGAAGATGCGATTATGAAGCTTTCAGGCGTCCGTCAAAATTGGTAAGAACACCACCGATTCCTTTGATGTTAAGAAAGGATTGAGGCAAGGCGACGCGTTATCATGCAACCTATTCAACATCGTTCTTGAAGCCATTGTACGCAACGCACATGTCAACACCAGCGGTACAATCTTTCAAAAGTCCGTTCAATTGCTTGCATATGCGGATGACATAGACATTGTCGGCAGAACGAAGCGAGCTGTGGCAGGGGCATTTGCGAGCATTGAATCGGAGGCGGCTAAAATGGGATTGGCGGTTAATGAGGACAAGACGAAGTATATGCTGTCATCGAGAGAGGAATCTCAACATCGTCGACTCGGGCAAAATATCACGATGGACAGATATAACTTCGAAGTTGTCAAGGACTTTGTCTACCTGGGCTTCACTTTTACATCGCAGAATGACATCAGTGCAGAGATCAAGCGAAGAATTATTCTTGCCAACCGCTGTTTCTTCGGTCTAAGAAGGCATTTAAGTAGTAAGGCCCTCTCTCAGAGAACCAAGGAGACTTTATACAAAACCCTAATCATCCCGGTCCTGCTTTATGGGTCAGAAGCATGGACACTGAAAGATTCGGATAAAAATCTGCTAGGGTGCTTTGAGAGGAAGATTCTTCGTGTGATTTTCGGTCCGGTGTGTATCGAAGGAGTACGGAGGAGAAGATTCAACGACAAGCTATACGGGCTATACAGCGATGTTGACCTGGTCAAAAAGCTGAAAATACAGCGGCTGAGATGGCTGGGGCACGTGGAGCGTATGGACAGCAACGCACCTGCCCGACGAGTCTTCGAATCCAACCCCGATGGGGTACGCAGCAGAGGAAGAACCCGTAACAGGTGGCGCAATCAAGTGAATGACGACATCAAAGCACTCGGTGTGTGCAACTGGAAGCGGCTAGCTAGGGACAGAGCTGGCTGGAGGGGCTTGTTAGTTGAGGCCGAAGCCCATCCTGGGTTGTGAGCGCCATCAAAAGTAAAGTAAGTAAGTAAGTAAGTAGGTAAATCTGTAAATAAATTAAACCGACGATAGTTAGTTATCTAAAAAGCAGTTTCCAAAGGAGAATTAATTTTGACTTTTCGTAAATTTTAACGAATCGAAGAAGAATAGGTACCTTAAGTGGTAAATGAAGGGATGATTTATTTCATTTAATTTATTCAATACGTTAAATACTATAAAGTTTATAAGGGAATACAAATAAATAGGAATTAAAAGAGAATAAGCTCCTTTTTGAATAATTTTTTAGATTGTTAATTTATGTATAGTGTTTTTTTTTTTGGCCGCAAATTTTCACGTGTCCATGAATTTAATTATTGGAAATTAGGTAACATTTAAATATAAAAGTATGCCCAAGGACTTCTGTCGCGTACATTTTGGTCGAAATTTTGTATCGTCAAAATTCTGTTTTCAAAATTCTGCATTTCAAAATACTGTTTTTCAAATTTCTGGTTACACAAAATTTTGTATTTTAAGATTTGTGTATGAGCAAAATTCTGTATATATTTCAAAATACTGTTTTTAAATACGCGGAGGCGCAAAATTGTAAACACTGGTCGTTTAAGGATTAAAACTCGGGCTCTGAAAAGTCAAATTTGTTAGTAGAAACGTTTTTGTGGAAACCAACAGGGAGCTAGTAGTGCAATAGGCAATATTACTGTCGAGTCTTTAGTTTAAAATTCCATCAACTTAATTAACACCAGTGCTATTAACAGTGAAATTGATGAAATAAAAGACATTTTGGCCACTTTGAGAACGAGAAAGTTGGTGGGATTTGACAACATTAAGAACTTGAATTTAAAAAATGTACCAAAGTTGGGTTTAAGATTTTTACAATCATTGTTCAATTCTTGTCTTCAGCTGGGATATTTTCCAAACGATTGGAAAATTGCAAAAGTGATTTCTATTTTGAAACCTGGCCAGACGGCCAACAATCCCGCTCACTACAGGCCAATAAGTTTGTTGAGTGTTTTGAAAAAAATTATCAAAAATAAATTAGTTGCATACATTGAATTAAACAATATTTTGCCCCCAGATCAATTTGGTTTTTGCCAATTTCATAGAACTGTTCATCAAGTACATCGTATTACTAACCACATTAAAAGTAACTTCCGTATTGGAAAAAGCACGGGTATGATTTTGCTTGACGTAGAAAAAGCTTCCGACTCCGTTTGGCATGATGGACTTCTACACAAGATGTTTACGTTAAATTTTCCAATGTTTCTAATAAAAATTGTTAAGTCGTTTGTGTCTTCGAGAAAGTGTATTGTATCTGTTAAAAATTTTGTATCTGAAATGTTTAAATGTGTTGCAGGTGTTCCCCAGGGTTCAGTCCTTGGTCCGATTCTCTACACAGTTTTTACCCACGATTTTCCTAGACTAGAAAATTTCTAGACAGGTACATATGTTTGCTGACGACACATGCATATTTACTACAGATTCAATTGCTTTCACAATAGGAACCAATTTGCAATCTGCTTTAAACGTAACTCAAAATTATTTTGTCAATTGGAAAATTAAAATAAATGCTTCAAAGACTCAGGCTATCTTTTTTACTCGAAAAAGAAAAGCTTGTTTCTTACTAAGCTCCATGGTTTTCGTCATGATTTTTCAAATCAAGTGCTAAGTACCTGGGGGTGCATCTAGATACAAAACTAACATTTGGTCTTCATGTGCGAGAAATAATTAAGAAGATAAATATCACTAAAATAGTATATCCCTTTATAAATCGAAAATCGAAGTTAAGCAAAGAAAACAAAATTTTAATCTACAAAGTTATTATCCAGGCAATACTGTTGTATGGGTCACCTGCCCGGGGTAATTGTGCTATTAGCCATATCCCAAAACAAAATTCTTAAAATGATGCTTAACCTTCCTTGGTGCTTTTCAACTAGAGAATTGCACACTTTAACAAAAATCGAAATGATATCTAATAGAATTTTAAAACTTAATGAACGATATCATGTTTCTTGTTTTTCATCCGACAATGCTTTGATATCAAATTTAGCTTCTTGAATATAATGTGTATACACACACAAATATAATGTTTTCATCTTATACCTACATACCTATTTATCTTTTGCTTTGTTTATTAACAAACGAACTTACTAAATTGTTGATTAAAGACTGAATACTGTTTGTTTTGTTTAAAATCTAAAAGCATAATTTATTTATTTATGTTCTCTATTGTTTATTTATGTATCTATTTATTTATGTATGTATTTGTATATGAATTTATTTATTATCTACCTTATTTTTTCCTTATACTTTGTATTTATTTATTTACTTTTTTGTTTTATTTATTTATTCATTTATTTATTTATAAAATCGGAGAGTTTTTCCTAGTTCCTATTTGTTTTTGTTTTACAATAGAATCTTGTATGAAATATTTTCATCATCTGAACCGCACTTGAAATTAATTGTCGACCTCTGCTCTAGGCCTCTATTTTTCATTTGGTAGATACTAGGTATAACAAATATTAAAAAATGTATTTGAAAAAAAAAAAAAGTTCTTAGTTGCGATAAACAATGTGTAGGTCCCTACTATAAGGCAAATTTTAGATTCGAACTCGAGATAATAATTTTCCCTAAGACAACAATGATAGAGAACACAAAAAAAGTGGGTCCAGCAATTCTGTCTGTCAGTCTGTCCGTACCTCGACCTGCAGCCCAAACTACTGAATCGGTTATGGACAATATTTTGGTAAAAAAATTGTACCAATAACGGATATTCAAGGTGTCTGTCATATAACCGATTTTTTAATTTTCTAATTTTTCGTTAATGTCTTTTTACGATTTACACCAAATTGTATATAGGAGACCTATTTTAGTTTAAACAATTTTGAATCTAAAAATTTTCAAAAAACTATGTTTTGAATTTTTAAAAAAGTATGTGCTGTCTTATGTTCAAACAAATACACCTCAGTTATTATTGTATTTCAATATTTATTTTATTTTTCTGTATTTATAGTAAACAAAATTTACATATTTGGCTATGTAACTTGAACTTGTCAAAGTCTCTTTTTCAATAACTGATGCGAAGTTAATTGAGTCCTGTTGGTAAAACAGCTTGAAGTCCTCAACAAACATTTTAAAAAAGATCTAACAAGAGTCCTCAATAACAGAGTGACTATCTACTTCAGAATTAAATTTTGTTAAATTCAGATTGGCTTCTTCTCTTCTTCGTTCCAAGTCAAGTGTTTTTTTTTTTTTTGTTTTCAAAAAGTCAACATACGAAATTTCAAAACAAAACAAAAAATAATTTGAAAAACTTGGCCGCTTAAATTATTTGTCAACCAGAACTTCACGTAGGTATATACCTACATATATTCTGCATTCTTTTACGGGACCAATTAGTCCTTCGAATTGAATGGAAATCCTTCTCTTAAAACAAAATTTTCCCATCGGAGCAGAGCAGCACCATATAAAGCAAAAGCAATGGAAATGGAACCCTTTTGGTTGTTCCATTCATCCAGGAGATACTAATGGCTTCCGATGTCACATCACATATATCGCAAGTGATGTGATCTCTTCAATCAGCAACAACAAAAAAAAGGAACTACATGACATTTTAAAAACCTACATAGATCTGTGTATGTACTTCATTGTTGGTGTTGGAATGACAGACATACATACAAATATGGAAGTCGGCAAAACGTTACCATCATCAGAGTCCCTACTCGCATCTATATCCTTTCGTGTGCGTGTGAACCAAGTATACACCCACACATACGAACATTTGCCCGCCGCCGCGCCTGCCGGCCGACCCACTTGACACTCCCATAGGTAATAAGTGTAAGTGATGTTCGTTTCATGCGAAATGATCCAACAAGCATCAAGGCATCATCCCACATCCCAACTCAACCCAACTCCGCACAAGTGAGAGATGACATGGCGTCCGCATGTAACCAGCCATTGCTATCTTCTATACCTACTGTAATGGAGAAGGTATAGTGGCTGGGCTGATATGGCTGGTAGCTACTAGAACAGAAGCCGAGCCGCTGTTGTGGCACCACTGGAACCAATTTAGCTCAGCACAAAAGTGCTCTCTAAAACCCAACCGAAGCCGAAAATTACCTAACCAAAAGCCCACCTACACACAACACTCTCTCTACCCTCCCGCCCCTGCCACACCAGAGATGAATGAAAGTCGTTGTCTCGTTGCTAGACGAAATATAAATGAAAACGCTCGTCAGGGGAGTCGATTCCAGTTCGAGCTGAATGGATTAGATCCTTTTAGGTTTGGTGAATGGTGAAGGAGGATAAGGATGATGGTGACCGAGAATATTGTCCTGTTCCTATGATAAGGCGCGTTCGTTACATCCAAGAGTGTCTTTTTTGCTCTTTTTATTTCTTTTTTGTACTTAGTTGTTGTTTTTTTATTTTTTTTTTGTCCTACCTGAGTATAATACTATGGGTGAGTGTGGGAGTATATCTCTTCTCGTTTATATAAATGTAGGTTTTTTATTTTCTGCACGTTTTTGTTTTAGTTTGTAGTACCTTTACCACTTTGGGATGCTGGGATGCTAAGATAATATCGTATGTTGCTTTTTATTTTCTACCCTTTGTGCTCTTTTATGTATAATTACCGTCAGCATGTTTTCAAATGTTATTTTGTTTAATAGTAAAAAAATGTATAAAAGTTATTCAATGCGAGATATGAATGGAATGAAAAGGTATATAGAAAATATAAGCTTGAAATGTTGCTTTGTAAAGTTTTAGGTCCTTGATGTTGATTGACATTATCAAAGATCAGTGATGGGTGTAAAATACACACTTGATTTATAAAACCTATGATAAAGTCTTTGAATTTCAGTACAACGTTGGGCGCCAATTTTTGATAGTCAAAGTAAATGAACAAAAGAGTTGTGTAACGGAAAGTCAGTTGGAAATCCTATAGAATGCTGATCAATTCAATCTATTCTACAGATTTTGTTTTTACAGGAAGTGACAGCATTATCCAAGAAAAAGAATCTCCTATCATGAGTAGGTATGTGTTTTTTTTTTCATTTAGAAGGAAGGGACTTAGTTTGAAGGAAACTGTCATAATTACTGACAGAAGCTTCGATAATTTCTGAGGGAGAAATGTATTTTATGAGAAAGAAATTGTTATACCTACCATTCATTTTTGAAAATAAAATAAGAACAGAAGAAGTCTTAGCAGTGCGGTGTAAAAATTAAAAAAAAAATACATAAAAAAAGATCAATTTTATAATTTGCCCGAAGCGTAGTGGGTGCGAAAATTTAAATTTCGTGCAATTTCGGTTGTAGGTAATAATAGAAAAATCGTGCCAATTTTTAATTTTCACACCACAAATGAATCTACTTCTGCCCGTTTTTTTATGAACATGAATCACTGCATTTTTTCTTTTCTTCTAGTTTTGCAGACCTCGAAGTGTATCATCATATTGGAAAATTTCAAATATCAAAATGTTGAACAAACTATTTTCCAGGGGCGATGTCCGTTACTTTTTTTTTAAATTTTATCCCGATATAATTAAGCTGTTTTTATAAGACGTGCAGATAGACCAGACTAACGTTTTAAAAACAAATAAAAATGGTATTGTATAGAGCAGTGTTTCCCAACGTGGGGCCCACGCCCCAAAGGGGGGCAATTTGATTTTCTAGGGGGGGGGGGGGGCAATTTAAAATGATGCTGCATTACACTTCTCTCCAACAAATATATGCTTCCTGTGCTTACACCTTTAAAGATATATTTTTGATCTGCTTTTATCAATTGTATCAATTGTAACCAACTTCACTTGACAAAATGACAGTTCTTGCTTTCAAATATTTATGTTTTGTTCTTACACTTATCAGTCTGGTTGTCAACTTAAAGAACAGGTACGTGAGCAACAATGTTTTTATTTTGATATTTTATTTATTTATTTCAACCCATAGTGAAATGAGTGGTGCAAGCAAGAAAAAATTCGCCAATATTCGGAGGAATATTTAAAATTTAGTTTCATCCTGCTGTCCACGATGAATGATTCCCTTTTTGTCTTTTATGCCAACAAAGCTTGAGCAACGAATCAATGAAACCAGGTCGTCTTGAAGCACATTTGAAGGCAAAACATAAAAAACTTTAAAGACAAATTTGGAAAAAGAAGAACAGTAAAGACATTATTTACAGCTCAACATGAAATTATGAATCGTACTCTTGAAGCTAGTTACCAAATTCGTTACTCATGGCTAAATCTGGGAAAAGTCATAAATTTCTTAAGACCGTCCTGGAAAAGGATGACACAGACGTTCAAGCTATGCCACTAAGTAACAATACTGTTAGCAGAAGAATAGACGAAATGAGCGAGGATATTGAAATGTAACTCGTTCAAAAACTGAAGAAACGAAATTTCTCGTTGCAAATGGATGAATCAACTTTAAGTCAGAGTGAGGCCGTACTTTTCACTTACGTAAGATATATTGACAAAGGTGATTTTCATGAAGAAATGCTGTTCTGTAAACCTTAAGAAAGCACCACTACTGCCAAAGATATACTTAGTAAGCTTAAAGATTACTTAGATGCCAATAATATACACTGACAAATATAACATTTTGCGCTGCAGATGGGGCTCCTAATATAATGGGGAAGAAAAATGGTTGCTTAAAATTAATGAAAGATGAGAACCCAAAAATGCTTCTTGCCCATTGTGTTATTCACAGAGAAAACTTAGCAGCTAAAAACATTTCGCCTGTTCTTAGTGAAGTTTTAAATTCAGTTGTTAAGTGTATCAATTCTATTAAAGCTGGTGCCAAATGTGAGCGTCTTTTCAACTTGTTTGTGAAGAGCAAAATAAGAATATGTGAGACTTATACTTCACACTGAAATAAGATGGCTCTCGGAAGGGAACTGCCTGAAAAGATTTATGGAACTTTTTGATACTCTGAGTGATTTTTTAAACAGCAAACCAGAAATGAAAAATCTTGTTACGACTGATGGTAAAGGCATTTGTGAGTTACTTAGCCGATATTTTTTAAAAACTTAATACATTAAATAAGCAACTTCGAGGAAAAAATAAAACTCTTGTTGAAGTAAAAACCAAGATTTTTGGTTTAGTTACCTTTGTTGAATTATGTCAGACATATATTTACAACACAAATTTTGAAAGGTTTCCTTGGCTCCAAAAATGTTAAGTGACCGATACCGCTAAAGATGTAATTGTCAATCATCTGAAAAATTTGTCTGACGATTTAAAAGAAAGATTTTCTGATTTGAAAAAATTGATTTCCCATCTTGGATGATGCAACCAATGTTAGTGAATTTTTCTAATATTTCATATATACACTACCAAGAAGAACTCGCGCAAAAACAAAATGATGAGTCAATTAAACTTTATTCGACGTCAAAGGAGCGATGGCATGGCTTTGTGAGGAAACCGAAATCAAATATCCCAATGCAACCAAATATGCAAGAGAACTATTATTACCTTTCCATCGTCATATCTAACTGAATGCGGATTAAGTGCTTTAAATGACTTGCTGATTAAAAAATGAAATCGTCTGGATATAACTAATCGGGGAGACTTGAGGCTGAAGCTTTCTAAATTTTAACCTGACATAAAATCTAATTACAGGAGGCATCAAGCACGAGGATCTCACTAAATTTAGATATACCCTACACAACTATAAAATTATTTCTGTATTTAAGTCCTATATTATACGTTTAAAAAAAAAAATAAATATTTAAGTGTTCACTTATTTTCTATGGCTTTCTACCTTAAAATTGTGTGCCTGCATATTATAATGTGTAAGGGGGCACGAGGATTGTGGAAAGGTTTTGGTGGGTCATAGCACACATAAGGTTGGAAAACACTGGTATAGAGCATACCTTAATCTATAGGCGATGTTCCTTAGTTTTTTTTTTACTAAGCGCTTTTAACAATGAAACTTTAAAAAGGAAAACAAAACTTTAGACCCTTATAACTTCGATCAACGAATGGTTCGTTAAAAAAAGGATATTCCTAGAACATTTGAATTTTTCAAAGTCTAAAAGCGATGTTCTTTACTTTAAATTCATGTTCCTAAGCCATTTGATTTAAAAAAAAATAAAAATATGTACATTATTTTAAGGGAAAATGTTCTAAAAAAAATTGAATTGAAACAGAAAATAAATTATAATAAAACAACGCCAATACTTAATGTCCCGATAAACCTTTTTGCAAAGCCAAAAATCTTTTCTTTTATTATCTTTCTAAATAAATTTTATTTTAATGAACAGTTTTGAAAAATTAATATTTTGAAAAAAAAAGATTTAAAAAAAAATTTAAAATTTACGTTATTCAAAATGCATTACTCCCATCAATTTTAAGTCAAACACTGAAACTGGATGATTCTAGGACTTTTATACTTTTCAAGATATTAAAAAATAAATGAACCTTTCCTAATAAACTAAGTAGAATCGGACTTAATTATCATTTCAGCAATCATTTGATTGTCACCAACCTCGTTTTACTTGTGATAAAGGTCAAGTTTAGTTTTCGTGCAAAAAATCTTACTCGAGATAATAATTTTCACTAATATTATGATGATACAGAACGCGAAAAAAGCGGGTCTAGCTATTCTATCTGTCTGTCTGTACCTAGAGCTGCAGCCTAAGCCAAAGAAGAGATTTTCTTCAAACTTTGGACTTAAGATTATTTGGGGATTCCCTAGAGAGAAGGAAAATTGAAATTTTTTTTAGCTCAAAAAATAACGGTACCTGCCATACAACTATTATGAACAAAGTAATTTATACCAAAAACGACTCTAACGATTTTGATAAAAAAGTTTTAATTACTATTTAGGGTATGATCAATATTTTAGGAAAACAGTTATTAACGGTTCCTGTCATGGAACTGATTTTTTGTTTTTAAATTTTTCGTTACAGCTATAAAAATTTCAACAAAAATTTTTATACAAGAGGACGTTTACAATTTTGCATATACAAATTTTCGAAAAAATAATTTTTGGATTTAAAAAAAAATATTGATTTTTTTTTTTGTTTGTTTAAATTCAATTTCTTGAACACAGGTTTATGATTTTTTTATATTTTGTATAAAATTGAATTTTATTAAAGTTGGCATATCTGATATATTTAAAAATGTGCAAAAATTATATATATAAAAAATTAATTTTTAAGAAAACCGCTCCAATGATTTTTTTTTTCAAAAATATTTCGTATTTCATATTTCTTAAACAAATCAGATTGCATACTTTTTTCAAGCCTTAACTATTTTTAATGCTTTTTTTTGGGCTATTTAAATAGCAAGTTAATAGTTATTTATAGCAATAGTTTATATTTAATAAGTTTTTAAAACTTTTTTGTAAGATAACATAATATTATTGAAAAATATGTATTTACGTCGTCAATTTCTAGCAAATTTTTAGTTGTTGTCTCCCCTTCACCATGAAAACATCCTGCCACACCCACTAACAAAACGACCACCAATTGTATATGCACATCAAATAAAACATAAGCACAAAAATATTGAATTTTTTTTTTTTTTAATTTTGTATGATTATTTGTATTCTTATCATTCCTATCATTGTATTATTAAATTTATAAGATTTTTTTTTTAAGTTTCATTGTTAAAAACGCTTGATAACAAAAAACGGGATACAATTAACTCTAAAAAAAAACCCGGGTGCAGCGATTTTCAGCTTTGTAATTTTTCGATATTCTATTCACTCTTCAAAGGGGAATTAGCATTTTTGGGTGCGAGCGGCCACGAATGAAATTAGTGTCAAATGACAGGTCTGCTACAAGGGAGTAACTTTCAGTATGGGCATTTCGTTGCAGTGCATTAAGGAAAAGAGATATGAAGACATTTGCAAATGCATTTTTCAAATGGAGATGGCATTTTTCAAAAACTATCTGATGCGTTATCCTTATTTCAAAATGTCTAGTGACACAATACGTACCAGGTCAAGATAGCCCGCGATTATTTTACTAGGCCCCTTATAAGAGTTCAGCAGGCAACATTCCGAGATTGCTTATTCATCGCAGGTTTTTAAAAAGAGAAAACCAACCGATACTTGTAGTCAAATCGTTAAGAAAACCAGTGGCGGAGGTAGGACAAGCTTATTTAGACTGTTTCGGTGAGAAAATGCACTTTTCCTATTGTATTTTGGACTAAGTATACCTAGTTCACTAGGGATTTCTAAGAATGGAGTATCAAATGACATATCTAATATTGCACTCTTTACACGAATGTAAGGCTCAAACATGCTTTTTTTGGTTGATAACGCAGGTCAGAACGGTTCCCAAAGGCTTCGGAACCTAAGAAAGTTCACGCATATTATGTGCGTGGTTTGGTATTTAGGCTGGACAAGAAACTAAACAGATGATATTTGATTACCAGCAGCGGAATTAAGTCCGATTATAGAGCATGAGTAGGCACTATACTTAAACAAAATATTTTTTTAATATACCTAGATTATTATACAAGGTATGGTTATTGTACTAGTATTTAATGATGTATGTGCTTTGTCTATAACAAATATCTGCGAGACCGATGTCTTTTATTGTTGTTTCATTTTCGTTTCCTATTTTTCCATTCGCATTAGCCATAATACTAACTAAAACTCTATTAAAGTGTTAAACCAAAAAATGCATTTTATCCCAGTTTGAAGTTTACCACAACGAAAAAACTTCTCCACCGTACTTGTAGGAGCAAACCACATCTAAAAATAATATAACCATTCTTGGCCGCTCGCACCCAATATCCATACAAATTTGCCCATTCTCCTTTATATTTCCATTGAAACCATAAACTGATATGTATATCGAACATGTCGGGCAACTTAGGTATTTGTTTTTGCTAAGCTTCGGGTAAACCTTAAAACATTATTTCCTTAACATTTCCGCGAGTCTTATATAACAATAATAATGTATTTAAATCAGGGCCGGCCCCAGCCAAACTTGCGCCCTGTGCAAGATTTGTAGAAAGCGCCCCTTTTTTATATTTTCACACAAGGAGACTTTCAATGCGTTTTTTCTATTGAGGTATCCCCGGTAGGCCTAATCCTCAATAACAAACAAATATTTTTACATATATGATTGTATGTATCAAATGAAATATAAGTATATATTTACAAAAAAAAAAAATAGTAAATAAATTAAAAATTAAATAAAATAAAAATATATATACATACATTTATATATACATATACAAAATAAAAAATATATAAACTTCATTTAAAAAAAAAATAAATTAATTAATTAATTTAAAAACAAAATAATATAAAAATATATACATACATTATGTATATAGGTACATATAAAAAATAAATAGGAACTTCAGTTAATTTTTGTTAGGAAAAAAAAGTAAAACCATAAACTAAAATGCAGCGAGAAATGAGCAGAGGGGAAATGTTTAAACTTACTTTTCTGGCCTTACATTTTGCAAATTCAAAAATGAGATCATCAAAGTCTAAAGGATTTTTTTGTAAAAAGTTAATTTTGTTTGTAAAAGTTATTTTTTTTTTGTAAAAAAGATAATTTTTTTTTTTTTGTAAAAAAGATAATTTTTTTTTTGTAAAAAAGTTATTTTTTTTGTTAAAAAGTTATTTTTTTTTTTTTTTGAAAAATCGATTTTATTTTTTTGTAAAAAGCTTATTTCTTCTTTGTAAAAAAGAACATTTTTGGACTAAGCAATTGCATACAAGATCTATAGTCAAAGAGCCAAATTCCACAAACGTGAGTTTTATCTGTGCACTCAGAAAATCAACCAGAAGGAAATGAATATTTGCAATCCATCTATAGACTCTAGAGTGACGTGCAAATTTATCGACATAATTTATTGAGCAGGAATATAAAGTGTATGCACCTGTTACACGAAAATTCATTCACGCTAGCAGAATTAGCCTTGTCTTATGTACGACTAAAAGTCTTGAAGTTTTGACATTTTATTTTTGATATTGTTTCCTGTGCTTTTTTAAACAGAGAACTACAACTCTATTCAAGTTGATTTGGTTAGTTCATGAAAATGAGATCTCCAGAGGGCTTATACTGTCATAACACATTATGAGATTTTGCCAGTGAGACCTCTTAGATATCATTTTTATTTTTGTCTCAAATTACTATTTTATTTACTATTTTATTTACTTTAAAAAACAATAATAGCTCATGCATCATACAAAAAAACACATTTATTTAATCATTTAGGGGAGCGTCACCAACAGTGAGACACTTTTTTTTTAAATGACTATATCTTTAAAAATATTTCCGAGTAATTATTTGATTTTAATTGCGTTAGATAGGTATATTATTTGTGCTGTTAATTGCATACTTAATTTTTTTTTATCTTTACCGATAAAATAATTTAAATGAAAATGGCCGAGTACCTCCTTTGTCTCACTGTTGGTAAACCTACTCTAACAGTGAGACTGTCCTTCCCTAACAGTGATACACCTCCCAACAAATATTTTAATAAATAAATTTTGTTTGAGAAACATTTATATTTTACTATGCAACAAAGTCTTATGAATAAAAATAACTAAATAAATTGAAGTCACAAAAAATGTCTTCAGTGACAGATAAATAGATAATGAAAAAAATCGGTTTCATTATTCATGAAATAAAAATAAAAAAATTAGTGCATTTCAATTTGGTCAAATGTGATCCCAAAATGGATACTAGCTTTTTGGCGACTGGTGTGGCCGCAAAGAATCAGCTTTTTTTTTTTGCACTGTCTCACTGATGGCAACGGGACTTTGTCTCACTGTTGGTAAATCGCCGAAAATTAAAACAAAATTATTAATTATTGTTTTCTCTACAATATAATCTACATAATATTATAAAACATTGATTGAAAAACTCACCTGGATTAAAATTTATTTCTTTTTTGTTAATTCACTTAAAATTTACTTTTGAGTGTTTTTTTTTCCACTCTCCTTTCACGGCGCGACTACTCTTCATTGAAAGTAACTACAAATCGAACCAACATCTGTTGCATGACCTACGACAACAAGTTCGACGTGTTCGTTCATATTTCTTCGGAGAATGTCTCATTGTTGGACGTGTCTCACTGTTGGCGACGCTCCCCTACATTTAAATAAGCAAGAAATTTGTTTCGAGAAAAATGACAGATGTCATATGGACAAAGCTAATTACTAATCCCCATATTAATAAACGAAGCTATCTTTAACTCGTGGATTAGGAGTAAGATTTCTGCCACTTACGAGCTAGCTAAACTACCAAGAAAGGTATATTTAATTGTCTTAGTTAATACTTCGCTCGTGAGTGGCAGAAATCTTACTCCTAATCCGCGACTTAAAGATAACTTGCCGCTAGCTTCGTTTATTAATATGGGGGTAAAAGTTGAAGTTACCAATTTGTGATTTTAACTTTAGTACCTAACAGCCGTTTTAATAAAAAACGCTTATTCCACCTTTATTCCATGAGCTTACAAAACCATGGAATAAGAGTTAGTCCACGGAATAAAATTTCCTATTAATAAAAACAAAACGAAAATCTACTACAATAAGTAGATCACGCTACCGAACACACCTAATAATTTTGTCAAAGTTATTATCATTTTGTTTGACACGTTTGATCTTTATTCCTTCGCTAAACCACCATGTTCGGTGGTTTAACTTAGTAAACGTCACTTTGAAGAATTTCTGTTTTTTTTTTTTAAATTTGTACTTAGTCTATGGAATAAGGTTAACCCTTCCCTATTCCAAGTTTATAAATTTGGCTGTAAATGGTTAAGAGATAGTTAGATGTTTAAATCATTTAAAATTAGCAAAATCTTCTTTTTAACTTACAAAACTTACTAAAATGGCTTTAACAATTTAGTAAATCGTTTAAAATTGTGCGACAATAAATTTATTTCTATAGTTTGCTAGGGTGTATCTACGTTAAAGTGAAATATTAAATTGAACACGTAACAGATGTCAAATTGATCACTGGAAAAAATTTATCCAATTTTAAACTATGTATATAAAACAATAAGGATTTTTGTAATATAAATGTCAACAGTTTAAACACAGATTTACCAAATTATTTGAACTCAACCGCGATCAAATCCTCTGAATTCCTGCATTCAAATAAATAATACTACACTTCCCCTGTTATATTGAGGTAGGTGTACCTACTGTAGGTATGTTTATACAGTTTAAGTACCAAACTGAACACATGTTATCCCTGTCTATACCTTTGTATACCTCTCTCTACGGATTAATTCCCCGTGAATACACAATTTCCATCTCCGAATCGACAAGAAAATAATCCCCTTTTGTTATTCCAGGAAAATGTTCTCTAGTCGACAATATAAATGATGATGATATCATCCAGCCCAATCAGCCAGAGCCACCCAGCTTACGATAACGCTTTCCTTTTTCCATTGTTCTCAACATTTGCAGCCTTCATTAATATTAACTGAAGTTGTAGCAACCAAACTACCTTATATTCTTCGACCTGCACCGAGAAAACACGTACTACTATCCCTAATACTTTAATGTGTCCTGTCTGAAACTTTTTCAAACACACATATAATCCAAAAAAAACTAGAACTACTGGAAACAAGGACTCAAAAAACTAACAGAAAGAAAAAACAAACTTTTCGAACTAAATCAAATCCATCGATTACACTTTATACGCCCTATAGTCCCATCTACCTATCTACCTGTTGCCCGAAATTGTCCTTGCTGCGCATCAAGTGGGTGGAGCACAGTATATTCCCTGTCCATGTAGCATTAGGCTGCGAGGAAAAATGTCCTTCCACCACACTCGTACTTGTACAATTTAAATCCTATAGCAAACTACTGAATGCACCATGAGATTCCGAATTATTGACGGTACTTTGTCCTTCGATTTTATTCGAACATCCGGTCCCAGCGAGCGTTTCGGTGTGTTATATACCTTTTGTCCTAGTTCACGTCGTTGATATACAAAGATGTCTCCTTTAAGCCCCGCGCCGTGAATGTTCAACTTTGCCAGGATATCACAAACGAGAAAAGAAAATATTTCCCGCCCGCCATCACATTCTAAAGTTATAGGTGATTCTGAAATTTTCTATTACAGAATAGTACGTTGTTTTTTTTTGTCGTCCTTTTCTCATCCTTGTGCAACTTCCCTAAAGGATCTGATCATATCGAATGGGCTATAAGTTGGATGGAAATGTGAGCACAGCCCATTCACGAAAAATAGAAGACAAATTTTTATTACCGTTCGATTATCTTCATGTCGTTTATTCCATCGTCCTAGTCGTAATTGTTTTTTTTTTTGTACAGTTACCTACTTCTTGCGATTTTGTCGTTCGTTCGTTCGTTCGTAGAAGATCCTGTGTGTGTGTCTTTGGAAGCATAGTTCCGGTTGCCAAAGTTTGGCCTTCCTGCACTTGTTCTTACAGATGGAAAATGTTGGCAATGGGGAGTCCTTAAAGATGGATGAAGTGAGATCGTAAGACAAGAAGTGAATTGATTTATTATGTGGATAAAAAAGTTTTCTTATGATAATAATAGAATGGCAGGCAGAAGGAATAAAACTGGGAGCAGATGCATATTGCAGCACGAGCATCAGCAAGAATAACAACAGCAACTTTTTGGAAAAGTTTGTAGAGCAGTTTGTAGCAGCACTCCTGTAAATTGTCCTCGGGGGAGGACGGACGATGGGACGCGACGCGACGCAATTTTTAAAATGAAATTTTCTTTGAGTGAATTTGTCACGTCGAATGGGGATTTTAAAAGCTTAAGGCTCCATATTTCGAATTGAGAAGTTGAAGGATGAAGTGGGGGGGGGGGGGGGTATTGAGCGGATTTGAGAACCGGAACGAGATGATGCTTAAATTTGAGTAAATAAACTTTCATGAAATTAGGTTACAATATATCTACAAGTAGGAAAGCAGAGTGGGTAAATATAGAGACGGAACGGAAGGTGAATGATATAAAGTGATGTGCTCTGCTGATAGGTGCTTAGAATTTTGGTTCTCTAGTTCTGGGTGCAGTTTTTTTTTGTTTAATGCTGAAAAGTTTTGGATTAAAGTTCGAAACTAGGACACGAAGCCGGTTTATTTTATTTAAAGCAAGAAAAAGTTTTTTTTTCGTGAACATTTGGCAACAATTATTTTAAGCTTTTGATGGATAATTACTCTTTCTGACTAAATAAATATAAAAGCAGTTGGATCGTTGGATGATAAATGGTTTTTTCCTAACTCTTCCGACGGAAACAAAATTTTAAATTGAGTTCTTTTGTGTTAGAATTATTGTTTCAAGAATCGATGGAGCAGTTTCTTTTTTAAATTAATTTTTTTTATATAATATTTTTTGAATATTTTAAAAATCAAAATCTGGTATGACAACTTTTAGTATTTATTAAAATAATAATTCCTTCTTCGTGACCTTTTTTTTTAAAATAATATTTAAATCCTTAAGCCGACTTAGGATTTAAATATTATTTATTAAAATACAGTTTTACATATAATTAAAAAAACAAATGACTAACCTATTTTCATGATATTGAATTTTCAAAAAAAAAAAATCAATCATAAGTTGAAATTGTTTTAAAATGAAAAATGTCGGGAGAGTACGATATCTTTGGCGCCAAAAATTGATAACAACTTTTTGTAGAAGACTCAAAAACAAGAATATTTTACTATAGGAGGGGGAGTGGTCTATATCACCCCATTTATGAGGTAGGGACATTTAAAAAAAAAAAAAAATGTTAAAAAAACACCGGCAACATTTACAACAAAGTACTATACCAGAAATCTGTTCTTTCATCCTAAAATTAAATTGAATTATTCATTCCTATAGTTTTCGGAAAATTAGCATGCAAAATCAAAAGTTTGATAAAAAATGAAAAAAAAGTTTAGAGCAGTTTTTTTTTTAAATTGTGATATGAAAAGCTAAATTGGCTTTAACCCATTTCCGGCGGCTATCAGTGGACTTAGAAATTTTACACACCATCTGTTTTTGGTCTAATTAGAGGAAATCTGAAAAAAAATTTTTGGAAAAGCTTCTGGTTTTCCGGAAAATTAACGTTGTGTTTTAGCAACGCTCGCCGAAAAGGTTTTTTTTATATGGAGTATAAATTAATTTTAATTGAATATTCTTATGAAGAAATTAATTAAATATAGATACACTGGCTAATGAAAGATGGTTGAAAATAAAATAACAAAATTCGAAATAAGTTATACATTATATTTAAAGATATTGGGGCATATTCAAAGTCGCAGATAGACCCAGGTTTAACTAAACTACAGTTTAATACAATTTTGGCTCAATGAACACAGACTGATTTTAATTACAAATTGTTGGTTTTATATTTTTACAAGATAATTAACTTGGTATACTACACAAAAAGCTTCAATAATTTTGAAATGATAAACTCAAAAAAATTAAATCAACGTCCGAAAATTCAACTAAACCTATGTTTAACTTAGACCCAGGTCTAAAATTACTATGAATACGCTCCATTATGTTTACAAAGAATGAGTTTTTGTGTGGTATTCATCGAAGCATTTTGGATGAATCGGGATATCACATTACCTGCAGGGAAAACCGTTTGGATGGAACACTTGCAACATCGGAGACATCTGTTTTGATGACAGTTTGTCTGGTGTTGTCAAAACGGGCCACTTCATTCGGGTTTTCTTCCGTTTGAATCACAGGTTCAGTATTTCTTTCCGATCGCAACAGGGAATCTACAATAAACGTTATAAATTCTAGTTGCGGCATTGGTGTTTCCTTGGCAAATTTTTTGCAAATGCAATGTATTTTGCATGCATATTTTCGCTGCATCCAGTGCATTTGATAAAAATGGGCAGTAGAACTTTTTTCCTCGAATTCGAATCCGATAATTGCTTGAAGCGTTATCAAATAAGTCAACTCCACCTATCATTATGTTGTTTTCACGAATTGCATTTGGCATTGGATGTTGACATGTTTTCTCTTTTTTCGATCAAACTGTTTTGCCTAATTGATTGGTTGGCCCATCAAATGATTTGTTGTTTTTTTTTTTGAAAATTCAGCACGATGACTTTTTGACCACTGTGATAACTCATAATGAAGACATGTCTTCTTTATCATTCTTTTTTCAAATTTGAAGCGATTTTTTGGTATGTTGATGGACTGCTTGGATCATGTGGTTCAATATCGACTTCCGATTCATCGTATATGTCTTCAGGATTTTGAGAATTTAAATCATCAAACCTGCATTCTAGCTCAATTTCACCAGCCTATTCATTTAGGAACATGTTCCCATCCTCCAAAAGCTGCACATTATCATCTATTTCCTCATTATCATTAACAGCATCATTTTTTGGAGGTACAATTATAGTGTTTGTATGAACTGCAGCATCCAAATTCAAATTTGCTCCTCATCAGAACTCGGGTTAATCAATAACTCTTCGAGTTCCTTAGCAGATAAAAACTTTTTGCGATACATATAATATTTATTCTTTTATAAAACACAGAGATAATTTTTAAAGCACTTCTTGACCGCACAAATCACAGCTTATAAGTAAAAAATAAGTCGAATGCAAAAAACTTATACTCGCGATCTGTTTTTCCAATACAGTGCGCATTTATGAATTGTTTTTTTTCTTCTTGGAATTAGAATATGCACTATATTTAGGTATAGTACCTGAGTATAGTACAGTTGTCTTATAGGGACCACGCTCATAAGAAAAATGACCTGAGCCTTGATGTAAAGGGTTTTTCCAATATAGCACACTTGAATGATTTGTTTTTTTTTTCTTCTTAGAATCAAAAATTATGATTCTTTTCCAAAAATGTTTGCATAATAAACAAAAGCACACAATATTCCGAGAAGAAAACCGTTCAATCTCAGCAGCGAATTTTTTTTTTGAAATGCTACTGCTTTCGGCAAGCGTTGCGAAAACGTAACGTAATGCTTTCATCTAACCTGACAAGCAGGCAACTCATGTAAATTACGTCGGAATTATTTTAGAATATAATTTGAACCCTTATTTACCAGTAGTTGACATTGTTTTGAAAAATTATAATTTTGACTATATTTTTCAAAAGTTCAAAAATCCTACCTCAAAATTTACAAAAACTCGCATTTTGAAAGTCCTAAAACAGCACGAAAAATTGTTTTGACAAACAAAATCCAAAAACAGGTCGATTATATAATTCAACTATCTCACAAAATTATTTTTTAGTTTATTTCAATTTATAATCAGTTATGTTCCAGAAGTCTTCAAATATGACGTTGCGAAAACGCAACGCTAGCCGGAAATGGGTTAAGAAGTCAATGCTTATATATCAATTTTGAATCGAACACAAGTAACCGAATGGTTATATGTCTTCTAGTTTTTGAGAAAATTAATTTTACTACTTTTTTATAATTTTTTGGTATTAACGGTGATCTCACTTTGAGGATTAATGTCGGGGAGTACGATAACTACGGAACAGCAAAATACTAACGGATTTTTTTAGGGCTGGCCACGGAACGAGACTCTGCGAGACTTTTGTAAGTCTCGTCTCGGTCTCGTTAAAATCGAAAATTTTTAGTTTCGTCTCGGTTTCGAGTCGGTCTCATATAATTACATAAGTCTCGTCTCGGTCTCGTCTCCGAAAAATACGCTTTCCTGCCAATTAGTTGATTATTGGACCGGAGTATTTTAAATTATAGTTTGAATGCGTGCAGAAGAAAATAAATATTTAACTGACATTGGATTTTTTAATTTATTAGACTCTCTGTAAATCCAAATATGCAGTCTCGTCTCGGTCTCGTCATGCGAGACCGAGATCGAGACCGAGACTTTTCTCGTCTCGTGGCCAGCCCTAATTTTTTTAGAGGGGCTTAATACAATCATTTTGTATTATTTAGGTGGGAGGGGCAGTTTTCTAAAAAATGACTTTAAATGAACAACAAAATTAAAACAACGGCAACACTAACAATATTCTAAAATTATAGGTTTTCTGAAACTTGTTATTTTATTTTTTGTTTCAACCAAGTTATTTATGTTAGTACTTGTTTGAAAAAAATACTTTAAAACTCAAAATTTAGCAGGCAGAGACCCCAAAAAGGAAGTTAAAAAAAGCAGGCAACCTACTGTTTATTACAAATAAACGTACTCTTTATTTCAAATAAACTGAAAGTACACCAACTGAAACGTAGGTGCCTGCCTGGCGAATGAGCTTACCCCAAGCGGACCGAAGAAGTCGCGTGAGCGGGACAGAGGGCCCACAAAGGGAGTTAAAATCCTTGAACCCGCCAAGCGGACCATCCATGATACCTATTGTTAAAGAGACATATTGTTAAAAAGACAAAAAAATCCGTTGAACTTTTATTTGGAAAAATCGCCCAAAATTGAGGAAAGAACCCCTGTATTTTAGAAAAACAATGTACATTTAAAATACTTGAGCGACACACCTCACTGTTTATACGCCGCACCGGAATGTTGGGTGCTAGCATACCTACTCTATTTATATAAGCAAGCAAAACAATAAAAATCTCATAAAAAAGTACTTTTAGTAATTTTCAATTTTATCAAAAACTTGAAGCCATAAAACCATTCGGTTTTTGTGTTCGATTCAAAATTAATATAAGCAATGACCACTGGAAGCCAATTTAGCACTTTATTTCACAATTTTGAAAAAAAAAAATTGGTCTAAACTTTTTTTTTTTTCATTTTTTTTATCAAACTTTTGAGTTTTCATGCGAAGTTTTCAAAAACTGCAGGCATGAATAATTCAATTTAACTTTAAGAATAAAGAACAGATTTCTGGCTTTCAAAGCCTGTATAGTACTTTATTGTAAGTGTTGCCGTTCTTTATTAATATTTTTTTTATTATAAGTCATTTTTTTTTCTAAAATGCCCCTACTTACTAAACGGGGTGAGATAGAGCCCCTCCTATAGTAAAAATGCTTGTTTTTGGTCCTTCTAAAAAACCGTAATTAATTTTTGGCGCCAAAGTTAACGTACTCGTTGCCAAAAATGTACGTTGCATAAGCTCTTGTTGACTTTGACCTGGTAGTACCTGACATATCCGGGCAAATGGGTATCCGTTTATTTGGATACTACCCAGGTATTGGGGAACCTTATGTTGTCGGGTAACTGGTTGGTACCAGCCATAACCGGGCAAAGGGGTCCGCGTTTATTCGGGTAACCATATGGTGTTAGGTATTTGGGAACCCCTAATGTGTTGGGTATTTCCGTAGAAGCCACCCTAACCTGGGAATTATTTACCCAGATATAGCATATATTCGGATATAGGTTTTGGTAACTGGGTAGTTCCAGCCATAATTGTGTAATAAGGTACAGCATACTTGGGCAATATCCAGGCATACGGGCAACCACATATTGTTGGGTATCCAGGTAGTACCAGTCATAACCATCATATACCATTTTACTCGAGCATTACCTGAGTATAAGGGAACCTGTATGGTTTTGGGTATCTGGGTAGTATCCACCAACCGGGTACCCGTATGGTGTTGGGTACTTAGGTAACCGAAAAGCAGGTCCCTGGAACCCATTGAAAGGTATTGCAAAATGAAATCAGAACATCCAAAGAAAATCATTCTACAAGCTCTAGTTTTTGGTATATTTGCATTCAAAGTATTTTTTTTTTTAGTTTTGAAACCTTGTATATCTTTGGATGCCTACAACTCCGCAAATAAGCATCGAAATACATTGCGGTTCTTAAAACAATAAGTCAGAGCTATCCATATCTGAAAATTAGAACATTCTATGAGTTCTGGTTGCGAAGATATTTGAATTCAAAGTAATTGCATTATTTCTTACCCAGAACTAATTGGGGCATATTCATAGTCGCAGATAGACCCAGGTTTAACTAAACTACAGTTTAAGATAATTTCGGCTCAACGAATTCAGACCGATTTTAATACAAAATGTTGGTTTTATATTTTTTATAAGATAATTAACTTGGTATACTACACAAATAGCTTTAAATATTTTGAAATGATAAACTTAAAAAAATAGAATCAACGTCCGAAAATTCAACTAGACCTATGTTTAACTTAGACCCAGGTCTAAAATAACTTTGAATACTATATATAGCTATAATTTTCCAAAAAAGGCTCGAAAGAGGTTGCGGTTGACGTTGTTGAATAGAGAACGGACAGGCATTTGAATTGTTGTTAAAATTTTTACTAATTTCAGCAATTTTTTTTCAAATCGATTTTTGAAAAAACGCATGGTCTACCCCCTTAGGTATCACCAAAAAAAAACATTTTTCCACGAAAGTCTCTGGAACTCATTGAAATGTACATAAATAGAAAGGTATTGCCCAAATGCAAACAACACATCCAAAGCAAACCCTTTATTTTATAAATCATGATCCAACTCAGTTCCTTTTATGGTACCTGCTAAAGAAAAAAATGGCACCCAAAGTAAACTGGAATGCTGAGTTATCGAGTAAGAACAATTCAGCGAATTTAGAATTATAGCGTTTTTTTGGCCACCTGAGCACTTGACCATAGCTACATATTTGTGACGGGTTAGGTACACGAGTTCCAAAATCATAATCTCCAAGCCAAAATCCGCAAATTAAAATCCCCAAAACCGAAATTTCCAAATTTAAAATCTACAAAAACAAATCAAAATCTCCAAGCACCAGAATCCCCATATATTGTCAGTCGGTCTGTTATCAAAGTTGTTTGTACTAAACACTACTTTGGGTGGCTCGCTTCGCGGGTTCAAGGATTTTAACTCCCTTTTCGGGTCCTCTGTCCCGCTCACGCGACTCCGTCGCTCCGCTTAGGGTTTGCTCAGTCGTCTGGCAGACGCCTATGTTGTCAGTCAGTCTGTTATCAAAGTTTTTTGTACTCTTTTTAAATTTTATTGTTGGGAATTTTTTTTGGGGATTTTGGTTTTGAGGATTTAGAATATAATCATTTTGGGCTTAGAGATTTTAATTTTGGAAATTTTTCAAAACATGGAGATTTTAGGATTTGGGGATTTTGCGTTTGGTTATTTAGTGGGTCTCCCATTTGTGACGCAGTCGTTTTCGTTTTAGCTTATGAGTCTATCACACTAAAGTTTTTTTTTTTGTTGAGGAAAGATACAGATAAAACAATTTTATACAAATTCTCACTTCGCACCCCCTTAAAATTGTGAATCACATGCTTTTATTTTCTATACATTTTAAATAGTGCTGTTTGTTCAACAATTGAATTCACTAAAATTTTTCATTGGAAATTTTTCTATAAATACATACACACATCGACCTCACCGAATGCATTTTGGTTAAAAAGAAATATCACTTTGCACGATTGAAAAAAAAAATTAAAAGAATAAAACAAAAATTTATACAGCTTGCGGGAAACTATGAGCTATGATGGTTGATGGCGCAGTCCGCAAATCAATTCACTGAACAATAAATTTTCCATAAATCAAATACCTTCCGAATGTATTTATTATGGAATCGAATTTTCTATGGTTTTATTCTTGTTGTTTTCTTTCTAAGTTAACACCTTCCCCAAGTCCTTGAGCCGAAGCTTCATCTCATAGTTTAAAAAATAAAATGAAAACAAAAAAATCTCCTTCGGTCCAACAAACTGCACAGAAAACCTCTAGCTTAACAAGGAAGTTCATATGTTTATGTACATAGACACATATACTCCTACATTATTACAGAATCAGCTTCAAGCATAAAATATGAAAAATGAATAAAAGATGAGAATCTTGATGTGGATAAAGAGGATTTGGCAAGCTAAAGCTTGAGGAAGGATCCAAGATGTTGTTTAGAGAGCCGTTCAGTGTATAAATACATTTTTTTTTGTGTTACTTCTTAAAGCATGAGCCAGAAACCACGGTTAACGCTCTGCTCCGCCTCGCCTCACTGATAGGAGGGGGTTTCTAGGGAAGGGTACATCATGTTTTTTTTTTATTATTTTAATCGAATTCTATGCCGTTACGATTATGTATGTGTTTGTGTGTGTGTTATTTGTGATCTGTAAAGTGAATGCACTCGATTTTTATCGATACTACTTTAGTTAAGGCTGGAAAAAATACTCTGAGGCTTTATCTGGGTCATGAAGTAGGTAGGTATACCTAGTGGATTTTTGCGGATAGTTGTGGGTTTTTTTTTATAGAAAAAGGTTTTCTATATATTTGTTTGTTTTTATTTTTGTTGGAGCAACTGAGAATAGTATCCAAGATTTTATTAGATACTTTTTATTACATTATTATTTTTTTTGTTCAATACAGACTATAAAAACAGTAGATTGACTCAAAAAACGATATATACATATTTAGGCGTCTGCAGTAAAGTTTGTCAATAAGCAGTTTCATAATTTTCTGGTTTCATCAGCTATGTCTATATTAATAAGGCGAAACGGTTTATTGTTTTTTGTTTGTCACGCATACTTTCAAAAACCACAATTTCGATTTCAAAATTTAATTTTGAATTTGAATGATTATACTTATAAAATGGTTTAAGGGCAAATTATTTTTTGAAAATCAAGTTATTTATAGGGTGAAATGGGGTAAAAACTAATTTTAAAAAAGTATCTGATTTTTAAAAATATTGAATGGAACTGAGAGGCTGGCCTTCTAGAATCAATTGTGGAATGCATTCTTACTAAATGTAGTTAATTATAGGATAACAAGGGGTAATATAGGGTAAAACCAAATAATATCCGATTTAAAAAAAAAATATTTTTACTTATAGAAGTAATATTAAGAGCATGTAACTTGCTGTTCACTAAGGAATTAATATTCTTCAAAACTACACTTTAATAGGGTGAAATGGGGATGCACACTGAGCATAGAAAATAGACTTACAAATTTAAACATCAATGTAGTATAACACCATCAATTTAATATAATGTAAATTAGATTTAAGTACTTACTTTACTTTACTTTACTTTTGATGGCGCTCACAGCCCAGGATGGGCTTCGGCCTCAACTAACAAGCCCCTCCAGCCAGCTCTGTCCTTAGCTAGCCGCTTCCAGTTGCGCACACCGAGTGCTTTGATGTCGTCATTCACTTGATTGCGCCACCTGTTACGGGTTCTTCCTCTGCTGCGTACCCCATCGGGGTTGGATTCGAAGACTCGTCGGGCAGGTGCGTTGCTGTCCATACGCTCCACGTGCCCCAGCTATCTCAGCCGCTGTATTTTCAGCTTTTTGACCAGGTCAACGTCGCTGTATAGCCCGTATAGCTCGTCGTTGAATCTTCTCCTCCATACTCCTTCGATACACACCGGACCGAAAATCACAAGAAGAATCTTCCTCTCAAAGCAGATTTTTATCCGAATCTTTCAGTGTCCATGTTTATGACCCATAAAGCACGACCGGGATGATTACGTTCTTGTATAAAGTCTCCTTGGTTCTCTGAGAGAGAGCCTTACTACTTAAATGCCTTCTTAGACCGAAGAAACAGCGGTTGGCAAGAGTAATTCTTCGCTTGATCTCTGCACTGATGTCGTTCTGCGATGTAATAGTGGAGCCCAGGTAGACAAAGTCCTTGACAACTTCGAAGTTATATCTGTCCATCGTGATATTTTGCCCGAGTCGACGATGTTGAGATTCCTCTCTCGATGACAGCCAATACTTCGTCTTGTCCTCATTAACCGCCAATCCCATTTTAGCCGCCTCCGATTCAATGCTCGCAAATGCCCCTGCCACAGCTCGCTTCGTTCTGCCGACAATGTCTATGTCATCCGCATATGCAAGCAATTGAACGGATTTTGGATAAATTGTACCGCTGGTGTTGACATGTGCGTTTCGTACAATGGCTTCAAGAACGATGTTAAATAGGTTGCATGATAACGCGTCGCCTTGCCTCAATCCTTTCTCAACATCAAAGGAATGGGTGGTGTTCTTACCAATTTTGACGGAGCAGCGAGATTTCTCCATCGTCATCCTGCACAAGCGGACGAGTTTGGCAGGGATGCCGAGACTCGACATGGCTCTGTATAATTTGTCCCTTTTCACGCTATCATACGCGACTTAAAAATCGATAAAAAGGTGGTGTGGAATTCCCGGGATTTTTCTAAAATCTGTCAGAGTGTGAACATTTGATCGACGGTTGACTTGCCTGGCCTAAAACCGCGCTGATAGGGGCCGACCAGATCGTTGACAAAAGGTTTAAAGCGGTCACACAGGATGGCCGACAAGATTTTATAAGCGACGTTTAGGAGACTAATTTCTCTGTAGTTGGTACATTCCAGAACATCTCCCTTTTTATGGATGGGGCACACTATACCGAGGTTCCATTCATCGGGCATACTTTCCTCCGACCAAATTTTGCAGATGAGCTGGTGTATGCTCCTAGCCAATTCATCTCCCGCTGATTTAAATAGTTCGGCTTGTAAGCCATCCGCACCAGCAGCCTTGCATTGGGAAATGGAGATAAATTTAAGTGCTAGGATTTTGACACACCATCAGTCAAAACGGAAGAAGAAATGGGGCATGCATTCTTCTTGAACAAAAAATGGACAAGGACATGCTGTGGTTGGCATGTCGTCACCACATCCATGAGATCATGTTGAAAGCAGTGGTCATGAGATCACTAAGACCATCAACTGGTCCAGAAATTCTTATTTTAAAAAGGATTCAAAAAGAATTGGCCCAACATCTATTGACAAAAAAACGAAACAGCCTTGGCCAATGAAATTTTCGCAGCCGCAAATATTTAAATCAAGGAAAAACTTATTGCATTTTTAACATTTCAGCTCCAAAAGTTCCAGCCACGAAATGACTACAAGGAACTTCTTTAACTGACAGTTACATTCTTGGCTGGACTACACAGTGCTAGATGGATGTCGAAAGCTATCTACTCCTTTAAGATATGGATGTTTCGCAATCTATTTCTATTTGACGAAGAGGGAAGAACAAGGAGTTCGCGATGTTAACGTATTTGTTGTGAGATTCTATGTAAGGGCCAGGATGACTTCTTCTGATTCGACGTCAGCTCCACGAAACGATCTGGAACTTCTCAAAAATCTTGAAAACTACAACAAAATAAATTAAGTAATTTCAAAAGTTGCCCTCCAAAAGTTCCTGGGGTATCTCTGCTACTTGTCGGAAGAACTTGTGGCTTTTGGATTTTTCGATGAAGGAGTTTCCAATGAAACAAAAAAGAAGATGGTTTCCGCCCTCGAAACAGAAGGAGTACAAAATCACTTAAAGCAAATAACGGTGGATATTGCTAATATTATGTCAAGAGCGTTGTAAAGTTTCGCAAGCTCAAATACGCGGCGCGGCTGTATTTTCGTCGGAGTTCTTGACTAAAGATGTGGATGAGTGGCTTGAAGACAAGGTCTACAATGAAGTTAAACATTTAGTACGCAATATAAGAGTGGTCAACGTGATCGCTGAGAGAGTAGTAAAGATCATGGATGAGTTGAGTACAACAAGCTACACACTAACAATGAAGAACATAAGCAGTTTCTCTTATTGGCAGTTAAGGACTGCAGAAAGAAATACCCTGACAAGAATCTACATTGATAAAATGAAGAAATCATCATTTTTATTTTTATATTTTATATATTTGTATGTTTACTAAATAAATCAAATAAAATCTGTAACCAAAACTTTCGCTTTTGTTTTTTATAACTAGTTTCTCAAATTTACTTATGATGGATCTAATTGGGTTGGATATATTTCAGAATTGATTTTCGCAGTAAAATTGATGTAAGCTGGACTGAACTTAATAAAAATTGCGCTTTACAAGGCCCTCACTGTCAGCTGAAGAGTCCAAGTGAGAACGCCGGGACGAAGCGTCAATTTGTATGGACTAAAGGCCGTTAAAAGCTATATTGAATCAATAATTCAACAAAGTCCAATTAAATAATGCTAAGTCTTCTACTTGGCTGTTGTATTTCAGTAGTATATAGAATTTGTATTATAAAACACACTCATATCTTGTGATGGATCACCCTGTAATATAAGACTACGGGTAGCGACCTCTAAATATTGTTCAATTTTTATAAAATTTCGAGAGAATTGCTATTTCATTAAAAGTAATAAAATAGTGGGTTGGGACGGTCAAAAATAACAATTTTCATTTTTTGCCTAATAGAAGGCGCACCCTAGTACATATAAGATAAGGGTTTCTGTGTAATTTTCAGTTTAAAAAATTCAAAAATCAAACACATGCACATTATCCCTGCTGCAAAGGGCAAAACAAACTCTGTCAGGATGGAGCAGCTAACTTGGATGACTCTAAAGTTGTTTTGTTTTCTGTCGCTTTTTGCTTTCTAAGTCAATCTTAGATCCCAGCTTCTGTTAGATGTTTCCCAAAAGCAATTAGTTTAATTATGAGGTATTTTTAATTCCCTTGACATTTTGAAGACGAAACATTTATCAGATTTCTCCACCAATCTATGTACCAACCTATAAGGTACCTACTAACGAAATTAGTAATATTGCATCAGCCTCGCGCTTGGTTCAAATATATAAATAATCCACTTCAAGTGGACATTGAACAAATAAGCCCCAAAAGTCCTTTCGTCACTTAAAGCTATTACATGACGACGGAATATATCGTCCTCATCGTTGTACGTACAGCGCTGCGTTCACCGTCTCAAAGGACCAGCATAACAAGAAAAAAACAAATCTCTTTCTAAATCCGAAACTTTATCCTTACACGAGGACAAGGATGTATGTAGGTATACAAACATATGTATGAGAAAAATCTAAGTCGAGAACGATTTATCGTAATATATCCCCATATAGCTCGCCTCTAGGGAAGTCTCTGATGTGAGCTCTAACCCATGCCATGCCGCCGCATATCCTTCAACTTTCTCCCATCAGCTATAACATCTTGACACAAAGATGTGTGAATTTATTTATTTATGTGTGTTTGTAACAAATTGGATTTAAGTTGATTAGATTTGAGTATGAAATCTTACAAAATAGAATTACCAAGAAAACAGTTAAACTTCTCTCGCACGTTACAACTGCTGATGGCATACAAAAAAAAGTACATCATACATATTACAAACAAATCCAATAGAGGGCGTTTGAAATAAAATTGCCTTCATCATAACGTCTCGTCTTCGTCGTCACCACCATCTCGTCGTTGTAAGTCGTATAGGATAGCAGAGTTGCAGAAGGAAATCTTTTCCAGTTTTCCTCTATATTACTTTTGTGCAACAACTCATCTTATATACGGACTTGCAAAAATGTCTTTGCTTTTGCTATTTCCTTTTAGTTAACTTTACAATATTTTCTTTTAAATTTAAAACCCCTTTGAGATTTAGATTTGTGGTGTGATATACAAACTTACGCATACTTTTAATATAAAAAAAAACTGTCATGCTGCAGCTGCATCCATGGTTGAATATGCTGGAAAAGAGAGTAGATAACCTTATCTATGCAAAAAGCCATATTATTGTAACTCCTTGGAGTAAACATATATTCTTTTTAGAAAACCAAAGAAACAAAGTTATTTTAAAGTTAAAATGGATTCAGCGACTTGTTTTTATTCAAGGAAAGTTTGAACGGGAGCATCTTCTTTGATATGATTTTCTGAAGAAAGCATAAATTAGATGAAAATGCATGTCTTGACTGAGATAAGCAATTCCAAGACGACGCAGCAGATTCCTGGAAAAGAATTATTTTTTGTTTGATATTTTTTACACAAAAAAATTGCTTTTTAACAATTAAATTGTAGTTAAAGAAAAAAAGGTGAATTGTAGGTATCGAATTGAAAAGGGCATAGGTATTTATTCAATGGTTATAGCGGCCTGTACGTCAGTAAAAGAAAAAAGTCTCTATCTCTTCTCGTGAGCATTACCACTGGACACAACCAACTGGGTTACCACAAGAAAAAAGATGAAGCTCAGTATGGATGATTTATGTAGAGGATGTGGCGACGAGGAGATACATGAGGACACTCCTCACTACCTATGTCACTGCGCTGCTTTATGTCATCTAAGAAGCAGACTCCTCGGGAGACACTTCTTCAATGACTTAGAGAAACTATCTGACATTACAAGCAGTAACATGGCTTGACAATTCTTAAATCTGACTTAACAAAGCAGTCACATGACCCAACCACTGATCTATCAAACTCACCCCCCAGACGTTGCATGGAGCCACTGCTCCTACGGGTCTCGTGCGGGGAAGATCAATCAAGTGGGGGTAAGGAACACGCCCTCAAAAGACAATGGTGTGGCGTCAACCTCTCCTCAACCCGGTGTTTATATAGCGACAGACACTTCTTCAATTTTTGAAAAAAACTAGGACTTTTCAGGGCTTCTAACCTTTAGCACCTCATATATGGGATATTCACAAAAAAAAGTATGCCATCTAAAAGGTCAGTAAGTGGTCAAAAAAGGTCAACTAGTTTCAGAAATTGGTCAGCCATAGAAAATTTTTAATCAAGGGTTACATTTTTTCAAGGTCACCAACTATTTTTGGCACCTAATTTATGGGATATTCGCAAAAAGAGTATACCATTCGAAAGGCCAATGGCTCGTGATAAAAGGGCAGCTAGTTTCAGTAATTGGTCAGCCATAGGTTTTTTTTAATGAATTTTTAAAGTTTGTTTCAAGGTCAAGGTATAAGACTTTTAGCACCTCATTTATGGTATATTCGCAAATAAAGTATGCCAATTGAAAGGCCGCTTCCCAGCCTCGTACACCTAAAAACTAAAAGGTTTTTTTTCAGGGCTACTGCCTCTTGCGAGGAATTGAGAAATCCTCCAAGAGTATCACTTGTCATGAATAAGTGCTTCTCGTCTAGCCTTTCGGATTTGGCATAAAATTGTAGGTCACTTCCATTGCGAGTCACTTGGTTGCGAGTTGTTAGTCACTAGGCCCTGGTTCTTCATGAGCCGTTGTGCCACCCGATTTATTCTTTTTTTATAATTGAAAGGCCACTGACTCGTGATAAAAGGTCAGATAGTTTCAGTAATTGGTCAGCCATAGGTTTTTTTTAATGAAGACTCTTATACTGTAACCTTGCAACAATCTTTAAAAATGTATTTAAAAAATCTATGGCTGACCAATTTCTGAAACTAGCTGACCTTTCGTTGGCCTTTCAAATGGTATACTTCTCTTGCAAATATACCACAAATGAAAAAATAAATCTTAAAAATTCAATTAAACAAAAACTATGGCTGACCAATTAGGGGAGAGGGGGGCAGTTTAGGACGGGGACAGCTTCAAAAAAAGTAGTAAAATAAAAACTTTTCACTGCTTTAATAATATTTACAGTGGCAACTCCACTTCAAACAAACATCTGATAGATATTGAAACGATACCAACTTAAATAAAAATTAAAAAAATAAAAGTGTGTTTCCAGACGACCGTTGTAAATTTTTTTATTCCCAGACGTAAGTTTATTATTCTAAAATTATGCTCAATTTACAAGTTAGAAGTGTTTTATTATAATGTTTATTTGTGTTGTGATGTGATTCAACCAAAATCTTACCAATTTACATTTTTTTTTTTAAATATGAGATTTTTAGTTTTTTGTCCCCCTCGGGGCACTTTTGATCAGTGCACAAGTGGCACTTTTGGACAAGTCCTAATCTGCATCTTTTTTATCACTTTGAATAATCTATTTCGGTAATTTGTGTAAAATTATTGTGTTTCGTTTTATTTGTTTAGATTTACCTCTGCAATAATTGTCAGACATTATAAGAAAAATAAAGAAACCACACATAATGACCTCGATTTGCTACAAGCCATGGAACTTGTTTTGCGGTGTTCACATTGGACTGACTCTTCCGAATTTTTTTTTGACTTCTCTCTGCTTTATCTCATTCCCAATTCAAAGTTAGAAAAAGAGGAAAGGCAGAATATTTTTATTTTTTTTTTTTTTAAATGTAGAGTTTTTTTTCGTTTTCTTTTTTTAAGTCAGAAAAAGTCGTTTTTGTTTTGCTTGTTTAAATTCGGTTTATTGTTTATTTATTTCATTTTGCGAAATCAGTTTTCATAGAAATCAGTACAAATATTCTGATTCTCAATTCGACAGATAAGACCTAAGCAAATTCCAAACCTATGAAACCGAATTTGAACAAGGAAAACAATAAACCGAAATTGAATATGAAATTCGACCGAAACTCAAACATTGAATATGGAATTACATATAAAACTCAGTCCTATATTTTATTAAATTTTTGATTTGATGTTATGTTTTGAAATAATTTATTTTTCTGTTAAATAAATACATAAAAACTACTTGGGACTTGTACAAAACTGCCCCATGGCTGTCCAAAAGTGCCCCCCAGAGGGGCAGATTGGGATACTTTAAAGAGTTTATTAAAATAAAAAAAAAAAATATACATAAATCATAATTTTATATATACACTTCAATATCACATTGAAAGGTAAAACAACAAGCAACAATAATTTTTAAGATTCGAAGGAATACTCCGCTTTTTAAGGGATCAAGAACGATTTTTGTAAAAAAAAAAGTGTCCTAAGGTGCCCCCCTATCCCCTACTGAAATTAGTTGACCTTTTATGAGGTCAAATTAACTTTTCAGATGGTGTATATTTTTTTTTCGAATATCCCATAAATGAGGTGCTTAAAATAGTTTTTATGGCTGAATAATTACTTAAAGTTGCTGACCTTTTTTGACCAATTACTGACCTTTTAGATTTTTTATAAATTCAATAAATGAGGTGCTAAAAGTCTTATACTCTGTCCTCGAAAGAAACTTTAAAAATCCATTAAAAAAAGACCTATGGCTGATCAATTACTAAAACTAGCTGACCTTTTATCACAAGTCGGTGGCCTTTCGAATGGTACACTTTTCTTGCGAATATCCCATAAGCGAGGTGCCAAAAATAGTTGGTGACCTTGAAAAACTTTAACCTTTGATTACGAATTTCCTATGGGTGACCAATTTCTGAAACTAGTTGACAATTTTTGACCAATTACTGACCTTTTAGATGGCATACTTTCTTGCGAATATCCCATATATGAGGTGCTAAAGGTTAGGAGCCGAGTTTTATATGAAAAAAAATCTCCAAAAATTTGAGGGTCTCAAGAAACTGAGGTACTTATGCGGGTTAGGCACAAAATCATCTCCTTTCTAGGAACACAATGGCGTATATGTAATATTTTTTTTTTTTATTTTTTTTTTTTATACAAATTTTCCAAAGTACCCTTCATACATTATGTAAGTGACAACATTTCTGACAATTTTTTTTTTTATCAATTATTACCAAACCTATACAAAATTCTAAGTTAAATTAAAAAAAATACACGTTTTTTCCTAAAAATACTTCGTCTTGAAATACTGTTGAACTTTAACCCTCTTTTTTATAAAGAAAAAATACTTATTTTAGCTCCCGTGTTTAGGAAAACTACACCATGGAATAAGAATGTTCCGGACTCAAATGGAGCAGTAAGCAATTGTCTTTAGTTTGAGCCCATAAAATTCTTATTCCATGGTGTGGTTTTACTAAACACGGCAGCTAAAATAACTATTTTTACTTGCGATATACGTAGTATAGGTCAAGTTTAGGATTCGTACAAAAAAAAAAATCGAGATGATAATTTTCCTTTACATTGCGATGATAGAGAACGCGAAAAAAGTGGGTCTCGCAATTCTGTCTGTCTGTCTGTCTGTCCGTCTGTCCGTCTTTCCGTCTGTCTGTACCTCGATTTTCTTCAAACTTTGGACTTAAGGTTCCCTAGAGGGGAAATTTAAATTTTTTTAGCTCAAAAACTAACGGTACCTGTCATACAGCCAATATACAAAAATTGATTTATTTCAAAAACGGCTCTAACGATTTTCAAAAAAAAAAAATTACGAGCTACTAAAATTACTAAACTAAATATTTTGGTAGAAAAATTTTTTTTTATAACGGTTATTTACGGTACCTGTCATACAACCGATTTTTTGGTTCTCAAATTTCTCGTAAACTAAAATTTTTATACAAAAGGTCGCTTACAATTTTAACAATTTTGCATATAAAAATTTTCGAAAAAATAATTTTTAGATTTTTAAAAAAAATATTGAATTTTTTTTTTGAAAATTCAATATCTGGAAAACGGGCTAATGAATTTTTTTTTTTATTTTGTGAAAAATTGTATTTTATTAAATACTAAGAGTTGGCATACCAAATTTTATTTTAAAAAATGTTCGAGAATTTTTATATATAAAAAATTAATTAAAAAAAAACCGCTCTAACGATTTAAAATTTTTTTTTTCATAAATTCACATTTATTAAACAAATCAGATGGCATACTTTTTTTTGAGCTCTATCTGTTTTAGCTATTAAAATAACTAATTTATTATAATTCATAGTAATCATTTATTGTTTTTAAAACTTATTTTTTTAATTATATCATAATGCTATGGAACCAATACATATGTACGTTGACTATTTCAAGCTACGTTAAAGTTGTTAGCTACGAGAGCCAGTTTTGTGCGATCCAGTCGTGTCCATTTTATCTTTATGAATACTGGTGTAATTGTTTAAAGGCCCAAAATTGTATATGATATTTTTTTTTATTTATTTAAAAGGAATTAGGTTTAATAAGTATAAAAATACAAAATTCAATAAATTCGAAGAGTCTGTCTTTTTCTTAAGGCATCTATAAGATGCTTAAATATTTAATAAATTCACTTAATTCATTTAAACTATGGTTTTTTATTGCCAAATAAAACAAATATTTAAGCCCCTTAGATGATTATAATGCTTCCCATAAAATGGACATTCTATTTTAATTGAAAATAAATTAATATATGCATCACAATTAAAAAAATAACCTTTTATAAAATATAAAATTTCAACCTTACTCATTTACATAACAAAAATAAAACAAGATACAAAAACAAAAAATGTTTGCCAATACACACTTATATAACCAAAGTCTATGTTTTGTTGCGTTGTCATTAAAATCACAACAAAATCACCATTTTAACTGCTCCCCACCACCATCATACTACCTCTTTTCTTTCTCTACTATCTATACAGATAGGGTTGAATTTTCATCCTTTTTAAAATGTTTAAAAAAAAGGAAATACTAAAAATATTCCTATCTACCTTCCAATACAAAAAATACAGTCATCCGCACCTATATAGAAGAAAGCTAGCACTCTCAATAAATTTGCATAATAAATCGGTCCAGCGGCATTTCAGATCGAGTCAACGCTTTCAATTTGCTTAATTGCTGGCCTCGCGAGGCTATATTTTCCTCTGGTAAATCCCTCAACACACGCCCGCCGACATTCACCATCACCCTCACCACATTCCCCACCATCAACTGCCTAAAAATATATATTTCAAAAACCGAAAACTTGGAAGCCTGACCCCTGTCGTATATTTTTGTTGTGTGATGTTGTGTCCTGACAGCTTGTTTATTTATTCGTTTTTTTTTCCTTGAGGGTTCTCCTATTACCCTTTCATTCTATCTCTTTGTATTTGTATAATAGATGCCTATGGAGCTATTTGAAAGCAAAGCAAAAGGAGCCCTTGTCACGAAGCTATTTTTGATGATGGTTGCCTCCAGTTCCACACTCCTCCGCCCATAACGGTATAATCCATCATTTATACCCAAATTAATGGCCGATGAAAGTGTTTTTATTTTAGCGAAGATTGGTTTGTCATGCATTAAAATGAATGGAAGGTGAGCTGCGCGGATGAAGTAATCGCCTTTTGCGGAGGAGTTGGGTGCTATACCATGACCCATATAAATGGGCTCAGATGGGTATTACCGCAATATAAATGTCTGTCCGTGATTTGTTTGCTTTTTGGTTATTGTCCCAATAAAGCACCGATTTGCTTTCCATATTGGTATATGGCTACAACATGCATGTGAAATAGCCATGGATTATTCAAAATTGAAATAACATTGAAGCCAACAGAAGAATGTGCGTTTTACCAACGACTTTTCAATGACGAAGAGAAAGAAGGGTTGGGAAGGCTATATACCGCATACGCAAATCCCAAGAGCACAACAACTACTATAGCTAGCAACATAATAATATTGGGAAGTGATGAACGTGATCAATTTAAGCTCAATAACTCTACGCCCGTAATTCACTTTCGATTTCAACTATACTGCGAGCTTATGCGCCCCTTGAATACTAAGTAGGAGGTAAGTGATTTTGGTATAAAAACGATTGCCAGCAACGGTAATGGTATCAAAGTTCAGTTTTCGTTCAATTGAAGTTAACCAAACAACAAAAACCAAAACCACTCAAGATGTTCAAATTCGTGAGTTTAAAAAAGGATTACCTGCCACTTACAAGGATAACAAAAGGATTAACCAATTTTTTTTTTTTTTTCAAATTAATTTTAGGTCGCTATCTGCTTAATGGCTGTTGTTGCCCTTGCTGCCGCTAAACCAGGAGTTCTTGCCCCATTGGCCTACTCATCACCTTTTGTAGCTGCCCCAGCTGCATACGCTTCATACGTTGCACCATACGCTTCCAGCTACAACGCCCACTCTGTTGCCCACTCTGCTGCCTACCCAGCTGCCTATGCTGCCGCTCCATTAGTTGCCGCTCCAGCTGCATACGCCGCTGCACCTGCTTTCGCTCCCGCAGCATATGCTGCATCTCCAGCTTTTGCACCTGCTGCTTATGCTGCACCAGCTCCTCTGCTTTTTAAGTAAGAAGAAGGTAATTTGAATTGATTTTGGGGCCCACTATTTGATCAACTGCAATAAAACGAAACTAAAAAAAAAACTTATTTCATATGTTTTAATTTGATAATTAGAAGAAATAAGGAATATTTTAAAGCCCAATTAGCTTAGCAAAACGCTTTTGGGAGGGGGGGGGGTTAAATTCATTGAATGAGTTTTTGGCCTTTGGCCAAACAAAAATTGGATAATGTTGTTGAAACGAGCTAGTAAAAAATGGTAACGAAAAAATTTTGTTCTATACCTGTGTATATTTGAGGTTTTGTAACAATACGAGGCAATTTATCGCAAGCGAAAACTGTAAGGTTTCCTGAAATAAGGGACCTTTAGACTAGACCAGTTAATGAGCATTTTCTTAAGGAACACTTGCGTTCAAGGTTGTTTTAATTATTTAATATGCTTGTGTGAAAGCTAAGCTTTCTAAATAGACGAAATGCCCCCAAAATTCATACATGCATTTTTTGAGACAATAATCACACTGATCACTTATTAATGTTTTTGGAAACAGCGGTTGTCGTTCTGTCGACAATGTCTATGTCATCTGCATATGCAAGCAATGGAACGGACTTTTGATAAATTGTGTCGCTGGTGTTGACATGTGCGTTGCGTACAATTGCTTCAAGAACGATGTTGAATAGGTTGCATGATAAGGCGTGTCGCCTTGCCTCAATCCTTTCTCAACATCAAAGGAATTGGTAGTGTTCTTACCGATTTTGACGGAGCAGCGAGATTTCTCCATCGTCATCCTGCATACGCCGATGAGTTTGGCAGGGATGCTGAGATATGACATGGCTCTGTATAATTCGTACCTTTTAAGGATATCACACGCAACTTTGAAATCGATAAAGAGGTGATGTGTATCGATCTGGAATTCCTGTTTTTTTTTCTACAATCTGTCGGAGTGTGAACATTTGATCGACGGTTGGATTGCCTGGCCTAAAACCACACTGATAGGGGCCGATTAGATCGGTGACAAAAGGTTTTAAGCGGTAACACATCAGGATAGCCGACAAGATTTTATAAGCGACGTTTAGGAGACTAATTCCTCTGTAGTTGGTGCATTGCAGAGCATATGGATGGGGCACACTATACCGAGGTTCGATTCATCGGGCATACTTTTATTCGACCAAATTTCGCAGGTAAGTTGGTGTATGCTCCTAACCAATCATCTCCCGCTGATTTGAATAGGCTGGTAGGCCATCCGCACCAGCAGCCTTATACGACTTAAGTTTTGAAAGTTTCTATTGACAAGGCTTCGAAAACTATTTTTCGAAAAAAACTGATTTTCGTAAAGCAATTCTCAAATATACAAGGTTTCGAAAAAAAAAATTGTTACAAGTGTGGCGGACGCCATATGTTTTTTTTGGAATTTGAGGTAGCAACAGTATAGGAGGAAATACATGTGCCTTGAATGTTGCATTCTTTTAATGCGAAAATGTGTTAACTGTTATAAATTGGTACATTACTAGTCTCGTCAATGTATCAAAAGTAGGTGCCCTTATCAAAGAAACCAATTAAAAAATTCCGGAATAAATTATGAAAACAAAACATTTCGGAATTTTACTAGTGGCGTTGAAAAATTCTTAAATATCCCGTTTTCGTTTTCATTTCCGAGTTTTAAAGTTACATAGTAAGAAAAAGGCAGGTCTTAATTATTCATTAGTATAACAGTATGCGAATGATTTATAAGTTGTATAAAGTATGCTTAGCTTAGTTAGGTAACTACTTTTTTTTCGAAACTGTTGAGAAACTGTATGAGTAACCGCCATTTTATGAATGAAGACAGAGACAGAATCATCTTGTGGCTGCTGATTTAATAACATTAATCAACCACAATATGAAGATGTGCCACTTCTTACTGTTTTACATGATAAGAAGAACTGTGTTTTTATAAATTTGAAATTGTCATATCCAGTCTCGGGGATAACTTTTTAAGAAAATAATTCCAAATTTGTTATCTACAATGAATATCCTTTCAAAACATGTATGACTTTTCTTAATCAACTCTGGGTTTTTCGCCCATACAAATTTGGGCATTCCCCTTTGTATGGAAAAAGTAAGGCTTTATTAGAGGCACCGGTTAATTATACCGCACATATTTTTTATTTGATGTAGAACCTTTTTTTTGTGACCTAAACTTTCGATTTAGGGGCTGTCCAGTCCATGTCTGATTCGAAAAAAAAAATGAGTTTGGGAATTAATGGACACCCTTAAGTACATAAGTCCAATATATATCAAAGCCTTAAATTAGTGAACTAAGGATGATTTAAGAAGGATGACCTAAAATTAAAATCTTTTTAAACTTAAGGTACATATAACGTACGACAGTTTTAAATGATACCAAAACATACCAGTTCTTTATTTTATTTCATACCTCTGGAAAATTAAAACCAAACAAAAAAAATAAGGAACAAGGCTAACACATTAATTTATGCAAGCAAATAACGCAATTTAACATTTGAATATTATAAACTCCTTTTTTGTATGGAGCTTTATGTTAATTTCAATGACATACGTCAACAACAGGATTTCAGTCTAAACGATTTATGTCCTTGTTAATGATAAAATGCCTATACCATTTTTGTTTCTGTCTCCGAAAAAAATTAAATGACGGTCACAACGACAAGGATTAGGAATTTAATAACTAACGAACTTCATCACTCTCTCTTCCACACAACTGCCTTGCTCATGTCTTTTCTGCGATGTCCTTGTTCATTTACAACAATTGAAGATTCAATATCAAAATGGTATATATGTATCTAAGTTATGGAAGGAGAATGGCGTCGTCGTCGGTCGGTAAAATTAATTTAAGCTTTCTATCTTTTCTATTTCTATCCTTCTTTGTGCTGCTAACCCCCAGACCAACATTTAAATTCAATTATTTCAATTGCTCTTGAAATGAGCCAACTTAGATTTTATTTTATTTCTATCTTTTTTTTTTTTTTTGTCAAAGACAAAACTAATAAAAAGGATTTTCCTATTTCGTGGAAATGTTGAAAGTGTCTAGTCTATGATAAAATAAATTTTGGGGAGTATTTATATAATTAAATGCTGCTAAAGTGCTGACGCTTTGGCGATTGATAATTATTTTGACTATTTGATTTTATGATAAAAATTCAGAGTTTCGTTTTCTTTTTTTTTTTTTGTCAGAATTTAACGACTCGATTTAAAATTCAGTTTTTCTTGATTAAAAGTTATACTCACCCGTGAAAGATTAGGTAGAAATTTGCTGAATTTATAAATAAATTTCACTCATTTAAAATAAAATTCATGACTTATGGGTCGGATGAATGCAAACTTGCTTTTATATAGTTCAAATGACTAAGAGTTGTATGGTATTATTCTGTTAAAATTATTAAACTTATTATTATGAAAGCATGCAAATCGTTCTTTAAGGGCCCTATTATGACTCTCGAGTCGAACGTTCGACTCAAGTCGAACGTTTTTAAAATCACATATGTCGTGGTTTTAAGAATAGCAAACTGCGACGTTCATAGAGAGCAACATCTTATTTCAACTCATTTTTGACTTTTTAGCCGAATACAGTTAGGTGAGCCATAAACGGTAGTGCCAAAAGTCAGATTCGCCTAATATTTCTTGCGACTCGCGATTTATAATAGGTGCCTAAATTACCGACACAACTTCGAAAACTCTGTACCAGAAAAATAAAATTATAACTACATCAGGTTGGCCAACTACAAGTTTCTTTTTAAAAAGGCAAAAAAATGAACAAAATTAAATTTTGTCCATGTGTAATGGCTTAATTAGTAAGAGCAAACATTCGCATTAATTATGGAAAACAGCGTCGTTCAAGTGGCTGCCTCGGCTGGCTTCGCAGTAGCGCATTCTGTCACTCCAATTTTCCAAGACCCTGTTGATGGTTTCGGGATGAAGCTCATGGATTGCTTGGATGATATTGGCCTTAAGTGATTGAATCGTTTCCGTATTATTGGCATAACATCTTCTAGTACAATCATCTATCAAGTACAATAACTTTTTTAGATTGATCAAATAATATGTACAAGGAAATACCTAATATAAGATAACATAATATTATTTATAGTTTATTTACAGTTTAACATTTAAAGTTTATAAAGAATTTAAAATACTGGCTTTACATAAATCTCTATTAATATTAAAGTCGATTAAATGAAAATATTGATTAAAATAAAGACAAGAATTAGTTAACGAATTATTTTGACCATAATTTGTTAAATGTCTCGGAATGCAAAAGAATTCATTTTCTCTAGGTCTCAGAGATCGTTGAGGTGCACAAATACCAAAAAGAGAAAGTAGACTAGAACAGTCAATGTGACCAGATATAACATCATAAGCAAAAATAGCAAAATAGTATGATCTTCTTTTACTGAGGAGCTTCAAATCAATAAGTTTACATCTCGTATCATACGAAGGCATTAGCGGATATGAGTATATTTTGCGGAGAGCAAATTTCGTGAACTTTTTTTGAACTTTTTCAATACGATTTATAGTTACGTTATAGTATGGGCACCAGACAATAGTACAATATTCAAGAACGGAACGTACAAGAGAAACATATAACGCCTTCAGAGTATACGGATCATTGAAATCCTTGGAGTTTCTTATAATGAAACCAAGTATTGCATTAGCTCTGGAAATAACATAATCGATATGAAAAGTAAATCTCAGCGCTGGGTCAAAAATTACCCCTAAATCTTTTTTTACATTCAACCTAACCAGATGAATGTTTGCAATACTATAATCAAATATTATTGGATTTTTTATCCGATTAAAAGTCATAACTGAACATTTACTAATATTCAAATGCAAGAAATGCTTGTTACACCACTCAGTTAAACTGAGAACATCACGTTGAAGATAAAAACAGTCAGACAAAGATCTCACCTCGATAAAAATTTTAAAGTCGTCTGCAAATAAAAGATTTTCAGCTCTCAATATTCAGCTCTCAATATAACAGAAGGTAAATCGTTTATAAAAATTAGAAAGAGGAGTGGACCAAGATGGCTACCTTGTGGAACACCTGAATATTTTTTTATAATTTTTGATGAAATATTTCCAATTTAAATAAATTGGGTGCGATTGGTTAGATAGCTTTGTATCCAACTCAGAAGTTTTGAATGAAAGCCCATACTTTTTAACTTGGTAATTAGAATGTTATGTTGAACGCGGTCAAATGCTTTAGAAAAATCAGTAAAAATTACATCGACTTGATTCCTTCTTTCGATAGCTTGAAGGTAATAGCTAGTGAAGATTGCCAAATTTGTCGCAGTTGACCTACCCCTAACAAAACCATGCTGGGATTCGGAGAAATAGTTTTTAACTAAGGAATATACTTTTTTTTATTATAGATTCAAATACCTTGGGAATGACCTGAAGTTTGGCAATTGGTCTGTAACCTTCAGTTAGAGACTGGTTAAAAATAATATGAAGAGGAGTTGCAAAACAAAATTTCAATTTTGTTTTAAATATTTGTGGTATATTATCTGGTGGTAGGCTCACTGAGTCCTCAAGAGATGACAGTTCCGTAAGAATCTCCTCTTCAGAGATCAAAAAAGAACCCAGATCAATAATGGATTTATCCTCACTTCGCATTTCAGGAATACAAGATTCCAACACAAAGTTAGACTGAAAGTAACTCGCAAAAAAATTAAAAATTTCAAGAGGATCACTACTAATTGCTCCATTATAGCTCATAGTTGATGGTATGCCTGCTGATTTCTATTTAGCACCTATGTGGCTCCAAAAAGCTTTTGAATTTTTTTTTTTAATTTTTGATTCCAGTGTCCATATATGTTGCCGATATAAAAATCTTTTAAGGAATTCATATTCTTTTCTTAACCGAACAAATTCATTTCTAAAAGATGAATCAATTTTGCTGTTTTTATAGATTCGATACATAGCATTTTTTAAATTCGAAAGTCTCTTATGAAACCAAACTGGCTTATTAGAATTAGAGAATGATTTAGTAGGAACAAAATTCGAAAAAACTTCATCTATTACATTCCGAAACATTCGGTAAGTGTGGTTTAAATCACGATTCCCGAGTACACTATACCAATCAGGGCGTGATAAATAAGTACTAACTTCATTATAATCGACCTTAAGGAATTCATATTGAACCTGATTCAATCTACTATTAACTAGATCAGAATTTATTATTGATAAATCAAAATTAACAATTAATGCCTTATGGTATATTCTTCGATTAGCCAACAAATAAAAATCTGGTTCTGTTACAAAAGCATCAAGTTCCGTATGAGTATACACAAGATCAAGCCACCTACCCATATTATTCAGGATTGAGTTTATTTGAATTAAGTTTAAGGCTGACAAAGAATCTACAACTTCCATTTCAAAATCTTTGAGAATATTATATGCAATTAAACATTTATCATCTTCTGAATAAAACCACTTAACGTGGGATAGATTAAAATCACCCAAAACAATTAAAAAAGAATTAGAATCAAGCTCATTAGCTACATGTTTGATATTAGAAATATGGGTTGTATAAATATTTAATGGAGAATTAGGTGGTATATATGATACAAAAATATATAATTTAACATGCAAATTATCAATAGAACGAATAAAATTAATTTTTACACAAATTTGTTCAATTAAATCAGATGAGTCATGCAACTCTGCCTACTAATAAAAGATGAATTGACTGCCAACAGCACACCTCCGCCTCTTGTCAGACCAGTTGCAGCAAGACATCGATCCCTTCTGTATATAGCCAATTTAGCATTAGAAATTTCTTATGTAAGTATATTCTCGGTAAGCCAAGTTTCAGTGAGAGCAATTAGAGTATACGGAGAATCAGCCAGAGCAATAAAAAAGTCAGTTGATTTCGATCGCATTCCACCCACATTGTGATAGTAGAGTTCCAAATTATTTGCAGAGAAAAGATCAGATGATGAAAGAGAAGGTAAATGCGTTACGTCTGCACATTCACTTGATCGGTGATTTCGTTTTTTGAGTGGAATTTAAACATACGCACACGAATACCTTTCTGCCAAGTGCTAGGGTTTAAGAACACAGAGAGCTTCTCTTCAGGTACTCCGAGTTTGAAATTTACAAACTTTAATGCACTCTCATCTGTACTCTCCTTAACTAATCTATAACAGCTGATACTAGACGAGTAAAAAGAGAATGTAGAAAAGACATAATCCATGACAGATTCTGCAGTAGTATTAGGTTTAAACGAAGATAAATGAAGCCATTTCCATTTAAAACGGACCTCCAAAACAGGTTGTTGATCGTTTTTACCACAAGAGCAACAGAAGATCCCTTAAAATTTACTGCTTGTAGGTCTTGTGCAGAACCAGCAGTAACCAGTGGTCCAATGGTGGTATGATCCACTGGTAGACCTGAATGCTGCTGAGTTTTCGATAGAGCTTTTGTTGGTGTTTTTCATCAATTTCAACGCCAAGCAATGTTGATGCATCTGCTACAGCTTGTGCAAGAGCAATTTCATCAAACAATTTGTTTGACGAGCTTAGATTATCACTGATTTAAAAAAAAAGTAATGTTCGAAGAACTACTTTTTATTTCAAGTGATTTCACAGCATTATGGTTCATTTTAATGGCTTTTGTTTGTGCACGAGTTTTTCTTTCTTTTGAACAATGAGGTACAGGTGGTTTCGCTTTTTTAATTTTAGTGTTGTTAATGTTACACTGTAAATCATTTTTAACAGAGTCAAACTGGTTTTTGAGATCATTGACGGTGTTTGACAGCTCGTTTATTTGACAAATGCAAGCACAATTTGAGCGATTTATACACTGACCACATTTAACAAAATCATTAGCATAGGATTTTATAAGAACAAAGTCATAAGCGTTTATATTTATGCATTCCGGGTGAATTTTATTTTTACAAATACCACACGAAATCAATAATCATCATGATTATTACATATAACGCAGTTAAGAGACTTTGTAAGAACAAATAAACACCTTCGCTTCATACAAAGACTGAATGATGACTGAATATTGATTGTGGCATGAGCTGTGTGTTATGGCGTGCCATTCTGCATGAACCAGAGGTCGTCCAAATCCATGCCCATGTTTTCAATTTCAGTACAAAAAAAGTCGGTTAACATGGCTCTGTAACGCTCACAGGTGACCGAAACTTTGTTCCCACACTTCCCAGCCTCATTTTCGAAGAAATTTAATAAAAACCAAAATACTCGGTTACTAGCTTAAATGATTAAATGGCATATACAAGGACCTTGAAAAACATGTATTATAATGACATAATTATAAATCCTGACTAATTATTAATTTGTCTTGCAATACTTTGACTTCTAAACTTTCCATTCTATTTTTCTGAACTTGTTGTTTAACAAATCCTTTTACTGTAAATAAACTTACCATCTTATGTCAGTTTCACTCAGTGCTTCTAGAACCAAAAAAGTATGTTCAAACGACCATTAGGTATATGAATTTTCCATATCTTGATGCTTGATGATAACAGAATTGGATCTTGATGGCAGTAATGGGTATAATTAAGGTTCTTACCACCTGAGTTTTATCCGTTGTTGATGTGAATCGTAAAGAAACATACATTTCTTCCCGCCGCAAAAACCTTAGGTATCTACCTTAAATATTATATAGGTAAACTTCTTTACCTTTTAGCTTTGAAGAGGGTCTAACATTTTGATATTTTCAAGAAGCCTTTTATTTTAGGTTCCGAGAGAATATAACACTAAATTAGAATGACATCCATTTGCATGTTAAATGCTGTGTGGAATTTTTAATGACACACACTTCCAAGGTCACGTAAAGAAAGGTATCTACATCTAAATATCTCTCTCTATACCATCACCAGTTTTAATGCTGCCATTTAACTGCTTAACTTTGCCTAAATTATTGGTTATGAAGAAAGCTGTGTGAATATTTAATCTAACACACTACACAGTGACAGTACAAACCATTAGGAATTTATTTATGAAATTTATGCAAAAGGTACCTATTCTTTTTTTTGTGTTGCGTTGACAGTGATTGATAAATGTAGGCAGAAAATATCCTTTTCACGCATAACAAATTGCCAGTACTTGAAAAAGTCCTTGAAATCAACCCAACATAACGCACAAAGAAAACAAAACTTATTTTAATCTTATTTTTGTGCATATTTTATAACTTTTAACAGAAACGATAACCCATATATATTGGTTGTAAATCGAAGAGTGTATTGCGTATCTTAAGAAGTGTTGATATTATGTCAATATCCTTCTTCTTATTTTGTGTCCTTTTTCATCATCCAAAAAGCAAAACAAAATTAAAAAAAAAAAAAAAATAAGAAAAATCGATTTCAAAAGCAGGTGGCTCCTGAGTCCTGAAATTGAAATTTTCCTTCAAGAAAGAGCCACATCAACTGAGAAAGAAACTGAAAGAAAAATAAATAATAAACTTGTGCTCCAGTTAATTTACTCCTTGGAAAAATTATTATTATCGTCCTCGTTATACTCGTTTCTGGAATGGACTTCTACTTTTTTGAATCTATGTAGGTAACTTATATACCAACCGCTACGCTATAGATGACTGTAGATGCCATAGAAACTTTTACCAGCTGAGAAGTTGCATAGTTAAAAACATTTTCTTGTCAACATGAAGCTTTACGTTCGCAAATAGTTTCTTCATCTACAACCTTTATTGAATGAGAAAGTTCCTCCTTTTTTTTTTTGATTGTTTGCTGCTTCTACACTTTTTATACAGTTTTCTCTTTGAATGCTAATAAACAATAGTAGTTGGACGTGTTGGCTCTTAACAAGATGTATGCAATGCACATTTATGTAGCTTCGAAAAAAATAGATTTCTTTGATCTTAAAGCCTATTACGCTCCTGATGTGAAACGAAAAATCCCATACAAAAAAGACATGACGAAATCACAAACGAAAAATTTCCTTGTGCTTTTCGTTCTGTGGTACGAAATTGATGATTATACGAAATTGTTTTGGCAAGTCTCCACTCTCATTTCGCACAGAATTAAATGCCCAAGACAATTAATTGTGTGCGTAAAAATGACATTTGGATTTTTTTATTTGTTGTTTCTTTCATTACAGCACTGTCTTTGTTTGATTTTTTCGTTAAATTTCGATTTATTTATTTGCAATTCGTTAAACGCTCCATGGTTATTTTTCCGCTGTGTTTTCGTATAAGCATTTAGTTGTCTTTTTGGAGACCACAGGAAAATTTCGTTTCGCATCAGCAGCGTACTAGGCTTAACCCTGTGCCCTGGGCATGAAATTTAATTTCCAATGGAGACCGCACAAATTTCAGGAAATAAATTATTTCATAAAACCGATTTCTACAATTTTTGCCTAACAATCTCTGTGTTAGTAAATGGAGAAAGAAGAATGTAACCATGTAGATTGAAGGGTTTAGTTGGATTACAATACCCGTGTTTTTTTGACATTCTATAAATATTACAGTGGAGACTTACCAAAAAACGCATCCACAGAAGCCTGATTTTTGTATTTCGAAATTGGTACAACTGAAAGAACACCTTTTCTCGTTGTTTTACTTTTTGTTTAACTTATTTAACTCATTTATCTTTTTAATTATTCTCTCCTGTAAAAAAAGCGCGAAAGGACCATTTTAATTAACAAAATTAAATATAAGAACAGAAAAGGATTGATTTTTTTCCCAATGGAAAAACACATCATCCCAAATGCACAACTACTCAATAAACACAGGTATCGAGATACAAATGAAATATCAATCGTACCAACATTTGAGAATGAAATAACCGAAAATACATTCGATACTCGGAAAACCCATCCGCAGTATGATTCTACTTAAACTTTTATCGGCAGTATTCATACTGACGATGTTGTATTTGTTATTCATTTAAAATCCTACTGTTTTTCCAATAAAACACAGAAATTATTTGTTGTTTTGCTCGGCAGTCTGCCATCTGAACGAAGAAATAAAAATGTCTACAGTAATTGCTTGGATAAGTATAAAAATTAAAATTTCTTCTAGAGTCGCATAAAGCGTTAGGCAATAATGCCCAGGTAAAAAACTCCCAAGTCGATTTAAAAATATCACCCAAAAAAAAAATTTAAGCTTATTTTGTTTATATTTTTTTTTTTTCAGTTTTGGGCGTTCTTTTCATTTTTTGGCAATTTTTATGAGGATGAAACAATGTCCAAGATTTTAACTTGAAAATGATAAACTTACAAAAAGGTCCAAAAAAGGAAATATTGCCAAAACCAATTACAGAATAATGAAGTAACGCTCAAATGCAAGGAAATATCGCCCAAAGACAAATTCTTGTTAGTGGTTTTTTTTACTGAAATTATTTTGATGAAGCTACACGTTTAGAAAATGTTAATACTATTGTATTAATTTTTTTCTGAAAAAATGATGTTGTTCAAGAGAACGGTTGATATAGGGGTCCGCCATGCGACTGAGCATAAACTTAGCGAGCCACGGATTCGAGTGAGTGGTACAGAAGGCCCAAGCAGATACTCTTGTTAAAGAAAACTATTGTAATTGACGCCTGGGCGATAAATAAATAAATTCCGTTGAAATTTTGCTTGGAAAAATATTTTTTTTCGCATGTGTTTTTTGTTGGTCAAAATAATTCCGCTACAATAAGATTTTAACGGTAAACATTTTCAATTTTGTTTAATTCTTAAACTTATTTTTACCAAAAATTGTAGAGTTTCTGGCAAAAGAAAAAAATTGAAAATCTTATTTTTTAGATTTGGTCCGCCAATTTCTATATTCAAATAAAAAATAAACCGTTAAACCTACAAAATTAATTTGTGCTCAAATGATCACATTTTAACGCTTCAATTTCTGGTACAAAAATAGTTAAGGGTTAAAATTTTTGAAAATTTTGAGCGTTACCACTGGGACTCATTTGAATCAAAAGAAACTCATTTCAAACTCAAACTTCGCTCAGGGACTCATTTTTTTTTTTAAATTTGACTAATTTTTTAAGAGCACAAATAAACGATTTATATAATACAGTTGAACCAATTTTTAAGTTCAAACGCTTTTATTTATTTTTTTTTGAAACGATATTTATGTAAAATAAGTAAGTTTAATAATATTTATGAATTAAATTAATTATTTTTTTAAAAAATGAAAAAAAGTCATATCATACACATTGAACAGATTGTTTATTGGGACTCATTTATTTTCAAAATGACTCATTTTTCAGCCAGGACTCATTAAAAATTAAACCTGCGTTAACAATCTTAATTTAGTAGAGTTTTTAATAACAAAAAATTCACGCGATCTAGAAAAAGGTTTTGTCTGGTTAATCAAAGAAGATTCAAGTTTTAACAAAAATAAGTTTTAATTTTTTTCATTTCATGGATACCCGTCCACTTTAGAAGGCCCGTTTTGAGCTACATTTTGTCAGAGGTAATTTAAATATTAAAAAAAACCGTTAGAGCTATAACCTACAATTTGGGGTTTTCGCAGCAAATAAGCATTTAAAAAGCTACAATTTCTGGAAAAAAAATGGTAAATGAAATTTTCATAGGTCTTGTTCCCCAGCTTCAGCTGAACGGAAGAGCGCTTTTTAAACTTTAATTTCAAATAAAACCGTACCGAGATAAGTTACGAAATTAATTTTTGCAGAACAAATTAGCATTTAAGAACTTTCAAGGGAATTATTATTTTCCAATTTTCATCAGCTAACTTTAAACTTTTTTTAGCGGAAATTTGGAATTAAAAAAAAATTTAGGACAAAATCGAGTTTCTTACAGCTGAAGAGTATTTGAAAAAAAACTACGAATTGTGATGCCAATCGAACTTTTAAGTTATTCTTTATTTAAGGTTTCGTCCTCTAACTTCAGACTTATTTCAGCGTAATTTGTAATAACGTAAGAACTAGTCAAGCTACAAGTTTTCGGTCTTCGCAACAAATTAGCATTTAATAAGCTACAAAGTGGCCGTTATGTCTTATTAAATTTCGTTTAACTTTTGTTTGGAAAAAAAGCCCAAACGAACGCCCAAATTTTACAAAAACAATTTACATTCAAAATTTTTGGGTGACATTTTCATTTTATAAGATAAAAAGTAATTTTGGGCCATATCATTTTTGCCTTTATGCCCTTTCCCATAACAATGAAATTCAATTAATAATAAAATAATCATCTTTATAACTACAATGCCTTGCAACATTATATCGCTGATTTATAAGAGCAAGTTGGTGCGATCCATACTGTGCATTTGCATTATACAGAGTGTCCAGTAAATAAAGGATAACCTTGGAATGCCTCATAGTAGACATTATGACCGTCCTGAAAACTAATAAAGAAAAAATCTATCCCAACTACAATTTTTTTGTTCAGTGCATTATTTTTTGCGTTACTTTTCGTTTTTGAATACCACGACTAAAAGTGAATGAATTCTGCCTTTTTTTTCGTAGCAATATTTAACATTGTTTGTGTCAGAACATAAGAAGACCAAAATTATAATAACTGTTGGAATTCTTAGAGAAAAAAATTATTGAACTTTGATTTTCGATGCAAAATGTGAAAGAAACTAATTTTTGAAAAAGTTAAATCATCTCTGGTATAAAAAGATGCATAAATACCTAAGTGGCCAACTATTTTAAAAATATGCGCGTTAAATGCGGATTTCAAAATGGAATAATTTATTATTGCATCTTGAACCAATAGGAGATTATTGGTAGAAATTAGCAACAATAGAGTCAATTTAGCAAAAACAAATGTTTTAAAAATTAGCAAATTAAACGTGAAAATAATATCATGCGTCCAACATGGTAGATTTTTGATTGATTGCCTGTTTTTATGATATTATCCTAGTGATAAATCCAATCTTTTAACTGCTAAGGCCGATTGCAACATTATCAAAAATGTCAACAAAGTGCAAAAAACGGCTAATTTCAAGCTTGTTTGAATTATACCTGGTCTATTGGGCCCTACAAAACCAACAAATATTTTCGCAGTTGCATTACGTTTATTTGTTATTTTCTTCAAACAAATAGTCTTTTGAGTTTTGAGCCAACTTTCAATCACTTGATCACTTAGTTAGAAAACAAAAACAAAAGTAGATATTTTTTTAAATTTAAAGCAAATGCTCAAACTGTCTTCCACCCATTCTAATACAGGTTCTGCACCTCCGAATAAATGAAAATCTTATAATAATCTTGTTCATTTTTGCTCAGAATCTTGTAATGCAGCTGCCTTTCCAAGATTTCTCATCTCCTCTAAGGACCTGATGGGCTGGCTGTACACGATTTTCTTAATGCAGCCCCAATAAAAAAATCAAGTTGATTTAGGTCTGGTGTATCTCTGGCATTTTTGTAATGCAGCGGCTTGCACAAGTTTGCATACCTCCCCTGAGAAGCTGGTCGGCTTGCTGTATTCGATTTATTTAATGCAACTATTATAAGAAAATTAATTTGGTAATACCCACTACCAAAATATTTGATGGTTTTTTAAAAGGCCAATCGAAGAGGTATAATTTAAAACAAGATCGAAAATGTAGCCGATTTTTTGCAATTTGTTAACATTTTTGGTAATGTTCCTTTCGGCCTTAGAAGTTAACAGATTGGATTTATCATTAGGACAACATTATAAAGACAGGCAATCAATCAAAAATCTACCATTTTCAACGCATAGTATTATTTTCACGTTTACTGTGCTAATTTTGAAAAATTTGTTTTTGCTAAATTGGCTCTAGTATTGCAGATTTTTACAAATAACTTCCTATTGGTTCAAGATGCAATAATAAATTATACCATTTTGAAATCCGCATTTGACACGCATATTTTTAAAATAGTTGGCCACTTAGGTATTCATGCATTTTTTCATACCACAGATGATTTAACTTTTTCAAAAATTATTTTCTTTCAAATTTTGCATCGAAAATCAAAGTTCAATAATTTTTTTCTCTAAGAATTCCAACAGTTCTTATAATTTTTGAATTTTTGTCCTCTTTTGGCACAAACAATGCCTTATATTGCATAAAAAAACGGTAGAATTTATTCACTCGTAGTCGTGGTATTTAAAAGCGTAAAGTAACTTAAAAAATAATGCACTGAACAAAAAAATGCACATATCTTTTCTTGTGGTTGGGATTGACTTTTTTTTTATTAGTTTTCAGGACGGTCATAAAGTCTACTATGAGGCGTTCCAAGGTTATCCATTATTTACTGGACACCCTGTAAATATTTTCACACGCAACAAATACTTTACCCCTAGAAGAATAGTAGGTTAGGTATACTTAAAACTTGTATACGAAAATGATAGTTCTTATTATATCTATATGTGTATTGTGTATGTTTGGTATACGTTCGTTGAGGTAAAGTCAGAAACATCATCCATAAGAAAATGATTTTCCGATGGAAAAAAGTAAGTAGGTATACTAGGTATACCTATATATAGAGGCGGAAAAACTTTGTCCTTTAACGACACGAAACTGATTTTATTATTTCCTTGTGGTTAAGTAAAATTTCCGGACAATGATGGCGTGGCTAATGTGGGGCATTGATTGAAATCAGTGTTGTGTCCGTTTCAGTATTGCCATTTGATAAAAAAAAGTTACCTACATAATTGGTATATTTTTTTTTATTTTAGCTGTGTGTGATTTCAAATGAGGAATATTGTTATTAAATAATAGCAAAATCAATATTTGCCGGAATAGATTTTTTTTTGTTGGTTTGCTATAAATATAAATTAATTGAAATTTTCATTTTTCATAGAAAATAGATACTAAAAATTTATATAATTAATTTTCACAAAGATTTTAAAAGTTCAATTAAATAGAATGTCTCCAATTTCAATCATATGTTCGTTGATGATTGGAGTTAAATGTGTGGGCGAATAAGGACCAAATGGGACGCCCACTCCACTTTTGGACCCCACATCCACTTTTTGGGCACCCGTGCGATTTTTGGAAGCCCCATTTTTTTTTGGACGCTCCGTCTACTTTTTGGTCGATTGACGCCCCTCCAATTTTTGGACGCCCACTCTACGGCACTGCCACTTTTAAGACGATCTGTCCACTTTTAGGATGGTCCGTCCACTTTTAGAACGCTCCGTCCACTTTTTGGACGCTCCAACCCATTTGTGGACACCCGGACGAGTTTTTGGACGCCCCGTCAAATTTTTGGACGCCACGTCCACTTTTTGTCCGTATCCTGTCCACTTTTTAGACGGCACTGCCACTTTTAAGACCATATCATTCACTTTTTGTACGCCCCGTTCACTTTTTTTCCGTCCTTTTCACTTTTTGGACGGCACTGCCAATTTTAAGACGATCCGTCAACTTATAGGATGCTCTTTCACTTTTAGAATGCTCCATCCACTTTTTGGACGCTCCATCCAATTTTTGGACGCCCCGTCCACTATTTGGACGCCCGTCCACTTTTTGTCCATCCTGTCCACTGTTTGGACGGCACTGCCACTTTTAAGACGACCCGTCCACTTTTTGGATGATCCGTTCACTTTTAGAACGCTCCGTCCACTTTTTGTATTCTCGTCCACTACCACTTTTTGGACGCCAAGCCTACTTTTTAGACGTTCGTTCACTTTTTGGACGCCCGTCCACTTTTTGGAGGCCACGACCACTACTAACCAAATTAACATTTGTGTAATTTAGAGTGGTTCAAATGACCTTTGAAAAAAATGTTTTAAAAAATTAAAATACAACAGAATGTTTAAAGTTTTCTTTCAGTCACGTTGGTAGATTCATTTTATTTTTTTTCTGGTTCAAATTTACAAAAATACCGGAGCTGCTACTTTGGCAATTGGTGCGCTGTTAGCCAATTGAGCTGCATAACTAAGTGGAGCAGCATAGCTCAAAGGAGCAGCAGCATAACCATAATTGTTCTGGATATCAATACGGCTGCTTCCACTTGAAGCCAGAGGAGCTGCATTGTATGCCAATGGTGCTGAATAGGCCAAAGGAGCTGAATAAGCCAATGGAGCTGCTGAGTATGCATATGATGGAACAGCGGCGGCGGCTAATGGAGCAAATACACCAGGCTTGGCAGCAGCACAGGCAACAAGAGCGAAGAGAACGAGAATCTATAAAGAAGGATGAAGGCAAAAATTACACAATCTATTTTCTATAACTTTTACTTATAAAAAATTAACTTACTAATTTGGACATTTTTATTTTGGCTTATTGATGATTGCTTGCAGTTGTGTGAACTGATGAATATGTTTAAATCATTCTGAGTTAGCTGCTTTTATACCCTCACATATCGAAACTTGGACAAAGATTACAAACTAAATTGTGCGTGACCGGAATTGATTTAGGTTTGGTATTTATTGGTTAAATGATGGTCGATAGTACTTTTTTTAAATTTATTTCCATACAAGCTGCGCTGTTTTTTTTTTCAATTTCGATAAACTTTTTAAATGAATTTCACGCTTAATTGTACCCATTTCATAAAACAAAGACAAAAAGTTAGCCCAAGGTCTTTTAAAATACAAATTTTTCTTTTTTTTATTTAAAGCCTTATCCTTAGCCTTCAATAATTGTTCGTAGTTTCGTGACCTTTTTTGTTTATAACTTTGGAAACCTATACCAATTTTTGTTGATTAAAACAAAAACAAAACTGCTTAACTTTCAATTGATTCATTTTATGGTCAATTGAGATTTAAACTATTTGCTTAAAAGTTTGAAAAACTTTCAAACGTTTATTTTTTATTTTACCTAAATAATTGAAGGTTGTTTCTTAAAGGAGGCAACCCAATTTTTCTGCAATGGCCTGCAGTTAATGAATCTCCATCAACAACAAAATTAACATGAACTCAAAATAACAATAGCTGGAAAAAATATAACAAAACTTTTTTCATTAAAAACTTTTAACTTTTTTTGTTTTGGTTTTGCTGTGTTTTGTTTGGTTTGTTTTTTTTTTTTGTCAACGAGAGTGATAATTTGCAAACTTGTGCCACAAAACCAGATTAGGTGGAACCTTATTACAATATCTATATACAAAGGAAAAGGACACTGAGACAAAGATAAATCGAATACAAAATATACTAAGTGAGAAAAATGAGATTTTGTTTGAGTGAATTTGTTTTGTTTAGGATTTAAATGAGTTAGAGTTTGTAAAATAAAAAGCAAAAATTTGCTAAGTGATATTTACGATGAACAATGAAGACATGAAATTCAGTTGTTTAAATGACCTTGACATTCAAATAATATTATTAAATCCTATTTGAAATGTTGAATGAAATTTATTTAATGTTGAGAATTTTTTTGACAGAGCTTTAAAAAATAAATGTTTATTATGTTTACAGTTGAGTGAAATATAATATAAAAGGACGAACGCTATTATTTACCACCAAACCATTTATAGCCTGAAAGAAAACAATCGATGCTATCGTTGGATAGTATTTTAAAAAATAAAAAGAAGAACGACAGAGATAGAGATATTTGAACTTACTCATATGGATATAAGTTATCTATTAGTATACAAAATTCGAAAGAATAAAACAAAAAACAAATAAATTGGATGGCACAACCGCTCATGAAGAACCAGGGCCTAGTGACTAACAACTCGCAACCATTCCTGTGTGCGCCTGTCAACAGGAATGGAAGGGACCTACAATTTTATGCATAATCCAAACGGCTAGACGAGAAGCACTTATTCGTGACAAGCGATACTCTTGCAGGATTTGTCAATTCCTCGCAAGAGGCAGTAGCCCTGAAACAAAACTTTTTAGTTCTTAGGTGGACGAGAATAAAACGAGTTTCTTTAAACTTGAGACAAAGTGGTTTTTAGACATTCCGACATGTTTTTTTTGTATTATTTTGTCAAATAATAGGTAAAAAATACTATAATATGGCAACCTATCTTCTTCATTTAACCGGTGATTGACATGATCTCGAGGGGGACCACACCTCTGCAGTAGCGGATCTAGGATTTGGCTGTGGGGGGGGGGGGGCTTGGAGTTTGGAAACCCAGTTTGTAAATTTGAAGTTATATAACAGAAAACGAATTTTGACATCACTTTTCCTTTAATAATAGCCGTGTTTTTTGTGCCTTTATATCCGCTCATATCGCGCTTTATAATTTTTTCAAAACGAAGCACAATAGAAGAATTTGGGATTGATTTGTTAAGCATGGGAATTTTTTTTTAAAAGCCAATATTAAGGCTCAGCAAAACATGGTAGTATAACTAATTTTATAACTTTAAGATCTAGCCACGTTACCACACGAACAAATTCGTTTATTTATAGGATATTGCTTAATAATTGATTAGGTATCAAGTGTCCACCTTTGTACATTATGTAAGTGTTTGTTTAAATTGGCTGAAGGTATGCTGTGAACTTCACCTTTTTAACAAAATTTGATAACTGTTTGCAATGCTAGTTCAAAAAAATGATATTTAAGTGGTCTTTCTGGCAAAAGTTCATATGTGTTTTGACAGTATCAGTCTTCTGAGATCTCATTTTCTTTAATTAGCCAAAGCAACGAACCTACCTGTTTTCTTCAAATTGTCACTGGAAAGCACGAAAATAAGTTTTTGTGGATCGAAAAATAAAATATCAAAATTTCAAGACTTTTAGTCGGGCGTAAGAAACAGCTGCTCTAAGAAATAAGCTGCAAAGTGTCAATGAATTTTCGTTTACACTGCACCTACATACACTTTCTATTCCTGCTCAAAAAATGTGTCGATACATTTTTAAGTCACTCGAGAGTCTGTAGAGATTTAAAATATTCATGTCCACCTGCAAGATTTTTCTGAGTTTCACAGAGTTTCTCACGCTTTTGGAATTTGGCTCCTCGACTAGAAAATTTGTATTGAATTGCTTTGTATGTATTGCATTGGACCTTTGAAATTTTAAAAACTAAGCCCCAAAATGATCTAAGCCCAGCCAAGGCCGTAATAAACAATTCCTTTTGTATTAAACATTTACACTAAGCTTTACACCCCGGTGTTCTCAATTAGCCTCAATTGCGTTTCTTTCGTTAAATTAGCTACGTTTTTAGTGTAGGTAAACAGTTCTTGCTTTTGACATGTAAAAGTTAAGCCCCGTTCACGTTTTTTTTAAATTATATCTTCAAGCTTTAATTCCAACTTCGGACTTTGTAAATCCTTAGACCTATGCCACAAAAGCTTTTTGGAATAAGGTTAGTTTTTAGGGAGTTAGTTGTTTAACCCTGACTACGCTTTTTGTCCAATATTCTCAGTCCTTATTAGTCCCAAGTTGTTTTTTTTTTTTTTTTTCAATTTTCTGGGTTTTGTTTTAAGGGGAAATTGGCGTTGCATGAAACATGTCCATTTTTCATAGCCCCCAATTGATTTTTTTTTCCAAATTCACTTCATATACTTTAGCCCCATCCTTAGGGCTTAGAAAAGAAGTTGCAGAACATGTAAATTGTTTAGCCCCAAACACGTTATTTTGTCCATCAAAATTCTCATCTTAACAATATTTAAGACGAATATAAAACTTAACACGTTGTAATGTATTGCTTTCTATATTTCAAATTATTTTAGCAATCGGCTGTGGGGGGCCCTATAGCCACCCCCCTGGATCCACCACTGCACCTCTCCCACTCAACTGCTTCACCTAAGGTTCCACTTGTGGGGTTCACCGGGTTGATCTGAGAAAACGTCGACAGGCCTCCCATGCCTGAGGCCAGCTAAATGCAGGTGACGCTGCATTTGTTTCATCAAGGAGTTTTTGCGCCTGCCTTTCTTCCGCGGTAGTGTTGGAACGCCTTGTGCCATTGCCTTTTGAACTGGGTTCTCATGGCATCTTCTAACCAACCAGCTAAGTTGGTCATACTGTATTTTGTCCAAGATGGTGCTTTTGACTGTAGGCTTCCTCGGATTCTCTTGCTTCTTATTCGATCACGTTTTGTCACTCCTGGCTGTCATGCGAAGCATCTTCATTTCAGCTACCGTCAATTTACTCTCATACTCCTTGTACATTGTCCAACACTGTGAACTGTATATAAGCGCTGGACGAACAACTGCCGTGTAGAGCTTTCCTTTCAGCTTAGGGGACATTTTTCTATCACAGAAGATGGCATATTAAATATGGCAAACTATGAAAACTTAATAGAAAATTGAACTAGATATTTTACTCAAACTTGGCATTACGATGATAAAAAAAAGGCGAAAAAGTGGGTCTCGCAATTCTGCCTATTTGTATTTCCTCGAGGCTGCTGTTGGTAAGTGTTCTTTGGTTACATGCTCATACGCACTGTTTTTTTATTTTTCTTGGACCAAAAATAACGGTAGCTACCTAACAAATATTTTTAGCTGCTGAGGAAAATATTGATTTTCTCAAAAACGACAGCTACGATTTTGATAAAAATAAAATGCACGACCGGAATCGCTCTTGTAGTTAATAGCTAGAATGGAGCTAGAAATAAAGGTATTGACGATCTTTGTTCATATTTTAATCATGGTTATTTTAAAAACAAATTTTATATAAAAACATGGATGGTAAAAAAATGTTCAAAAACATAAAATTATTTCTTTTAATAGCTTAAATTCTGTATAATAATGATATACTATAGTAGTTTAAGCTTAACAAAAACGAGGCCAATCGATTTCTTGAACACATTGAAAATCAATTCCAAAAAATTTCCTCTTTGAAAAATCAAAAAAAAAAAAAATTACAGTTTTTTTAAAAATCAGAAAAAAACCCTGGCTATTTTTTTGACACCCTGGCAGTTATTTTTTGCCACCCGGCACTTTTTCTGGGACCCGTCACTTCTTTTTGCCACCCTGGCAAATTTTTGTGATACCAGTGCAATTTTGTTTCCATCTTGGCGAATTTTGTTTGCCGCCCTGGCAATTTTTTGACACCCTGGTAATTGTTTGACACCTTGCCAATTTTTTTGGCACCCTAAAAATTCCGTTTCCACCCTGGAATTTGTTTGCCACCTTATGAAAATTTGTTTTTTCATTTGCCATCCTGGCAATTTTTCAACTCCGGCAATTTTTTGCCACCCCGGCAATGTTTTTGTCGCCCTGACAATTTGTTTGCCACCCCGACAATTTGTTTGCCACCCTGGGTATTGTTTTGCCACCCTGTCAATTTTATTCCAACCTGAACATTTTTTCGCAAACATCTATTTCGCCATTTTTGATTTTCAAACGTTCATATCTCGAGTTGTAGATTTCTTAAAATTTAGCTTGTCATGTCTATCACTTACCATTTAGAAAATATGATCTCCACCATTTAATACGTTCACCCTAATTTACCTTACTGAAATTTAAAATTTCATAAAATCTCCTATTTGAACATTTTTTAACTAAATATCATTATGGCTAACCACATAAGCTCAATAAGATAGTTGAATATACGTAAAAATTGACATTTAAAGCATGGCAACCCTATGTTATGCCCACTTTTTTCTAGGCGACCCATGCGCAAATTGGTTATTTAAAAACTGTATACCTCTCCTCTGCTAAAGATATGAGGGTAGGTCGTCCTCCCGGGCTCCCCGACTAAAACTAAAAACTTCAATTTTATATAATTCAAAAAAAATAAAAAAGTAAATAACTTTTTAAATTCCTCACAATTCTTTGAGTTTCCAACCATCATACGATATGAAATGTTTTCCCAATAAAACTTTTACTTAACTTCAATCACAGTTAAGCCAAAGTTAAAACAAAAGGAACAAAGTATAGCAAAGAAAATTTTATATACAAAACTTAGACAAACACCCATGAGCCAAACTTGTCATTCCCGCGCATGAAATAACCCCTCTAAAAAGGCTAAAGTGTTACAAAAAAAAAAATAGGAACAAACTTATAACAAACATTTTATATAGAGTAGAGTATAGTTCTTTCCCAGAAGAGGATACACATTACACATATCCTTCTACATTATATTACTCTAATCACATTTTGTGTCCTTTGAGAGAAAACGATGAAAATCCGCCAAAAGTTTTTCTTTTCCTAACTATTCAATTCAATTTATATTGTCAACGGAGATACTTTATCCTTCGTGCATTGCTACACATTATAGTCTTCTATGTTTTTTTTTCTTTTGTTCAAAAAGAATTTAAAGTAATGTGGAAAAAAAATGCTGCGGCAAGAAATTTGTGTATAAACATTTTATTGCGTATACCTATTAAGATTTTTCTAAAAAGGCTGTTTATTTGATTCAGAAACACTAACCCTCAGTTTCACAGATGGAGTTTAAACTTAATACTACGTTTCCACCAACCACTAAACCGAAATTTAGGTAATGAGATTTGTTTGGTGTTTCCACTGCACAAAAAGAGGATTATGGCAAACATTCAAATGATGTTTCATTTTTTTGATATGAAGTGGAAGTGAGATAGATAGTTTTTGTTTACATTTCCATCTGTCAATAAACGAAAATAGGTCGGTCCAACAATTATTCTTCGTAAAAAAAGTTTGTTTGATTTAACAAACTAATGTTTCCAAGTAGATTTGAATGAGTTTTATTTGAAATCTTCATTTGAGGAGATTAAAATTTGTAAATCTTGTAGATTTCAAGGAGATTTGTGATAATCTTGCTAAATCTCGGTTTAGTGTCTGGTGGAAACGTACTATAAGATCAGCTGAACCATAAACTGAGTTTAAATTTTTGGTTTAACTCTTCCGGTTTCACAGTGAAATCTGATCTTCAGATCAGTTGAACTTCGCTTAACTAGATTTTATGAAAAATGTTGGCAGCATTGTGTGTTTTTGCTTCACCAAGTGATCTATTGCAAACAGTACGTAGCTTACCTTGTCTATTCTTTATCTTTCTGAAGCAAGGAACACGCGAAATAGCAACAATTGTTTTGGGTTGTTGATAATCTGTCGACATTTTTTTCACGTGACACGAACAAAATTAAAAAAAAAAAAATGGGCACGACTGGATCGCACAAAACTTGCTCTCGTAGCTAACAAGTTTAACGTAGCTTGAAATAGACGATGTACATATTTATTGGTTCCATAATATTATGATATCATTAAAAAAATATCGCAAATAAAAAAGGTTTAAAAAGAGTTTTTCAAAACTAGTTTGAAAGCAAAATAGTTTTATGGAGATTTCAAATTGCAAGTTTTATACATATTGGTATTATTTATGAAAGTTTTGGTATCCCAGCTTCAATATTTTGAGTTTAAAATACCAAAACTTTAGTTAATAATACTGATTTGTCCAAATATTGGGACTTGAAACTTCTATTGAACTAGTTTTGCCGTAAAACTAGTTTTGAATCAAGCCAATAATATGGCTGTTAATAAATATGAATTTTTGAAAAAAAAGAAATCAAAAATCGTTAGAGCGGTTTTCTTAAAAATTAATTTTTTTATATATATAAATTCTTGAACAGTTTTAAAAATAAAATTTGGTATACCAACTTTTAAAATTAAATAAAATACAATTTTAGCCAAATTTAAAAAAATATTCATTTACCCGTTTTCAAGATATTGAATTTTCAAAAAAAAAATTCAATATTTTTTAAAGCCCAAAAACTATTTTTTCGAAAAATTGTATACACTCCGATCATACGGAATTCAATCTGCCTGGTTATAATTTAGTGCCATTATTCTTTCCCCATCACGGTCTCGCTGTTTATATAAGGAATGATGTTGCGTACCAACTTCAACCACAATATGGTTTGTAAATTTGGTTGAAATCGGCTAAGTCGTTAACGAGAAATTCGAAAACCAAAAAATCGGTTCTATGACAGGTACTGTTAATAACCGCTAAAAAAATGTTTGTTTCTACCAAATTATTAATTGTAGTAGTTATAGTAGCTCCTAATTTTTTTTCAAAATCGTTAGAGACGTTTTTGAAATAAATCAATTTTTTTATATTGGTTGTATTTTTGTTATTTTTTGAGCAAAAAAAAATTTCAATTTCCCTCTAGGGAATCCCATAAGAACCAAAGTTTGAAGAAAATCGCTCCAGCCGGTTAGGCTGCAGGTCGAGGTACAGACAGACAGACAGACAGACGGACAGACGGACAGATGGACAGATGGACAGACGGACAGACGGACAGACGGACGGACGAACAGACGGACAGACGGACGGACGGACAGACGGACAGAAGGATAGACGGACAGACGGACAGACGGACGGACGGACAGACGGACAGACGGACGGACGGACATACGGACAGACGGACGGACGGACAGACGGACAGAAGGATAGACGGACAGACGGACGGACGGACATATGGACAGACGGACAGACCGACAGACGGACAGACAGACAGACATACAGAATTGCGAGACCCACTTTTTTCGCGTTCTTTATCATAGTAATGTTAGGGAAAATTATTACATCGAATTTTGTTTGCATGAATCCGAAACTTGCCCCACACTACGTATATCGCGAGTAAAAATTGGAAAATAAACCATTGTGCAAAAAAAAGAGAAATAACATTTTTTCAACAGCCAGCAGACAAAGATTTGCTGATGGAATTGGTTATGAAAAATAAGTAAATAAAATCCCTAATGTACCTCTTATGTATAGTCGTCCCAAACCTTGAACTTAGGTTTAAACGAAACTGTGGAACTGAATAAATTGTTGAAGTGAAGTTTAAACCAAAAGTGGAGTTTAAACTTCCACTGTAATACTGGGGTAGGCATGTTTTATTGGTAATCTACATATATTGAGCACATTTCTGCTGAAAAAAATTACAAATGAAAGACAGAAAGGAAAAGGTAACACTATTGAAGGGGGTTTGTTCGTAGACGATTAGTCAAAATATAATTTCGTCATTTCCGAAACAAGTAGTAGATGACGTCATTGGCGTAAATTTTGCTTATTACTTTTTAAATGATTATTTCAACACATTTTGAATAGAATTATCAATCACAGCGCTAATAAATTTAACAAATTGGAAACTATGTATATTAAGAAATTGATATATCAAAACTCTATTAGTGTTCGAACAGAGATTAAAATGACAACAAAATGGATTTTTTGGAGACCTAAATATAAAAATGATTTTTCACAAACCCCGTTTATTTACATAAATTAATAACCAGGGCCGGTTATAGCGATCAGGAAAACGAATCAGGAAAAACTTTCAAATTGATTTTTTGCACTATTTTTATTCGATTTGAAACACAAATGATACACTTATCGATGACAAATAAATACTCATAGATTTTTTTTGATCAAATACAATGTTCAATCAAACAATTGTTTTGTGTTAAAAATTAATTATTTTCCTGAGGCAAATTGATTTTTCGTGCCAGCTGATCGTAATTTCTCACAAAATGCAACAAAAAATTCCAATGATTTGAGTTCCAATATCACTCATTGCACTGACAGAATTGCGGTGTATTTCAATCAGGAAAACTTGGTAGTAGGCTGGCCAACTCACATATTTTTTCCTGTTCGCTATAAACGACAATCAGGAAAAAATATTCAATTTCATTCTGTTTCAACTTATCCTGGTGCGTTTTCCTGATCGCTATAACTGGCCCCTTAGGCCGGAACCACATTCCTTTCTGGACCCTGTTTAAATTGGGAAGTTTGTTTACGGACTCACGCCAGTTTGCTGGTAAGAGAAGCGCGGGGTAAGAGGTTTCGTGAGGCATGTAGAAAATATAAAAACCGGACTCGTGAGTCTGTTGTTCTTTAAATGTGGAAGTTGTTGATGTTGTTTCGATGCATTTTTTGAGTTCCGAGCTGCATCTCACCGGCAGCACACGTCTCGTGAGAGTTTTGTCCCCACCCCCGTTAACGTTAATCAAAAAAAAAGAAAAAAATAAATAAATACCCATTACTTGTCGTGCAATGTAAATCAGTGATAGTTCTTGTGCATACCAAATTAAAAAGCCCAAATAAAAAACAAAAAATGAAAAATAGAAAAAACAAAAAAAAAAAAAATCATCATCATAACACAGAGCGGTAAAATCCTTCCTTCTCCTTACCCATTATCTCTCACAGTCGTGTAAGCTTAATTGCTGTTGCATTGTGTAGGTATCCCCTCACCGTGCTCGCAGGGATTAAGCTGTCATGATATTAGATAAATAGGTGTTTGTCTTTTCTTAGTAACCAGGGCCGGATCTGTAGCAATCTGTCGCCAAGGCATAACACTGGCGATAGTTTGTTATAGTAAAGTTCAAATTGGGATTAAGATTAGACATTCATCTTAGTTAATTGTCTGATTTGGTTTTAGTTAGTTTTTGTTTTTATTGAAATGGTGGGTGAATTTAGAGTCGACTTTAGCAACATTCGGGGGATTAGACAGAATTTCTGTGCTGTATACGTCTATACTGCGCAAAGCAGGCCAGCCGTTTTGGCACTGAGTGAAACTCAGGTAGGAGAAAACTCCGATCATACGGAATTCAATCTGCCTGGTTATAATTTAGTGCCATTATTCTTTCCCCATCACGGTCTCGCTGTTTATATAAGGAATGATGTTGCGTACCAACTTCAACCACAATATGGTTTGTGCTCAAACACAAATTTTAGCTTCATGTGGTTCAAATTTACGGTCAATAAGCACATCATTCATTCCTGTTTTATTTATCGGAGCTCAAATCTGGACAGAAATTCAACTTTTAACGAATTTGATGCTCTGTCCGACTCCATCCTAAGAATTGTTGCCCATTATCCTCACACTGAAATCGTCATTGCGGGCGATTTCAATGTACACAATTCCAGTTGGCTTCGCTTTTCTGGCCAGACAACACCCGAAGGAAGGTATGTTGAGCTCTTTGCTGAGTTAAACCACCTGACTCAGCTTGTTAACGAGCCAACTCGAATCCCTGATGTTGCAGGTCAATCCGCCAACACACTAGACTTGTTTCTTACCTCTGACCCTAATAAATACACTATTAGTGTATTTTCGCCTATAGGCTCATCAGACCATTGTGTCATATCTGCTAATTTCTCGTGCCAACAAAACTCAGTTAAAGAGAAAGTACCAACGAGAACCGTTTGGCAATACGAGAAAGCCAACTGGGACGGTCTCAACGGTTTCTTCAGTAACTTTAACTGGTCACTATGCTTCCTCGATAGTGACGTAGATGCCAGTGCAGATATGATCACAAATTTAATTCTTTGTGGAATGAGAAATTTTATTCCGAATAGGGTAAAATCTATCAAACCCAAGGAAAACTCATGGTTTGATTCGAGCTGTAAAGAGGTTATTAGGGTCAGAGAAGTAAGTTTCCGATGTTATAAAGCCAACCCTACTGAGGAAAACCGGAATAAGTTCAAACAAGCTAGAAAGACCTGTAATGTTCATATTCGACGAACCAAATTTTTGCATGACCAGAAATTAAGGCAAAAAATACTACAATGTCCCACAGGTAGTAAAAATTTTTGGTCATTTGCAAAGAATATACGAAATGCTACTTCGTCGTCGGTTCCAACGCTCGTCTTCAACGATACACCTTTTGTTAGCTCGATAGATAAAGCCAATTTGCTTGCAGCACAGTTTGCTGTTAATTCGACGCTGCCAGAAAGTGTTATGACTCCTCCTGTACTTGAGAGCGTAAATGATTTCATGGGACAAATCTTCTTTCGCACTCGTGCAGTTGCTAGAGTTCTAAAAGATCTCGACGTACACAAATCCGCTGGCCCGGATAGTATCCCTCCCATTGTTCTGAAGAGGTGTTCTTCAACGCTGGCAAAACCACTGCGTAAGCTTTTCCATCTGTCCTATTCTACTGGTCTCTTTCCGAGTGGATGGAAAAGAGCATTTGTCCAGCCTGTCCCTAAAAAAGGCGTATCTTCCTCACCCTCAAACTATCGACCAATTGCACTAACGTCCCTTCTTTCCAAGGTCATGGAAACGCTGATTAATTTCCAGCTAAAGAAATATCTCGAGGAACGAAAGCTTCTTAATGACCGGCAGTCGGCTTTCGTAGCAATAGGTCCACTGGTGATCTAATGGTATATCTCACCGAACAGTGGAACACATCTTTACATCGTTTTGGAGAAAGTAAGATTATTGCCCTCGATATTTCAAAAGCGTTTGGCATCAAGCTCTCTTATCGAAAATGCGCGCATTTGGTTTCGATGAATCTCTTCTTCGTTGGATTAGAAATTACCTTTCGGACCGTTCAATACAAGTTGTATTGGACGGTTTCAAGTAGTGGGCTCCGTTTTGTCTCCGACTCTCTTCCTTATATTCATAAATGATCTTCTGTCTGAAACTTCTAATCCATTAAACTGTTTCGCTGATGACAGCACCCTCAGCTTCTCATATTCGTTTTCAGATTCACATCCATGTCCTTCGGATGTGGAACTTGAACGGCAGCGTATGATTAGCTCATTAAATTCCGATCTTGACAGCATTGTCCAATGGGGAATTAAAAACCGAGTGGAATTTAATGCTTCAAGAACCCAATGCTGTCTACTGTCGTCTAAGAGAAACCCACCCCCTATGCCACTATCCATGAGTGGCACTTGCATTGAGGAAACCGAAAAGCTTTCAGTCCTCGGTATGTGTATAACAGACCACCTTCTGTGGAATGACCACATATTCGACGTCGCCAAAAATGCTTCTAAGTGCTTAGGTTTTCTTCGGCGATGCAAGAAATTTTTCTCTCCTTCTGATCTGGCTGTAATCTATAAAGCCTTTATTCGTCCAAAACTCGAGTACAACTCTCATGTTTGGGCAGGTGCTCCAATAACCCATTTAAGCCTATTGGATAGAATTCAAAGAAGAGCTATGAAAATGATAGGTGAAAGAAATATAACTGATACATTTGCTTCTCTAGAACACCGCCGCAATGTTTCTTGTATTTCATTATTTTATCGTTATTTTCATAAACAGTGCTCTAGCGAAATAGCCAGTTGCATTCCTCCCCTTAAACAATTCAACCGTAATACTCGCGCTGCTAGGAATGCCCATCAGTTTACCCTTGAGCCCAACTTCGGACGTACTGTCAAGTTCAGGGATTCTTTCTTTTCCCGCACCACGCGCATGTGGAATGCTTTACCCGACTCTATCTTTCCCTCCCATTTTAATATTCAGAACTTCAAAACCAATGTGCATCGGTTCCTCCTCTTAAATCCTTCCCTATTTTCCTAAAGCTCGCACTGTGTTCAACATATTAAGGGTAGTCACAACCCCTTTAGTGCGCGCACAAATAAAAAAAAAAAAAAATTTTGAGGCGCCTCACAGTTTGTAATGTAAACACAATCGTACTCACCAGTCCGTACTCAATCTTCCGAATCTAAATAGGGTTATGCGCCACAAAGCGACACAACACACGAGACAAATTTAGTTCTTTGAAAGCGAAATACGTTGCAGCGATAGCGACATATGACAACACACGAGATAAGTGAGGATCTGGCCTAAGCTTCTATCTGGCTCTGGTTATACGAGTAGAGCTACTAGCGATGTTGTATTTGTAAACAAAAATTACTTATTTTGTTTACATATTTTGCAGAATCGTTTATTAGAAAATGGAAGAATTGTTCATTAAAAAGAAATTTGACTCAAAAAGACTTTTCTTTGAAAATCCACCGAAATTTAATTTTATAAAAAAATTATGGCAAACCTAAACATGTGTAAAAATTGTTAAAAAAATGTTTCAAACAGTAACTTGAAGTATTTAATAAAAATTCAACTGTTTTTGAAATATTTGGTTTGGTCTTTTAGATAAAAGGAAAACTTATCAAGGAAGTTAGAAAAATTCAAATAAAATAAAGTTAAATTTCTTTTACACAGCACTGTTAAAAAAAAACTACCTATTGAATTGAAAACTTTCGCACAAAATTATATTGCTATCCTTGCCTTAAGGATCAAATTTTTAAACTGCACCCTTGTTGACATATAAATTCATAGCTCGACATTTTGTCATTTTTATCATTTTGGGGCACATACACAGTTGCACACACACACGAAAACTTCGGGCTACTATGTCAGTTAGTGCTCAGAGGGGTCATGGACTCCTTTGCGTCAGTTCTAAGATGAAGTTATGAGGATTGTTGCTCAATATATGTATCTATAGTATATGTTTGGTTGGGGATTAGGAAAAGTTTTTTATATGATTTTGAGTGATTTGAAATTCTAACTCTTTCCTTGACCCTTAGAAGACCCAAAACCAAAATGGAAGAATTGTGAGAAATTACATGGAATTGAGAAATTTGTATTCCTAGATGATAAAAAAAACTCTGTGTTGTCGTTTAAATTATTTATTTTTTTTTGCATTGATCATAGTCCTTTGAGAATGTTGCAATATGAGTAAAATTCGTTATTTTACTTGAAAAGTAAAGGAGCTGGTGCAGCGGCATAGGCTGCTGGAACGCCATAAGCTGCTGGTGCTGCGACATAAGCTGCTGGAGCGGCAAAAGCTGGCGAAGCATAAGCAAGTGGAGCACTGAAAGCAGCAGGTGCGGCGGCGTATGCAGCTGGAGCAGCAGCATAGGCAGCTGGGTAGGCAGCAGAGTGGGCAACAGAGTGGGCATTGTAACTGGAAGCGTATGGTGCAACGTATGAAGCGTATGCAGCGGGGGCAGCTACAAAAGGTGATGAGTAGGCCAATGGGGCAAGAACTCCTGGTTTAGCGACAGCAAGGGCAACAACAGCCATGAAGCAGATAGCGACCTAAAATTATTAAAAAAAAAGAAAAAAAAATTGTTAATCCTTTTGTTATCCTTTTAAGTGGTAGCTAATCCTTTTTTTTTAACTCACGAATTTGAACATCTTGAGTGGCTTTGGTTTGTTTGTCTGGTTTAATTCGATGGAACGAAAAATGAACTATGATACCTTTCTTGCAGCTACATTATGGTTTTATACCTCTTTTCGAGTTAGTTACTTAGTATTCATGGTGGTGTTTGACGCAGTTGAAATTGAAAGTCGGGTCTGTGTGTGGTGTTATTACGTGGATCACATTTATTGCAAAAAATTCCTGAGAGTGGGATTTGATTGCGAGTTGTAAGTGAGTTTACCTGCGATATGTAGATTTATTTTATTTCCCTTTTATGTGGTATTTCTTTATTTTGTATGGCACTTTTTATGAGGTTGTCATCAGATTAGGAAACTATAATGTTTTTTTTCTTCTAATTTTAAAATGCATATATTATTTAAATGACAACTTCAGTTAAAACTATTTCAGTCTTACGCTTTAGCTATTTCTACACCAAATTTACAAAATGTTCAAATAAACCGAATATTTTATACCCCAAGATTTCCAAAAATCCAAAAAGAGATAAGTTTTATTTTGGTACCGAATTATGTATATACAATAACATAACCCGCAAAGAAAAACAATCTAGTTTTTGACAAGGCACTAGAGAGTACCTACATAGATTCTGGTAAGTGGCTATCAAGGGTTAGCAAAGGCTAGAACAAGGCCTTGGCGATTATGAAGCCTTTTGCCTCGTCAGGCAAAAACAAAAAGTTGGCTTATGTGGGACTTGATCCCGCGATCTTCTGCTTATCAGTTCAATGCGCAACCCACTGTGGGCTAACTCCCTATACAAAAATTCAATAGCGAAGGTGAATAAGTTTCATACTCTAATGTTTCATACCATATTGCATACCAAATATATACAGAATAGAACAGGATTTTATGTACCTACCTGCTTTCTAGGTAGAATAACTTAAAACAGATGCTATGTTCTAACTTGTCTAAGGTTTCTTATAAATCTGTGCTGTTCTGTTCTGATCTGACTATTTCCTCACTACAGAAACAGATAACTCACACCCATAATAAAAAGTGTGATATGAAAAGATACTAAATTGCATGATGCTTATGAAATTTGTGTTTTTGGTGTGCAAGAGACATTCCTGATATTCAACAATTATTTACTAGGGAGGGCCTACCGCGTGTTAGAAAAGTTTCCCTTGTAAACATCTTTAGTACTGAAGTCCAGCAAGGGCTTTTCAAGTATCTGACCAAATTTTCCTCGACTAGATTTTCTCTACTGAAAACTCACTAGGGCGTTTTATAAACTAGACAGAAATGTGGAATTTTTCCAGACGGGAATTTTAACTTAAAAACTCACGCTCCGAGACTTACTTAAGCTGAATTCACTTAATAATTCATTGGCATACCAATTTCTCAGACCAGAACATAGAAAAAAAAATATTTTCAATCGTTCTTAGAATATTTTCATTTCATTGATGCAATTCAAAATATAACAACCGACCGTCTATGACGATGCTGATAAAAAGGACTGCAACTGCAATAAGTTTCTTATTACTGCTGGCTGCATTATAGCCGAGTCGCTTTAATAAAAGTTCACATGGTTCGAATTTATTGAATAACTCGCCCACTTGTCACTGTCTGTGCGCTGGCAAAACGACAACTCATTCGATATTCGACGATTGAAAATTTCAAACACGTTCACAAAACGTTTGTTCTTCTCCTACAACAACTCTGACTCTCCACCACACCACTATAGAATTTAGAGTAGATTGGAGATGAACATTGAAGAGTTCTTTATTCTTAGATATTTCACTTCTTTTTTTTTTTTTTTTTTTTTTTGTTCAATCTGTCAACTATTTAATCGAACATCTGCTATTCAATTTGGTTCTACAGCCATGTAAGGGTGCCCTTTCAATAAAGGGTATTTGTTTTTCTCATCTATAGATGATGTTTGGATTTGGTTGAGATGTGAATTTTGGGTTTAGTCAAAACAGACAACAGTGAAATATTGGACAAAATTCACATACCTATACAGAGTTGAAAATTGACACAGAACTTTGATTCATCGTTTATCAAGAATTCAAAATAGCATAGAACAGACATCTGGAGAACAATTTGTATTCAATGTCACAAAATGCTGAAATTATCTGTTTTTCGCATATTTAATCTTAAATCGAAAAATAGCATATTTCTAGTGGAAGATAGATATCTCCAAAAAGTGCATTATTCAAGATCCCGGGGAACCTGCCTCCGATGTTGATGATTTTTTTAAATTAAAAAGTTTAAAATTCAAAATTTTCTTAAATTTCAAAAAAAGAACAACATTTTTCAAAAAAAAAAACAAATATATTGTGCTATTATTTGTAAGTGATTGGGTACGATATGTCGACTTTCAAAACCTCGACACCTAAAGATCGACTTTCAAAGTCTCCACAGAAAAAATGTCGACTGGTTAAAAGACCGAAAAAAACATAGACCGATTTTTTGAAATGCGATTTTCAAAATGTCGACTTTCAAAATAACGACTTTAATTGACATTTTAACTATCGAGATTTTGATAGTCGACATTTTGTTAATCGACATTTTGATAGTCGACAGTTTAAATCTCTCACTGGCTGGTTTCGCTTCGTCTTCAAAAACCCGTTTTGTTATTGTTTTAGGCTGAACACTGAACATGTGTCGACATTTTTTTGTCGAGATTATAAAAGTCGATTATATAAAAGTCGATATTTAAAAAGTCGGCATTTCGTACAATTTTGTTGAGAAAAATATAGACAGGGCGTTATTTTGATCCACTTTTTTCAACGCAGTCGACATTTTGTCAAGTCAAGATTTCATAATGTTCACATGATTGTTTTTAGTCGACCAAAATATTGACGACATTTTAAAGTCGATATTGACGGCATTTTAAAGTCGATAAAAGTCGACATTTTGACCAGTCGACCTTTTTTTTGTCGATCATTTGTACCTAACCCATTTGTAAAAATGCATAAATCAAAAAAACCCCAAATGTTTAAAAAAATTTTTTGACATTATTTGTATTTGATATAAAAGTTCAAAACCATTTACAGTAAAACCCGCCTACATGCATAATTTTTGTCATTTAATTTTAAATAATAAAGAAAACATACCTAATAATAATAGGGGTGTCGGATTAAGTTTGATGTCAGATATTCAAAATAAGTTGTGGTGAATGTTGTAGATATATATATACAAACAACTTTTGTTTTAGGACATTTTTCAAAATTATATTTTTAGATCCTGCGGTGTTTACCTAAAGGTAATCAAACTATTTTTTTTTTTTTTTTAAATCAAACAAATATGGCCAAGTCATTTTCTTCAGTAAGTGGTTACACCTGCTTAAAATGATTTGTTTTGTCTTTTTATGGATGCTTATAATAACATAGCACTAACTTTCCCTTTAAATGTCATACAAATCAAAAAGTTACTGAAAATCCCAGAAAAATCGATTGATTCTTAAGCGCTTTTCAATTACACAGCCCTTTAAAATGAAAAAGTAAGATTTGTTTTAAAGATATTTTTTAGAGCTGAGCAAAAATCTTTCATAGGTTTTTTACTATCTGCTCCTGTTTTTGAGATATAAACAATTTTTTTTCTAATCAAAAAATAGCGGTATACCGGCCAAACAACCAAAATAAAAAAAGTTATTTATCTCAAAAACAAAACAAACAAGCATAGGTAAACAAAAATTAACACAATAACGGTTATTAATGGTGCATGTCAGAGAACCGTTTTTCTGATTTTCAAAATTTATCGTTAACGGTTCCACAGTTTTCGACCAATTTTTTAGTACAAGAGGTCCATACAAATTTTAACAATTAACATTTACAACTTTTCAAATAAAAAATTTAGACTTAAAAAAAAAAATATTAAATTTTTGTTTTTGAAAATTCAATATCTTGAAAACGATTATTTGAATATTTTTAAAATTTCTTAAAATCACTGGCGTACCAAATTTTATTAACAAAAACTTTATATTTTGATTTAATTATATTTTTCAAAATATGTTTTATATAAAAAAATAATTTTTTAAGAAAATCGCTCTAACGATTTTTGATTTTTTTTTTCTAGGAACGTTAAAGTTGTTAGCTAAGAGAGCAGGTTTGTGCGATCCAGTAGTGCAGTTTTTTTTTAAGCTGAGTTTGAAATTGTTCTATATGTTCTGTACATGTAAAGGGTGGACCATCTTCAATCTAGTAGTTTCTTTTTAAATCATAGGTTATTTTGACACTTTCAGATATGTTTGGTACGGATTGTGCAGTAATGGCATTATTGGACTTCGAAAATGAGGCTGGGGAACAATGCCAACGTTTCGGTCAACGGTAGGCGTTACCACTTTTAACCGATTTTTTTCTACGGCAGTTGAAGACATGGGATTGGAAGATCTCTGGTTCATGCAGGATGGCGCGCCATGCCCATGTCACAATCGATCTTTTGCAAACCAAATTCCCAAATCGTGTTATCAGCCGTCTTGGCGATGTCAATAAGCCGCCTCGGAGCTGCGATTTCACCCCTTTGGACTTTTTTTTGCGGGGAACCGTGAAGTACCGATATTATGCCAACAATCCGGAAACGATGTAAGCACTTAAGGCCAATATCATTCAAGCTATCCGTGAGCTACAGCCCGTACCGTAACCATCAAGAACGCCTTGGAAAATTGGAGTGACAGAATGCGCTACCGCGAAGCCAACCGAGGCAGCCACTTGAACGACGTTGTGTTCCATAATATGGGATTGTTTGCTCTTACTAATAAAGCCATAATACATGGACAAAATTAATTTTGTTTAATTTATTGCATTTTTTAAAAAGAAACTTGTATTTGGCCCACCCTGTTCCTGTATATGACTTTGATTTAAATGACTTAATTATTTTGTGATATTATACTCTGCTGGACAAACTTAGATGATCGATTTTTGTAGTTTTTTTTGTTAAAGGGTTTTATCATTGATAAACCCGAGGCTAAACGGACAAGTACTTACAAGCAAGTTGCAATTCACACAAATTTCTTAACGAAAACATACAAACCTAAGCAACTTACTGGTATTCTGGCATGGAATTTATGAAGCCAGTAGAGTAGCAAGTTGAAAGGCAAGTGGATTTGTGAATTTTTTTTTAATTAAAATTTTCGCTCGGAAAAAGGTAATTTTGGCGCTTTTGGGGGGCATTTGGAACGAAATATTATATGTAAGCCAAAATTTGGTTTAATATCAATATGTCAAGGTTTTAACTGTCAAATTCCATTGAAGGATGACAGCGATGTGGATGGATTAAAAAAAAAATAAAAAAAAATTGTATTATGAAAAAAAAAGGCGATTTTAGGGCTTTGGGGTCGGGGTCAGGAAAAATGTTTTCAATTATACCAACGCATAATCAGTAAACTTGTCAGCTTTGTTTGGTGCAAGATTTCGGGCAGTCATTAAAATGGAATAAGATTCTTTTACTTTTACTGATCATTAGGGCTTGCTAAAAGGCGAAACTTTTGTAAGCCACGTCTCGGTCTCTTTAAAATCGAAAATTTTCAGTATCATCTCGGTCTCGTGTCGGTCTCGTATAATTAAGTCTCGTCTCGGTCTCGTCTCCAAAAAATACGATTTCCGGACAAACTGTCGATTTATTGGAACGAAATGTTTTCGATTATCGTTTGAATATGTGCAGAAACAAATAAATATATTTAACTGAAATTGGATTTTTTATTTTATTGGACTCTCTGTAAATTTCGGTCCAAATATACAATCTCGTCTCGGTTGCTTAAAAGGCAGTCTCGTCTCGTCTCGTCTCAGTCTCGTCATGCGAGACCGAGATCGAGCCCGAGACTTTTCTCGTCTCGTGGCCAGCCCTACTGATCATTCATTGTAAGGACAGTTTTATGAAAACTTTAACTAATTTTCAACAAGAAAGTTTCGAGAATTCACCAAGAAAGTTCTAAATGAACCCTTTTGTCTTATGATTGCGAAATAACTGTTTTAAAAGATATTCTGCAGAGAGACAATTTGAAAAACAAAAAAGCTTGAGAAGATAGTTATGAGAGAGGTTGTTAAGAGGTCAGTTTTATATGAAAAAATTGTTCAATTATTTGGGCATCAACTAATACGAGTAGAGATAATATGCAAATTAGCCACTTATCCTATTAGGTTATTATTCGGGTTTACTGTTGTTTCTTTGTACAAGTAAGTTGTACGTATACATATATAATTATACCACTATCAATACTCGTAGTCCTATTAGGAAGAAGTATCTTTATCTCTGTGCATATCAATTCAACTACAGCGTTTTGTAGAAGGTAGACATCTACTTCCATTTTCTTCAACAGGTAAATTCTGCAGGAGAAGTCTGCCTCAGATAAGTGTATATGACAACAACAATTTCTTAGCTATTTTATTGGTTTTTGGCAAATTAATTGAAGCGAGTTTACATACAATCATCACAACTGATGGAGCGTAACCACAAAAGAAAAAGGAATCGTCGTCGTCGTCTAGGTGGAAATCACTAATTGCATGATGAATCGAATTGAATTTGTTGAATGAATCGCAATTTGCAATCTCTTTCGCCACATTAAGCTTGACACTCCCTGAAACAAGTACCTATATACATACATAGTGTCTCGCTGGTGCAAGCAACTTTGAGTGGAACTTAAATTTGTCATTTGAAAATAAAATAATATGAAAAAAAAAAAAACATAAAATAAATCAACACAAACGATGGTATTTTGATTAAAATTGATTTCGCATGAATATTCATTGGGTTCTTCTGATTCTGTCGATGATGACAAATTGAAGGACGACGACATGACACGACAGACAAAGGACGAAAATTCTGATAGCGACGACGACGACAACGATGGTTTCGATGGGATTTGCTCAAGAAGATTGTCTGCCGGATAGTGCTCTTGCATATCGAAACGTTTTCGCATACTTCATGATTATAGAGAAACGTGAGATTCTGAGTACCTATCTTTGGTTGCGACTTGCGAATGGGAAAAGCAGGTGGGTTTTGCAAGAAAATGTGAAAAAGTAAACATTGCCTCGAGAAGGAAATTCATAATTAAACTCCAATCTATACGAATTCTATTTCTGTGGATTCCGTGGACGCCATTTTTATTTTTTATTTTCCATCTTTTAATCGGAATCACATAGGTACATACATAAATATTCTACGTAAAAGTGAAGTCGTATAAGAACGGTAACCACTATGGTTGTTTTGGCGTTGAGTTTAGTTTTTAAATATTAAATAAAAAAATTAAATTAATTAGGTAATTAAATCACAATTATTAAAAATAACTAAGGCTTACTTATACAAAATTCTGTAAGATCGGTAAGTTGGTTAGGGGCCAGTTATAGTTATCATTGAAAACCATCATTGAAAATATTAATTGTCAATATTGAGAGATTTTGAAGAAAAAATAAATTATTATTTTGATGCCAAAGTAAAGCTAATTGACTAAATAATTATTTCTAGGTAAAATAAAATTCAATTCGGCTCAACTTTTCTCATAAAATGACTTATGATTTTTCAATGATGAACTACCTTACCAATGATCATTGAAAAAATTAAAAGTTACTTTATGGGGAAGATAAAGGTCAAAATTAATTTTTTTTGAGGAGAAATAATCGTAATTCAATGATTAAACAATCTAAGGCCCTCAAAATCAACAGCTAACTTTTTCAATGATGGTTTTCAATGAAAGCTATAACTGGGGCTTTAGCTCGGAAGAGGCAAAAGAAAATCGTGATTAGAAGTTAATGTTAGTTTTGGTCTTAAAATGATAATTTCAATAGTTCAAGAAAACATAACTACCTAAGAAACAGAAAGTACAATGTTTTATGTAAACCGATCTATAAGTTCAGTCTATTGCCCTGGGTGCATACTGCATATACAAATGGAAAAAAACGGACAGATAAAATTGCCATTTACAGTAAAAAAAAAAGTATCTTGTTAAAATCTACACCCAATACAAATTTATAAATATCCCCTTTTGATACGTGCTGCGAATTGTAGTCTATCGAAATAAGGTATGGATAATAATGGAGGCGGAACAAGACAGCATACTTAAATGCACTCATGAGAATGCTGATGCTCCAAATGCATTTGATAAACAAATAACACATCTCGACCTGTGACGTCAGTGGTCTAAAGCGGTGGAGTGCGTAGGTGCGTAGTGCACACGACTGCTAAGACTGAGCAAATCTGATATGCGCGGGTTCGAATCCTATGGTGTGCAAAAAAAGTTTTTCAAATAAAATTGGATTAAAAGCTCAGCACCACAAAAAGGAGACTGATGAGTGCAAAAGTGGCAAAGCACGAAATAGCTATATTTCCAGCCAAACAATTGGTGGTAGCGCCTTTAAGTTGTTGTTGTTGTTCAAAAATTCAATGAAATTGACGGAATAAAGAATGGTCAAGCCTAATAAGCTGACATTCTAGTACGAATAGTACAATAATAACAATTATGAGTATACTTTAATAAAAAAATCTAATTTTTCTAACGTGTCGGTGTTAGCTAATTTTTCCTTCTTAAATGTTTTTATATTTTTGTTAAACTACAAATTTTAATTGAAAATGGTATTTCCTACGAAAAGTAAATTGTTAAATTTGGTTTAGTTTTCGAATTACATAAAAAATATTGAAAATTACCAGTGTGGCCATTCTGTCAGAAATGAATGGGTGAATTTGGGCGTGTTTTAAGCCTAGTTCGCTGCTGTGGCGAAACGAAATTTTCCGGCGGTCTCCAAATAGACAATGAAATGCTTACGAAAACACAGAGGAGAGTTTCACAAATTTCAAATAAGTAAAATAAAATTTAACGAAAAAATCAAAGAAAATCCATGTTGTAATGAAAGAAACAACAAATAAAAACACGCAACATACCCAAGTGTCATTATTCCGCACATAATTAATGGTCCGGGCAATTAATTATGTGCAAAATGAGAGTGGAGGCTTGTCAAAACAATCTGGTATAATCATCAATTTCGCGAAATTTTTCGTTTATGATTTCGTCATGTTATTTTTGTATGTGATTTTTCGTTTCCCATCAGCAGCATTCTAGGCTTTATGCTGAAAAATATATTTAAAAATATAATCTCGTAAATTCTAGTTGTCCTTCACCAAAAGGAATAGCCTAATAGGAATATCCAAACAAAATCATAAAAATGTAGGCTGCCTAATAGTCAACCAAAATCTGAGTATGAAGGTTTAAATGGGCATATTTTGTTATAACGAAATCAAAAGTCTGGCAGTTTTTTTAGTTAACATAAAAATATAGTAAATTTAGTACCTACCTTATTTCACATTTAAAAATAAATCAGTACTAGGGCTGGCCACGAGACGAGAAAAGTCTCGGTCTCGTTCTCGGTCTCGGTCTCGCATGACGAGACCGAGACGAGACGAGACGAGACGAGACGAGACGAGACGAGACGAGACGAGACGAGACGAGACGAGACGAGACGAGACGAGACGAGACGAGACGAGACGAGACGAGACGAGACGAGACGAGACGAGACGAGACGAGACGAGACGAGACGAGACAAGACGAGACGTGATGATACGAGACTGGCTTTAAGCAACAGAGACGAGACCGAGACGAGACTGTATATTTGGACCGAAATTTACAGAGAGTCTAATAAATTAAAAAATTCAACTTCAGTTAAATACTTATTTTTTTCTGCACGTGTTCAAACTATAATCGAAAATATTTCGTCCCAATAATCAACAGGTTGTCCAGAAATCGTATTTTTCGGAGACGAGACCGAGAAGAGACGTAATTATACGATACCGACACGAGGCCGAGATGAGACTGAACATTTTCAATTTTAACGAGACCGAGACGAAACTTACAAAAGTTTCGCAGAGTCTCGTCTCGTGGCCAGCCCTAATCAGTACCTACCTATAGAAACATTGTGTAATACTTTACTTTTTTTTTTTTTTAAGCTCGAAAGTAATTTTTACAAAAACTATGGAAACCAATTAATTTTTTAAAAATAAATTAAAATAAAAGAACAGAACTCGAGCTTCAAAAACAGAGGAAACTCTTTATTGCAAAGTGTCCTAACCCCTTAAAGTTGGTTAGTAGAACCCTCACATATAGTACAAAATGCCTGTATTGCATTACAATAAAAAACGTTCACATTTTACTTTAGTTTTACTTTTTGTACTTATAGTATCCTGTATTACAAAAAATAAGGAAATTATAACTCCACTCCCAGGTCTAAGCTTCACGTCATTACGGAAATATACCGACAACGGTCGTATATTTCCTTTATTCTAACATGGGTTTTCAGTTTTATTGACTTTTCTACTGCTTGCATCTCCCTAATTTTTGCTCGCAGCTAAATTATATGAATAAACTTTTTTGAAGGAAATCTAATTTTTTTAGACCTTAGAACTTATAATTATGTATATGAAATTTTCCGCTTGTACAGTTCGTTTTCAAAATATTCACAAAAAGTATAAAAAGTGATATTTAAACAGTACGTATACGCCTGGGTGTCCTATCGTTGTGAACATAATTCTTTATTGATGTTTATAATTGGGCTCTTTTGAGCGTTATTTTATGTATGCGAATTAAATTAAAAGAATTCCATATTTTCACCCAACGTTTCGTTGAAAGGTCTCAACTCCTTCAGGGGTCACAATTTATTGAAACTTTGTAAATAACAAATTAAAATTTTAAACCTTCAATGTTAAATATGACGGAGCGAAAGCTGTGCAGCCTAACTGCAAGTGTTATCACGAGAAAACAACTTTGAAATTAAAATTAGATTTTTGAACATTGGATATTTTTAGTACAGACTTACTTGCTTTTAAATTCTACATTTATGATTTTAATTTTCGATTATAAAAATTATTAATTAAGTTAATGAGATAATAAATAAATAAATAAATAATTTAAAACAATTTAATACAAAAAAACCAGACCAAACAGAAAAACACTTATATCACAGTTGGTTTACTTTATCACATGAGTGTACATGGCGCTTAGCTTGTCTTTATCCTCTTTCGTGTTCATGGTAAAACTAAGCTTTTGCTGGATGCGTAAGCTTTCCAATTTCCAATGTGTAACGTGTGCTTTCTCTTTTTTCTTTATCAAGTTTTCTTACGTTGTCAAAATCAGCTGTGTGTCCATGGTCCATTATGTGGTGTGCTAAAGCTGTTGTTGTTCGTTTATTTCGGATATCAGCTTGATGCGCTGAGTCAGTCTTGTTGATAAAAGTCTTTTCGTGGTTCCTATGTACAACATATTACATGCTGTGTCGTCTGCCCCCTTGCATTTTATTTCGTAGACAACATTGTGTTGGTTTGTCGTCGATTTTGGTGGTTTAGTGTTTGTGAATATGTTTCGTAGGGTCATGTTGGATCGGTGTGCAAATATTATTTTAACTTTTTTGTCGTCTTCTCTTTTTATATTTAGTGTGTTGTATAAAGATTTGTTATCTGTCAAGCCAGGTATATTTGTTGTTGAATAGAAGGTGTTGCCAGGTCCGTTTGTTGTATCTGTTTTATTTTTCGGAATGTGTTTGGAGAAAGTTTTTTCATTTATCAGTTCGTTTATAACTTTGTTTGGGAAATTGTTCTTTTTTAAAATGGTTCTTATTTTTATGTAGTTTTTGGTTTGAAATTGTGGATGGCTAGTGTCTACAATTTTGTTTATTAGGTTTTTGGCACTATTTATTTTATATTTCATTGGTTTGTGTTGAAAAGAAATTTATCATTCTACCGGATGCCATTGGTTTCACATACCAGTCCATTATAATTTTGTTATCTGTTCTGTACAGCTTGGTGTCCAAAAAGGGTAGTGAATTGTTGGTTTCTGATTCTATTGTGAATTGTTATTTTTCGTGATATTCATTCAGAGTGTTCATTATTAAAATTTGGTCCTGTTTTTAAATTATTGCAAAAATATCATCGACATATTTGACAATAAATTTAATTTTTGTGTTTGTTTTGTTCAGTTTTTCAATGGTATCGTCCAAGAGGTTGTCAAGGACTATGTTGGCGATCGTTGGTGATAGTGGGTTGCCCATAGGCATTCCAAATACTTGATTGTAAACTGTTTCCTTAAATTTGAAGTAATTATTGTCTTTGAGACAAAATTGAAGAATTTTCAAAAACTGCTTTTTGGGAATTATTGTTTTTTCTTGCACCTTTTCCCATTTTTCCATTATAGTTTTAATTGCTAGGTATGTTGGTATGTTCGTAAACAGTGATACTACGTCAAAAGAAACAAGTATTTCGTCTTCATCCAAAATGATGTTTTGCGTTTTTTCTCTTAGCTGTTGGGAATTTTGTATGTTGTAATCGTCTGATGTTAAGTGTTGAAGAATGTTTCCGATTTATTTTGCCATATTGTTACAAGGTACATTTGTTGATGAGGCTATAGGACGTAGCGGTAAGTTCGGCTTGTGGACTTTCGGTAATCCGTACAGGATTGGTGCTGAGGCGACTGAACAAAGTAGCGATTTTTTCGTATGTGTATCAATGTACTTTTGGTTGTGTAACTCATTTACAATCATGTTGTTGGTTTTTTGTAGTAGATTTGTGGGGTCTGTCCTTGTTGTTTTGTACGTTGTTTTGTCCTGTAATAATTCATGTATTTTGTTGGTGTATTCTTCTTTATACATGATAATCGTTTTTTTCCCTTTGTCTGCTTCTGTAATTATTATGTCATTCTTGTGTTTTCGGATTAGTCGTTGAGTTTTCTCGAAGGTTTTTAAGATGAATTTCTCTTTCTCATTATTTTTGATTTTTCTTTTGTATGTCCCAATTCTATTTGCAATTTTTGATCTGGTAACTTCTTTTTCTTTTTCGTCAGATACTTTTTGAACATACTGTTCTACGTCCGCAATTATGTGTATTGGTGAGAAATTTTTTTTGTTTACCGGTAAAGCACGTCTCCTAACTGTCCATTAACTTAGGAGTCTTTATCGTACTTGTCTCTGCTATTGTTGGACGTCAACGCTAGTAAAAGCGAGATTTCGGAGAAACACCATCACAATAAAACAGTCATAACATCCGGTTGCACACAGATCCTTGCCTTTAAATTAACCTACGAGTTGGTCTAAACCTTCCGTAGATCTTTCATATGGAAGACTGGCTTAGATCGAGCTGACGGGACACATTACATTGGTTTATTCCTTGTTGCAGTAGTGTGTCAACTTGACTTACTTCTACAGGCGTGGTATCCATTTTGTTTTAATATAAGGAGGCCAAATGGGTCAAGATGTGTTGCAATTCACTTTTAACAGCACACTCAAGACCAAAGACCAACTATGGGTGCATTTTTTGGGTATCAATATTTCAAAGTCTTGCCAAATTTAACAAGTATAATTTGTTATTTTTGTTATTATGGCGGTAGCGCCAAAACTAACCAATGGATTTTAATGATTTTATCCTTAATTTAAAGGTTTAAGTTCAAGCTTTAAAACGAGGCTATTAGCAATTAAAGGCAATAAAAAGCAAACTTGAGTGATTCCGTTTTTTTGCTCTCAAGGTATTTCGTTTTCCTAAAATGAAATTGAAATGAAATAAACAGGAAAAGCCAAACAAAGATCAACAACTCCATGAAACGTAAGAACTGTTATTGTGAAATGGAATTATGAATGGATCCATGTACATAAGTATGTTTTTACACTTGTCCGGTGAAATCGTATCATTCCGTATAATAACATGGAACACAATGCTGGAGTGATCTGTTTATTGAAATTGTACACCTGTTCTAGTATTTGGTGGGGGAAAGGCACCACTTTTATAAACAAATTTCAATAAAAAAAAAATATGAAACTAAAAAAACTCATGGGGTCCTCCATCTCAGTACTAACTCATCTGACAATGCTGGATTTCAATGATCGGTCGAGAACTGATTAGCATGAATGAATAGACACAAATGAAGAAAAATCCCAAGTTTGCTATAGCTAACTTCTACTATTTCGGGGAGTTGAGAAAATCCAAAGTTGATCAACTCTAGAGTCGAAAATCAAACGTCAACTTAGAGAGAATAAAAACTTTTTCTCAAGTTGACTGTAAAAATCCCAAAGTTATATTCAAATTTGAGTGCATAAATTAGGCCTTACTTGCTTCTAGATCCATGTCAAGCATTTTGTATATGTTGTTCCATAAACAAGAAAAGTTGTTTCTCTTAACTGGGTTCGAAAATAATTTTGAGGTAAAAAAAATTGCATTTAACCACAAATAATAATTATTAGATACACCCCAAAAGCGTATCACTTAAGTAAAGACTTCTGTTATTTTTGTTTTAGATTTTCCGGTTACAATTTTGCAAATTTTCAACTTTTCCAAGACTTAAAATATTATTTGAACTGTTTGCTGATGTAGACAACAAAATGTTTAAATTTCCAAGGTTGATAGCCCAGCAGAAATCACAGCTCAGATTTTAATTAAACTAGACACTCTGGCAACACTGCCATTCGAAGCCTTAATAAAAATGAATTTTCCACTTAGCTTAAGATATATCGCTGCTTGCCTCCCTAAGAACCTCCCTGTGTTGGGTAATGTCACTTTGTGTGTGAAGTGCATAGAAAGATGCAAATAAAGGTAAGGTGGCATACAGCTACTGCGTTCGAAATGACATGCCCTATACTTCTGTAGTGTATTATGTACGCCATTCAAACCATTCAAACAAAAATGTTCCTCTCTCTTCTTTTCTTATGCACAAAACCCAGCCCGTCACCGTCAGACAATAACATCATCCACTCCACTTTTCCTTGAGTGAAATTATATTTGCAATAAAAAAAAAAGTATTGTATTCTCTCGGAGGACTTGTATTCCTCTACAATATGAAATCTATTAAATCGAAAGAACTTGCACATGGAAAGCTTTCCCCACGGAACGAATACCTTTAAATGTCTTCGACTCTATACCTATCCTAACTACTCCTAGGAAGGTAGGTTATTTTTCCTCCAGGGAGTCTTCCTTTGGTTGAATACCATCCAATAAAAGAGAATATAACATCGAGTTGTTTGGGTAACTAAAAGGATTTGATTTCAATTCGTTCAAGCTGCATACCTTTATTTCCATGACGACACACATTTATATTTTCCTTCCATGCCAATTTGAAATTCAATGAATTGTTTTTTATTTTCTATATAAAATGAAATCTAATTGTGTGCGTTGCTTTTTCAGTTGTTTTGAAGTTGTTTTCTTGTTTTCTATTGTTGGGAATATAACCATCAGTGATTTATGGGTAAAGTAATATTGCAGTTTCATAGGAATATAACTTGAGGCTTCTTCTATTTTTTAAAGTTTTTGTATGCAACGTACTATAACTTAAAAAAAGAGAGGATAGGTCTTTGAATTTACGATTTTATTAAAAATTGGTTGGAGTAACTAACGTGAAAAAGAATGAAATGATCGACCTAAGGTGAGGTATTGCTTTAAGCTCATTCAAACAAACACTTAAAATCTATGGTTAAAACGCTGCTAATCCACCGATTTTGGCATATTTAATTACGTACAATTTCGAAACAAGAATTTCTTTAATTTTTTTGTATTTTTTTTTCAAAGTTTTGAATTTGAGAACTACATCTTGAAAAAAAATAAAATAAATTAAAATAAAGGATTTCTGGCTTCACAAAAAACTATATCAGGGTGGTCTCAGTGTTACCGTTGTTTTTAAATCATTTGGTTTCTGTTTTTGTGCTGGATTTCATTATGATAATGGCCCCGAAACTTGGGTCATCAGGTTCTTCAAAGCTTAAAAGGATATTCGTGTGAGTAATGGAAAAGTATTTATTTTAAACGATTAATCGCACAGATGATCCTATTAAATAAAAAGTGTGTTGCCATTCTTATAATGTTATTATTGTTATTATTGTACTATTCGTACTAGAATTTTCTTTAATCCGTCAATTTCATTAAATTTTTTGAACAACAACAACAACTTAAAGGCGCTACCACCAATTGTTTGGCTGGAGATATAGCTATTTCGTGCTTTGCCACTTTTGCACTCATCAGTCTCCTTTTTGTGGTGCTGAGCTTTTAATCCAATTTTATTTGAAAAACTTTTAATGCACACCATAGGATTCGAACCTACGCATGTCAGATTTGCTCAGTCTTAGCAGTCGTGTGCACTACGCACTCCACGGCTTAAGACCACTGACGTCACAGGTCGAGATGTGTTATTTGTTTATCAAATGCATTTAGAGCATCAGCATTTTTATAAGCGCCTTTAAGTATGCTGTCTTGTTCCGCCTCCATTTTTCTCCAAACCTTATTTCGATAGACTACAATTCGCAGTACGTATCAAAGAGGGAGAGGTTGGAAGATCGGTAACGAACCAGACTATTAAGTTATTATTGTACTATTCGTGCTAGAATGTCAGCTTATTCTTATAATGGCATTTTACCCGAAAATTAAAAATGACAAAAAGGGCACCAAATACATGAATAACTACACCAATTAACAAATTTTTAACTTTTTGGCTTCGCGAAATTAGAAAAAAAATTAAATAAAGTCTCAAAAAAACTAACACAAAACAACAAAAACGGAAATACTAAAATTGTTGGGTGTTATTTTAGTTTTTGGGAGCTTTTTTCAATTTTTTTTCTTTGGAAAATAATTTCATTATGGCTATGTAAAGCCACAATGAAATAAGACCTTAACTTAAATTTGGGTCTTAATTTTGAAAAAAACACGCCTTTTTTATTTTGAACTAGGTACTTGAAAATGCTAGGCTTCAAAATTCTACTCGAGGACCTAAGGCTGGCAAAGTGCCGCGCTTAATTGTAGACAAAAGCAATCATGTTTCAATGTTAGGATCGTGTTGAAAACCATCAACGAGTAACAGAATAGCTCAACAAAGTTTTTGTTAGCAATTCTGTTGTTCGCTGAAAGTTTGCAACGCTATTCTTCTTGTTCTCGTTCCTAATAAATTGTACCAGCAAAAAATCCAAGTATTTGTTTGACTGTTAAATATGGAATAGAAAAAACAAATTTGGATTTAATTTCACATTTTGCAAAAAAAAAATTGGAATTTTATTTCACATTTTGCAAAAAAAAACTCAAAAGGTGCGAATTGTCTTAAACGAACGAAAAAAATACGAAATATTAAAGAAAAATAATGAAAATAGAGAATTGTGAACATAAAAATCATTTTATTCAAAATTAAATTGAAAGTTTTGAATGAATAACAACCACTTGTGTTGGCCAAGTATTACATTAGGCTGGAATTATTGCAATTTCAAGGCTGCCACACCAATCATCAGATTCTTTTTTAGTGGTGCTTAGCAGTGGCGGATCCAGGGGGTGGCTATAGGGGCTAAAGCCCACTCCACAGCCGATTGCTAAAATAATTTGAAATATAGAAAGCAATACATTACAACGTGTTAAGTTTTATATTCGTCTAAAATATTGTTAAGATGAGAATTTTGATGGACAAAATAACGTGGTTGGGGCTGAACAATTTACATGTTCTGCAACTTCTTTTCTAAGCCCTAAGGTTGGGGCTAAAGCCTATGAAGTGAATTGGAAAAAAAACAATTGGGGGCTATGAAAAATGGACATGTTTCATGTAACGACAATTTCCCCTTAAAACAAAACCCAGAAAATTGAAAAAAAAAAAAAACAACTTGGGACTAATAAGGTTATAAGGTAATAAGGTATTGGACAAAAAACGTAGTCAGGGTTAAACAACTAACTCCCTAAAATCTAACCTTATTCCAGAGAGCTTTTGGGGCAAAGGTCTAAGAATTTTCAAAGTCCGAAGTTGGAACTAAAGCTTGAAGATATAATTTTAAAAAAACCTGGTCGGGGCTTAACATTTACATGTCAAAAGCAACAACTGTTTACCTACACTAAAAACTTAGCTAATTTAACGAATGAAACGCAATTGAGGCTAATTGAGAACACCGGGGTGTAAAGCTTAGTGTAAATGTTTAATACAACAGGAATTGATTCTTACGGCCTTGGCTGGGCTTAGATCATTTTGGGGCTTAGTTTTTAAAATTATAAACGTCCAATGCAATACATACAAAACATTTTTGGACTAAGCAATTCAATACAAATTTTCTAGTCGAGGAGCCAAATTCCAAAAGCGTGAGAAACTCTGTGAAACTCAGAAAAATCTTGCAGGTGGACATGAATATTTATAATCTCTATAGACTCTTGAGTGGCTTAAAAATTTATCGACACATTTTTTGAGCAGGAATAGAAAGTATATGTAGGTGCAGTGTAAACGAAAATTCATTGACACTTGCAGAATTGAGCCGTGCAGCTTATTTCTTAGAGCAGCTGTTTCTTATGTCCGACTTAAAGTCTTGAAATTTTGATATTTTATTTTTTTATCCACAAAAACTTATTTTCGTGCTTTCCATTGACAATTTGAAGAAAACAGGTAGGTTCGTTGCTTTGGCTAATTAAAGCAAATGAGATATCAGAGGACTGATACTGTCAAAAAACATATGAGCTTTTGCCAGAAAGACCACTTAAATATCATTTTTCTGAACTAGCATTACAAACAGTTTTTAAATTTTGTTAAAAAAGTGAAGTTCAAAGCATACCTTCAGCTACTTTAAACAAACACTTAGATAATGTACAAAGGTGGGCACTTGATACCTAATCCATTATTAAGCAATATACCTATAAATAAACGAATTTGTTCGTGTGGTAACGTGGCTAGAACTTAAAGTTATAAAATTAGTTATACTACCATGTTTTGCTGAGCCTTAATATTGGCTTTTTAAAAAAAATTCCCATGCTTAACACATCAATCCCAAATTCTTCTTATTGTGCTTCGTTTTGAAAAAATTATAAAGCGCGATAGGAGCGGATATAAAGGCACAAAAAACACGGCTATTATTAAAGGAAAAGTGATGTCAAAATTCGTTTTCTGTTATATAACTTGAAATTTACAAACTGGGTTTCCAAAATCCAAGCCCCCCCACAGCCAAATCCTAGATCCGCTGCTGGATCTTAGTTTTAAGCTCCAATTTAAATTTATAAATTATTTTTCCGTCAACTGGAGTTGAACCTAGACTAAGCTACCTCAGAGGCCGTTGCACTACGCATTGCACCACTCAGGTCAAATAACTTCGGACCACCGGAAAGTTAGCCGACCGACTTTCCATTTTCCGATTTATTACAATAATATGTGTTGTGTATGTATGGTTAGCTTTTCGGTTGGTAAAGATTTTAATTATCGATTTATTAACAAATTACGAGGTTTTCAAATCAAATTTGTTGATGACCAATTGAATCTCAAAAGTGACCCTTTATTTAAGCCCTTATGCATTTGTAATTCAATTTGGTTACCGAGTTATAGGCATTTAAAGCGCCATACAAAGTTAAACTTGGTTATATTACAAAAAAAAGTGTGGGAGTGACCAATTATTTTTTGCAGAAATGGTAGCTATGACCCATTAGAGGTAAATCGCCTGACATTATTTTTTTTCGAAAATCGAATGTCGGCCGGCTAACTTCGCGGTGGTTAACTTCGGTCTTACAGCGAATTTGGCCATGCGGCTAATTGGAGCTTGGCCAGCGTTCCATATTTTTATGCGCAGTTTCCTTTCATGTAACACTGGCCGGCTGGAAAAATGTCAAGTTTCTGTCTAGTTTGGGCAAGGCCCTTGTAAGTTCTCAGTAGGGAAAATCTAGCAGAGGAAAACTGAGGAATGGTTGAAAGTTGTTATTCTGTTCACTAAACCTGATGGTTCTATACGAATGTAGTAATTTAAAGTTCTGTCGCAGTCCTCACACTCGTTTCCTCCGTGGTCAAGCTTTGTAGAACATTGTAGCGTGGTAATGCTTTGACGTAAAGGTTATATTCGTGTCTATTTTAAACCAAATTAAATTCAGAAAAACTGTCTTTTACGTACGTGTACGTGCATTCAAGGGGTTTTTAATACCCTTAAAATGTTAAATTAAACACAATGCGAGCGTCAGGAAAACAGGGAAGGATTAGAGAGGAGATGCCGATGCACATTGATTTTCAACCTTTGAATATCGAAATGGAAGGGAAAAATAGAGGCGGGTATAGCATTCCACATTCGGGTAGTTCGGCTAAAAAAGAATCTCTTTACTTGACAGTACGTCCGAAGTTGGGCTCAAGTGTTAACTGGTTTGCATTCTTGAAAATTGAATAAATATATCAGCTGTTTGCTCAGCTTAGATTTCGATTTATCTCTTCAACTTCAAAATTTATCGACACTCTTTGTAGGGATAAAAATTATGGAGATATAATTTAGTTAAGCTTGAACTGCGTACCTGGCGTTAGTAATACTATCTTGACAGACCTTAAAAAAAACAGGAATACGAGTAAAATTGATAGAAGATAATATTTTAAATCAATTAAAAACTCAAATGACCTCAACTTTATGCGATTCGCCAAATCATGTAGACAGATGGGCTCATCAGTTAGATAAGATGCTGTCATTCGAACCTAGCCTTCTCGATGTTTTTAAGATTCGGTAAGCATCCAGCTAAATTTGCGTCCTAGAAAGTCATAAATGGCATGATCTAACTGATGAGCACATCTGTCATCATATTTGGGCGAAATGCATGGAGTTGAGATCACTTGAGCTTTTAAATAATTATTTTTAGTCACTCCACCTCAACGGAATTAATTCTATTTCTAGCTGTCTCAACATCTATGAAATATCCTTTTCTCTCTTTCTCTCTCTTTTTTTGCAACTTTTTCACTCTACCTCCCATTTTCCCTCTAAAGGTAAATAAAATATACAAAATTGTTTTCTTTAAATGCTGTGATACCAACAAAGGATTCAGAAAGATAATGTCAACACTTTTATGTTGTGACTTGTGAACATTAAACATTATATTGTCTATTCCTGAGAATATCAAATGTCTGACAAAAACATGGAGTGAAAACACAACCCCAACAAGTATGCAGCACTAGAAATATCAAACTTCTGTCAAAAAAGAAGAACCTCCACCTACCTTTAGCATACACTTGCATGCAAGAAACACAATCTGTGTGTACTACTTGATTTTCGTCTCAAGGGTACCTACGCCCTCCTTCTCTCGAGTTTTCCTATGTAGATGTGTTGCAACGTTGCAATTTCCCCCATGCTCTTTCGATTCAGGTTAAATTTCATAAAAATGCAACATCAAAGCAGCATAACATAAATTTCATTACGTAGCGCGTGCATTCGGGGTAGATAGAGCCAAATATAAAAGAGCACTAAGTTTAGCTGATGGTGTCAAAAACCACCCACCACTTTCACTCAAAGAATATAATAACTGAATGGAGTGCAAGGAGTTTAACATTATTTTTCCTATAAAAATGAAAATAAATACAAAAATAACAATCGCAAAAAAAGATCAAAAAGTTCCTTTGACACCTTTGGGGCCAACAACAAACAATTCTTCCATTTTATTATATGCATCAGCAATGAGAGTTTGAGGGTAACAACAGCACCAAGGACCCAGAAGATTCAGCAGGAACCCATTGCCACATAGTAGAGGTACCTTATGTTGTAGTTCAGGAACAGCTTCATTCCTAAAGTGTATACACAGCAAACAAAAAAGTTTGTGATGTTCCTTGTAGCATTGGCATCAGCAACACTGTTATAAAAAGTCCTCTTGCTTTGGCACTCCATATACACAAAACCGCACCATCACCATTTACCAACAGCAACCTATACCATTTCTCTTCGCAAAATGTCGTCAATGCAAATGGATTCGAAGTGTGTATCGAACTTTTTTGGAACCATCAACCAAGCATCCAACCGACCGAGACCAAAGGCAGGGAGGGGGACTGGGGAGGGGGAGAGAGACATAAGGACCAGTGTAAGTGCATTTTGTAATTTCAGCTTTTAATGTGCATCTTTAAGGAGCGAACGTTGTGGTTTTGATTTTAAAATCATGCTTCATGTTCAAAACATCATCGATATAAGAGAACATAGAGAGAGAGAGATTGAGAGGGGGAGAACTTCTGTGGAGCACTTTTCCTTTGTAGATGATGTGCTTTTTTTGTATTATTTTTCTTAAAGTGTTATATCCTCATCAAAGGAATAAACTCTAAAGTAGAATGGGTTTCGAGGGTTGACAAATGGTAGAACTACAACAAAAAAATCAGTACATAAGGACTGTGTACATTACTGTACAAGAAAGGATTATGACTTTGAAGTGGTGTTTCTGTAGGATCTATTTCAAGTTTTATTATTTCTTTGTGTCTTTGAAGTCTAAGATATCAAAAGCAGCTTGGCAAGATAAAATTGATTTTTTTTTTCTTTAAAAAATGTATTAAATGCAAAACATACCTATTCGGTATTTATTAAAGGCTTGGGTTGGTACAAAGCTGAAGTCAGCTAAATAAAATACGTAGATTAAACTTGCATTTTTTGTCCTTCTACAAACTTAAGTTGCTTTTAAAGGATTATTCTTTGACGCAGTGCTTCCCGAGCGGGTCCGTTGACTAAAAAATAGATAATTTCGAAAAATAATGGGCGGTTTCGTCCCTTGGTTTGTAGACCTACTTCATTTTCGCTACGGCCTAAACAGCTGAATCTATGTTCTTTAAATTTGGTACCAAGCATTTATTTGACAATATAGGTACCTATTTTTCTTAACGGGTTGCCAACATTTATACATCGGAAAAACCCGTTATTTTTGGTTTGATAAAATTGTTTTCGAAACATTGATTTTTCAAAAATAAAAAATTATTCAAAAATGTTTAAGACTTTTTAGAAACTTCTCCATACAAATTTGAAAAAAATCGAAAATTATGTAGTTCAAACAAACAAAATTATTCCATCTCTTTACGCTCTATGCGTGCGGACAGACGTCAGAAAGAAATCAAAAATCAAATTTTCGCTACACGGCCAATCTCTGGAAATTTTCCTTTTTTCAAACATTTTCTCTACCGCAGTTAATTTTTAATATTTCTTATAAGAAAAATGCAGGAAGTGCTGAAGTAAGATACGAAAGGTCGGTATTCGGTGCTTAAACTTTTTCCAATACACAGAAATTAAATATGCTTCTAAGAAAAAAGAAGTTTAATTTGTTTTATTTTTTCAAAAAATACATAATAGACATTATTTATGGATCTGCTATTTAGTGTTTTACTAAAAACTGATTAAAGCATTGAAAATCAGAAACAAAAAACTACTTAACAGCGCAAAATTTTTGTTGACATAATTTTTTTCGAGAAGATTTGAATTTAAAAACTAATTTTCTTAAAACAATTTAGTAATAGGGCCCATACACGACACAGACTCGTCGCTGCGCTGCAGATCTAAAGTCTGTGCAAATATGCCTTCGCCACACACGGTGCAGACAATCTGCACAGACATTTTAGTTTGTATCGTTTCGTGGTCGTCGGTCGGAAAAATGGGGTATACCGGATACTGCTTGTGCTGCTCTTATCATCGATTTGGCAATAAAAACAAACAAAAATATGAATCAAAGATAAACAAAAGAATTTAGAGCTAGGAATTGTTTAAAAAATTTTATTTCACTATTGTTTTTCATGTTTTTTCCATAAATTTTCTCGTCTGTGCATAGTTCTCCATACACGATACAGACATATCGTTGCAGACCAACGGCATGCCTGCGTGTTTTCAAAAAATTTTGTATTCACGCAGACGGTCGCTCCAAATAGTCGACATGGATACACACACACGACGCAGGCGGTCTGCGCAGATATGTAGACAACAACAAAATGTATTGGTCTGCAGCGACGTGTCTGTTGCGTGTATGGGCCCTATAAAACAACTTGTTTTAAAAAGGAAACTCAAAACCATGGATTTTCGGCTTTAAAATAAACGTATACCTTAACCATCATGGTATATTCGACTCTAGCAAAGTATCAATCGGGCGGATAAGGAAGAATTTTTGAGTTGATGTTTTTTACCAATTAGCCGATCGAAGCAAAAAACAACGGTTTAATATGAAATCGAAAAATGTTCGTTTAAGACGGATATCTATTATGTGTGAAATATAAAATCGTTCAAATGGCCGCAGCGGCTTCACTGGGTGGCGCGATTGCGAAAGGTCCAGTTATCGATGACTTTGACGCATAAATCAGGCTGAATTTGACCGATGGCATAGACTTATGTTGTCTTTGAGAGCCGTGGTGGTTTGTGCATTCGCATAGACCTGCGACTTAAGAAAGCCCCACAAGAAAAAGGACAAAGGGGTGAAACCATACGATCTTGGTGGCCAATTCACGTCACCTCGGCGCGAGGTAACCATGCCATGAAACCACTCATGCAGAATATCGTTTGTGTCCTGAGCTTTGTGGCACGTAGCGCCATCCTGTTGAAACCATATGTCTTCGGTGTCCATATCATCCAATTCAGGCCACAAGAAGTTGGTGATCATCGACCTATATCTATCGCCATTGACGGTGATGGCCAGCATCATTTTCGAAGAAGTACGGACCGATGACGCCTCCAGCCCAAAATCCACACCAAATAGTAGCTTTATTTGGATGCATTGGCACCTCGTGAATCTTGCGTGGATTGGGATTGTCCCGAATCCGACAATTTTGCCTATTCACGTACCCATTCATCCAAAAATGGGCCTCATCGCTAAAGATGATTTTTCGACCAAAATTGGAATCAACTTCTAACTGCTCCAAAACCCAATTTGCGCGTGGTGCTCGATGCTGTAACTTACCACAATGATTTGTCCTTAGTAACTGATTAAAAGACGATATTTTGACAGAAAGTAAAAGAAACAATATGGCCGCCACGAGCTGTCAAAATCAACCCGTCCCTATTGGAAAACCCTTTAGAATCTTCTCCTGTAAGCTACTTTTTTTTTTTACCAAAATTACACCGATATACATAGCCTTTTATCAGTAGTATCCCGTAGCGTAATAGTTTGCGCGTTGAACTGCCACGCCGGAGGTCTGGGTTCACTTCCCAGCCTCGTCCAACTTAAAACTAAAAAAAAATTCAGTAGCGAGGAATTGACAAATCCTCCAAGAGTATCACTTATCATGAATAAGTACTTCTCGTCTAGCCGTTCGGATTCGGCAAACAATTCCTTTCGACAGGCGCACACAGGAATGGTTGCGAGTTGTTAGTCACTAGGCCCTGGTTCTTCACGAGCCGTTGTGCCACCCAATTTATTTATTTTTTATTAATTTTTTACATTTCTGTCTAAAACAAACATTTCTGACGAAGCCGCCCAAAGTAACAAAGTTTAAATTTAACAAATAGCATCGATATACACAACTAGGGCTGGGCACGAGACGAGACTCGGTGATATTTTTGTAGGTCTCGTCTCAGTGTCGTCGAAAACTTTTAGTCTCGTCTCGGTCTCGTTTCGGCGTCGTATAATTGAGTCTCGTCTCGGTCTCAGTCTCGACTTTTTCAAGAGAAAATTTTAATTTGCAGTCTGGTCTCCGAAAAATATGATTTCCGGACAACCTGTTGATTATTGCAACGAAATATTTTCGATACGTCAAAATATAACTTGTGCAGAAAAAAATAAAAAATAAAAAAATTCCAATAAATGTCGGTCCAAATATACAGTCTCGTCTCGGTCTCGTCGTGCGAGACCAAGACATTTCTCACCTCGTGGCCAGCACTATGCACAGCACATGTTCATAAGTACTCAATTATTTTGAAGGTGTTAGACTGTCTTAAACTAATGGAAAAACTGATTCTTCAAACGTATTCTAATTAACTTTTTCTTCTATCACGCCCATTTTCTCAGTTAACGAATACTAATTCCTTAAATATCATTGATTTCCCGAAAACATAAGTAACCATCAAATCTCAATATAGATGATTCTGCATTTCAAGTGCGAGGAGTATAGAGCCTTATCTCATTGCTATAAAGGACTCTTATTCTAGGCCATTAGGTTTTCCTTCTTGATGCCACACATAAAATATCCTGTTAGCTGTGAATAGATATAACCTATACAATTAATATCCCATTAAGAAAGGATCCGATGGATTCCTGATCGGCAATTAATAACATTAAGTCAAATGCCACAGCCCAGGAATGCCCTACAAATATCTCCAAGAATTCCAAAACCCATCAAACGTCAAATCCCTCTTTTAAAGGAGTTCTCTCTCTGGATGTGTGTCCTGGAGACAAGCGTTAAGATGCGTGTAATTGTCTTCGTTAGTACTTGATAGACACATATACAAAGGTAGTAGTGCGGGGCATACACTATTATCGATTTGGTTAGAATTTCATTTGAAGCTTCTGCAGCATTCTTCTATCTCAATTTCAGGAGAAGATTTCCAATGATGGGAGCAAGCTACCTACCTGCTTCTCCATACAGCGCATCATATAACTATGATTATACACTACAACTAGGTATGTGATTGCTTTCTCTCTTTTATAACCTGGGGTTATCCTTTTCGTATAATATTCCCTACTCTTCTTCTACTTCTACTGATGCGTCCTTAAGGCAGAAAGGTATTCCAAGTATTTCCGTTTGCTTACTACCGTTAAATTTCATACCGCATACCTCTCTTTATTTATATTGAAGTGGAATTTATTTCCTTCTTGGTGATTGGAACTCTGTGGTAACAAGGACAACAACCGCAATAAGACGGCTATTATGGTACATGACATTAATGTGGTATAAACCTACAATAGGATAGCAGAGGTACATTGGCCTTTCCAACATCACAGCATATAAGTCCAACAGTGTCGATGGATGAGCATCGCAGAGATGGAGGAAAGGAGGAGGACATTCCGAAGCCATCAATGCCATTGTGTGCCATACATCGTCATAATAGTCCTTCAGTCGATCGATGAGCTCGTTTTCATGTCCTTTTATATGGAAAATTATATGAGACGACCGTTAACTAAAGTCAAAACCACTTTTTGTTCTACCAGCACTTACCTATACCTATACCAACCTACCCAAACATACATGGTCATACATATTTATGGGAATTCTTTTGAGCCCCATCCGAAGATATATGTTCTTTTATATATGCAAAAGGATCCAACAGCAGATTCTGAAGTGTTTTAGGGACTAACACAAAAAAAAAAACAGAACAAAATCAAAAGTAAAAAGAGTTAAAGAAGTTTGTCCTTCCATCTTATGTTCTTATTGTTGCTCAGACAGCAGTCAAAGACTTTAAGGTAGGTAAACTATACCAGCTACAGATGTAGGTACATTCATACAAAAGCCAAAGGAAGGATATACATGTCTATAAATTCGGAAAGGGACTGTGAGAGTTTATGGTAATTTAGTGTTCCGCATGACCAACCCAACCCCACATCCTTTGCGGTATAGGATTTGAATGGTTTTTCGTTGTCGTAAAACAACTTTACGAAGCTGTTAAGTGGACGCACTTTAAGCTAAGTGAATGACTTGAATAAAATTGGTTGAATTTTGTATAGATATGAGTTCTCTGTATTGTTAAAAGTTTTTATGTGTCTTTTAAATAGTTGTTAAGTTTCTTGATAGCTTTATTTCGTAGACATGAGATTCTAAAATTTATTTCAATGATTTTGGTAAATACAGTGTGTTTTTCTTAGAAGTGTATAGAACTTAAAGTTGGCAACACTTTTTTAACTGGCAGCCATTTTGTCAGCTGTTAAGTGATTTATTTTTAGTTTGGTTTTGGCATTTCAACATGAATAAACTGACGCCTGAACAACGCTTCCAAATTGTGCAAATTAATTTTGAAAATCATGGATCTGTTCTATCGCGCACTACGTCCATTTTACGGTCAACATAATCGTCCATCAGAGCAATTAATTCTATATTAACTATGGAACGTTTTCGCACTTCGTTTACTCTGAAGGCTAATATGCATCCACAGAGAAGTCGTAAAGTGCGTTCAGAAGGAGTCATTGCTGTTGTCATTGGAAGACCCGAATCAGTCTATCCGCCATGTTTCGGAAAGATCGTGGTTTGCGTGCTTACAAAATCCAACTCGTGCAAGAATTGAAGCCACATGATCACCTAGCAAGACGTAGATTCGGTGAATGGACCCAAAACAAAATTTCCGTTGATCCCAATTATCATAAGCGAATTTTGTTTAGTAATGAAGCTCACTTTTGGTTAATGTATACGTCAATACACAAAACTGCCGTATTTGGCATTGGAGTGATGATAATCCTCAAGTGTATGTTGAGACACCGTTACATCCACAAAAACTGACTGTTTGGTGAGCTTTATGGGTTGGTGAAATAATTGGTTCGTACTTCCTTAAAAAATATGCTGGCCAGAACGTTACAGTCAATGGTGACTGGTATAGAGCCATGATTACTGACTTTTTTCATTCAGGAGCTGTGGTTTCAACAAGACGGTGCAAAATGTCACACAGCTCGTGCCACAATTGATTTATTGAAGGAAACGTCTGGTTACCGCATAGTTTCACGTTAAGGACCCGTGAATTGGCCTCCAAGATCGTGCGATTTAACGCCGCGGCTTGACTATTTTCTGTGGGGATATTTGAAGTCGCTAGTCAACAACGATAAGCCCGAAACGATTGACTTGGAGGACAACATTTGCCGCATTATTGACGATATACGCCCACAAAAATGTTGGAAAAAGTAATTGAAAATTGGACCTCCAGATTAGACTATGTACGTCTGAGCGGTCATATGCCAGAAATCATATTTAAATTATAATGCCAGAAGATTATCTTTCAAATAAATTTAATTTCATGTAAATTTAAAAAAATCATCTTCGTTTTATTGCATTTCAAAGTTTTATATCTCAAAAAAAAAATCTTATATGTACCAATAACTATCTTTTTCCATGAAAATGTGTTTTCATTTCAGCCTTTTGAGTTTGAAAGAAAATTTATGGTCCCCTCTGTTTCTACCGACTTACCAGAAGCATAGTTAGTTAGTCACTATACCTTGGGTTCTCAACAAGCTGCCACGCCATTTTTTTTGACGATTTATTTTAAGATTTCTTGTGCTTTCAAAACAAACCAAAAGCTAGACATTTGCTGATAATTTACATTTACATTCAAGTTGATTCACATAAAGGTCAACTGAAATTCGGTAGCAATACTTAACTATACACCTTCAAGCCCATGATGCCCACGCAAATGTCTTGCTATAAGAATATTAATGAGTTTCAATTCGGTGCACCACAATCAGACAATCATCACGTATCATTTTGATATAAAAGACTCGTAACGGCGTTAACCAAATCATACTACAAACTCATACTTCTTGGAAAACATCAATCCAAAGCTTTAAACAAAACCAACATGTTCAAATTCGTAAGTTTTAATCATGAGCATTCTTTAAGAGGATATTATTTTGTTTTGATAATAAATATTTCTTTAATTTCAACAGACCGTTGTCATCTTCACTGTCATCGCCTGCGCTGTTGCCAAGCCAGCTCCAGGACTTCTTGCAACACCACTAGCATACTCTGCTCCTTTAGTTGCTGCCGCTCCAGGTGTTGTCACTGCCACCAGCAGCCAAGTGATCGCAAGGAATTACAATGGAATCGCTACTGCTCCAGTTTATGCTGCCGCACCTGTTGCCAAATACGTTGCTGCTCCTTTAACTGCAGCTCCTCTTGCTGCTGCACCACTGGCAGCCAATTACGTAGCTTCTCCCTACGCTAGTCCATTAGCTTACTCCGCTCCATTGGCTGCTGCTCCTTTCGGATATGCTGCTTCCTATGGATATGCGTCTCCACTCAACTATGCTTCAGCTCCACTTTTGTTCTAAAAAGTAAAAGATGACAATTAAATAAAAATGAATATGCTGGAAAAGAAAATCTTTTTGTTTTAATTTAAAAAAAAAACATGGTCAACCATAAATGCGGGAAAACAAATCCAGAAAATTAACGATGGCAGTGAGTTTGGTGAAAATTCTTTGATGGCTGTGTTGAAAACAAAACTATATACAAAATTGAATTTAGTGAACCGAAAAAGCGAAGTCTTCATAAATGAAACGAAAATACGAAACATTTATATCATTATAGGCTTGTTTCACACACATTCAGTTTCATTCGGTTCGGTCTCTATTCGGTTTGTATTGGGCTATGCCTCATGTGTGAAAAGATAAAACGGTGCTCTTCGGTTTCTATTAGGTTTTTATTTTTGCCGTTTTATCGTTTCACACATATCAGGCACAGCCGAATACAAACCGAATAGAGATCGAACCAAATGTGTGTGAAACAAGCCTAATTTGGTCGTATTGGTATCAGGTAGAGATGGTTTGCACCCACGCCTATTTTCGAATTTCGTTAATTACCAAGTTTTGAAATTTATTAATAGATAGGTAACAATATTAAAAAAAATTTACTCATTCATTTACTTATTTCATAGTTTACCTAGCTATTTGCAGTTTTAATTACTTTTGAGACAAAAATGTAAGCTTTTGGAAAAGTGCTACACATCATAATAATTTTGTTCGTACAAAATTGGGTTAAAACTTAAAACTCAAGAACGGCTAATTTTCATAATTCATTTTGAACGTTTAACAACGTTTTTTTTTTGGGCATGAGTACCTTAGGTGGCCTGCTTCACGGGTTCCGAGGATTTTAACTCCTTTTATGTGTCCTCTGTCTCGCTCACGCAACTATTTTTAAGCATTAAAAAGACCAATAGTTGTTTGTAATTTTTGGTGTGTTGGTACTCGCCAAAAAAATTCTTATTTATGAGAAAGATTGGTATGACTTAAATTAAGGGTAATGTAAGCTTGAGTACTTAAAAAAAAATCAAAATATTAGGTGAATTATGAATTATATCCGTCCATTTTGAACTTACTTAGCAGGAGCATATTTTCATATTTTTTTTTTTAATCTGTACAGTTGCGCACTTAAATATTTCTCTTTTTCGTGACCTTTCTTCAATAATAAATGAAAACCTAAAGTGGGCTTTAGGTCAGATTTCGAATTTAAAATAAAAAACGAATTTTCAAAATCTGACCTAAGGCCCACTTTAGGATTTTCATTTATTGTTGGGCACTTATTTAACCCTCTACTGCATGAATTATTGTTTAAAGAGAAAAAAAAAATAAATACATATGAAATTGCTTCTTTGGGATGTTTTAAGACATCTTTTATTAAAAAAAAAAAACAAAAAAAAAATATTTGTTTAAATAATAAGGATACAAGCCAAATTTGGCTTCGTATGCCATGTATATAATATGTATTTTTATTTGTGTATACAAATTTTTTATTAAACTATAGACAAATAATTGTTTAAACTGTTTTAAAAACCAATTTTGCTCGATTTTATTTAAAGTATGTTTCATGCTATGAAGTTTAACTTCAAATATGAAATAATTAATAAAAATATAAACAGTAATAAAAGTAATAATGGCAACTATATTTTAAAAACGAAAATAAATTACATATTATTTATTTATATTTTGTCATAGTAGTTTTGTATTTTTAATTTTTTTTTATTGCAATAAAACATTGACTTTAAAAACTGATTTCTATATGTTTTTCTTTTTCGACAAGGAAATAAACTTTTTTGCAGGATTTGGATCAGTGTTATCATCGACATTGATTTTTTGATTGGATGGATTCTTTTACAGCGAAAACAAGTTTGTTTCCACAGGACTTTTACACGATTCAACTATATCATCGTGGTTCAACATGATGATCATCTTGAATCCAAATGATGATCATCGTTATTCAACATGATAGAAGTAATGATTAAACATGATGATCACGACGATTCAACATAATACTCGTTGCGATTTAACATGATGATCATGGCGATTCAAAATGATTATCACCGTGATTCAATATGATGATCATGGTAATTCTATATGATGATCATCGTGATTCAACATGATGATCGTGGTAATTCAATATGATAAACATCGTGATTCAACATGATGATCGTGATGATTTAACATGCTGATCATGTTGATTCAACATGATGATCATCGTGATTCAACATGATAATAGTAGTAAAATAACATGATGATAGCAATGATTTAAAATTATGATCATGTCGATTCAACATGATGATCGTCGTGCTTCAACATGATTATAGTCATGATTCAATATGACGTCAGTAATGATTCAACGTGATGATCATGTCGATTCAACATGATGATCGTCATGCTTTAGCTTGATAATCATATTGATTCAACATGATGATCATGTTAATATAAAATGATGATCACCGTGATTAAACGTGATGACCATGGTAATTCAATATGATGAGCATTGTGATTCAACATGAAGATCGTTGTGCTTTAATATGATGATCATATTGATCCAACATGATGATCATGGTAATTTATATTGATGCTCACTGTGATTGAACATTATAATCATGGTGATCTTACATGCTGACCATGGTGATTCAAAATGATGATCATGGTAATTTAATATGTTGATCATCGTGATTCAACATGATGATCGTTGTTATTTAACATGATGATAGTAATGATTTAACATGATGGTCATGGCGATATCATGTCGAAGTGATTTAATATAATGACCATGGTAATTCAACATGAATATCATCGTGATTCAACATGATGATCGTTGTAATTTAACATTAAGTCAAAGTGATTCAGCATTAATTTGCTATTGATTCCATTTAATTTTCACTTTTTTTCATATTATTTCAAAATGAAAACATATTGATTCAACTATAAACACGATGTCATTTTAACATGATCTAATATTGATTTACTTATACAGAAATCATGTTAAAATAATACGAATGCTCTATGAAGCAAAAACATTGGCAAAACATGTTGATTTATTATTGTTTTTGTTGATTTTACCTTGTTTTTTCTCTGTGTGTATATGCTTTTAAAACTTTAACATTTTTGATTCAAGATTAAGTAAATAAAATATATGAAAAAGCAACAAAATTTAAAGAAATAAAAGTTATAAACAAAACAGAACAATTCATTTAAGAAATAAATAACTAAAACAAAACATAACAATTCATTGTATCAAAAAAAAATTATGATTAAAAGTTGTTTGTCTATGCGCCGTGGAATTGAGAAAAACAATTTCTCTTTTCATTGTAACACAAATAAGCTTTACATTTTTGGCAAAAAGTAAATGCGCGATAAGTACAGTCATTTTGGCAAATTTTACGGTTTTTTTTTTATTTCCGGGAAATGACCGATGTTGTCAAATCGAACTGATAACAACGGAAAATCTTGATGTCTTTCAGGACGATTTCTCTTTGGTGTTGATAGTGTTTCCGTTGGTGGCCGGGTACGTATTTCAAAATTGCTGGAAGTCGCCGGAGATCCAAGTCTAGATCCCTTACAGGGTCGTCCACGTCGTTAAGTCTACACCTCCCATATATTTGCTGTAGACCTCAAAAGCTTGTGGAGCGGGGATAATTTTATACTCCTTATCATTTCTGAAGTAACGGATCTTGCTTACTACTGGGTTCATTCCAACATAAGGTGACAATAACGATACTATTTTGTTGTCAAACCAGGACACCAAACTTAATTTCACTCCATTGATAGTTGCTATTTTTCGATCATGCTTCCACGTCCCTGCTTCATCAGTTGGTCCTTCGGAATTCTGGAGTTTGGGACTCGGTTGAGTCTTACAGTTCCTAGTGGTAAAAGCCCATTTTTGAACAGATAAACCTGCAAATTTGGGCTATTATACCAATTGTCGAGAAAATCTTGTGCTAAACATTTTTTGGAACTGTTGACGTGAGTCTTGTGACAACGTTACTACTGACTCTCAGATCTGGCGCTTCATCGGGATACTTATTGCTTAATAAATCCAGAAATTCCACTAAGAACTTGGTTCTTACAGCCCCATTTATGTGGTTTAGCTGGGTTATATTGCTTCAGCTCATGACGGCATTTCGTTGAAATGATTTGTCCATCTACGGCGAGGAACTCTTCTTTTGGAATCAACAGCAAACGTTCCCTTATTTGCACCAAAAGTAGTCTTACCTTGAAGAGTTTGTCATGCCCTTCTGTTCGCAATGGTTTGAAGTTATTATTATCATTGAAATGAATTGACCTTTTTATAGTTTCCCACCTGTTGCACGTCATTGTTTCATATATCATTGGTTGTCCTACCGTCTTAGTCCAGTAATGTCTGGATGATGGAAGTTGACAACAAGACATGAATATCACTATTCAGATAAATTGTTCCATTTCGTTCTTTGCGATATTAACTGGCTTATTTATATCATCTTGGAGAGCTTTTTTATTCGATTCCTGTATTATGAATGTCAACAAATCATAAGTAAAAAAAAACTTAAAAAAATCTGATGGTGGCTCGAATTGTTTTACATATTCTGGAAGCTCGGCCGATCCTGCAAATTTGAATAACTCTTCATCGTAGTCAGGAAGATGTTCCTTTTTCCATGATAGTTGTTCTTTTTTTGTTTGTCTTGCCTTTCACGGATTTTGATTTCAGGTTTATAAGAGGCTCATGATCTGAATCCGATTCCGTTTCCTCAACCGTAACGTTCTCACTTTGATTAGTAAAATGTAACTCTGTCTCTAATTCTAACTCCACATCTGAATCTCCAGGCAATTCATCATCGCTTCGCGATCCATCTCCAGGAATGGGATTAACTAATGACGATCCTCCATAAAAACGACGGGTTTCCATTTTTCTAAGCCAAAAAAAAAATAAATTGAATTTCAATCTAAAAACTAAACAGTAAAACAAATGAAAAAACATGCGCACCACAACAAGAGGAAACTGAGGAAAATATGTTGATTTTCAACACCTTGTTGCATACGAAGCCAAAAATGGCTTGTGCAGTTTTACCTCTCAAAAAAGCAAGATAATAATTTTTTTTTCATAAAGATATATTTTTAGCAAGGACAAATAAAGATTTAATCACAAATTAATTTTTGTGTACACTTAACACACCTTACAACAAAGATATTAATTTTTAAAATCAGAAAAATTTTTCACACACGTGTTATCAACGAAAACAAGCAAACCAGTGTCCAACAAGCAGGACAAAAACTACCGCTATGTTTTCTCAGAAATGCATAGAAGAGAATCGTGTTGTGTAAAGATTTTTTTGTTTATGAGAAAAAGGAGAAAAACGGTCAAAAAAGTGAAAAGCCATTTTTGGCTCCGTATGCGGTAGAGGGTTAATTTGCAAATTTAAAAAAAGTACGTATACGCCACGGTGTACTTAATTTGGAATTTCAATTTAGAAATTTATATTTTCATAATTTAGGCAGAACAAAATTTGATTTAACTTAGTCTAATATGTGCTTCATAGATGAATTAATTTTTACTGTTGAATAGTTAATGAACAAAATATTTAAAAAATAAGTTACAACTCTATTTTCTTTGTTTTTAAGTTCAAGACAAATTTTGGACGAATGCTAAAGGAATGTACATACGTATCCGTAAATTTTGTTTGTTTTTTAATTAGTTTTGTTTTTATAAAATTTTCAAAACTATCATGGATCTTATATAAATTAGTAAAAAGGTAATCTATGACGTATCCATCAATTTGGTGTTTGTTTCGCTGGCCAAGTATTCGGCCACTGGCGATACTAGTGTATTTCTTAATAATCTGAGAAATAAATACAATGAAATGAAAACAAAAAAAAAGATTGATGCATAAAATTTTTGTTTCACCTTATTTTATGTTTATTTGAATACGTTCAAGTATCTATAAATTTGCTGTTAAATACTTTTTTTTGTTATAATTCGTTGCTGTAGGCGACGAAGCCGAAGTATTTTTTTACTTGAATTTGTCGTTATGCAAAAAAAAAAAAAAAACAATTTTATGGGCATTGTTTTAAATTAGTCAGCGGACTTAGTTTTTTCTTCCAAGGACTGATATAAAACACAAAATATCAAATAAATTATTATGTTTTCATATTAAAATTGTGACTTATATAAAGAATATACAAAATACATGGTAAATCCTTAAGAAAAAATACATAAAAGTATCCAGAGAAATTGTTATGTAGGTACCTAACATTTTAGACTTCAGTTTTATCTCAGTTGTTTTCAATAAAAAGTTATCAAAAAGGTGATTAATAAATTACTTTTGGGGTATCTATTTCTTAGAAATTTTAAATAAAAAAGGAACGGAAAAAAATAGAGTTAATTCGGAACATATTATTAAAAAAAATGCCAGGGTACTGAGAATTTTCATAGGTTTTGCGCCAAAAGCATAGTAACGTTTAATTAGAAAAATTAAAAAAAATTATTTTATACTGTGGTTTCACTAGGCCTGTACAATACCGCCAACAAATGTGTCTGTTTTCATACAAAGTTTATCCGTCAATCCCTGCCAAGGGACTGAGAACCCGAGTGGACATGGACATTTATAGGATGGAGCGATCTTATATGGGGAAAAAATTAAATGGGAATATCAAAAACATACCTCCCGCAAAAGTTGTCTTGGGTTCTTTTTATTATTTAAAGATTTTGTTTTAGTTTAAAAAATTACCGCTAGGGGTCGCGCATTGCAGTTAAAAACTAAAAAACGAAGTGAAGAGAATATGAAAAACATACCCCCCCAAAAAGTTTCTTTGGGTTTTTTTATGAATTTTAAGATGTTTCTATACTTTTAAAAACGACCGCTAGGGGTCGCGCATTACATTTGAAAACTGGAAAAAACTTAGCTTGAACAAAAATCATTCAAAAAGTTGCGTGGAGTCCTTTTAGCGCGATTTAATATTTTTTGTAATTTTTAATCTGACCGCCAGGTGTCGCAACTGAAGGTTTTCTATTAGTTTAACATACGTATTTAATTGTTGAGATCAAAAGGTTTATCAGCCTTTATATGGCTTAAAGACTATTAAAACAAGTCTGAGAATTATTAAACTATTATGGTTACTATAACAAAATTTAATTATTAATGAATTGTTAGAATATTTTTTTTTTATTTCTTCATTTAAAAGTTCTTCTCAAAAGTAGCTGCTTAATAATTTTATAATTAGGCACGTTCACGAAACAGAGATATCAGAGATTTTGCTCCGTCAAAAGCTAAGCAAGCGAATCCAAAAATTGTTTTCTTCAGTATTTTGACAGCCAAACTGATATTTTTCACTGAGGAATCCTGTTCAGGCAAGTGATCTACTTTTCCTGAAAGCTCCTATAAATTTGAGCGAAGGTCTTCCTGAATAAGTTCCATGATTAATAGAGGTTCGGCGAAACGTCCTTTTCAATCTAATGCCGATCTTTTTCCTCTAGATATTTTTCGGATTCAAAAAAGAAATTTTGAAGTTGAAAGCTTCGAGCAACTAAGTCACCTACTAGTATTGTTTAAGGTACTTGAAGTCAGGTTCTAATGAAATTTGGCTTAAATCTTTGCGACCGTAAAGATAGAGCCCCAAAATATTCCGGTCTGAGACCTGAGACAATTGCGTCCTTGATTTTGATTTCTACCTACTTCTTATATAACTTCTATCAGCAATATTTGACTGATCTATACCATCGATATCATCAAGATGGCTGTAACAATTGTAGAAGTTGCCTTTGAGATATTGTGAAACTTTTTGCCACCTTCTTTACTTTAATAAGAGGTTCGTGATCAAAACTACAAGAAGAGTGACAAAAGAATCGTCCAATTTCCTATTTGCAATTTTTGTTTAAATCCCTTGATCAAGGAGCGCTCTTTTTCAATTTTATTTCTTTGGAAGGAACAAAAACAGAACCTAAAATTAAAGCACTTCAGCTTTAATGTGTCGGGTATTCCTCTGATGATTGGAATTTTAAGAATTGCAGTCCTTTTCTTGTTGAGTTTTAAATAGTTTTCTCGAAAATAAACTTACAAACTTTTGGGACTGAAAAATATCGTATTTGTGTATATGTTTTTCTTTTTTAAACTATATTCGATCGGTAATTTGGTCGAAATATATACTTAAGTCGGTAACACATACATATACATAATTTTTCATCTCCATTTATTTGACAAATTTTGTTGATGGAGTATCCATTTTGATTTAAATTATGGAAAAAAAATCCCAGGAGATGTATGAAGTTGGGTAGTTACAAATCGAGTTAGAATGTTTTTATATCACTTGCATACTTAATTAAACTACGCTTTTTTTCAAAACAAAGAGCTATTCGTATACTCTTTGGTACATAAATATGTAAATGAAGGAAACGCAATTAGCTTTTGTTTGAATTACATACAAAACATTAAAAAAAGAAAACTATGTACCTTACCCAAATTGCTCCCTTGAAAATATTGTTATGTAAAAAATCAGTTTATTTAATGTTGTCAAGTACAAAATATTTGAAAAAATGACGTCGCACATTAACGTGACTTAGTACATTTTGTTAGATAAAAGGATCATCTTAAATTCCGTCATGCATTTCAAAGCTGTATAATGCCTGCTACACTGAAAAAAAAGTAAAATGAAAAAAAAAAAACACAAAGCCGATTTCTTGCTTCGGACTGCGTGACCCCTAGCGGTCAAAATAAAAAACTATAAAATATCTTAAAATGTATTTAAAAGCCATATACAACTTTTGCCCGGGGGTATGTTTTTGAATTTCTAAGAAAAAAATGATCACTCCACCCTTGGACATTCCACGTTTTCTATCACAAATGTCTTCATCACAGCTGTCATACATAACGGACGACTTGAATTATTATTATTATGTGTTAGCGAGAAACTTGACCATACCCTATCTGAAACTTCGATAGGTACATAAGTTATCGAAATTTTTGACTGTTTCAATCTGCCAGGGGACTTATAAGAAACACGGGGGACAAAGTTTAATAATTTTTTTTTGTAATATTATAAATAGATATTAAAGATTTGTTTACGTCATAATAAAGATTTATTACTTTATGTCATTAATTTATTGTTGGTTTTAGTGTGGAAACAAAAATAGAAGAACAGTTATGATTCTTTGTTTGAAAAACAAGTGGGGAAACGTCAGGAGACTGAGAATTAGGCACTTTGAAGAATTGTTTGAGTAATGAAAATGTATCAGATCATAATAATTTTTATTTGCCAATGTGGATATCGACTAGATTGACTGCTGTAAAAAAAATCAGATTGATTGGAGGAACCGTTTTCAAACTATGAGCGTGGCAATAGAAAATTCCATCATATGTAGAATCACGCATATCTGAGGATATATTAGTACAACTTTTGTCTTACTTTTTAATTTTTATACAATTTCCCATAACCACATAGGCAAGTTTGTGCGTTCAAGTTGTACACTTTATTACACTTTTTTCATTGTTAGTTAATTAATTATATTGTGTAAGTGTCTGTTTGGGTTCATATAGTTGAAAAATCATTAATTTAAATTCTAAAATTTTAAATCATATAATAAACAAATTGCTTTCGACAAGGAATTATTATGGTTTGTTAACTCCATCAGGCAGCATCATAAGTGATTTATTATTTATCATACGGTTAAATATTTTGAGACTCGTGTCAAAAGGTACTATAAATCTTACAACTTATTTTCCATTTAAAGGTCACATTTAAATATATACACATGTACAGTACATGTTCCCTTTTAATAGCATAATAAAATATCAAGAAAAAGGACTTTTATGTAATAATACACTTACATGTATGTACCTTAGAATGCTAAGAAAATTAATTATGTAATCGAATTTTAAATGAACCTTTTACACTTCAAATTCTTAAGTGAGGAAGTATCAATGTATTATATAAAGTTAACCTTAGGAAAAATTTGGTTTTGGATCTGAAAATTTACAAAAATGCTTATAAGTATTTAATTCTATAAATTGAGAGAATAATAATTAATATTCTGACATAATATTTTATACTTGAACACTATAACACCAAACGTGAAATAATTGAGTTGCGATAGAGCATGAAGTCGAGAGGCCTTTTCCTAATTGCTATAAATTTTTAAATTAAAAAATACCTACTAAATTATTCTTTGTTCATCGCACTATGAAATCTATGATGTGGCAAGCGAGTAAAAAAGATAAAACTTTAAAATTATATTTTCTAATGAAATCAGTGATCCGCAGCCTCTAAAAGAAAAAAAACTAATACAAAACTTTAACGCTCATTAACTCCATCCTTTTCTTCATAGAAGTTTTTGATTTAATTTTTTTTTTTTGTTTCAAAATATTTTTTTTTCTGCCGGTGGAATTATAAAAAAAAAATCTTGGCGCTAATGAATACACAGAATCTTTTGAATTATTTTTTTTTTTTAATTTTCAAAACTTTTTAACTTTATCAAGCCTTAGATATTTAACAGAATTGAAAATCACGTCTAACGATTTTAGTTTTTTTTTTCTTAATTTTTTTTTTTACTTGCCATGCTTAAGGGCAAGTATTGGTTTCGTGTCAAAAAAAATCAAGGTTTTAACCAAATTTATTGTAACGATGATGGAAAAACACAAAAATGTGGTTTGGTGTTAGGAGGTCATCAATCCTGTTAGTGCGTGGCATCCACTGTACATTGAGCATATTTTAACTGATTTGCTTCAAATATGGTTCCATCGAAAAAAAAAACTTCAAATTTTGTTTCTAGCTCATTTATAACTGGTATCTTCGAGATACAAGAAAACAGAATTTCATGCTTTTATGAGGAAGTTGTGTTTATACCACATAATTTGTATTTATTTGTATGGTGTCCCGTAAAGGATGGTTCAAACTAAATATGGTGATAGGCCAGGTCATGACCTTTCAGAATTTGGGAACTTGTTTATCCCGGACCATAACGGTTTTCGAGTAACGGAAGTTTTTTTGAAATTTGCCCGAACCCCTACCTTGGACCACTGTTTTGCTCACCCCGTCCATAATAACTTTTTTTGTCCATTCAAATAATTTTGATTTTATACACCATTTTTATAAAATTACTAGATCAATTAGTGTAATGATCTTTGATGAGCGTACTGAAAAAAATCGTATGACTCAATACTGGTTCTTAATTTTAAAAAATTGCCTTGCCTTTGGACTTCTTGTGGCCAGAAATTCAGGATATGCACCTGGACGATTTGTGTTTCCAACAGCATGGTGCCACTTGCCACACAGACAACGAAAGAATGGCTCTTTTGCGCGAGAAATTCAATGGCCGTATTATCTCACGTCTTGGCGATGTAATTGGCCGCCACGATCTTTTGATTTGACAAGCGTCATCTAATATCAATTTCAATAAATAATTTCATCCTCAAACTAACTTAATTTTACTAAAAATGGCGGCCTTTAACTTTGCGACGCCACGTTTGGCCAATCCTTGTACTAATGTTTTATTTATTTTTACCGGAAATGGTATGGCTGGTAAGAATTTAAAAACGTTCAAAAGTAATGGCGCTTATTCAAAATGAGATAATTGTCTTTTTTTTTTGTTTTTCTAAAACGTTTTTGATTGAAAGAAAAAATAATTTAAAATGCCTTACATGCCGCGGGAATATGCTTCAATGCATTACATTTATGGAGAATGTGGAGGAAACGCCAGAGCAGCAGCCAGAACATATGCTGAGAGGTACCCAAATGCTTCCCATCCTGACCATCGCCTTTTCATACGGGTTCACTTAGCTTATGCGGAGGGCAGAACACCAGGCAGAAGTATAGGATAAGGAAGAAGTCAACGACATCATGATGACTCATTTTTGCGTGCTGTCGAGAATATGACCCTTCTACATCTGTAAGAGCCATCGAAAGGGCAACAGGGGTCTCAAAAACAACCATCCAAACTGTGCTGAAAAGGAACAACCTGCATCCCTTTCATTTCATACATGTTCAATCTCTACTTCCAAGGGACTATACAGAAAGAGTTGAATTTTGTCGGACAATGCTCCGAAAAAACCAAGAGGATCCGTATTTTTTGGAGAAGATATTGTGCTCCGACGAGTCATCTGGCAAAAAAGATGTATTTGTCAACTTGCATAACCTCCATAGTTTTTAATTGGACAATCCGCATTTGGTGCGAGAAGGAAATTCCCAAATAAATTTGTGGACTGGGATTTTGAATGGCCACAGGACACATTGAACTGCCGGATACACTAAATAGTGAAATTTATTTAGATTTTCTGCAAAATAGGCTATTTTTTTTTGTTGGAAGACGTGCCACTTGTCATAATCAGTCAATTCTGGACTAAAAAATAAAATAGAAATTGAAGATTTTTTGTAATTATATTTATGATTATGATATTATTATGTTATTTGAAACTCACGTATTAGATAAGGAAGAAAAAATGTTTAAAAATGTTTTTGCTAATTATGAAGTAAAATGGAATTCCGCTATTAAAACAAGTATATTCGGAAGAGGAAGTGGCGGGGAGCTTTTTGCATATAGAAAAAACATTAAAGAGGTAGATATCGAAATCAAAAATATAGGAGAAGCTTGCATCTTTTCACTGCAGCCACTGGGAATCTGATTTTGAAAAACTTAATGATCAACTTAGTAATGTGAACTCATCAGACTTAATGATCATTGGAGACTTCAACGGAAGGATAGGTGTTTCACAAAACAACTTTGCAAGCGGATACTCACACACAACTTTTAATCCAATGCGTAATTCGAAAGATGAGATATGCGATAGAAAAGGTGAAAACATTATGGATATGGCAGATGCTTATGACTATAGAGTTTTAAATGGAAGTTGTATTGGAGATCTTAATTGCGAGTTCACATTTGTACGAGGAACAGCATGCTCTGTGATTGACTATTGTTTTGTTGCTGGGAACTGGAACTCAATGATGATTTTAAAATTGGATTAAAAACATTTTCAGATCACATGCCCATGGAAATAACGATAAAAGTTCCAGGTTCTTCAAATAATACAAGAGATGGAAATTTATTCAACTTGTTACCAAAACTTTGTTGGAAGGATAGAAATCGTGATCAGTATCAACATAATTTGAATATCCAACTCGGTATCTTAAGAAGAACAAATATCTCTTCCAATATTGAAGATCTCTCTGAAGTTATCAAGAAATCAGCTCCATCGAAACCAAATACAGCAAAAATGATAAGTAGAAACAAACAAGAATGGTTTGATAATGAATGCAAGAATGCAAGACTGAAATCGTTTGAATTCTTAAAACAATTTAGGATACACAATACTCATACTTCTAAATATTCGTATGCAGAAGCAAACCGGGAATTCAAGAAACTGTGCCGTTCAAAAAAGATAGCTTTTGATCAAATGAAGGTAACTGCGATAAGCTCAGCTAGTTCCTCATCTGATTTTTGGAAGGCGGTTAAACAATTAAATGGAAGAAAACTAGTCATCGCACCAACTCTACAGACTCAACAGTTACGAGACCACTTTAGGATCCTACTTAATACAGATCAAGTATCTTTAGCACATCAATATGCAGAATCTCTTAATTTGGATGATATTTTAGATGCGCCATTCACTATTGATGAAGTCCAAACCGTTCTTAGAAAAGCGAAAGATAATAAGGCTCCAGGAGAAGATAGAATCCCGTCCGAGTTCTACAAAAACTGCACAGTGGACTTTACGATTGCTCTCACGGAAGAATAACAACAATAGACCAAATATTTTCGCTAGTAAACATTGCTGAAATATACAAGAACAAGAATAAAAAGCTGTATACACTTTTCGTTGACTTTCGCGCTGCTTTTGATTCTGTGCCTCGTGAAGCGCTGATTTATAAATTATACACGATTGGAGTGTCGAGTAAAATGATAGAATTTTGAACATTTTGAACATTTTGAAAGCCTTATATGAAGACAACTTAGCTATGGTCTGGGATGGAAAATGCGTTTCGGATGAGTTTGCAACAACGATGGGATTTAAGCAGGGATGTGTCTTGAGTTCATTGTTATTTATCCTATTTATCAATGACTTAACAGAAAACTTAGGAGGTGGTATCAAAATAAATAAAACGTGTATTCCTGCATTGATGTTTGCAGATGATATCGCTATTTTTGCCGAAACGATTAACAGTATGCAACTAATGATAAACAGGCTGTCAAACTATTGTAAGAAATGGAACTTGTCTGTAAATTTGTCGAAGACGAAAATGATGATATTTAGAAATGGAGGCGGAAGATACTCAAGAAATGAGCAGTGGAATTATGATGGAGAGAGAATCGAAGTTGTAAGGGAATATAAGTATTTAGGAGTTCTTATTACACCCAACCTTAATATGAAAAAACACTTTGAAGCAAAGTTATCAGAGGCAGAGCGATCGGCTCAGTTTGGGGAAGGTGCATCGGAAACAAATATTTGAGTCACTCCGCAAAACAAAAAATTATACGTGCAACTGCAACATCCATTATGTTATATGGGGCTCAAGCATGGGGATACCATCCGTTTGCTTCTGTGGAACTTTTTCAGCGTTACTGCGTCAAAAGAGTATTTAAACTACCAAATAACACACCTAATTACATGATCCACCTAGAAACAGGGTTACCCCCCACTCTTTTTGGATACGCTTAAACTACACTACGATTATGTAAATAAAGTTATGATGATGGATGAGGAAAGACTGCCAAAAATAATACTCTCCTACATACTGTTGACAAAAACTAATTGTGTCCAAGAATGGGAAAACTTATCACGCGATGTTGGATTAAACACGAATTTTGAAAATGTGGAAGATGCCTCACATTTTAAAAGTAAATTTTCGTCAATATTAGAAAAAACTGGTAACCGTTTATACGAAACATATTTAAATGAAGCCCAATCATCACAATATCGTATTTACTTCAGTAAACTAAACTACACATGCAAGAAATAACATATTTTTTAAACACGAACACAACAGAAAAAATTAACACAATATTCAAAATAAGAGGTGAACTAACAAGCTTAAACTTTATACCACATCGAACTAATCTTCCTATTGAGTGTGACCTCTGCAACCTTAAGGAGAGAGAAGACGTGTACCACTTTATCGGAAAATGTCCTATTCTGAGCGAAATACGGAGGATTTACTTTGAAGCTAATCTACTGCAGATGGATGATGTGTTAAGTATTTTGAATGGAGACCGAGGGTGAGACCTGCTATACAAATATACTGTAAATGCGCCGCGATATAGAAAACGAATTATTGAAGGCGACTTTTAAGTATCAAACTATGTATCTTTTTATATTAAATGTAAAGCTATCTTTTATAAAATTACAAGAAAAAATGTCAATCTGGTAGACGGCATTATGCCAAACCAATAAGACTAAGATATTTATATAACTTATTACTTATGTACATATATGAATTTTAAATAGGTCAATAAATTAATTTAATAAAAAAATAATCAGTCAATGTGGTATGAACACGACCGACGCACGCCGCACTGTGGCGCCTTTTTGCAAAAGTGCTTGCAAAATTCAATTTTCGTGTGTGCTTAAAATCCAAAACTAATTTATTTACTGGATTGAGGAATACAATTATGATGCATTTTTTTTGTATTGCAAAATTTTAAGATTTTCCGAAAACTGTTTTTGGCTCATTTTTTTGACTTTAAGTTGAGTTATAAAAAATCCCTTAAAAGTCCTCGGTCTAAACTCAACGGAAATTAAATCTTTGAGTATTTCTGAAACATTTACTAAGAAAATCAGCTGACAGTTTTTGCCTATTTGCGGTTTAGAGAGATTTTATTATAGAAGGTTATTTTTATTAATTTATGGCTGAAATTGGATTTTTTTTATTATGTCCTTAAAATTGCAAGTGGTCATAAAAACATTTTGTTCACATGTTAAAATGTATTTTTAACTACATATAATAAATAATTTATGGTCCTCCGGTAATTTTTTGACTACCTCAAATATAAAGAATTAGGATATAAGTATGGCTATGTAATATTTTGTTAATGATAAGTCAGGTAGTTTTCGTGATTTGTAAAAATCTACTCATTTTTATGACAGATCAAGTACATGTTGTGTTCTTGTAAACCACGAACTATTTTTAACGAAGATTGTCGGAAAAGTGTTGAATGAAATCACTGAAACAAAGTCGACACGGTCATGTCCCATTTGCAAAAGAACGCAATAAAAGTTCAACAATGCAGAACAGTCAACAAATGATGAGCATAATTACGAATATGGAATATCTCCATTACATGCCAGAATCAGATCCATGGAATTAATTTTGAAACTTGCATATATATTCACTCAAACAAGATGGAGAAAATATTGATGAAAGTATTGGAACTTAGGAGGCAGAAAAATAAGGAAGCAAGATATCCAAAGGAAATTTCGCGAAGAAATGGGTCTCGATGTGGATAAACCAAAACAAGGATTTGGAAACACTAACGATGGAAATACATCGAGAAGATTTTTCGCAGAACCACATGTAATAACTCGTATAACTGGAGTCAATATGTAGGTGATAAGAAGGCTTCAAGTAATACTTAACGCTCTAAACTGCAGAGAAAATGTTGACGGTTCATAGTTTGGAGTTTATGCAATGGAAACAACAAATTTATTGATAGAAAAGTAACCCGAAAAGCAACTTACACCTACTCTTCATAAAATTTTGGCTCATGGCCAGAGTATAATCGAGTATCTGTCGTTACAAATAGGAGATCTGTCAGAAGAGGCTCAGGTACAAAAATACGTGCAGGGTTTCAAGGATGCGACAGAATGAATACCTTTTTAACATGCTTTCAGCCTCATCGGACCCTCTTATTTCTTCGTTAAGGCATGTCAGAACTGAAAAAGACCTCAAAGCACGATACTCTCCAAAAATGATAAGTTTATTAGAAATTACATCTGACTTTGACGAAAGTTTCCAAGAAATTTGGTTTTTTGTTTTTTTATTTATTATAACTTATAAATTTTTTTATTCTCCACTGTTAAACTTGAAATATATTATTAAAATAATTTGATATGTTTATGTGCCACTAAATAAAAAAAAACTTTTTGCAACACAAACTAAATTCAAGTGGTTCTTTTTTTTCACCTAGGTACTCTTTTAATTGAACTAGTTTAGTTTTATTCTAAAGTAAAATACTACTTTTACCTTTTTGGGGAAAATTTTAATTTTTTTTTTAATATGCAATTAAACACCCTGTAAAGAATTTTGCTTACATTTTTTTATTTTATAGCACTTTACACACTATCTCTTTACCTTGACTTAAAATGTACCACTGAAGTATATAGTATTGTGAGGAACTTACCCGATAGCCTGCTACTGTATGCTCCCTAAATGCAATCTGCTTCAACGACGACAAATTCACCACCACTTCCACCTGTCCACTGAAAGGTTTTGTACGTCGATTTGCCTGCTCTACAACCTGCGTCAAGTATAACTGAACCACCACCGTCGGTCCATCCGCCTGTCCACTGTAAGCACCAAGACAAAATGTTCCGCACTGAGAAGAGTCTGCTGGAAGCGCACTAGGCCAAGTCTGGTAGGGTAAAGGCGATTGAAGTTGTTGCTGCAACGATGAAATTACTGCACTGCCGTGCCAATTCCCATAATAGATCCAGTCAATGGCTTCAATATCGCTTCCAGAAGCCAAGGAGAGGTTGCACACACTTGTTTTAATGATTTTTTAGGTTGTCAAATCAAAAAGCATGCCTGTCAGTCTGACATGTGGAATATGCATGACGTTGAGACAGCTGTTCTGCTTCTGATAAAATGGCCACGTTCAGGAAATCAAGTGCTCTTTTGCAACAAATGAATTAATCATGGAAATCAAATAATTGCAGATGTAATTCAATAAAGTTTGGTGTTGGACAGAATACCCACATATTATACACCAATCACCTGGAATTTTTGCGGAGATTACGAATAAAATAAATTTAAATCGATACAAAGTGATGGTGAAAATGTTATACATGGCCGATATAGACAAAAATGGCGGGAAAATGGTAGCCAAGGGGAAAATTCCAGCAAGATGACAGCGGAGACTGGAAAATATCTGCCAACCACGAAAAGCCCTATATAAAGCGCTACATGAGCCCCAAAAGGGCAAGTGCACTTTCGACTCGTCTGGAGCACATTACAAGAGCGGAATAATTAAATTCAAAGTTTTCAATCCTTTTGATAAATAATTAAACTTAAATAAACAAACCCTCTCGGGAACCAGAATTTTGAAACTGATTCGCTTTTTGTTCTTATTTTCTTCTTTCTCTAGCGTTCGCCAAAGCTTCGCCAAGTCTTCACTTTTGTAACAGTATATTTTTACTCCAAATGTTCAGTAAAATAATAAAAAAAGGCTTTTGGTACAAATGCAGAAATATTTAAAAAAAATTATTGTTTGTTTACTTTTATGCACCACTGTGACTTTGTTTGACTTTAAGGCACCCTGTTCTTACTTTAATTATTTACTATTGACATTTTTTGAGGTAAAATATATAGTGCATTTGCTATTGGCAGAAAGTCGTATTTCAGCAGAAAATTCTGAAACACCCTGTAAATATTTTTTGTTTAAATTCACAAAATTTATAGCTTTGGAATTTTCCTTCAAGCTGAAAAAAAATTATCTTGCAACCAAAAAAGTCAATATGCGCCACTGTGCATCGACGACACGGTTGTCCAGCTCATATCAATATTAATGTGACATTTTTTTTGGACAATTTTTACGATGAACGATGGATTGGGCGTAGTGGACCAATTTGTATGGCCACCTCGGTCACCAGACCTTAATCCGTTGGCATTTTTTCTATTGGGACTGTCTCAAGGAAAAATTCTATGCTAAGCTCATTTCAAACATACGTGAACTCCAGCAACGTATTCAGGTTTCTGCTGCAGAAATAAGCAACTCAAAGAAATTTAAAAAGACCGTTTTTTAAATGCTGTCGAGCATACGTGCAGGAAGGGCAAATTTTAAACAATTTTTATAAATGAACTTGCAGTACTGAGTCATACCAGTATTGAGTCATACTATTTTTTTCAGGACGCTCTTTCAAAGATTGTAGTTAGAAAAAAATAATTTTGATCAAACTATGACTTTATCTAGTAATTTTATAAAAATGTTGTACCAAATCAAAATTATTTGAATGCACAGAAAAAGTCTTATTATTGGTCAATGTTTCAGTTTAAAAATAAAAAAAGGAAAAAATCAACTATGGACGGGGTTAGCAAAACAGTGGTCCGAAGTTGGGGTTCGGGCAAATTTCAAAAAAACATCCGTTACTCGAAAACCGTTATGGTTCGGGATAAACCAGTTCCCAAATTCTGAAAGATCATGACCTGGCCTATCACCATATTTAGTTTGGACCATCCTTTACGGGACACCCTGTATATATAAAAATGGATCGTGCTTTGTACGGTTGCTTAAAACCTGAAAACGTATGGACTAAATTGGAAATATCTTGCTGAGGGTTTCTTCGTAATTGCTCCGCGAAAATTCTCAGCAGGTGGCGCTGTATGCGCACATTTCGTTTTTTCAGAAGATTTTGGGTTTGATGGATTTTTATTGACCCAATGAAGGACACTTTGGAGGAATATTCCAGAAATTAAAATTGGAAATCCGGAAAGTTTAATATGCATTTCTTTGCATTTAATCGAGACCTCGACCAAGAAATGAATTTTATCGAGTCGTATTGAGTCAAGATATTCTATGAATTGATGCTTTCAGTAGAATTGGAATTTTGTTTTCTGTTTTCACTGATTTTGACTACGATTCGTACGAGATCTGGGATTGCTTTAGTATTGGCCTCTTAGGGAATTGATTCTACGTTGCAAGAAGGGGGTCAAACCATTTTGCATTGAAATTGCCATTGAATCTGCAAGTGCAAAGAAGTCTGCGATGGCGAAATTATTGCAGTAATGTAACATTACCACCAACGACAAGTGCCCAATGGCTGACAAACGTACATGGGAAGCCCTGAATTGCATGTTGAAAGATATACGAAAGACGTTTCAGTGGCGCAATGATTATGCTGTCAGATTATTTTCTTAAAACGCTGCCTGTCATTTCAACATAAGATCCCACAGGTGAATTGAACACTTGCCCGAAGGCGTCTCGTCAGCCTTGTGGGGATATGTGAAGAAACTGCAATTGAAAACGAAATGGCAGAGTTCTCCAGGCAATTGTTGCCGATGGGCAAGGGCCTGATTCCAGTCGACTTAGTGACCTGCTTGATTGAATTTCCACCGAATTTTTACCATAATTAGCTGAGGGCACGAGCAATTTTGGCTGTGAAAAACTAGGATTTCGATCATTTGAATTTCGTCAGTCAAAATCAAATCGCCGAAGAGTTACATTCATACAAATCCATCGAATCCTTGATGGATGAAAACGAAGCCACAAACTATATCAGGAAATTTGCCATTTGAGCGACCCGCCATTCGTATTATTTAAGCGTCTTCAGTTTCCCGTGCTTCTCACTTTCGTTATGAGAAATAATAAGTCGCAAGTACAATTTGCGGGATGTTTGTGCCATTAATCTTAAATTCCCATGTTTCTCACATGGTCAATGGTATGTGGCGAGCTCACGTGTCGGTAAACATCCCGTTTTACACGTATACCCGGCCGATAATAGAAAAAAAAAACGTTGTTTACCATCAAGCACTTCAGTAAAAAAGCGGGTTGACACGTCAATCACTGCAGTTTGATTGAAACACGTCGACATTGTTATACTTCAGTTATTTCCATTGCATGTGATATAATTTTTGAATACAGAATTTATATTCAACGAAATAAGTACCTACATCAAGCTGCATGTGCCAAGCTCGGAACTATTGTTTTTATTACATTAACAATTTGGGCGGTACGGAGTTCGCTGGGTCAGCTTGTAAATTTATAAAACACATTTTTTATAAAGCGCGGTCTAACCATAATGTACGATGTTAATTGTGAGTCACACCTTAATGTAAAGTTTTTTGCCAAACTTACATAATTTGACATTTTTTTGTTTCAGGGTTTGACAAGTTCAACCATGGAGAGGTACACAATTGAGCAGCGCGTTAAGATTGTTGAAGCCTTTTACGAAAATTGGCGTTCAAATCAAAATGCATTACGTACACTTCGTGATTTTTTTAGTCAGCAAAATCAACCAAATGTGTCCACAATCGGTAGAATTGTGCGCGAATTTCAGCAAAACGGGTTTGTAGGAAATGCACTGCTGAAAAACACTGATGTTGTTCGTGATAGTGTGTTAGAAGAGCCGTCAACCTCGACTCGTCGTCGTGCCCAACAATTGAACATCTCACGAACATCACTAATGAGAATTTTGAAGAAAGATTTGAATTTACACGCTTACAAGGTTCAATTGACTCAAGAGCCATTTCAAGCGTCCGTCATCAATATACGCCGAATGGTTGGTGGATCATCTTCAGCGACGAGGAACACTTTCACCTCAGTGGATTCGTTAACAAGCAGAATCGCCGCATTTGGTCGAAGAGAATCCACGATTGATTGTTGATTAGCCGATGCCTTCACAAAGTGTGATATTGTTTGGTGTGGTTTATGGTGGCTGGAGACGTCATCGGGCCGTACCTCTGTGAAAATGAGGTCGGCCAAGCAGTCACCGTGAATGTCGTTCACTATTGCGACATGATAACGGACTTCTTGTGGCCAGAAATTCAGGATATGCACCTGGACGATATGTGTTTCCAACAGCATGGTGCCACTTGCCACACAGACAACGAAAGAATGGCTCTTTTGCGCGAGAAATTCAATTGCCGTATTATCTCACGTCTTGGCGATGTTAATTGGCCACCACGATCATTTGATTTGACACCGTTGGACTTCTTCTTTGGGGATATTTTAAAGAAAAAGTGTACGTCAACAATCCAAGAAAAATTCAAGAGCTAAAGGATGACATAATTGGGCACATTAACGACATTGAACCTCAATTATGTCTCAGGGTTATTAAAAATATGGACCATCGGATAGAGGTATGCCACCGAAGCCGTGGCGAGCATTTGGCCGATATAAAAATAATAAAAATATTAAAATAATTCTCTGAAAACTTTTTGTTTTATTTACATTTAATATCGTGCGTTTTCGTTGGACCACCCTTTAAACTAAAAATTCAGAGAAGAAAAATCAAATTTTAAGTAGGTATCTTCCTACTTAAGGGTCCGCCATCTAAAGTTTTTTTTCAACTAGTGCTTATTTCGTGAATGGTAACACTTAGCTCATGTCTGATTTGACATGAATTAGTTTTATCATTCCGCTAAACGAATATGGTTGTGTATACGCTTGAACAACGCTGGGTAATATTGCGACATTACTTTGCCGATTTTGTCAAAAAAAAATCATCTTTTCAGATGAAGCTCATTTTGATCTTGGCGGGTATGTAAACAAGCCAAATTGTCGCCATTGGGCCACAGAAAATCCGCACGCATACATTAAAAAGCCGATACACCCAAAACGAGTCACTGTTTGGTGCGGATTTTGGTCCAGAGGCATAATTGGGCCATTTTTATTTAACTGAGCAAGGAGTGGCCGTTACAGTCAATGGCGATCATAATCGGGCCATGTTGAACGAATTTTTCATAAAAATTGAAGAGGAGGATATTGGCAATATTTGGTTTCAACAGGACGGCGCTACGTGCCACACAGCCGAAGCTACACTCGATGTTTTTGATGCATTTTCAAAAAAAAAAAGTTATTTGGCGGACCCTTTACAATGAGCTCCTTTTGACTTTTTCAAATAAAAATATGAAATTTGTAGATTTTGCTACAAGATCAAGTTCATGCGATCTAGTCGTGAGTTTTTGTTTGTTTTTTTTTTTTTGCAACAATATTTCCAAGGCTCTAAGCAACACACATAAACATCTTTTAGCTAATACCCCTACTTTCTTTTTCATTTTCTAGCCAAACTGACTCTTTTGAAAGTCAATTTAAACATTGGAACACAAAAAAACAACAACACCAAAATAAGTAGAAGAAAGAATATCATCATCTTCTAGTTCTATGAACGAAAACTGGGTTGGGTTGCCTTGGTAGTTTTACACTAATTAAGTCGCAAGCAGCACACCGCCACTGACACTCTCTCCTTAAGCTATACATAGCTCTCCACTCCATGAGATGTTCTTCTTCTTCTTATTCTTCTTCTTAAACGGATGGGAAAATAAGAAGAAGTAATCCTTGTGAACGAACCATCATCTCCTACTATATCTCTCATATCCATTTGGTAATCCTTAACGAAAGGATTCTTATTTTTTTTTTTTGTTCTTTCATCTGTCTTTCTATTTTAATTTCTCATTTTTCTCGTTCGTCCTTAATTTGCGAGAAAATAGTGATTTTTTTTTGTTGTTTTCATTCTTTCTCGAAAGTATTTTTCTTTTATTTTAATTTAGTTTTTTTTTTTTTTTTTGTTGAAAGTTAAGTTTTGTGCGAATGAAGTTGATTTTTTTTTATTCAGAAGACGACGACGACGATGTTGGAGACGTCTTTTTAAGTTATGTTTTTTTTTTTTGTGTACCCCAAAGGAAGGAGTAGGTGGGTACCTCACCTCCCTGTTTAAATGCATTTCTTCCTATAGCCCAACTCATAGAACAGAACGTTGACTTAGCAAATGAGTGGGTAGGTAGGTTCAGTATACTAGAAGAGAAAGGACGACAAAGAAGGAGAATCGGATTTTAGGAATCAGAGAATTGCTGAGTGAAAGCACTTTCACCACTCTTAAGGAGGTAAAAGGGGTGGTTTATTTTGATGGGTGCTGGTGGGTGGAATGAGGAAATATAGGGAGGGAGTGGTAAAGCCCAGCCATAGTAGCAGGTGGAGAAAATGTGCGAGGGTGTGGAAAATTAATTGAAAATTTAAATTGATGATGAAGAGTCTTTTCGAATTTTACTCCTGGCAAATCGGGTTTTCCTTTGTTTTGGTTTTCATTTTTTTTTTTTCGTTCTTCATTTCGTTTTTTTCCACTAAATAGTCGTTTTCCGTTCGACAACTAGGGCTGGCCACGAGACGAGAAAAGTCTCGGTCTCACATGACGAGACCGAGATGAGACGAGACGAGACTGGCTTTTAAGCATCCGAGACGAGAATAGTAGCCCGTAGCGTAATGGTTAGTGCGTTCACGCTGGAGGTCTGGGATCGCTTCCCAGCCTCGTCCACCTAAAAACTAAAAAGTTTTTTTTCCGGGCTACTGCCTCCTGCGAGGAATTGACAAATCCTCCAAGAGTATCACTTGTCACGAATAAGTGCTTCTCGTCAAGCCGTTCGGATTCGGCATAAAATTGTAGGTCCCTTCCATTCCTGTCGAAAGGCGCACACAGGAATGGTTGCGAGTTGTTAGTCACTAGGCCCTGGTTCTTCATGAGCCGTTGTGCCACCCGATCTATTTTTTATTTTTAGACGAGACCGAGACGAGACTGTATATTTGGACCGAATTGTATAAAGAGTCTAATAAATTAAAAAATCCAATTTCAGTTAAATATTTATTTTCTTCTGCACGTATTCAAATTATAATCGAACATATTTCGTTCCAATAATCAACAAGTTGGGCGTAAATCGTATTTTTCGGAGACGAGACATAATTATACGAGACCGAGACGAGACTGAAAATTTTCGATTTTAACGAGACCGAGACGAGACTTACAAAATTCTCGCAGATTCTCGTCTCGTGGCCAGCCCTATCGACAACTAGGAACCTCTACCTTACCTTTCTATACCTCTACCGCTACCTAGTGTTTCCAATTTGCAGCAATTTATTTCGCGAAAGAGAAGTGAATTAATGAAGAACAGATTAAATAGAGAATTGGGAGAAGATGAAAAATACAGAGTTCCAAATCCTAAAAATGAAAGAACATCTCTGAGCCAATATCAATTTTGTTTTTTATTTTTTTTTTTTGTAGGGAAATAGATTTTTTTTAATTGAGAAGAGAGATGTTAAATTAATTAGTTAATGAAAGACATCCCTGTTCTAGTTGGTTGGTACAATTAAGAACTTTGTAAATTTTAAGTTAGAAATAAATGAATAGCTGTTGAGAAAGTGTTAAATGAGGCTTAACTATTAAGAAATTAGGAAAATAAAGTAGGGACATCTTTTATAATATGGGGCTGAAACACCCTACTTAAATAGCTTAAAGCTTTTAAACTGTTCTATTTTATATCAATAATTAACAGCCAGGATAATTGGTCTTTTTGGTACTTAAACAAAATTATGTATATTTATAGGTTTACAGTTATTTTTTTTTTGGAAAAATAAATTAAATGAATTTTTATTATTTTAAATTGTGTGTATCTACTGGCTTTTTTGTTCAATGCTCTCATGATTTTTTATTCGAATGGGCGAATAATGCTTTATATGTTTTCTAGTTTTTGTGAAATTTGAAAATTAGAAGAACAAAAAAATAAAGAAATCGAACAAAAAAAAAAACTAAGCCAGTACTTAATTGCATACAATTTTAAATAAAAAAATTAAAATATTTGTTCTCCATTTTTAAGGACAACTTCTGCTACTCCAAATCTTAATTTGAAAATAGATAACATCAAAATTTTCAAAAAGAAGTCGGTTGAACTGAAAGTAAAAAAGTTGAAGATAAAAAAAAATTTACCTCGAGCTCAAAATAATTATTTTTGTTGGAATAGGCACATACAATTTCTTGATCATTTTAAAAAAATAATTTTTTGATATTTATTAAAACACAATTTCAAACAAAGTTACATTTTTTTTTTTTTTTAATCCAAGAAATATTTTTTCAAAATTTGTTCATCCAAAATTGTTTATATTCTTCAGGAGGTGCCTGTGTGAAAAATGTTATCAAAATCAGGGAAGCCATTAACGAGAAATTTGCAAATAAAAAAAAGCGGTTTTATACCAAAATAGTGACCGGATCGTAAATAATGACCCATAATTCAGTTTTGGCAAATGGTGTGACCAAAACCTTGCGCATATATAGAAGGGTATATTCCCCTTCGTTTAGGTGACTTAAAACTGAATGTAACTACATTAACAATGCCATGTTATACTTTTTTGTAAAGGCAGAAATTGCTTTAAAAAATTATTGACTTAAAAATAAAATATTTTGTTGAGGTATCTTATACCTACCAGATTTATCCCAAAAATAGTTATTTAAACATTTTAAAAAAAAAAATTAAATTAAGGACTAAAGGCCGTTAAAAGCTATATTGGACCAATAATTCAACAAGTCCATTTAAATAATGCTAAGTCTTCTACTTGGCTGATCTATTTCAGTAGTATATAGAATTTGTATTATAAAAAAAAAACATTATATGTAAACAATGCCAGGCCACGGGTAATAAAATTTCCAACAATTCTTGATTAGAAATTCTAATTGGGTTGGATATAGTTCACAATTGATTTTCGCTGTAAAATTGATGTAAACTGGACTGAACTTAATACAAATTGCGCCTTGACAAGGCCCTCACTGTCAACTGAAGAGTCCAAGTGAGAACGCCGGAACGAAACGCCAATTTTTAAGGACTAAAGGCCGTCAAAAGCTATATTGAATCACTAAAAAAATTAATTGTCAAATCCAAAATTTTGGAAAAAAAATTAAAATTATTTAGTTTCAAAATGTTACCTGTACTATTTATCTCTTTTTCAAAATTGAATGATCTTATCAATGCATAGTCCAACACTGAAATTTGAATGGTTCTAAGACTTTTACTTTTAAAGATATTAAAATATAAGGAAACCAACTTCTTTGAACTTTATTAAAAAATAAGATAAATAAAATACAAAACTTGTACCTAGATGAATAAATAAATAAATAAATAAATAAATAAAAATAAAATTAAAAATGGATTTCGGGCCCTACAAAAAGGTATAACAGGGAATTGCAAGTGTTACCATTGCTTTTTTTTTATAATTTGTTTCCTGTTAAGTAATTTTTTTTTTAGAAAATTGCTGCTCCCGCCTAAACGAGGGGGAATTTTTTTTATCTCAATTAACCAACCCTACACCCTCAAGCTTTTTGTCATATTTTAGGTGAATCATCTTGTTTAAACAAATTTAACAACCCATTCTCAAATTATTTGGGCTTAAAAACAACAAATAAAAAAAAATCATTTTTGGAAGGGTATTTCCGACAGTTTTTATCAAACCAAATTTTTGTAATCATATTTAAGTCTTGATCCTTTTCTTTATTTCATTTGAATATGTGTATCTTTTTTTCCTTTCTTTACACAAAATAAAAGTTATGGACGAAAAAAGATATTGGTAAGGAAATTTAATATCAATGGCGCAAAATTTAAACAAGGTGCAAATTTTAGGGTTTACTACGTAACATTTTTCTAATTTTATAAGGATTTACTAAAACTTTCTAATTTTTTAAATAGTATCATACTCAACCAATTTCCTTCATAATCTTTAGCCGATAACACTACAAAAAAGTTCAAACTTCACAAACCTCGTTTGACATTTATAAACGTCAAACTGTCATGTTTATTCCAGTACGATGCTAAACAGATATAATAGCCATTGTTGGTGATTTCAAATGATGCAAAACTCATTTAAAATTAGCAAAATGCAACTTTTAACATCGTACTAAATCGACTAAAATGTTTCGCTATTTTTTTTCGATTTTCCTGTGACGGTTTTTGTCAAATTTGCATGCTAATTTTTGTTTTATAAATTTTAGTGTTTCATCTATAGATCGAACATTTAATTTCCGTCAAAATGTTATTTAAATTCTCAAATTCAGCTTGGTTTTAAAGTTATGTATATCAAAAATATTGAAAAGCGACAAGTGTAGGTAAGTAAAAATGAATGGATGAATTTTGGCGAATTTGTGTGCTTTAAGTAAGCCAGGCAAAATGGCACAGGAAAGATATAGGGGCATATTCATAGTTGCAGATAGACCCAGGTTTAACTAAACTACAGTTTAAGACAATTTTGGCTCAATGAATACAGGCCGATTTTAATTACAAATTGTTGGTTTTATATTTGTATAAGATAATTAACTTGGTATACTACACAAAAAGCTTCAAATATTTTGAAATGATAACCTTCAAAAAATAGAATAAACGTCCGAAAATTCAACCAAAGCTATGTTTAACTTAGACCCAGGTCTAAAATGACTATGAATATGCCCCATAGATTTTGTGGAACGGATTATAGGCTGAATTTTGTATACCTGAAAGAGGACTTTTGTAAAAGATTAAGACCTGTTTTTCGGGACGCCTAGGGAAATCCGCCATTTTGGAAAACAACTGTTACTTTTGACTGCGGTATCGCATCATCTTCAAAAAAATATCAAAATGTAGGAAATTTATAGAGCCAATTTATTCACCATTGCTCAACTTGCTGAAAACTCCAAAGTTAGCCAACTTACAAGTTGACTTCAAATCCGTAGTTGAACTGAAAGTTGGAAAATGCTTTTATTCACTGCTTTGAATCTGAACTCCAGAGTTGGGATTCAAAAGTTGATCAACCTGTAGTTTCTAAAATATCCTTGGGATATTTGTGACACATGACACACATGACGTCATTTTCAACTTTCGGTTCGTATTAGAATAATTTTGCATTTCAGTGCGAAAATGTTTCCTTATTCATTTCGGATATTCAAAATATTTGGAACAAGAATTTTGTGTTTCGTTATTCAATAAAATATTCAGGGTAGGTCATTAATGTTGTTTTTTTTATGTATTCCGAAAAATTGGAATGCAGTTTTTATTCCATGTGAAGCGCGGAATCAAAAGAATACCAAGTGAAATTGAAAGCTGTCAAGTGAAATTGAAAGCTGCACGAGACGGATTATAATTTTTATTTATAAAATACATAAATATCTTAACATCTAACAATAAGAGGTGAGTTTTCACACACATAAGTCTATAATTTGTTTCTACTATTTTGTTTTCCTTAAATAAAATTATGAAGGAAGAAATACAAAATTTCCACAAAGAAGAATTATGCAGGGTCAAACAGCAAAAGGCAAACCACGAACTTGTACCAAGAATAAAAAACAAAGGTGGTAAGGAGCAACAAAGAACAACAACTCCATGGAACGTAAGAACTGTTACTGTGGAATTAAATCATGAATGGATCCATGTTCATGGGTATTTGTTTCACTTGTCCGGTGAAATCGCTACCCACTACAACTTCACAACACGAGCAAATCGTTCCGTATAGGTATAACATGGAACACAATGCTGAAGTGATCAGTTTATTGAAATTGGGCACCTGTTCTTGTATTTTTTTTGTGGGGGAAAGGTACAATTTTTATAAAAAAAATTCAATTAGAAAAAAAAAAATAAAATATGAAACAAATGCCAGCAACACGCGGTGTTGCAACGCGGTTCTCCACCTAAGTACTAACCGCGCCCGATGATGCTTGATTTCGGTGATCGGACGAGAACCGATATTTTCATCGTGGATAGCATGAATAAATAAACAGAAATGAAGAAAAATCCCAAGTTTGCTCGCTAACTTCTACTTTATTTCGGGGAGTTGAGAAAATCGAAAGTTGATTAACTCTAGATAGTTGAAAATCAAATGTTGAAAACGTCAACTTTGTGGGAATAAAAACTATTTCTGAAGTTGAATCCAACTTTGACTGAATAAATAAGGCCTTAGTGTTCAAAGAGCCATTTTGTTGACTATTGCTCTTTGCTCAACTTGAAGTAAAGTCTCAAGTTGCCCAACTTGAGAGTTGATCTCAACTCGAGAGTTAAAACGCAAGTTGAAATTTCTTTTTGTTCACTATTATTTTTTCTAACTCCGCAGTTGAAATAAATCCAAAGTTGATCAACTTCAAGTTTGAGAAATATCCTTGGGATATTTGTGAAAATAAAACAAAAACTGGTTATTTTCAAATTTATATTTAAAACTTTTCAGTCAATTAAATTGAAGTTCTGTCAAGTTGTATGTGTTTTTTGTGTTAAATTATGAATTAAAGCCAACACAAACCATTTACCGCGACAAAAGAATCTTTCGTTGGTCACCGGTTCAATATGGCGAGACGCATCGCTCTCGTTTTAACCCATTAATTTAGTTCGATAAGATAAAATTGCGTGACAGAAATTTTGAAATTGGAACGAAGAATGTCTTGCTGAAATCTCAAATCCGAAATTTTTAAGCATGTATGGAAAGAATATTTGAGTTACCCCCAGTTTCACAGTGGAAGTTTAAACTCCACTTTTAGTTTAAACCAGTATAAATGAACTCAGTTGAAAGTTTAAACGAAACTGTGAAACTGGGGGTTAAAGATACATTTTAGTTGTACCTATAAGTTTTTATTCAATGATTTTGTTTTTTGTTGGTAAGAACACAATAAATTTTTTGTTTAATCTTCACTCATTTTCCAAATTAAGAAATAGTTTCTACCATAGGCTTAAAAATATGTTCTTAACAATCGGAAATGAAAGCTGCTCGTGATTATTGTCGTTTCCCTCAAAAGTTTTGACGATGGTGCGTTTGAGCAATATCATTTTTGTGGAATTTGAGAGGGATTGAAATGCACATATTTGGAATGTCGTATACGTATTCCAAGAGTATTCCAAGACAAATGTGACTTCTGACTGACATTTCCCAATTAACAATTTACTAGTTAGCAAATCGAAAAAAAAGTTAAAAATTTTGAAATAGTTAGTAAGTTGCTAAATATTTAGAAAATTACTTACTAGTAAATTGCTAAGCCCTTAACAATAGGTTGTTTAAAATTTTGCGCCATTGGTTTTTAACTAAATTTCCTGTACTAAACATAATCATTAAAAAAAAACCGAAAATTAAAAAAATATAGGTATACAACTATAAAATTTTGAAAACTATTTTTGAAACGCCATCGCTATGCCGACAAAAAATTTATTTTAGTAAATTTCATAAAACCTTTTTGAATAAAAAAGAAAAACAAATTTTAATTTATTTAAAAGCTTTAATTTAAAAAATAATTTAAATTTATTTATTAATTTAACTAATTTCACAACATTTATATTTTATATATGAGACCATAAATATCGATTAAAACCAGCTATCGATTTTTCAAAAAAAAAAAAATAATATTTTCTTTAAATACAAAAAATATAATATGTTTTAAATTTTTTATGAAATATTATTTTAAATTTTAAGAAGCTTCTGAATAAAAAAAAAAAATTAAAAAGTTTGTAGAATAAATTTAATTTTTTCTATAAGTAGTTTCAATAATTAAAACACACACAATTTTTCAACATAATTTTTTTGAGGAAAATAAAATTTTTTTTATCAAAATTGTTGGAGTCGTGTTCGAGAATAACTAGATTTTCCTTAGCTGCTAAGCAAACTTGTGTGGCAAGTTCTATTAAATTTGGAAAATAAAAAACAAAAACTTATCAACATACATTTTAACGAACAACAACTCAAGGTACCATAGTTTGAAGGAAATCCATCCAGCATTAACTCGCTGTATTTTACAAACTCACGGTATATAAAAAAAGTTTCAGTTAAAATTCAAACACGATTTTTTTTAAATCATTCACATTCATTTATTTCGGTCATATTTTGAACTTTTTACAGAATCAAAGGAGCTGCAGCATAGTTGAAGGGAGTTGCATATCCATATGAAGCAGCATACCCAAATGGAGCAGCAGCCAAAGGAGCGGAGTAAGCCAATGGACTAGCGAAGGGAGAAGTTACGTAATTGGCTGCGAATGGGGCAGCAGCTAAAGGAGCAGCAACGTATTTGGCAACAGGAGCAGCAGCATAAACTGGAGCAGTAGCGATTCCATTGTAATTCCTTGCGATCACTTGGCTACTGGTGGCAGTGACAACTCCTGGAGCGGCAGCAACCAATGGAGCAGAGTATGCGAGTGGCGATGCAAGAAGTCCTGGAGCTGGCTTGGCAACAGCGGCAGCAATAAGAGCAAAGATGACAATGGTCTATAGACAAATAAAACAAAGAAAAAAGTAGATTAATTCTTCTGATGATGTCCTTTTTTTAACTTGTTTTTTCTTTTTAAACTTACGTATTTGAACATGTTGATTAAGTTTATTTTTAGTTTGGGATTGAATTATTTCAAGAGAAGTGAAGTTTCGGAATGAATAATCAATAAGCCAAGTCAAGTCATTTTATAGCTATTTGCTTTTGCTTTTCGTTTTTGCCGTAACAGTAGTTGTTGCTTCAGTAAAACAAAAAAAAAATCTAGTTAAAAATTCAAGCCATGATGCATGGTTCAATCGCTCACTCAATGGATGTGCTTGTGCATTTCTCGTTTATGTAAAATCGTAATTATTTTACTCTTAGGGAATTTTTCAGAAATTCCAAATGGTTTGATCTTGACCTTTTGGGTTTTTGAATTTTCTATACCATTTTCGTTTTTCGTAGTTAAATTTTTCATTGGCCAATAATCAGTTTTCGATTCAATTTAAAATTGTATAGATACACTTGGAGGGTCTCAATTCTCGACTTTTTTTTTAAATTAGGTATATTTTGGGTGTGAAAATATTTTGAATATATTTTTTTTTCCTATTAACATTTTATAACGCAATGATCCCAAACTCATTTTAAAAGGTCCTTACACCAGATGTTCCGCATACCCACCTGTTTGTCCTGATGAAATCACAAACAAAAATCAATTTCTTAAAAAAAAAAAATGTTCGATTCATCCTTGGACTTTGAAAGCATGCGTATATGGTGTGGTGGCGTGCAGCACTGATATTTCCAATGAAAATGATTTTCCGCCCCCTCTCTGTTAAGTGGGATGATTTAATCAAATTGATTGAACTGAAATCCAGGAATACGTTTAATAAAAAAAAATCCCTCGTTTACCCGTGATAAACTTTCATCTTTCTTGCTTGATTTGCTTATTGATGTATACATTTTTCTTTTCAGGATATTAACGTTGTTGATGGTGAGAGTTGATGGAGCATGTAGAGATGTAGAGAGATTTACATGCACCTGGCTTTTGGTTTGGTTCGATCCTGGGTGTTGATTGGATAAATTAATATCCTTTGACGTATTAAAATATAGATTGATGCTCGTAGATACCTACATATTGGAATGCATAATAACCATAAGTTGACTGATGGTATTTTACTTTGGCTTTGGCTTATAGCTATGCCAACCTACACATTTTTTTTTTAAGTAAATTGATTTTAATGAGAAACTTAAGTGATTGTTGATTTTTTCAATTTAATTTAATTAAGTGTACATTTTGATTTAATTTATTTATGTAGGTAGGAAGGCTAAAAAAAGCGACTCTTTCGATAAGTCAAAATGTTATGTAGGTAAGTATGTGAGCTACCGTTTTTTTTTTGTTCAACGGAATTAAAATGAATGGATATTTTTTATTTTTTTTAAAGGATTATCTCGGAGGTTAACATAATTAATCCGATTATATTGTTTTAAAGCTTTTAATTTTAATTGGCATTCTTTTGTGTTCGTTCATTGAATTGACTACTTGTACCTACCTATATTATATAATAATGTATGTATAGATGGAATCCTCTTGAATTAAGAGGATATTCATGTAGAAAGTTACAGACAATAAACAAAAATTTGAAAGGATTGAATATTTTCTGAACAAAGATACTCACTGTCACTGCCTGCATCCAGAGATTTTTATGTAAAATATTCAACCAAATGTACCATGGATACCTATACTGGGTGTACCTACTAATTTTTGGTAAAGCAATCTGTTAAAATCAGGCGTGAACGCCGGAAAAAATTTCGGGGGGGGGGGGGTGTTTAAACTGAAAACTCAAAATTAAGAGAGAGATTGTATGGCGAGGAAGTTAAATTCATACATTTTGGGGGGGGGGGGGTTGGGGGTGCGTTCGCACCTGGGTAAAATGCATTTTAAATTGATGCCTTAGTCGGATTATACGTTAAATACGGAATCTGGAATAGCAACCATATTGTTAAATTGCTTCCATTTTTTACTATTAACTTGGCTCCGGGAGGTGATAAGACCACATATTATTGTGATAATCGCAAAAGAGTAGGTTTGCAATCTTAAACTTCTTCAGTAAGTTTTTCAAGGTCATTTGTGAAATATTAAAAAAAAATATACACGACTGGATCGCAAAAACTTCTTGTCGTACTTAAGGGTGGTCCAACGAAAAAGCACATTGTTTATTGTAAATAAAACAAAAAGTTTTCAGAGAATTATCTTAATATTTTTATCATGATAGAAGGAGAGAAGGATAACAACAAATTATATGTGAAACAAAATATCGGCCAATGCTCGCCACGGCTTCGTTGGTATACCTCTATCCCATGGTCCATATTTTCAATGACTCTGAGACATAATCTGGAACTGTACTTGGCTTTTAAATATCCTGTTGAAAGCACATATTGTCCAGGACCCTGTTTAGATTGTGACTGCAAGCTACGTAGTGAGCAGTCACTGTGTGTCTACATTCTTGTAGTTTTCACTCATGTGTATCTCTGAACTCTCAAAATATATGGGAACTATGAACTAATTGAAACAAAATGCAACATTTTGGAAATAAAACATGACTGCCCACTACAATCTTTATTTTTTCTTCTTGACTGCCGCCTTCGTTTCCCCCTATACGATTTCAACTAGGTACAAACTGCTGTCAATACGCACTAAGCAGTCACAATCTAAACAGGATCCAGGTCATTATCCTCAATTTCTGGCCACAAGAACTCCGTTATCATCTCACGATAGCGGACACCATTCGCGGTAGTTGCTTGGCCGACCTCATATTCGAAGAAGTACGTCCCGATAACGCCGTCACCAGCCCATAAACCGCACCAAACAGTCACTCTTTGTGGTTGCATCGGCTTCTCAACAATAACTCGTGGATTCTCATTTTCCCAAATGCATCAATTCTGCTTGTTACCGAATCCACTGAGGAGCAAGTGTATCCCTCGTCGCTGAAGATGATTTTCTTGTAAAGTCACCATTCACTTCTGTCTGTTCAACCAACCATTAAGCGTATTGACGACGCTTGAGATGGTCAGTAGGCTTCAGCTCTTGATTCAATTGAACCTTGTAAGCGTGTAAATTTAAATCTTTTTTCAAAATTCGCATCAAAGATGTTCGTAAGATGTTCAATTGTTGGGCACTACGACGGACGAGTCGAGGTTGACGGCTCTTCTTCCACCCTATCGCGAACAACAGCAATATTACGGGCAATGGGGAAAAATATGAAAAAAGTTTTGACGTCTGAAAAGTTTGAATGCAGTTTTGAAGAGGGGTTGCTTTTTAGCATAAATCTCGATTTGTGGGATTTTTGATTTTGTGGGACGTCCGCCATATTGGAAAAACGACATCTTTAGATAATTTGCGTTTTTCTCACTTCCTGTGCTTTTTTACGAAAAAAATATTACATATTTTTTTGTTTTAATTTAACTTTCCTACAAATGGGTATATAAATTATTTTTCTGGTGTATATTATTCAAAAGTTATTAATGAAAAACGATTACAAAATTAGGCCTTACGGGCTTATTTATCGAATAACTCCCAAACTACCTATTACTTCTATACAAAAAAGTCTTAAGTTAAAGGTGTAACAAAAGGCTAGGGCATATAGGTTGCAAAATAATGATAAAATGAAAGCATTGTTAGTTTAATCAAAATCGTTGGAGACGTTTTTGAGATAACTTGATAAAACTGAAATCGTCGTATGGCAGCTAGGTACCCGTTTTAGATGAGCTTAAGCAAAAATTTGAATTTGACAACAAATTTGAAGAAAATCGGTCCTAGCTCGATGTGCATCAGGATCAGGATGCTCAAATTTCAAATTCACGTATGCGTTTTTTGAGAGAATGATCACACGGGTAAGTTTGCAATATTTTCGGTGTTACTCGAAATGTGATTTTCTATTTAAATGGATGATTCAAAAAAATATATGTATATAAAAAAAATAAGATTTAAATTTTGTTTACTAAACTGCTTATAACTATTTTTTTTTTGTGCAGAGATAAACGCAAGACATTTAAGTGAAAACAAATAAAAAAAGAGAGGTTTTGATAAAAATTGGCCGGGGAGAGTACGATAACTTAGGCGCCAAGAATTAATAACGGTTTTGTATAGAACAGTTCAATAGAAGCATTTTTTAATATGGGAGGGAGGTCTTTCTCCCCTCGTTTGGGAAGGAGGGGCAATTTTATAAAAAGGTATTAAAAATCAAAAAAAATAACGGTAATACTTACAATTAAGTTTTTTACCTTGTTTCAAAGCCAAATCTTTTTACGATTAGGTAGTTTTAAATCAAGTGAAATCTTTGCACAGTTTCGAAAAAAGCGGGGTTTAAACTCAAAATTAGGGCAAAAAAAAGATAAAAAAAAAGTTTTAAATGTAATTTTTCAAAACAGTAAAATTATATACTATTTTTTTTTTCTGAAATTCGTTACTCTAATTAATTCTTCATTAAAAAATGTAAACTAGATGATTTTATATTTTCTAGTTTTTGAAAAAATTAAAAATTAGATTTTTATTTTTTAATTATTTTTCCTTGTAGATTATGAAAAAATCGGCACGACTGGATCGCACAAACTTGCTCTCGTAGCTAACAACTTTAACGTAGCTTGAATTAGTCAACGTACATATGTATTGGTTCCATAACATTATGATATAATAAAAAAAAAGTTTTAAAAACAATAAATGATTACTATGAATTATTATAAATTAGTTATTTTAATAACTAAAACTGATACATCAAACAAAAAAGTACAACATCTGATTTGTTTAATAAATATAAATTTATGAAAAAAAAAAATCAAAAATCGTTAGAGCGGTTTATTTTTTAAATTAATTTATTATATATAAAAATTCTTAAACATTTTTTTAAAATAAAATTTGGTATGCCAACTTTTAGTATTTAATAAAATACAATTTTTCACTAAATCAAAAAAAAAATCATTAGCCCGTTTTCAAGATGTTGAATTTTCAAAACAAAAATTCAATATTTTTTTAAAAATCCAAAAATTATTTTTTCGAAAATTTTTATATGCAAAATAGTTATAATTGTAAGCGACCTTTTGTATAAAAATTTTAGTTGAAATCGGTGAAGTAGTTAACGAGAAATTTGAAAACAAAAAAATCGGTTGTATGACAGGTACCGTTAATAACCGTTATAAGAAAAAAATTTTTCTACCAAAATATTTATTTTAGTTATTTTAGTACCTCGTAATTTTTTTTTGAAAATCGTGAGAGGCGTTTTTGAAATAAATCAATTTTCGTATATTGGTTGTATGACAGGTACCGTTAGTTTTTGAGCTAAAAAAAAATTCAATTTCCCCTCTAGGGAATCACATAAGAACCTTAAGTCCAAAGTTTGAAGAAAATCGTTTCAGCCGTTTAGTCTGCAGATCGAGGTACATACAGACAGACGGACAGACGGACAGACAGACAGAATTGCGAGACCCACTTTGTTCGCGTTGTCTATCATCGTAATGTTAGGGAAAATTATTATCTCGTATTTTTTTTTTGCACGAATCCTAAACTTGCCCTATACTACGTATATCGCAAGTAAAAATAGTTCTTTTTATAATAGGTATAGTACAGTAAGCAATGTAATAATTTTTCGTTGGTTGAAACTAAATCCTCAAATGATCAAAATATGGAAAAATTCCTAAGGAAAGGATCAAGCAGTGGTTGTTTACCCGCCAATGTTTAAAAAAAAAAACACTTTTTTCTCACAAAGGCTGGTTGAAGAATAACATTTGTTTATATTAACTTGTTTCAAATCATGTGCATGAAAAAAAATTATGGGACAAATTCTTAAGCTTGTGCGTTTTTTTTTCTATGATCGATTATGTACAGTCCGTAACACTTAAATGGTCTCACACAAGATTTCAATTAATATACATGTTTGTTTGCTGTACATTTAAAGCTAGGAATTTATGTGATTGCTTGGAGGTTTCTTATGAAAAATTTGTAATCCATAAGAAACTGTGCATATACCCAAACTTGCACGCACCCAAAATCCTATACTGACCCAAGCAGGGGGGTCGCAGGGGGCAGCATGCCCTCCTTTACCTATCATACTTTTTATGCACTAGTGTAACCAGAATACAAAAGAACTGGAAAAATAAATACAGCGCTGTCTAACAAAGTAACCCCAAGTAAATATACTCAAACTAAAAAAAAATTAAAAAAGTAGGTTTGATAATTTTTAATTTGCTTAAAAACTAGAAGACACAAAAGCATTTGGATTTTTGTGCTCGATTCAAAATTGATATATGAATTGACCATAAAAAAAAATAAATAAATAAATAAATCGGGTGGCACTACGGCTCATGAAGAAGCAGGGCCTAGTGACTAACAACTCGCAACCATTCCTGTGTGCGCCTGTCGACAGGAATGGAAGGGACCTACAATTTTATGCGAATCCGAACGGCTAGACGAGAAGCACTTATTCGTGACAAGTGATACTCTTGGAGGATTTGTCAATTCCTCGCAAGAGGCAGTAGCCCTGAAAAAAAACTTTTTAGTTTTTAGGTGGACGAGGCTGGGAAGCGATCACAGACCTCCAGCGTGACAGTCGAACGCACTAAACATTACGCTACGGGCTACTACTATATGAATTGACCGCTTAAATTAAATTTAGCACTTCATTGCCCAATTTTGAAAAAAATTGGTCTTAACTTTTTTTTATCAAAATTTTGAGTTTGCATGCGAATTTTTTGCCCCTCCTGCCCAAACGTGGGGAGATAAACCCCCCCCCCCTCCCATAGTAAAATATTGCTTGTATTGAACTGTTCTACAAAAAACCGTTATTATTTCTTTGCGCCTAAGTTATCGTACTCGTGCCAATTGGGCTAAATATAGGTACCTACGCTTCCAAAAATAACCATATTTTTTGAAGTTTTTTCTCCTAAGCCTTAATATTTAAATATTGGATTTTGATGTATAAAAATAAAATGTTAAATATGACGCACTGGTCTTAGTAATTTTGGATATCCAACTTTTCTTGATTATTAAAATAGGATTTAATTTTTTTTTCTTTCAAAATACGATATAATATAAAAAAGTACGATAAAATAACTTAAATATGCAATGCGACGAAAATACCCATAATTAAAAAAATAGAAAGGTCAAGATAAGGCAATTAGGAATTTGGGTTCGACGAACACCAACCGCAACACCCCTCATAAACAAAAACCTACATTTCTTAACGACCATTAACCATACGCGCAGGCATATACACCATTAAAGAAGATACATTATACATACGTGCTTTGATTTTCTAATCAACCATGGTCAGCATTCAGCAATTACTGTTTGTTCGAATGAGTAATGTGAGTATGGCAGTAGTAAACACAAGCTATAAAACGGTTTGAACTGAAGTAATGAAATCATACCACACTTTGCCATCTCTTTGAGCATTTCAATCCAAGAAATAATCCAAAAATCCTTCAATATGTTCAAACACGTAAGTTGATACATAGTTGCTTAACTTTCCAAAGGATTTGTTTGTAATTCTGATTATTTTTGTATTTTTATTTTTATTTAGACCATTGTCATCTTCGCAGTCATCGCTTGCGCTGTTGCCAAGCCAGCACCAGGACTTCTTGCATCACCACTAGCATACTCTGCTCCTCTGGTTGCCGCCGCTCCAGGAGTTGTCACTGCCACCAGTAGCCAAGTGATCGCAAGGAACTACAATGGAATCGCTACTGCTCCAGTTTTTGCTGCTGCACCTGTTGCCAAATACGTTGCTGCTCCCTTAGCTGCTGCTCCTCTTGCTGCTGCTCCTCTTGCTGCTGCACCATTTGCAGCCAATTACGTAGCTTCTCCCTACGCTAGTCCATTGGCTTACTCCGCTCCATTGGCTGCTTCTCCTTTGGGATATGCTGCTTTATATGGTTACGCGTCTCCTTTGAGCTACGCTTCAGCTCCTCTCTTTGTGTAAAAAGTAAAAGATGATAATTAAAAAAAATGAATATTATTGACAGGAAAATATAATTTTTTGTTTCTATACTTATTTTGGAAAGGAAAAAGCTATTTTAAGAATTTTAGAAATCTTTATAGAACTTGTCATATTTATCATCATAAAAGGGTACGGTAGTGCCCAGCCAATTTCTGGCACTATACCCTTTTTACAGGCTCAAACTCAGGAGATATTCGACCTCCCTCTAACTACAGTACCAATAAAGACAAAAACTTCAAACTCGCAGAATAAGCTAAGCTCACCAGGTTTAGGCATCTCACCAAATTTCAAATTTTTTATCATTAATATGATTCACGAGATATAAGACTGCAAAAACTCGACATCACTCAGGATCGTGGTACCCGCGCATTTTCATAGATTCATATTTGGAGCACTTTAGATCATTGCAGAATAATGAAATTCGGTAGAGCGGTAGGACTTGAAGTGAAAACAAAGAAAAAATTATAAAACTTCAAATTTTACATTCTGAGGGCGTGGCGTCAACCCATTTGCTCAGAATCGATATTAATTATGGATCACTTCAGATTGTTGCAGAATGATGCAATTTGTAAAAACGGTTGGTCTTGTAATAAGTACTTTCATATACGAAAATGGAAGTTTTTCCAAAAAGGGTCGTGGCACGCGCCCATTTTCATGGAATGGATATAAAGTATTTGGAGCACTTTTTATGTCGTGGAACTATGAAATTTGGTAAAGCGATACAGCCTGAAGTGCAAACAAAGCAAAAGAAATTAAATTTCAGATTTTCTATTAAGAGGGCGTGGCATCCGCCCATTTTCACAGAATTGATATTAATTATATAAAGAGAACTGCGGAATGTTGCAGAATGATAAGATTTGGTAGACTGGTTATGGTCAATACAAAGGAAATATGTGAAAATTTGAAATAATGCATTCAGGAGCGTGGCACTCGCCCATTTTTGCAGAATTAATATTAAACATATTGAGAGCACTTCCGATTGGTGCAGAATTATGAAATTTGGTATAGTAGTTGGTTTTCAGTGTATACAAAGAAAAAATTGAAATTTATCATGCGAGGGGCGGGCGTGGCATCCACACACTACTTAACATTTATTATTGCTATCATTTCAATCGAGCTTTACTGATTTATATAAATTATTAGAGCGGTAGGACTTATAGTAAGTACATAAAAAAGGCATAATTTAAAAATTTAATTTTCCTTATAAAGTAGATAGCCCAGTCAAATTCGACAATAAATTCGCAAAGTGCGCTGTAGTTCTGCATTCCTTATATGTTGTTGGGGCATGTTAGAAAAACCTGTGCTCGCTGCAGGAAAAATGCAACAGTGAAAAAACGCTAAAACCACCACATTTTTTCCGACATTCTCCATTATAACTTTGAAATATCCAACTTAGAAAAAAAACCATCCACTATAAACTTGTTTCTTATAAAATTTTCTACAAGACCACATTAGTTTTAAATCTATGCATGTTATATTTGTATTGTTATCTAACTAGGAATTAAAAAAAAAAAATCTGAAAGACTAAGTAATAGAAGCACTCTTAAAATACTTCAAACATTTTCCAAATCTGCTGAAAATTTGGAATCAAATAGTATTACAAGACGAAATTCGCAAATCCGGTCCAAATCGGTCAAATAGTTTTGGCAAGAAACATGATGGTAGCTAAATGCAACACGCAATGTGGTCAAAGTAGAACACTTAAGTTGGCACTGATTTTTGTACACGTACTTGAAACCCTTAACTATCATAAAATAAAGTTATAATATTTATATCTTTTTTTAAGCAACTTTGGTACTGAATTTAAAAGTTTTTGGAATGTTCACGAAATTACATTTTAACATCCCAGGTGAAAAATGTTTGGAACTTTTAAAATCGCTACCAAAGTTGCTTAAAAAAATATATAAATGATTTAGTCAAACATGAGTCGGTCGTCGTCGTACAGAAAATTTCCAAAAAAGTAATTAATTTGTTTATAATTTAATCAATACAATAAATTTGTTTACTAAAGCCAATAAAGTCAATCTTAGCTCGTCAAATTTTTGACTCACGTGGCAATTACCACTGAATTGGGACTTTTCCGGGCTGTAGTGCCATCTGGAGCATCCACTGGTGTCCATAAGGCCCACGAACATGTACTCCGTGATGAAGAGAAGAACAACTACCATGAAAAGGCTGTCAAGAATGCCGTCGATAAGATCAACAAATCTCTTACTCCGGAAGTCTTGAAAGCTGGCTTGGAGGTCACCCAGCAAGAAGAGATGGACAATTTCATGATCATCAAGTTAGATGGAACCCAGAACAAGTCAAAGTTCTGTGACAACGTCAATCTTGTTATTTCTTTGGCCGTTCGCAAGGCTGGTGCAGCAAAGAAGGGCGTTCCATTGTACAAACACATCGCCGACTTGGGAACTGTGTGGGAACCGCCCATTAATAACGTTGAATGCGGGAACTGGCAGAATGATGTTCTTGTTCGCGCATTCAACGTTATTAATGGGCGGTTCCCACACAGGCAACAAATTGGCCATGCAGGAGGTGTACCATCACTTGAAGCAGGTCATCAGGGACAAGTTCGGTTTGGATGCTACCGCTGTCGGGGATGAGGGTGGTTTCACCCCCAATACCCGAAACAAAAATGAAGCTTGGATCTTGATTGAAGACGCCAAGGGCGGATACAACGGCAAGGTCGAAATCGACTTGGATGTTGCTGCTCCTGAATTCCTCAAGGATGGAGTGTGAGATTTGGACTTCAAGAACTCAGCCAATAACAAGTCGTGGTGGCTGTCTCCCGAAAAACTCACCAACTTGTACCTGGAATTAATCGAGGAGTTCTCCATCACCTGCATTAAAGATCCCTTCGACCAGGACCATTGAGATGTCTGGAATCAACATGACTGCTAACACTCCTATCCAGATCAGATTATTGGCGACGACTTTGACTGTGACCAACCCCAAGCGTTTTGCCACTGCCGTCGAAGAGAAGGCCTGCAACTGCTTGTTGTTGAATATCAACCAAATCGGTACTGTAACCGAGTCTACCGAGGTCCATTTATTGGCCAAGAGCAACGGCTTGGACACCATCGTGTCGCACAAGTCCAGTGAAACCAAGGACACCTTTATGGCTGACTTTTGGATGTTGGTCTGAGCACTGGCCAAACCAAGACTGGAGATCCATGCTGGTCAGAACGTTTGACCAAATACAACCAAATTCTCCGCATCAAAGACGACCGACGACGCATCGAGGACGCAATGCCACAGTAAGGGGAAACATTTTCTTCATTTATAAACATCAGATCACGCATCTCTCTATTTGATTTTAAAAATTATTTGTATTGTAATTCCATCAAAGATGGTGCAACATTTAATGTAAAGTAAAATTCTCTCAAAACAAAGAAGAAGAAGCAGCATCCATAAATAATTTTATCTGCTTCAAAGTTAAACATCTTTAATTGTTGTTGATGCTGTTAGATTAAAGCATAATTTCATAAAATAAAATAAAACAAAATTTTTCGTTATGATGCCCTAGACTTTAAAAAAACATAGTTAAATGAATAGTGTGGTGTTAAAACCTCTCGTTTGACTGTACCTACTACATAAAATCAATGATGATTTGGCGAATCATTCTTCCTAAATTTTTCAGCGCTCAATCACTTTTTTTTCAATATTTTAACAAATTAAAAAAAAAATAGTTTTTCATTTTAGTCAATCACATTCATTTATTTCTGTTATCATCTTTTACTTCTTAAAACAAGAGGGGAGCTGAAGCATAGCTCAAAGGAGACGCATATCCATATGAAGCAGCATATCCGAAAGGAGAAGCAGCCAATGGAGCGGAGTAAGCCAATGGACTAGCGTAGGGAGAAGCTACGTAATTGGCTGCAAATGGTGCAGCAGCAAGAGGAGCAGCAGCTAAGGGAGCAGCAACGTATTTGGCAACAGGTGCAGCAGCATAAACTGGAGCAGTAGCGATTCCATTGTAATTCCTTGCGATCACTTGGCTACTGGTGGCAGTGACAACACCTGGAGCGGCAGCAACTAAAGGAGCAGAGTATGCTAGTGGTGATGCAAGAAGTCCTGGAGCTGGCTTGGCAACAGCGCACGCAATGACAGCGAAGATAACAACAGTCTATTAAAAGATAATAAATTAGTTTAACCCCGATATCCTTTCTTAAAAAAAAATCCTTATCTCAACTTACGTATTTGAACATATTGATGGATTTTTTTTTTCTTTGAACTGAAATGCTCCAAGAAGTGTGAAGTTTGAGTTGTGATTTCATTACTGCAAATCAAGTCGTTTTATATAGCTCTTAACTATTATTTTTGATCAAACAGTTAAGGTAAGCCCAGCTGACAGTAAGCTTATTATTAAGTCAAAGCATGAAATCGTATAAGAAATACCTACTGTGTTGAAGAAAGTTGTTTTTTTTTATTTGTTTTTTCATGATGGGCGTTCGTTCGTTCGTTCATCTGAAATTCCAAAACGTATAGTCTTGACCTTTAGGTCTGGCAGTTAATTTGTTTTTTATTTGGGGGAATTACCGCACATTACCATCGGATATTGCACATAAGCAGCAAGTCAGTGACTTCAAATTTTATAAGTAGGCATTGTCACTCAGTACCTATGGATGTTGGTGATAACTGTTTATAGGCTAGCTAGGTAGCAACAGCGGCATAGTGGTCATAAATCCTCTTTTCCATTGTCTTGGCTGTAAATTTTGAATCAAAACTAAAATTTAATGCTAAGTTTCCACTTGTCACTGAAAGACACAGTTTGTTTTTTGTGTTGGTAATACCCACCCTGTCTTGTCAAAGTTTGTCAATTTGCGTCTTTCAATGACAAGTGGAAACCTAGCATAATGAATATTTAAAACTAAGCTAAATATTATGTCAACTATTATGTCAAAATATCTTCTTTAGTCCACCGTCAACACATCTATGCCGCGCCGATTCCACCAATTCAATGCCTTTCTTAGTAATCTAAGTGCATATGCCCTCCAATCGGCTAACGTAGAATTACGAGAGAATTTAATTGCCGTGATATTATTCAAATGGTACAGAAAGTTTTGAACAGCGGTTGATTTGCATATACATACCTACTCCTAGATCATTGCTCCCAATTGAATATCGCGTCGCTCGTTGTCGTCAGGAAAACAACACATAGGTTACTCTAGCTTGGATACCTATATGTCGGTAAGTTTAAGTTCTGTGACTAATTCAGGCATCTAATTGCATTATAAATATACCTACGACTTTTCCTCCTTTAACCATTCATTATAATAATCGCGTAAGAAATTTTTCTACAGAGCTATGTATATATATCTGCACATTTACCTATGGGGAATTTTTTATGGCGTTAAGGTTGAAGGTACCTACAGCAAGTCCTATACACTTTTAGATACCTAACTTACCTATAACTCTTGGAAATCTCTACACATAAACATAAAAATAGCTTTTCCATTAAGCTCCAGCTAGCTTATGGAAAGTCAAGAAATTCCTCCTCATATATAATAAAGTTTGACATTTTAATTTACAAACACAAGAAAAACAAAGCAACAACAACATGGATTCGCTTTATTAAGCAGTGGATTTTTTTGTTTCGTCATCCTCTCATTAAATTTTGCAAAGCAGAGAAAGCTGTTGCGAATTTAAGGATGCTCAATCCAATCCCCTTTATAGAGAAGGTTTATGTTCAAATATACTCGTGTTTATTAGAGGACCATCTGATGCCACCACGCCCGCTAAGAATGAATGAAAAACATGAAAAAAAAAACAACGACAACAACCTCGTCGTCATGTACATCAACAGGGAAACATAATTCACCATTATCCTTGCGAAAAATGTATATACATAGTATATAAACAAATCCCTAAAGGATCTTCATTCTCTCTGGCTTCGCCATCACCATCGCCACCATTGCCATCATTTCACTTCACACACAGGTGACTGAGCCAGTGAGTGAGTTTGTGGGCTGTTTTGACACGAACGCCGTATTTTCTTAATTTATGAATTAGCATCCATTTCGAGGATATTATGTTAGCGCCTTATTCTCGTGCTTCCCCATAAGCCATACATAACCCATTCTCAGCCCACGCATACCTTACATAACGGAGAATACCCCAAAAGAACACACCTTTCTAGAATCTAGAGAAAGATGAGTGCTCTATTGTTTCACCATTTATCCATCGCGCTTCGAAGAAAAACTCCCATTCTTCTTCTGTTCGTCCTTATACCTTATGATGAAGTGGTACAGAATGGTGGAGGCAACAGCCAAAGCCAAAAGAGATGCGAAGACGAGCGAGGCAAGGACCAAGGATGCGGTTGATCCTGGGTAATGTAGACATTAAGCGAATGTGTAATAAATATGCTTTTGTCAGGAGCGCACCTGTTTTTGTGTGCTTCTGATGCTGTCACTCCTTTCATCTCTTATATAATGGTGGTGGTTTGGGGGCTGATGGTGTTGAATGAATTCTATTGTCCTTATAAATTCAAAGAGGAGCAGAGAGAAGACGTGTCGTCTTTTAATATGAGTGAAGCCACAACGAAATATGCGAGTTGCAAAATGTTCATTGTTTTTGTTCCAAAAATTATGATATGCATGAATTTGCAGTGCAGCGACGCTCCTATTAGAGGTAGCTATAGCGGAGCGAGGTTTGGCATTCATTTGACAATGTATGGTTTTCACGTAATTACGAACGTAATTTCATGGGAATCCTTCTTGGTTGGAATCCTTTTTGAGGGATTTTGTAACAGTTACGTGCAGTACAAAAATAATGACTCACATTTTGGTAATTTGATTGTGGAAAATGCATTCTACGTACGTAGGTAACTAACTAAAAGATAAAAGACAAGGACGTCTTTTATTTAGCTACCTAAGGATTTATATAGAAGTAACGTTATATTATTTGACATACTACTCGTACATTCTGGCTGGCAGTTTCAGAAATACAAAATTATCATAAAAAGCGAAATGAATTTAATTGGCAGGTAGGGTTTTTGTTGCAGCGAAATGTGCAAAAAAGTTTTCAAAATTGAAATAATATAGAGGTAATCAACTTTTTGAAATTCCTGGAGAGTAATAAGTTGCTAGCAAAAAGTTTTAAAAGACGCAAAATTTGTATTTAGTCTTCGAGCTTAGGTCTGAGTTCTGAAAACAGTGGTGGTGACCTCATATCATACATCCCTTATAATGATGCAATCCTTTTTTCATTCCTAGCAGAATATATTAATTTGAGCACTTCAAGCCTGCCTTGGAGCGAGGAGTTCGCAAAGCTTCCAACTTTGTTTAACATATCAAAAAGTTAGTTTTCTATTTTTCAACAAAAAAGAAAGTACATTAATCCAAATAAATCATGATTAGGGGCGGTGGGGGGAAAGTTTTTGAAAACAATTCTATTTAAAAAAAAAAAATACAACCGAAAAAGTTATAAGAAATTTACCGGGAGTCTCAGTTGCCTTTTGGTGGTGAATTAAAAAAAGATAAAACTGTATTTTTTAATTCAAATTTACCCGGCTGGAAAAATGCCAAGTTTTTGTCTTGTTTGGGCAAGGCCCAGAAAAGTTTTCAGTAGTGCAAATCTAGACAAGGAAAACTTTGTCAGATGCTTGTCAAATTCTTGCATCATACAACACTTTTTTGTCGCTTTCCTTCGTCTTCTTTTTCTATAACACTTTTTACTATGGGTTGTTAGACATCTGTATAGGATTGTTCAATGAGGAAAAGCCTGTTCTAAGTTCTTCTACTTCTACCTAAAAAGCAAGTACATAATATAAAATCCGGTTCTATTCTGTATGTATTTGTTATGCAATATGGAATGAAACTTATTCACTTTCAACATAGAATTAATTTTTGTATAGCGAGTTAGCCCAACGGGTAGCGCATTGGATTGACAATCAGAAGATTGCGGGATCAAGTCCTACATAAGCCATATATTTTTGTTTGTTTTTCCTGACGAGTTAACTCGAGTTGGATTTCAAGCAAACCGAATTGCAAACCGAGTTAGCCAACTCGCTTTAAATTGTTTGTGTTAAAACCGCTTTTCATTAACTCGCAATTACAAAAGCTCGCTTTAAACAATCTCGCATTTACATTTCAAAACCAAAAATCTCGCAAATATAAAATAAAATCTCGCAAACTAAAACAAAATGAAAAATCAGAGGCTCCAAAACGAGAGTTGAAATACTTGAACCCGCGGAACGGGCCACCCATCAAGGTAATGTTTGTTGCACATAAACTGAAAGCACACCAGTTGACAACATACACGAATGAAAAATTTTATTTAACGTAACTCATATAACCCCTTTATGTTTTTTAAGGGAGCGCTACGATATCTCGCAAACTAAAATCTCGAATAACGTAATCTCGCATTTTTTTTATAAATCTCGAAATACGAAATCTCGCAAACTAATAAACCCGCTTTTCATAAACTCGCAATAACAAAATCTCGCTTTTAACAATCTCGCATTTTTATTTCACAACCAAAAATCTCGCAAATTTCAACTAAAATCTCGCAAACTGAAATCTCGATTTAACACATCACGTTGGAAAATTCCGCAATGAAAAATAAAATCCTGCAAATGGAAAATGAAAAATCAGATGTCTAAAAAGGAAGACAAAATCCTGGAACCCGATACGCCGGCCACCCAAGGTACTGTGTATTAGAAATAAACTGAAAGCACGCCAACTGACAATATAGCCTGGCGACTTTTTTTTTTTTTTTTTTTTTTTATAATTAATACGCACTCAAGGGATTATGACTACCCGAGCATTAAGGAAACAGTAGGAGGATTTAGTAGGAGAAACCGATGTACATTCGTCTTAAATGGCTGGGCATTGAAATGGGGAGGAAAAACAGAGTGGAATTCCACATTCGCATTGTTCGGAAAAGAAAGACTGAGCAAAACCTAAGCGGAGCGACGGAGTCGCGTGAGCGGGACAGAGGACCCGGAAAGGGAGTTAAAATCCTTGAAACCGCGAAGCGGGCCACCCAATGTACTGTTTAATGCACATAAACGGAAAGCACACCAACTAACAACATACACAAACGAAAAACATAGTAACTTATATAAGTCCTATATGTTTTTTAATGCGAGATTTTAGTTTTCGAGATTTTAGTTTGCGGGTTTATGTAATAGTGAGATTATAAAAAGCGGGTTTTTGTTATTGCGAGATTATGAAAAGCGGGTTTCTGTAATTGCGAGACTTTGTATTGCGAGATTTCGATTGCGAGATTTTAATTTGCGAGATTTCGTAGCCAACCCGTTTCTTAATGCGAGATTTTAGTTTTCGTTTTTTAATGCGAGATTTTTGTAATTGCGAGATTATAAAAAGCGGGTTTTGTAATTGCGAGATTATAAAAAGCTGGGTTCTGTAATTGATTGAGATTTTAGTTTGCGAGATTTACAACAGGGACGGGTTGATTTTGACAGCTCGTGGCGGCCACATTAATTCTTTTACTTTCTTCCAAAGTATCGTCTCTTAATCAGTTACTAAAGACAAATTATCACGGTAAGGTAAAGCTTCGAGCAACACGTGCAAATGACAAAACTTTATTATCAGAATGGGTGTTCTCTAGTAGCAACGATTTGGTCGAAAAATCATCTTTAGCGAAGAGGCCCATTTTTGGATGAATGGGTACGTCAATAAGCAAAATGGCCGAATTCGGGACGACACCAATCCACGCGAGATTCACGAGCTGCCAATGCATCCAAATAAAGTTAGTGTTTGGTGTGGATTTTGAGCTGGAGGCGTCATGGGTCCGTACTTCTCCGAAAATGATGCTGGCCAGGCCATCACCGTCAAAGGCGATCGCTATATAGGTCGATGATCATCAACTTCTTGTGGCCTGAATTGGATGATATGGACACCGAAGACATATGGTTTCAACAGAATGGCGCTACGTGCCACACAGCTCAAGACACAAGCGATATTCTGCACGAGCGGTTTCATGGCATGGCTATCTCGCGCCAAGGCTACGTGAATTGGCCACAAAGATCGTGTAATTTGTCCCCTTTCGACCTTTTGGGTTTTCTTAAGTCGTATGTCTATGCGTATTGCAAATAAGCTGCAAACCAGCGCGGCCTCGAACTCGAACAAAATCGAGACGAACTTAGGTTATTATAGTGACTCGAAACCACAACGTGTTTGAGACGAGACTAGTGTTTCGACTTGATATTCAAATAAAAAACAAATTTCCTAAACGATTTTTTCAAGATTTTTATAAAATTGAATTGAAAATAACAAACAATATTATGCTTCCAATTTTAAAATAACTTAAAATACCCACAAATTGTCTTTAAAAGGCGAAACGTCACTTTCAGTTACCCTCCCATTCAATTAGAATTTTCTTATAAAGGTCAACTGAAATTCGGTAGCAACTACAACTTAACTATATCAACCTACCAACCAACAATATCATCCACGAAAAAGTCTTGCTATAAGAATATTAATGAGTTTCAATTTGGTGGAACCACTATCACCATCACGTATCATTTTGATATAAAAGACTCGTAGTGGCGTTAACCAAATCAGACTACAAACTCATACTTCTTGGAAAACATCAATCCATCAAAGCTATAAATTATCCAAAATGTTCAAATTCGTAAGTTTTGATCAAAAAAGGACTCTAAGAGGATATTTTTATAATAAATATTTTTTTCTATTTTCAATAGACCGTTGTCATCTTCGCTGTCATCGCCTGCGCTGTTGCCAAGCCAGCTCCAGGACTTCATGCATCACCACTAGCATACTCTGCTCCTTTGGTTGCTGCTGCTCCAGGAGTTGTCACTGCCACCAGTAGTCAAGTGATCGCAAGGAATTACAATGGAATCGCGACTGCTCCAGTTTATGCTGCCGCACCTGTTGCCAAATACGTTGCTGCCCCTCTAGCTGCTGCTCCTCTTGCTGCTGCACCATTCGCAGCCAATTACTTAGCTTCTCCCTTCGCTAGTCCATTGTCTTACTCCGCTCCGTTGGGATATGCTTCTGCATACGGATATGCTTCTCCACTCAACTACGCTTCAGCTCCACTTTTGTTCTAAAAAGTAAATGATGACAATTAAATAAAAATGAATATGCTGGAAAAGAAAATCTTTTTGTTTTTATTCAAAAAAAAAAAGATTTTGGTCAACTAAAAATTTGGTCAACTCTCTGAAAATTTGAGTTATGGGATAGCATTTCAAAAAAAAATGCTTTCGAAAAATTAAAGAAAAAAAGTCAAATTTTTAGAATTATTTCTTGAAAATCTTACGAAAGTAGCTAGTTAAATAAATGTTTGATATTTTATTTAAATTAATTAAGAAAATTTTCAAAAATTAACTACCACTTTCTTCAGTACCTAAAAATTTTATCAATTTTCTTAAAACAGCTTTGAAAGGTAAAATTTTCAAAGAATTTCAAAATTTACAAAAACGAAATTTGATTTATTCAAAATTTTGTACCTCGTGAAAATTTCTACTTCTATTTTCTAAATATTAATAATTAAAATAATCTTCTAAAAAAAATGGAGTTAAAAATTATGTTTAGTTGATTTACAAGTTTTCGGTTAATAGTCAAGGAAAATTAGATAAAAAAATTTCTTTACTTTGAAAAAAATCCGACAAAGCTAAATTTTGGTGGAGAGCTTCGTTTTGTTGTCCTAAGTACTTCCGGAAAAGTACCCTAAATTTGGGGTGGAGCTTAAAGTTTAAGAGGGGGTAAAAAGGCTAAAATACCAAATGCAAATTATTCGAAAACTATAGGTTCTTTTATAACACTACTTGTTTTCGTAAAATTGATAGATTTGGAGAGAAACGGTCGAACACATTTTGGTCTTCTTCTTCTTCATTTTACCGGCGATTGTCATGATCTCGAGGGGACCACAACTCTCCCACTCAACTGCTGCAACCAAGGTTCCACAACTGTAGTTCGCCGGGTTGACCTCAGAAAAGTCGACAGGCCTCCCGGTTTTGGATTGTTCCATGTCTGAGGCCAACTAAATGCAGGTGTCAGGCGCGAACGCAGGGGGTTTTGGGGTTCAAATAACCCCCCCCCCCCCGAAATGTATCAAGTTAACTTCCTCGCATAAGAATTTCAGTCTTTATTTCAGAATTTCC